>CP032246.1:30536930-31176569 GCA_005610355.1 Gossypioides kirkii | reverse complement strand
TCTCTTGTTTGCTGACTTTAAGTTTTTTTATATTATTCATGTTCGTTTTACTGTTCATGTTTAAGGTGCGTGGGTACTCTTTCCAACAAGTCATCTTCAAGGTTTGAACTTAAGTCCTTTCCTTGAGACTGTAATGTGCCTTACCATTACATTCAACTACTTGTTGGTACTTTAAATATTTTATGATTCATGAATATATATTTTTAGCTCCAAGTATCTATTGGGGTAGGTAGAGATATTAATATAGGTATTTTTTTGTGTGAAAGATGATAAATAAATTTTTTTTTCTATTTTTTTCCTTTGTAAATGTTCTTATTTTATCCTTTTTGTTTATGTATCTTTATTCAAAAGAAATAGAAAAGTGAAAAGTGAAAGCATTAATGTTATCATTGAGAAATCAAAAGTGTGATGCTTCATTATTTCATTAGTTAATATCCTATCATTTAGTTTTGTTTTTGAAATTTCATTTGGGATAATATTAAAAATAGTCTCTAACAATTGATTATTTGGTTATTTTATTATTTTATTTCTTTTGGAGTATTTTAATTTTTAATATTTATTTTTTTATTAAATTAATTTATTTTTAATGAGCATGCTCACATGATTATTAATTGATTAATGATCAAAATTAATAGTTAATGTAAAGTTTAAATATAATTAAGTTTTGACGTGATATTATTTTATTTTATATATTATATTATAAATAATTTTAAAATTATTAAAAAAATTTAATATCATTTTTTCTTCTTCTCCATTCTTTCTTTCCATCATTTACCATCATCGATAATGACTCAAAAAAAAAACCCACCCATTTTAAGTTCCCAAATCTGCACCCAAATTGCTTCCCCTTGCTTTCAAGCTTTACCATTAATACATGGGCAAATCCCTCAACCCCATCAAACGTCAAAAGTTATATCCCATTACAGCCACCGGTACCTCCAAGAATAGCCTCTAATACCAGGCCTGTTGAACCACGCGTCGGAGTTTTGTCTCTCTCATGTTCACCCTTCTTTGTTTTAATCTGTTTGCCGATCAAGACGTCGCTTAATCTACTGTCCCTTTCCCCCTCCTTTCCCCTCTCTCTATGCTCTATCCTTTTCATCGTCAGATAATGAAATCTAGTTATTGAGCTTCGATCCGATGTGGTATAGGTGGGAAACGATTCCATCGCCCCCAACCCTCTTCGTCTCCTTATTCATCACCCCTCTTTCTTATCCCAGAACCTCCCTGTTCAATCCATTTCAGTGTCGGGTAATCTTGTTCTTTTAGCAGCAACTGCCACCAATTTCAATCCAGCCATTTCTCGCCCCCTCATATTCTCGCCACTATCTCTTTCATGGAGTTTGGGTCCTCCGATGGCGACTCATTGGAAAACCATATCGGAACACCCATATTGTAAAATCCATTGAAAAATCACCGATCCATCTCTATAAAAGCCATGAAAAAACTTGCATCGGAAAACTCATTGGAGATACCCATTTTACGTTACTTCAAGTTCCCAAAAAAAGAGAATCCGTTGAAGGAAGCAAAAAGAGAATCCAAGTTAATTTTGTTTGGTATTTATGTTTAGGGTCCTTTTGTTCAAGCTGCCTGGACCAGGAGATCACGTCGTGAAGCTGCAAAGCAACCCAATAAGAAATCATGGAAACAAAGGACAGACATGTATATGAGGCCATTTCTACTAAATGTTTTCTTTTCGAAGAAATTTATTCATGCAAAAGTGATGCATCGAGGTACAAGCAAAGTGATATCAGTCGCAACCACGAATGCCAAGGATCTTAGAAACAATTTGCCATCACTCACGGACCACAATGCATGCAGAATAACCGGGAAACTTATTGCAGAACGATCAAAGGAACCCGATGTGTATGCAATATCTTATGAGCCTAGAAAGGGTGAGAGGATTGAAGGTAAGCTAGGCATAGTTCTTGACACCATTAAGGAGAATGGGATCATATTTGTATGAGCCAATCTCACATTGGTGTAGTAAACTAGTTTATTACTGAACTGTGGTAATGCAATCAATATTTGAGCCTCTGGATGTTAGAATAGAATCATTTTTGTGTGAAATGATGAATGTTGTATTTGTAAAACACCTCAAATGTTTTGCCAAAACTATGTAATATTGTGAGCTAAATTAAGATTTAACATTAATACAACATAAGCTGTAAACAATAACAAAAAATGAAGCACATCAATCTTTGTCCAAATTGTACATTCTTCTTTTTTCTTCTCAAACTCAAACCAAAAAACTGAGTCAAACTAGCAATTCGGTTCGGCTTTTTTATAGTCCAGTTCGATTCCAATTAGATGATTTCATTGAACAATGTCAATTCAGTTCGGTTTCAGTTTACTTCATAGAATACCGAAAAGTAAAAAGAAGTTTAAAATTTTCAAAACAAAAACCCTAATTTATATATAAACCCATTTAAAACTCAAAAAAAAACCCATTATTTCTAAATGCTAAATATAGCTTTTATTTTGCTTTTACATATTCTATAATTAAATAAAAAATGAAAATAAAGCCTAAATATAATTTCAAAGTTAGCCTCTTACGAATGCTTTGCTTATTTATTATTATTGTTAAAATTTTAAAATTTGGATTATCATTATTAACATTTTTAAGTCGGGTGCTTTTTTGCCATCATTACACATTTAAAAGTTATAAAATACAAATAATTTTAACATTTGATCATATTCAATGAAGATTGAGTGTGATTAAATCAAAGCTGAACTAAAATTTTCATAAACATTTATAATTATAGATTTTACAAATTATTTTTTATATAAATATATTAATTGAGATTTTATGTATAATTAAAAAAATTAAAATTACTAAATAGTGTCTAAGGAACATAAAACAAATACAATTTCATCTAATTAAAGTTGAATAGTCTAAATCTAAAAATAATTTTATCTAAATAAAATTCAAAAACTCAAAGCCCAAAAATAATATGAAACCCAAAATCCGTACCGAACTAATTTAGTATGGTTCGGTAATATCCGGTTTATTATTACCATTGATTCAGTATCGGTTCAAAAAAAAAAAACCCAAATACTTCAGTTTCTTCAGTTTCTTATGACTGGTATCACCCTTAAATAAAATATTGAAAGATTTAACACATAATGTATATTTTGAAAGATTTTTAACTCTACCAATGTGGACTTGGAGAATTCAAGAGTTCCAAGCTCTTCTGAGTTAAAAACTAAGCCTAATGGTTGGGAAACAACATCAAAAGCTCCTGATGGAAACGTGTGGGAGATGTCATAGAGGGAAGAAGATATTTTCCTCCAAGAATTTGATCACCGAATTGCTTACTGTAAATTCCAGGTGTGTATGTGTGGTGTTGTTATTTATGAACTTCTTGTCACCGGTACTCTAGTCTATTGAACTCTAACATTGAAGCTGCTTTTGGTTATCTGAAATTATACAGATAGCTAGTTTTATTAAGACTCACATATTTAGCCGGAAGAGACCTATCGTGGGTGGAAATACATGATAAAGGAGATAGGACCTAATGCAAGGAAAGGCAAGGGCAGTGTTTCAAGGTTACCGAGTTCGTCTGATGCATCGATGCAACCATTTAAGGAGGAGAAGTTACAATTGAAACCTTGATTGGTGGTTGAGACTTGACACCTTGAGAGGTCACATAATTTACTCTCCTCCATTGCAGAATCTGTTTATTTTGAGTAGGTCTTACAATAAGTACATTGGTTTTTTGTTTAAAGTATTAATTATTTGTGTATTATATAAATTTTGATATATTTATGAGTTAGGATGTTTGAGAATAACCTGTGCTGGATGTGTGTTATTGTATTTTTCTTTCTTATTATATTTTAGGTACAGGAAAGTATTCTCATTGTAGAACTATTGAGATTGAAGATGAAAATTATTAGTTCTTCTAGTCAGCATTGTTAGTAATGAGCATTCTCTTCTTTATTCTCTTTATTTATATCTTTTTCATTAATTTAGTTAATTGAATGTTTGTATGAATAGAAAATAAAATATGTTATTATTAAAATCTTGCATGGTTGTTTGAGTAATTGATTATTTAATTGAGTGCTTATTTATCTAAAATTGGGTATTTATTAGAGTTTGCTAAAGTTCTCGATATATTAGGATTGACAATGATAGTAGAATAATTAAACTGATGAGATCAAAAGGGTATTCTATTGTGTAAGCCTATAGTATACTTGTGCTGAACAGTAAGATTGAATATCCATATGCTTGAGGAAGATTGAAAGGGTATTTTAGGTAGTTGAGAAATATGCTCATATTATAGTATACATGTACTTATTTTATATGTATTTGAACGATGATGAAATAGATAAAATTAATCTCACATTTCATTATTATGTCTTTTATGTTTTTTACTTTCATGTTTTGTATGCGTAGTAAAATTGTGATAAGTAAATATTAGCTCATTGATTGTTTAAGTTCAAATTGATGATACGTGGCACTGTAAGAATGTTTATATTACGAGAAAGACAATTTACTTCAGTAGATAATTTAAATGAATTTGTAATCTCGTAAAAGAATCAAAGTGAGCATTTGATTCAAATACTTAAAAAGATTATTATGTCGTTTATAATTTCAATTGAGAAGATGGTTAGTCTTAGCTATCGGAGCAGTTTACTTCACGGATAGAGACAAATGTATTTTTCAAATGAATTAATTATGTATTAGTTTGTGAATTAATTCACTTGTGATGTTGATGTTGTTATTTACCTAAATCTTGATTTAGTGACTAACCATGCTTATGTAACTCATGTGATTTGATATAAGCGAAGGTTTATGCTCTAAATATGATCGAGCTCATAGTCGTGTCCAAATTATTTTTTTGAAAAAAGTTTCGACTTGTATTTTTAAAATCAAAAATGGAGTCGTCACCAATCTTTTTTATTTGGTGTGATTGGATCACCATAAAATATTTAAGTTTATTTAAACAAAATTTTTGGTCTTCGAAATCTAAAAAATAGGTTCAGAAGTCGATTACGTGTGAGGAAGGATTAACATCCTCACACGTTCAAAAATTGGTACCTAGTCGGTTATTTGATATCTTAGTAATGAAAATCAAGAACTCGAGTAAAGTTTAAAATGCAATCCACAAATACACGAATGAGATGTTTAGATGAGATATTTTATTACTTAGGTTCAAGGAAAAAATCATACCCAACATATTAGGGCGCAATTTTTGAGTCCCCTAAAATAACAGAACATTGAGCATTTATCGATTTTAAATAGGATACTCAATTATTTAAGTTGAAAGAAAATTCGTACCCAATACGTTAGGGCACAAATTCTCGAATTCCCTAAAGTAAAAGAACATTTTCTTGATTCTTTTAAATACAATTTAAAACAATACACAAATTATTTTGTTTAAAGGTTTTACAAAAGATAGGTAAATGTTCATGTACTGTACAAATAAAACGACAATTATCTATCTTTAATAGGATACTTGATTATTTAGGTTCAAAGAAAAAAAATCGTACTACACACTCCGAATTTATTTATTCCTATTTTTTCTTTTTTTTTTTCGGGTTAGCGGAGTTTTGCTTAACACGTCACACAACCTTTTTACGCGAAGTAGGATGACAACCCAAACACTCTACCCCGGTTACTCAATTAGTCACGTTTTAAACTATGCTCATAACCGCGGAATCATCAAAGGGTTTTCTTTCTTCTTTTTTTTCGGACAGAGAACTTTAATTTAGGAAGACTAGGAAAAACAAACAAGTATTAAAAATAAATCTGGCAATTAACTAATAATAAAGAAAAACAATTATAGCATGCATCAGAATTAACTATTCTCTTATACTTAGACTAAATCAATTTTACCATAAGCAAGATAAAATTTTCTTCATTAATCATAATCATGTCAGCCTAATAGAAATAAAACAATGGATGTAAAATTTAATCATAACAAAATCAAAATTAACTCAGCAGTAACGGTTGGCATTTCGTGGGTAAAATCTTGGGCATAAAAAGGGACAGGATATACTTAAAAAATAAACCAGTAAGGTAGCAGAAACAGTAAACCCACAGCAGTAAAAACAACAGATAAAACAACAAAAACAATGAGGAACGTCCCCCTACTTAAAACACATTGTCCTCAATGTGAAGAAAAATATGAAAAGAAAAGGGTTTAGAATACTCCCCATGTCATCGTTGCTTTCGTAGTACTGCAGTTTTTATTTATCGATTTTTTTGTGAAATAAATTCCTCGAGTTTCTTGGACAAATAATAAATAAATAAATAAAATAGAGAAAAAAATAAAAATAAAAATAAAAATAATTGGGTTGCCTCCTAATAAGCGCTTGTTTAACGTCACTAGCTTGATGACCGAACTAGAGTTGGGGTCGTTCCCACTGAATTTTTTTGATAATATGAGGTTGGAAATTTTGTGCCTGCACAACAGAAGGTAGAAGTTTAGTGTTCATAGGGGGCAATAATTTCTTAATAGATTTGCAAGACGAATCTAAATCATCAAACAATATTTTAGGTTCATTTTTATGAAGTGATTTGGAAGTCTCTTCTACTAAGGATTCCACTATATCAACATGGTTTATGCTCAAGATTTCACTAGGGTGATCGATGGTGTCATAAACATTGAATTTTACGATCTCCCCGTCAAACTCCCTTGTGAGGGTTCCACTTCGCACATCGATCTTAGTATTTGTGGTATAAGAAAAGGTCGCCCTAACAAGATATCAAAAGACCTAGGACTTTTATCCTCTTCCATCTTCACCACATAAAAATCTATAGGAAAAATTAGTTCATTGATTTTCACTAACACATCCTCAAGGACTCCTTCGGGATGTACAATAGACCTATCTGCCAACTGAATTATAACACCTGTTTCCTTCAAAGAACCCACGTTAAGTGATTCATAAATAGAAAAAGACATTACATTTATAGAAGTTCCTAAGTCACATATAGCTTTCTTAATTCCAAAGTGATCTATTTTGCATGGTATTGAAAACATACCTCTATCCTTACATTTTGTTGGCATTCTTCGTTGCAAAACTGCAGACACATTCTCACCAACATTTACCTTTTCGTTTCCAGTCAATTTTCTTTTGTTGGTGCAAAGTTCTTTCAGAAATTTAGCATACCGTGGAATCTGTTTAATAGCATCTAACAATGGTATATTTACCTCGAGTTTTTTGAATGTTTCGAGGATTACTTTTTCCTCATTACCTTTTTGGATTTGGCTCAGTCGTCCAGGAAACGGAGATTGAATTCTAGGTAATAGAGGTTTCGACCGGACCTGTTTGTCTTCTTTCTGATTTTCATGGGCAGATTCTTAGGCATGATTTTTACCATGAATTGGTTCCAGTACTTTCCCACTTCGTAGAGTCATTGCATTCACGTTTTGTCTTGGGTTAGGTTCTGTTTGTAACGACAGTCTTCCCTGTGCGTTCATTTTTTCCATTTGCATGATCAACTCCTTAATAGATGCCTCAATTTTCTTTTGAAAATCTATAGATTGCTGCTGAAATTCAAGAACATTAGTTGCTAATTTATTTACCATAGTTTTTAGGGAAGTACCTGAATTTTGCGCTTGTTGTGGAGCTCGATTTTGGAATGGCTGGTTATAACGTGAATTTGTCCCATATCGCAAGTTAGGATGATCCTTCCACCCAAAATTGTATGTATTTGCATAAGGATCATATCGCCTTTGAGGTGATCTAGGGAAGTTTCCTACAGCGTCTAATTGGGCCACAAAATCATCATACAAACTAGGGCATGCATCAGTTGTGTACTCGAATTCACCACAAATTCCACATTGATGGGCCAGCCCTAATTTTCCTACAATAAGAGAACTCACAATATTAGTAAGCTTTTCAACTTTATTTTCTAAGGAGGAATTACTTAGCTGGTGAACCCTTCAAGTAGGTTCAGGGTTGGCTCAAAATTGTTGAGTATTTGAGGCCATTGTGGAAATCAAGTCCCTTGCTCGTTGAGGAGTCATATTAACCAATACTCCTCCATTGGCGGCATCTATCATATTCATCTCCATAGGTTTCAAGCTTTCATAGAAATATTGGAGAAGAGATTGTTCAGTTATAACATGTTGTGGATAACTTGCACACAACTTCTTGAATCGTTCTCAATAGTCGTAAAGAGACTCCACATCTTTTTGCCTAATTCCCACAATTTCTCTTCTTAATTCAGCGGCACGAGAGGCTAGAAAAAACCTGTTAAGAAACAAATGAAAAAGATCAGCCCAAGTTGTAATAGATCTAGGAGGTAGATAGAATAACTATTCCCTAGCAGAGTTAGCTAAAGAAAAAGGAAAAGCGCGTAATTTAATTTGATCCTCAGTTACCCCCTGAGATTTCATACTCAAACAAACCATATGAAATTCCTTCAGATGTTTATGTGGATTCTCATTCTGCAACCCACGAAAAATCGATAATAATTGGATTAAACTTGATTTAAGCTCAAAGTTAGCATCCACAGTAGGATACGCAATGCACAACGGTGGTTGATCATCAGGAGCCTCGGCTAATTGCTGAATTGTCTGATCCATAGGTGATGGTGGATCTCGATTTTCGTCAACCCTAGCAATCGACACTTCCACCGCGGATCAACTCCTTGGTTTTCCAGTGTTGGATTAGGGTTTTCGTTTATCCTAGATTCACCTTCGTCGCCTTCTTCTACTTCTAAAGGTGGGCTGTGCTTAACTCCTACAACTTCTGACTGCCTTTCTCGTAACTTTGCTTCCTTGCGATTGGCTTTTGCAGTCTTTTCAATCTCGGGATCATACGAGTATGCAGGATTACCTAGAGCAAATCTAGTCATAAGCAAAAAAATGAAAAACAAGATTAGTACATTACCAGTCCCCGACAACGGCGCCAAAATTTGATATGTTGTCGTGAACACCAAATATAACCTGTTCCAAAAATTAAAGTAAATAACAGTAAAAGGGAAGTAAAGTCTAATCCTCAAGGATTGGAAAGTCGTAAAAAGTCTTGTCTGTCGAGATCGTGGACAAAATTTCTCGAATTCTCTAAAATAAAATAGCATTACCTTACTTTTTAAAAAATAATTTATGTATTTAAAAACAATATACATTTTATTTTGTTAAAAGTGTTTTGCAAAGGATGGATAAATCCATGCAATTTACAAATAAAAAAATGATTATCGATTTTTAAATAGAATATTCGATTATTTAGGTTTTAAGAAAAATCGTACCCAACAAGTTAAGACACAACTTCTCCAATTCCCTAAAGTAAAAGAACATTTATCGATTTTAAATAGGATACTCAATTTTTAGGTTCAAAGAAAAATCATACCCAACAAGTTAGGGCACAATTTCTCGAATTCTCTAAAATAAAAGAATATTGTATTGATTTTTTTAAAATAATATATGTGTTATAAAAATGATATACAATTTATTTTGTTAAGATATTTTACAAAAGATGAATGAATATGTACAAGTAAATAAAAATCATTAAAATAGTGGATGCACATTAAATATTAAAATGAATAATATAATATAAATAAATAAATAAGGATCAAATTGAAAATAAAATAGGATAAAAAGATTAAATTAATCTTTAAAACAATAATGGAAATAAGTTTAAAAAAATAATTTAAAAAATATGAAAGGATTTTAAAAAAATAATTGAATAAACAATATATAAATATAAATTGATTATAAAAACTAATAAAATAAATAAAATATATGAAAAAGATCAGATTTTAAAAAAAGAGAACAAATGAGGCAAATTTTAAAAATGAAAGAAAAATTTTAAGGGTTAAATTAAAAGTAGAAATAAAGTTTTAAGTGAAAAAAACTAAAAACAGAAAAAACGGGGTCAAAATCGAGTTTTTTAAAGAACCAGGGATGATATGGACAAATTACCCAAACACTGACACGTGTCAGCCCCTCAAGAGTCACTAGTCAAGGGACCTGATTGAAAACCAAGTAAAATATTAGGGTCGAATTTAAAAATAAATAAAAAGTACGTAAAAGGACCAAATTGAAACAAGTCACAAAAGCGGAAGGACTAAGGGCATAAATAGCCCATTAAGTGAAAACACGCGGATCCTTAAGGGTATTTAGGTTGGATCCGGGCATGGGAGCAAAACGGCTTTGTTTTAAGGCATTGGGGCAGAGCCCAAAACAACATCGTTTAGGATACATTATAAAAGTTAATTTTTTTAAAAAAAAAAATCCCATTTCATTCATTTTATTCTTCAAAAAAATTCTTTTCTCCCCATTTTCTCTCAAATCCACCCCCAAGGCTAAACTTCGGTCCACCATGCTCCCATCGCCCCTCCGTCACAATCACCAATCATCGATAACGGCGACCACCGTCTACGATTGTCGAAAATTCCTAAAACCCCTTTTTTGTCCTTTCAACTCCCAGATCTCGAATCTGGGTCCCAAAACTCCGAAAACCCCCAAAAAATTAAAAAAAAACCAAAAACCTTCAACTTTTCCTTCTTTCTTTTTGAAATAGAACCCTTTTACCCTCTTTTTTCGACGATGCCCAAGTGAAGGTAAGAAATTTCTTTTATTTAATTCTTTATATTTTAAATAAAGATAAAATTCCTTTGAATCTTGTTGTTATTTTATTTTTTCTTGCATAAATATAAAATAAATAAATGAAAATATTTACTACCTTTGAAAGCTTTAAGTTTCTGAATCTTCTTGTATTTTTCCTTGTATTTTCTCCGTGTTTTGAAACAAAAATAAAAGTAAATAAAATGCTACCTTTGAATCTTTTTTTTGCTTTTTTTTTCTATTGATTGTGTCCGAAAATTACATATCTTTACATTGGGTTTTTATAGCTGAAATAAACATTATTTTCAATTTTTGCTTCCCTCTTTGCTGTTGTTTATTCTTGCTTTTATAGGTGATGGCAGAGAAGCTTTCTGTCAACGACGATGGGAGTCACACTATTTGTCGTTTTGGTGCAAATTTGGTGGCAAAGGAGTAGTTAGAAGCCTCGTTGCGTTGCTGACATGGCCAAGGAGAGAGTAGCGCCAAAAGGTAGCTAGGGTTTGTGTTTAGGCAAAATTAGTTTTTAGGGTTTGGGCTTGATGGGCTTGTAATTGGGTTAGGTAGTGGGTTTTAATCTTTTGTAAATGGACTTAGATTTTACTGGATATTTATTTTTTGCTTTATTTGTTTTATTTGTTTTATTTGGTTTGGTTTGGTTTGGTTTTATTTTGTTTGGGCCGGACAAAAATGGGCCTCCACAGCTGATATGTTGGGTACATAACTTGTGTATGACATTCTTTACTAGCAACAATGAAATTTATAGCTCCATTAAAGAGTTAACGATATCTTATCATTGGCATTGTATAGATTTATAAATATGGAATGTGGTCACGGGTTGCTTATTCTCGAATAAGCAATTTATCACAATTTTTTATTGACAGTGATCATGTTAATCATTAATAAGACAAAATGATAACAGTGAGATAAAATGGGATTGTATTGAGTGAATTAATTTAACTCAAGGAATTAATGATATCATATGAGGATAATACATACATGACAAGGTCATTGAACAAAACAATTGGATGAATTACTTTTGTAAATAGTATACAATATGGAGTTTTCAATCTTGATACTTCTTATGGACTGACTCCATGATTAAGTGAATTACGAATTATCAAAACGATATTTTTAGACATAATTGTAATTACTCGAGTGTAATTGTGTATGTTTGATTGGTCCCTCCATTAGCTCAACAAAAGCTTGATCGGATCACATTTGAATTAGAAGAAAATTCTACGAATTTGGAAATAATTTAATTGAGTTGATATATTTTATGAGGAATTAAATTAGGCGATCGTGAGAATTGTTCAACTAGAGAATTTGATTAAATAAATTTCTTGAAAAATTAATTTGGAAAATTTAAGTGATTTTTGGGAAAATTAATTTTGATAAAGTAAAATTAAATTAATCAAATTAATTAAAATTAATATGATATTTTTTGAAATTAGTTTTCAAGTTAGACAATTGGCCCAATGGATAGTTGAACTTGAAAATTGGATCTAAGATCGAATATTAGGCTCGAGAATCCAAAATCGAGATCAAGACCTAAAGATTAGTCAAATTGGGCCTGGTATGTGAAATTGAGATGACAGTCCAATCGATGGCTGGACCGAACCAATCGGGCCATCACTAGCCCGGATCGAACCAATAGTAGTAGAATTGGGTCGAGGTGTTGTGAGAGTGTCGCACTTGGGATGACACCATTGAACATTACGATGCTGACGGTAACATTTTGGTGGTTGGCGGGTGGCCCTTCAACGATTGAGTAGTGGAGGAATTACACTCCTATTGAGACTCTATTGGATAATTTGATTTCAGATTAACTATTTGAAAAGTAATATTATTTTAATAGATTTAATATTAAATTTAATTTAATATTTATCTTGTAGATATTAAATTTAATATTTATCTTGTAGATAAATGTTCTATTAATTAATAGATTTAAATTCAATCATAGTTGAACTCTCTAAATTCTCTCTATATAAAGCGAGCCATGATATTTTTCACACACTTAAATTTAAGAGAAAGTTATAAAGAGAAAATTCTTTAAAGAAATTATTTCAGAAGATTTTTAGAAATATTTTTCTTATTTACAATTTGACCAAAAAGTTTAGAGAAATTGTGAAATTACCCACTGGTAATTTTGTTGAAATTATTTTGATTCAAAGAGAGCCCACACTCGGTAGACGTGAGCTTGAGGATAACGGAGATGACTACTCGGTCGAAGTGTTCATCCTAGTCGAATCGAAAAAGTATAATTTCGATTAACTGTTTATTACTTTAGATATCACAACCAAGTTCTTATTTTGGATAAAAAAATTTTTAAAACTCTGATTTTTCTCTTAAACTTAATTTCCATTGCGTTTTCAAATCCGTTTTTTCAATAGTAGTAATTCTTAGCAAAGATGAGACCGAGAGGATATTCTTAGTTAAGAGTGGTAAATAACTCAATTAAAGTAAATATTGACTTAATTGATAATTAGTAACTCAACCAACTTTAGCTCTTAGTTAAGAGTGGTAAATAACTCAATTAAAGTAAATATTGACTTAATTGATAATTAGTAATTCAACCAACTTTAGCTAAGTAGCTCGCATCCTTCAAACAAGGAATAGGAAGTTCTACTAGTTTTAACCTTAGGTTTAGTTTTAATTTAATTAGTCTTATTGCAATTTTAATCTTGGATTTGCACGACTAATCCGTAACTTGACTAGACTAATACTTGTTTTTGGATAATTGATTTAGTAATAGCTTTCACCAGCTTAGCAATTCCTTAGGTACGATCGTCGAAATATTTTGTTGTAAAATTAATTATATTACGATTTGACCTGTACATTTACAAACACCGCACTTCACTCATACATATTTAATTGCATTTTGCTAAGCCTCGATACATGCTAAGCCTCGATACATGCACACTGGGGTGCTGTCAATTGACATGTGACTAACTATGACATTATGTGCCAAAGATAGTCAAATTGTATACCAAAATACTTGGTAGTTAGCATACTTTTAAGTGATCAAGGTAATCATAGTATTTTCATTTGAATTTACTAAGCATTTGTATGCTTACTCTAGTTATTTCTCTACTTGTAGATCATCACCTCGCGGAACTCACCAAGTCGAATCAGCGTGAAGCACATATTATCAAAAGATGATAGAATTAGATTAATTTTGAGTCCAAATATTGTGGCATGTATATAAGGGCACCTTAGTGTGCATATGGTCATTTTGAGTTGATAGTTATGTGATAAATGTGGTAATGGTTGGTATTACATGTGACTTAGTTGATGGATGGTTTGGCAAAGTTTGATTCTATTAAAATGATGATCTTGAACTTACTTGAGCTTAGTATGTTTAAGGTTGCAAATTGAAATGGTTAAGATAGATAAGTTGGTGAATGAATTGAAAATGGTAAGCTTGAACGTTAAGCATGATATATATATATAGCTTAGTATGTGCATTGTTAGATTCATGTAAAGACCATTTAGGTGCATGGTTTCCATATTGCACAAGTTTGATGTATTTGAATTGGAAGATGAAGTTAGTTGGTATAGTTAGTTTAATAAATGAGTTTATTATGCTTAAATGATGAATACTTGGTATGAAATGATCATAAGCATGGATTGGTTTAAACTGGTATGAAATGATGGTATTGGATTGTGGAAAAATGTATGAAAGCATTTAGGTGATTGTTTGAAAGTTTGGAATATGTATCAAAGTGTTAATTTATCAAAACAGGAGTAATGTTGAGATCTCGAGTCTTCGACGCCATGACATGAGTCGACAGTGAATGATATCGTGACATCAAGATATCTGAAGTCGTGACGTTACTCACTGATTGACGATGTTTCGATTCGAAACTTTAAAAATTTTATATTTTTATCTTAATTCAATCTCGAGTAAGCAAAAAAAACTTTTGTAAACTCGTAGAAAACTAAAAAAAATTATATAGAATAAAATGAATGTGAGGTACATTAAATTGGATGTGAATGTGAAATACATAAAAATTTTGACAAGACTGTAACAGGTCATTTCAACCTAAGCTTTATATGGTTTGTCTAAACATTAATTTCATGTTTGGAACAGCATCTCCTTTCAATGGCGTGGTCGTATCCTATTTCTGACCTCCTCTCTGGTTTCTTGAATTCATAACCTATAAATATTTATATAAATTTTATTACATTAATAATTTACATTTTAATTTTAATACCAACGTATTTTACTGCAAATATATATTCGAAATTTTACATCATCTAGAAAAAGAGGAAAAAAACACATTTTCTCTACAAGAGAGTTGAATTACTTATATTACAAAAACAAAATTAGAACAAAATTATGCCTACGGCATCAAATTTCTGCATAGCAGCCTGATTGGACAAACCCAGAGAACTCATCAGGGACATTGAGTTTCTCCAATTTACTGTTTTGCCCTTCCTTCATTTCCACCATGTAATACCCATGAGGTTCACCTTGATACCCCGACCCCGTAACCAAAATCCGCCCTTCAAGCGAGATCCCACATGCTCCGACCCGAACCGCTGGGTTCAACTCTGCCCAATTCACTAATTTCCCATCTTTCCCCATCCCCATGCACGATCTCGGGCACCGACCAGGTTCCCAAACCCCTTCGACCCGCGTCCACTGCCCCGATTTTAACCCGTAGACATCTGCACTCCCATCAAATTGACCTTGACTCTCCGTTCTGTACCCACTCACGACCCAGAACTCGTCTTCCCCAATCACCACTCCTTCGCACTCGTCTCGCTCTTCACTCATCTCCCCCAATTGACTCCACTCGTCCTTCCTCAAATCATAAACCCACGCGCTTCTTAACGCGTTCTTATTCTCGTCGTGCCCACCCGCTATAAAAACCCGACCTAAACATGCTCCGATTGCAAAGAAGGATCTTTTCAACGGCATATCCTTCCCTTGTCTCCATTGCTGAGTCATGAAATCGTAGATAAAAACATCAGCAGCCGGCTCGTAACTCACCGGGTCCCACCCGCCCATCACCACAAGCTTCCTCTCACAGCTTGCTAATTGACAAAACAAAGGCAACCCATTTGGGTACCTGTAAACCGGGGAGAGTCTATCCCATCTCTGACTCACCGAGTCAAACACAGCAATCCCGTAACTCGGTGATACACCCGGTTTTTTAGGTCCATTCACGGTTCCACCATTAAAAGTTGAAACCAAGCAAGCGACTTTTTGGGTGTAGCCTAGTTTTTTGCGATGGTAATAAAAATCAGGGCTTTGGAGCAAATCCCGCCATCGATGACAAACTCGGGAGCCGAGCCTGTGAGCCGTGTAAGGCAGCCGAGATAAGCACTCAAGACCAAGTTCTTCAGGCAAACCCCGAAGCAATTCGGTTGAAAACTCAAAAGTTTCCATTTCTGAAAACTTTCTCGAAGGTTTTGGGTATTTATAACAGACGATGACCTGAAAAGGGCAAACATCTATGGTGAGTGACACATGTACGTTTTTCACTAAACTAAATTCATACTCGAGGAGATATTTTGACTGGTTGTTATGGCAGAGAGGATAAGTGCAAATTAAGGGTCCACACGTGGCAGTTGTCTGTTTATTATTAGTATTAGCGGGACCCATTTTCATCAGATCTTGCGGTTCTGATTTGATCAGGTAAATGAAAAATCGAAACCTTGTTGTTTATGGTCTCTCGCCTCACAATATATTTTTTAATATTTTATAATATATCATTATTGGTTGTAAATAAATTCTATAGGAATATCAAATCAAATAATTCACAAAATATATATTAGAATAAAAAAAAAGATAATATTAAAATAAATAATATTTTTTAACAAAATCTTAATTTTATTTTTTTGCTTTTTTCCTACAGCTGTTGGATTTTTTCTACACTTGTCTTCTTTTGCTTTTAAATCCATTCTCAATAATTGACAAAAATGATAATTGAGAACAAAACGATTAGATGCCGACCATACGTAAAACCTTCTAGAATACCAGTTAGGGATAGCAAAGAAACGACAATTGGCCAGACTAGAAGGCAATGACGCTGATTGGTTCAATTTAATTTCTCTTTTACTTCTTTTTTTTTTTTTTTCAAATATATGCATTTATCACATATTTAAATAAATATAATTTTCTAAATATATTAAAACAAAATAATATGTTGGTGTCAAGAATATTAGAAATAATTATAATAAATTAGAAGAAAATGCAAGTTCAAGCATCGTGAATCATTAAACTTCTTTTTGGTGAATTATTGAAATGGTTGGAGGATTGTATGTTATGTAGATAAGTTCTATGATTCATATTCCAACTGTTATTTTGTTGTCAAAATCAATCAATTTAACAGTTGCAGAGAGGAAGCAAAGTAACACTCCAACTTTGAATCTGACGTGTTTGTATTTTATTCACCGTTTATCATGCTTCCGGCCTACTTTCTATCAAACATCCAATCAATTCTTTTAACACCCTTCTTTATGATTGTAGTTTCTTTTTAGTGTTGAAACTCGGATTTCTTTTTAGATTACAATGTATTTTAATATATACTCTGACATTTATGGAGGTTGATTTAGTTTAAGAATAATATTAATATGTTTTATGCTCGTTTAAGTTTAGTATGATTTAAAATTTATGTTTAAAATTTTGTTTAAATTTATTTATATTTATAAATTTATTTTAAGTTCGTTTATATTATTTTTTAAAATTTTTATAAAAAATATTTATTTTATTTTATTTTAATATTTAATATTTTTATATATTTTTTATTTATTAAAATTTTTATATAATCATCTGAATATTATTTTAATATTTACATTAAAGTAATATTATATATTTAATATAGATTTATTTTGTATGTGTTTTAAATTACATAATATATAAAAATAACATAATATAAAGTATTATAAATTTAAAACAGGTCGGACTGGAATTGGGCTTTAAATGTTCAAGCTCGAGCCCAATCCATATTTTAAAAAGTTCTAATTTTTTACCCAAGCCCATTTCAGGCCTAATGTTTTTGTCCAAATCCTCTCAAATTTCGAGTGGACTTTCGAGCCTAAACCGATAACTTGACTCATGAACAGGTCTACTTATATCCAATAGTAATTTTTAATTTTTTTTTCAAAATATGATAAATTTACCATTGTGCTACTTTGGTTATATATATATATATATTATCATTTTTAAATTTAATCAAATTATTGTTGTTTGAAAAAAAAGTTAATTGAATCATTAAAATTTTAACGATATTGACGTGGTAGTTTATGTGACAATTCATGTATATTTTATTATTGGTGTGAGTAATTTTTTAAACAATGAACATTTTGATTTTTTGAAAAAAAAATTCTTAATAACTCTTTTTTATTTTTATAAAATATATGTGGACAACTACACGGACTCTCAAGTCATTGTTATCGAAATTTTAATGTATTGGTCAACTTTTTCAAAAAAATAATTTAATTAAAATTAAAAAATTTAAAGTGTTATAAAATAAAAGACAGAGAGTAAAAAATAAAGAAAATAAGCGAGAGAACATATTTTGTTAATCAATAGAAGTCGGTTACAATACTTCTCCAAGTTCTATATTTATAGACATCGAAAGTATAAATGAAACAAAACTCTAATTTTAATGACTATTAGATTTTAAAGTTAATCTAAACTTATTTTGATCTTGATGGACATCCACTTAATAAAATATTCATAACACTACACATTGGATGTCCATTGGTAGATAACGTGCCTCGTTAAAACCTTTACTAAAAAAAAAATTCCTAGTGAAGGAAAAAGAATACACATGCCTATATTACGCATAACATGTTGCCTAGTTAAAAACTTTACCAGGAAAATCCAATGGGACAAAACATCGGTTAAGGGAAAAAGAGTGCAACACGTATTTACTCCACTTCATGAAAACATCACATAATATCTCATTTTTTACGTATTCAATATTGAATACTCATCTTTCAAATGATTATTTGAATGTATTTGCTAAGCATTTATATTACCATTCTTTTGAAAGTCATGAGTGAGAGAAAATTTGGGAGAAATATATTTTGATCCATTCAGGAGTTTCAACAATAATCATAGCAAACTTTAATTATGATTATTCTATAAAAACACAAATATATATTTTGGATCATTTTATAATCTTCCTTCAACTACTATTGATTAAGTCAAAGTTACCACATGTTCAATTATTTAAATTCATATAAATGAACAATTTCCCGATAATTTTAATATGCTTCTGGCGTTCCAAATCCTTCAAAAATTTTAATATAAACTTTACTATATAATGATTCACAAAAGGTTGTAACAACAACCATGAGATGTGTCGAAACCATTTTTTTGGCATGGTTCGAAAATAATTTTTGAAATTTGAAAATGGAGTCGTCACCAATCTTTTAATTTGGTGTGATTGGATCACCTAAAATGTTTGAATTTGTTTTGCAAAACGTTTGGTCTTCAAAATCCAGAAAAAATAGGTTCGGGAGTCGGTTACATGCAAGGAAGGGTTAGCACCCTCACATGCCCAAAATTGATAACTAGTTGATTATTTTGGTAGTTTAAAATCCAAAATTCGAGTAGAAATTTAAAATGTGTTTCATGTTGAAACGAGATATTCAATTTCTTAGGTTCAAAGTAAAATCATACCTAACACGTTAACACACGATTTTTTTTTGATCCCCTAAAGTAAAAGAATATCGAACAATTATCAATTTTGAGTAAAACATTCGATTATTTAAGTTCAAAGAAAAACCACGCTCCAACACGTTAGGGTACGATCTTTCAAATTCCTTTAAATAAAAGCATGTTACTTTTTATTTGAAATAACTTATAAGTTTGAAAAGTGATGTAAATTCTATTTTTTTAAAAAGACTATTTCATAAAAAATGGGTAAAAACGGATGATTCGCAAAGGAAGTGGTCATTATTGATTTCAAGGAAGTCGTTCGATATTTTAAATTCAAAGAAAAATAATATCCAATTCGTTAGGGCATTACTTCCCAAATTCCTTAAAATACAACTTTATTTTAAAGAGAAATTTTCACATTTGAAAAACATACAAGCTTGCTAAATCATCATTTTCATATTTTTTTTTTAAAAAAAAAGAAAAGGAAAATTGGATAAGCGTGCCTTTCCTTTTAAGATAAGTTGCATGAAGTAAATGAAACAATAATATGGAAAATGGCAATATAATGCAAACATTAAAAGGATGGACAAAAGTTGTACTAAGTAAAACCTGATAAGATGAAATAATTTAGAAAGGGAATTTGATCATAGCAAAATTTAAAGGCAATTAGATTCAAAAATGGTTTGAACATTATTATTAGATTTTTTTTAAAAAAAAGGTTTTAAGATGGAATAAAAGATTTAAGATGCAAATTAGAAAATTTAAATAAAATAAAAGGGAAATCGAATAGAATCCTCCATGTTCAAAAGAGTTGGGGTTAAATTAAAATTGAATTAGAAATATGAAATTAAAAACAATAAAAAAAACGGGGCTTGAATTCCAGTATTAGAAAATATAGAGGGCCGCATGGGAAATTTCCCAAAAGTTCAAACACGTGGTGATATTTTGAATAGTTAAACCATCGGGGATTAAATCCAAAAGAATACAAAATTAAGGGCCATTTTGAAATTCATTTAAAATATGAGAGGGATGAAATCGTGCATTCTAAAAATGCGGAAAGGCTGATCCTGCAAATAGACCACTGACGGAGAACACACGAATCTTGCTCCAGGGTCGGGTCAGAGTTCGGGTTTAAACATCAAAATGACGTCGTTTTAGGACCATTGACCTAAGCCCTAAACGACGCCGTTTCTTCAGCCTTTAAAAACTAAAATTTAACAAAAAAAATATCCCATTTAGCCTTCATTTCTAAAAAACTTTAGACCCCCACCCCTTTTCTCCTTTTTTTCTCTGAGGCTTCCCTTCTCTGATCGAAGGGCTCATAGGCGGTTCGTTGTGACCCCGTCGTTCGAACCACTGCGCACGCTATCCAGGTAGGCGAAGCGATACGCCTTTTTGCGATTTTTCTTCCTTAAACGCAGATCTGGGTTCGAATCTCTACAGATCGAACCTAAATCTTTCTTAGACCCGAAAAAGAGATTTTTTTTAAAAAAAACCTTAGACTTGTTTTGTTCTTTTATCACTTTCGTTTTGTTTCTCTTTTTAAAAAAAATTATCAGATTTATTTATACCTTTAGAGATTTAAAAGAAAAAGAGGTCTTTTAGTTTTCATATTTGTTTTAATCCTTATTTTCAAAAAAAAAAAGCATGAGCTTTGCCTTCGAAAAAAATGTATATGCACATATACACATATATAATATACCTTAAAAGATTGATGGATCTTTGATGGTTGTGTTCGAATCTGCTTCTTTGATGATTTCTGGTTTGTTATTGATTCTAAAAAACTTTTGTAACATCCTGTGCACAAATTTTCTTCTGTCTATTTTGTATTGATTTCGTATTGATATTGTCTGTATCAATTTGCTCTTTATTTCTCCTCTCTCAAAGGTTACAGATTAACTGTGGATCTTATAGCCGTCGAAAATTACAGAATCTACTGTTCTTTTCTCTCTATATTGTGCTCTATTTTGCTGTTGTTTTCTGCTTCTGTTTGCAGCTATCACTTTCATGTTGCGGTAGAGTCTTCTACGGTCAACTCCGGTATTGAACAGCGTGCTCTTGCAATTTTGGTACAAGGGCGGTAGAGTGCCTCGGGCAGAAGAGGAGCCTCGGGGTAGCAAAAAGGTCTCAGGGAAGCCAAAACATCTCGGGCAGAGGAGTGGTCAACGGTCGGTAGGTGAAGAGTCACGTGGTTGACTTGGTTATTGACGTGGCATGCTAACGTGGTAATGTGGCTGGAGCAACAAACCCTGATTAGGGTTTCAAAAATTTTTAATGCATTTGAGCTTGGGTATTTGGGCTCGTTGTATTGAGTTTAGAATTTGCAAATGGACTTTTGTAAATGGACCTTTAAGCAATAAAATTTTATTTTATTTTCATTTGGGTTTTATTTATTGATTTATAGCCCGATTAAAATTAGGCTTCTACAGCTGCCCCTCTTTGCTCGTTGCTGTGTAACGGGAATAGAGCAAAGACTAATAGAAGACCAATTTTGCCCAATCCTGCTGAAACATGGCCCAACACTCGATGACAATATTTGTTACTTGCAATTCCATTCTACTCCTCCCTGACTTCAGGGAAAGAGATTTGTTATCCTACTCCGCTGTATCTTCAAGGGAATAGGATTTAATGTCGAAGTTTCATCTTGCTCTTACTACAACTTCAGAGAGATAAAAACTCGCTATTTTGATCTGATCTACTTTTAGGTAGAAGATTCACTGTTGCAGCTTTAATATGCTTCTCTTCGATTTTGGGGTCTGAGATTTACCATTGTGGCTTCAATCTTTTCTTTTTATGTTTTCGTGGTACTAGATTCACCATTGCGGCTTGAATCTTTCCCTTCGTGTTTTTTTGAGGTACAAGGTTCGTCATTGTGACTTAAACCCTTCCCTTTGTATCTTCGTGGTACTGGATTCGCCATCGTAGCATAAATCTTTCCCTTCATGCTTCTGAGGTGTGAGGTTTGTCGTTGTGACTTAAACCTTTCCCTCCATTATCTTCATGGTACTGGATTCGTCGTCGCGGCTTAAATCTTTCCCTTCATGCTTCTGAGGTACAAGGTTCACCATTGCGACTTAAACCTTTCCTTTGACATCTTCGTGGTACTGGATTCGTTGTTGCGGCTTAAATCTTTCCCTTCATGCTTTTGAGGTACGAAGTTCGTCATTACGACTTAAATTTTTCCCTTCATATCTTCGTGGTACTGGATTCACCGTTGCGGTTTAAATCTTTCCCTCCGTGCTTCTAAGGTAAAAACCTATAGAATGTGCTTAAATGGGCCTTTAGGTAAGCTAGTATTGTTTAGGATGTCATGATCAGGATGAGTAAAATGCTCCTAACCAAATGAATGTGCATGATTAATGTTAATTTTCAAGGATTAATCTCTTTTGCTTCGGGATTATCTCTTTATGTCAAATCTACGACGGGATTTGGCAAAACATTCTTTATTTGAACCATTCTTTCTAGGTTTGATTTTTTTAACTGGTGATCCTATTTAGGGTCCCTGTTTCATTTAGGAAATAATACTCGCAGATCTTTGCAGTTTCGTATGATATTGGTCTATTATCCATTATCTTGATGTGAAAATACTTGGGTAATGCGAAAAAGAATGAGATTGTATTAGAGTCAAAGCTCAAGGAATCATTACAAGGAACAAAATAATTACAAGGAATAATATCAGATGCCTAGATATCATGATATGAGTTTTCCTTATCTGAGGGTTATTTTTCTGCTCGATACGCGTCTAGAAAACTCGAAGTACTTTGTTGATGCCCCAAGATGTAAAGTTTCCATCTTGTCACATTCGAAGGAGCAATTGACCGTCTTTGCCCCGTGTTTGAGCTGCCCTTTTCGGGTTTTCAACTCAAAACCCCTTTGGTTTCAAGATGCCCTTTTGTGGGTTTTCACCTTGACCTCTCCGTTTTTTTTAGGTGAAATATTTCTTCACCTTGACATCCATTTCAGTCAAAATGAGAGCTCCTCCAGAGAAAGCTTTCTTCACCACATATGGCCCTTCCCAATTAGGCATCCATTTTCCTCGAGAGTCTTTATGTATGGGGAGTATTTTCTTCAAGACTAGATCTCCCTCGTGGAATTCCCTAGGGCAGACCTTTCTATTGTAAGCTCACATCATTCGCTTTTGGTACATTTGACCATGACGGATAGCTCTTAGTCTCTTTTCTTCGATCAAGTTCAACTGATCATATCTGACTTGGACCTATTCTGCTTCATCTAAATTTAGCACTGACAAGAGTCGGAGAGAGGGAGTCTCCACCTCGATGGGTAAAACGGCTTCTATCCTGTATACAAGTGAGAACGGCATTGCCCCAGTAGACGTTCTGACTGAAGTCCTATAAGTAAGAAGGGCAAATGGTAACTTTTCATGCCAATCTCTATAGGTTTTTGTCATCTTTGCCATGATCTTCTTAATGTTTTTATTTTCCGCCTCTACTGCTCCGTTCATCTTTGGGCGATATGGAGATGAATTATGATGTTTAATCTTGAACTGCTAGCAAACCTCAAATATCGTGCTATTATTCAAGTTCAATGCAGTATCCGATATAATCCTTTTCGGTATCCCATATCGGCATATGATTTCCTTTTTGAGGAATTTGCTAACTGCAGATTTTGTAACGTTGGCATAAGAGGCGGCTTCTACCCACTTGGTGAAATAATCGATGATAACAAAGATGAATCTATGCCCGTTAGAAGCTTTTAGAGAAATCGACCCGATAACATCTATGCCTCACATAGAAAAAGGCCATGGAGAAGTCATGACGTGCAGTTGTGATGGAGGTACGTGGATTTTATCTCCATAGATTTGGCATTCGTGACACTTTTTAGCATAACTGATACAATCACTTTCCATAGTTGACCAGTAGCATCCAAATCTCATGATCTACCTAGCCATTTTGAATCCATTGGCATGTATTCCGCAAATACCTTCATGGACTTCTTCTAGGATTTTCTTGGCCTCGATTGCATCCACACATCTTAGTAGTACCTGATCTTTCCTTCTTTTATACAAAATTTCTCTATCTAGGACGTACTCATTTACAAGTCTTCTCAATGTCCTTTTGTCATTTTCAGTTGCTTCTTCAGGGTCTTTGTGATTTTTCACATATTGGAGGATGTCGTGATACCAAGGGTGGTCGTCTTTTTCTTCTACTTCAATTTCGTAACAATAGGCTGGACCCTCGTGAATGCTCATTTGGATGGACTTCATATCCTCTGACCTGTTTACTTTTATCATCGAGGCTAGAGTTGCCAAATCGTCAGCTATTTGGTTTTCCTCACGTGGGAGGTACTGAAATGTAACCTCATCAAATTTCTTGATCAATTCGAGGACCATCTTTCGATAATCGATTAATTTGGAGTCCCTTGTCTCCTATTCTTCTCTAAGTTGGTAAATCACTAACGCTGAATCTCCGTATATCTCCAGGACCTTGATTCCTCTTTCTATGGTTGTTTGGATACCCATAATGCATGTCTCGTACTCAGCCATGTTGTTTGTGCAATCGAAGTCGAGTTTACTAGTGAAGGGATAATGGTCTCCTTCTGGTGATACTAGGACTACCCCGATTCCATTGCCCATGGCATTTGAAGCACCGTCGAAATTTAATCGCCAAGGATGCTCTGACGCCATCCCCTCTTCGGCAGTTATAATATACATTAGGTCCTCATTTGGGAAGTCAAATTTTATTGGTTCATAATCCTCTAGAGCTCTGTTGGTTAGGAAATCTGCTATCGCACTTCCTTTTATTGCCTTCTGGCTTACGTAGACTATATCGAATTCTGAAAGTAAGATTTGCCACCTAGCCATTCTTCCATTTAATGCAGTTGACTCCATCATGTATTTAAGAGGATCTAATTTTGAGATTAACCAAGTTGTGTGGTACAACATGTACTGTCGTAATCTTCGAGTAGTCCAAACTAACACGCAGCATAGCTTTTCGATCGATGAATATCTTGCTTCACAGTCGGTAAACTTTTTGCTGAGGTAGTATATGACTATTTCTTTCTTTCCAGACTCGTCATGTTGGCCCAACACACATCCCATAGAGTTTTCAAAAACTGTTAAGTACAAGATCAATGGCTTGTTGGGACTTGGTGGTACTAAGATTGGAGCATCTGACAAATACTGCTTAACCTTGTAGAAAGTTCTCTAGCACTCATCATCCCTCACACCTGGATTGTATTTTCTGAGAAGACGAAAGATGGGATCACATTTCTCAGTTAATTGTGAGATAACCGAGCGATGTAATTCAATCTTCCGAGGAATCCTTGAACTTCCTTTTGCGTACAGGGTGGTGGTAGTTTTTGTATAGCCTTAACCTTGTTTGGATCGATCTCAATTCCTCTTTGGCTGATCACAAACCCTAACAATTTGCCCGAAGTAACTCCAAAAGTACATTTGGCAGGATTCAGCTTTAGCTGAAACTTTCTGAACCT
Organism: Gossypioides kirkii; assembly: GCA_005610355.1. Taxonomy (NCBI): domain Eukaryota; kingdom Viridiplantae; phylum Streptophyta; class Magnoliopsida; order Malvales; family Malvaceae; genus Gossypioides; species Gossypioides kirkii. The sequence continues at coordinate 31,150,979 of CP032246.1, read as the reverse complement.
TAAGAACAACTTTCTCAAGACCTTTACATGTTCTTCCCCAGTTCGAGACTTTGCGATCATGTCATCGACATAGACCTCGATTTCTTTGTACATCATATCATGAAACAATGTCACCATGGCTCTTTGATATGTTGCCCCTGCGTTTTTAAGTCTGAATGGTATCACCTTATAACAAAATGTCCCCCACATTGTAACGAACGTAGTTTTCGCCATAACTTTAGGGTCCATTTTTATTTGGTTATACCCAGAAAAATCGTCCATGAAAGAGAATAGTGAATGACCTGCTGTGTTGTCTACCAGAGTATCTATGTGAGGTAGTGAGAAGTAGTCTTTGGGGCTGGCTTTGTTCAAGTCTTGATAATCCACACACATACGTACTTTTCCATCCTTTTTGGTAACATGGACTATGTTGGCCACCTATTTTGAATATTTAACCACTTGGAGGAAACCCGCGTTAAACTGCTTTTGAACTTCTTTTTTTTATTTTTAGCAACACATCTGGTCGCATCCTTCGAAGCTTTTGCTGAACAGGCTTGCATTCCTCTTTTAGTGGGAGCTTATGGACTACGATGTCAGTGTTTAACCCGGGTATGTCTTGGTAGGACCATGTGAAGAATTCTTGAATTCTCGGAGCAACACAATAAGATCTTTTCGTGTTTCTGCCGAAATACTGATCCCAATTTTCTCTTCTTTCTTTTCATCTTCATCTCCAATGCTCACAGTTTCAACTAACTCTTTGTGGGGCAAGATCTGTTTTTCCTCTTGTTCCATCATCCGCAGCAAATCAGGAGACAAGTTACTAGCTTGGTCATCTTCAAAGTCCTGAGGCTCTTCAAGACACATATCTTGCTCAAAATGAGGCTTAGAGTCAGTGACAGCATTGCTCATATCATTGATATCCAAAGATCTGTTTAAAGAATGAGAAAGGTCCAATGACCAAAGTAAATTTAAGATTGATTGTATGGTATGAGTATGAGTATATATATATACAGAATTCAGAAGTGATTATTTGCGTAAATTAAGTGTGAATAAATTTTCTGAATGAAAGAATATGAAGAGATAGTTGTTGAAAGGGATAAAATGCATTTTCATCAAAATAATAGATAATAGTCAAATGCCCATTACAAAAGATCTCTATCGTTCTCGAGCGTAGGACGATACATGTCCATCGAGTATTTCGCTGAAAAGATCTTAAAGGCTACAGGGAGCTCCTCCTTAGTCTAGTTGTCTAGAACGATTTCTAGAGTATATGGGCAAATTTGTGATAAGCTCCTTCCTTCGCCTTCTTCAGAGATGGCATTAATGTCCAAGTTAGTCACAACTCTTCCAATTTTCTTTTCTTCCATAATCCTCATTCCACCGGAAACGAAAGCCATTGATATGTGGAGAAAGATCATAGGCTCCCACTTAATCTCTCCCCCGGTCAGTCATGCTTTTCTCGTTTCTCGCTTCCTTTCAATCTCATTCTTTTTCTCTTTCACATCTGGCTTGTACCCTAGACCAAAGGATCCCATTTTTTTAATGGTATCGGTGCATTGATTGCCCATTGCAGATTTTTTCCAAGCCCTTTTCCTGGTAGTGCCCCTTTTCCAATTGTCAATTGTATACCCATCTTCGTAGTCCGTGATAATTTTAGTTTAGGAATTTTGCTCCCTTCTGCGATGATTGTTGCATTTACGAACTCTAATGACCGAAAGGAGAATTTCACAGCCTCTTTGTCTCTCTCCACATACAGGACGTCACTTGTCACTGGTGCGATAATATCCTCCTTTGCATTTATTGTAACCAATCTTCCTTCGGTTACCAATTTGAGCTTTTGGTGAACTGAGGACGGTACTGCCCTTACTAAATGAATCCAGGGTCTTCCCCATAAACAGTTGTATGAGGGCTTAATGTCCATTACCAAGAAATCTACCTCGTAAGTATTTGGGTCATTCTGCAACGATATTTCAATTCGGCCCATCACTCTTCTTTCTGTTCCGTCGAAAGCTCTGACTACATTGTGGCATATTTTCATGTAGGAGCTGTCGACTGGTAATCATTCCAAGGTGGTCAGTGACAATACATTTAGAGCTGAGCCATTATCAATGAGCACTCCGGGTAAAGTATACCCTTTGCAACAAGTAGTGATGTGCAAAGCCTTTGTCGATCCTATTGCCCTAGATGGGATCTCGTCGTCACTAAAGAAAATGAAGTTATCAGCGCTGACGTTATTAATTAGGCGATCCAACTTGCACACAAATATGTCATCGGTCACGTATGTTTCGTTAAGTACCCTCATCAGTGCATTGCGGTAAGCTTCTGAACTTAGCAACAAGGCTAAGATTGATATGCGTGCTGGTTGCTTGTGTAACTGCTCAACCACATTGTACTCGCTGTGTTTCAAAAATTTCAGGAGTTCTTTTGCTTCTTTTTCTTCTACCGGCTCATTTACTAGGTCAAGCTTGTTAGTTTCTTTCTCTTCTGACTCAATTGCCAAGGCCTTTCCTTTCACAACCTTTTCCCTTTCTTCTTTCATATCGTAGAATTTTTCACTACGAGTAACAAGATTTACATCTTTTTTGGATTTCTCTTCTTTGGGTATTATTATGTTACCCCCGTAATTCCAAGGGACTCTCCTGTTATCCTCATAAGAAAATGGTGTATGTTTTTGTATGATGACACAAGATGTCATTTGCTTTCTTGTTTCAGTACCCTTGGATGTAGAGATAATTATTACAGGGCGATCACGTCTGTTTGTCCCTTTCTCTTTAGAGGCACAAATGTCTTTCACCTCTTCTTCTTCTTCAAAGAATTCCAGTTCTTTACAATCCATCAGGTCCTGAACCAAAGTCTTGAACTCTGTGCAATATTGGATCTCATGTCCTTCAGTATCATGAAAATCACAATAGTTCTCGGTTGTCACCATCGTATCTTCATTGTTTCGTGTGATTACTCTTTCGTCCATCATTTGACGTCATACCCACTTCAAAAGTGATTTAACCTCTCTGATATTGGTCTTAACCCTTTTACCTTTTGCCCTTGCGATCGCATTTATCCCCTAGTCGGGGTGAGCAGGTAAAGGATTCCCAGCCACGTTAGGTCCAGACGACTCATCGAATCTTATACGCTTCGTCTTAATTAGTCTTTCCACTATCTTCTTGAAAGCGAAACAGTTTTTAATAGTGTCCGACTACTCCTCCATGGTACTCACACTAAGCGTTTGCGTCATACCATTTTGGGAAATGGGGTTTTACTGGATCTGAGTAATACGAGGCTACCGCATGTTGATCTTACAATTGCTGGTAAAGCTCTTTATATGTCACCGAAATGAGGGTGAACTGTATTCTTTCTGTGTTCTTTCTAGAGCTTGGCTCCGTTTTTGGAAGATCTTGGTAGTTGTTTATAAGGGTTCTGGCTTGTGTCTTCTTGATCGATTTTGTATAGTTTGGCCTATACATGCTTGTATTGTTTACTTCAGCATCTTTTCTTCTGGGGGTCGCTCTCTTTCCACTTTCCCGGGCGTCAATCTTTCCGTTCTTGATTGCACTTTCGATCATTTCTCCGGACATGACCATGTCTGAGAAGCTTCTCGTAGCATTTCTCAGTAAGTGGTTAAGATAAGGGGCTTTCAGAGTATGAACGAAGAACATGATCGTCTCTTTCTTCGTTAACGGTGGCTGTACCTGAGTAGCCATATCTCTCTATCGTTGGGCGTATTGCCTGAAGCTCTCACTCGGCCTCTTTTCCATGTTTTGCAAAGTGATCTTATCAGGAGCTATATCAGTGACATGGCTGTATTGTCTTATGAAGGCCTAGGCTAAGTCCTTCCATGAACTGATCTTCGCGCAGCTCAACTGATTATACCACTTTACTGCGGATCCCACCAAGCTGTCCTGAAAATAGTGGATCAGTAATTAATCATGATGGGCATATCCTGTCATTTTACGGCAAAACATGGTGATGTGAGCTTCTAGGCAACTCGTCTCATTGTATTTCTCAAACTCGGGAGCTTTAAATTTTAGAGGTAATACTAAGTCTGGAATTAGACTCAGTTCTTTGGCATCCATCCCACAATAGGTGTCAGCTCCTTCCATTGCCTTGACCTTATCTTCCAGCCACTTGTAGCGTTCTTCTATCTGCTTGGAACCGTTCAGTTTTGTTCTCTCTATCTCCATGATTTCGTCGAAATCAAGGTTGATGGGATTTACAGGATTCTCCCTTGGATTAGACCTTGATCTAGTCAAATAATTGGCTTGGCCTGAGGTACCAATGGGATGCTGTTGTGCTCGAATGAAGATGAGAGCCCCTCGCGAGTTTGTTTCTGGTGGAGCTTGATTGTGCACAAGGGTAAAGCCAGGGGGTATCAGGGGTCTTCATTCTCCTCCATCGGGTTTGTTACAGGATTTTTTCCTTTTTCTGCTTCTTGTAAGAGTTGAGTCAACCGATTGATTATATTCCCCTGAGACTCAATAATTTGTTCTCTCATATCCTGTTGGACCCTCGCCAACTGGTCTTACAACTGTGCTTGCATTTGTTCTTGCATCTCCTTTTATAACTGCTCCATCCTTTCTATTCTTTGGTCCATCGCTCTCCGAGTACCGTAAGGATGTGAGTTCTCTATGTTTTCAGGTTAAACTGTTTCAAATTTTATTTACTTGGAGTTGTTATGTTAAAATGTGAGAATGAAACGCGAATGAATGCATGTATGCAATGCAAGAGAAGGCGTTGATTCTGAATTCAATTCTATTAGATAAACTTCACTAGAAGACAAATTTCTTTACATAGAACAAGTTACATAAATGGCTTTGCCTTAGTGCCTAAAGCCCTAATTTTCTAAGAAGTTCGGCCAATTTTTGTCCTCGTGTTGACTTCGACTCATACTGTAGGCTTAACTTGTTAGCTTCTATGGCTAATATTTGCACGTGATCAGCCGCTTCTCGCAACCGTGCAAGTGCTTCACCTATGATGTTATCTCTCTCTCCAACTTGCCTCTAGGCTTGCTGGGTGTGCCATTCACTTGCTTCTAAATTCCTTTCTAGAATTTCGACCCTTATTTCATTGTTTTGGAGTAAAGCTTCGAGCTCTTGTACTCTTTTCCTCAATTCCCTATTTTCGACTTGATTTGCCTTGAATTCTATGACAGAATTTCAGCTACAGTGTCTATGTAGAGATTCTTCCAATTCAACGATTCTAGTCCCCATTTCGGTTATTTGGGCTTTTAATTCAGCTTTTTCAACTTGGCTTTCTAACAATTCTCTTTTTATGGCATTTTCCTGGGCTTGACCGTCTTGAAAATTCCTTTTCCATTGCTCTACTCGGTCCTCTCGTTCCTGAATCTCTCATTGCCATTGCTCAGAGGTCTTACCAAGTCCAACATTCTTCACGGATTAATGAAGTTTCTTATAATGTTTCTTTAAATCCTCCAAGTCTTCCTCAACTTTATTCTTCCCTTTTCTCAACTTTTCAGCCTCTAACTTGTGAATATCTACATCCAACCCTAACTTCATCTTATCTTCTTCCAAGACTTTTATCCTCTTTCCAAATTCCAAGCTTTTCCTTTCAAAATCTTGTTCTATGATGTCCAACTCTGACAGAATTTCTTGTAAACATTCCTTTAATGATCTGGCATCGTCAGGGTTTGATGCTGGAATATTATCATTGACCTTTTTACTCCTCTACCAGTCATATTCCAGCGTCGTCATCGGGTTCGCAGCGAATACCTTCATCCTATACGCTTGCCTCCACGCTTTTGTTATCTCCCTGACTCTCTTCTTGTAGTTATCTCCTTTGTAGGTGAACTCCCACTAGGTCAAACCATATGTTGCCGGTATGAACTTCCTTGACTTGTATTGCCTTAACACAAGTAGAGGGGCATATCCCACGGCTCCCCATACTCCAAGTAAGGGAACCCAGTCAAAACTACCGTAACGATAAAGGATCTGGTCAATAATAAGCCATGATGCCTTTCACTCTATGTCTTCTTCTCGGAGATTTTGAAGAACTGTCATCCATTTTTCTCCAGATATATTCAGTTCTTTTTGCGTCGCTACAAATTCCTTCAAAGGCGAGTAGTCCACTGAGTATGCCTTATACGAAATCCTTTCCTTCTTCCAAAAATGGCTATGAAACCAGACCATCAGAAGTGGTGCACAGCCAATGAGCCTTCTTTTGCCTTCCCGTTGACAAGCATTTAGGGATCTGAAGGTCTCAGTGAGGATTACCGGGACAAGTGTGACGCTCCTACTAAGGCGGTCGAAGAGATCCACAACTGCATCCTCTATGTGCCCTAAAGCTTTCGGGAAGATAACCAGCCCATAAATGCTCAAGGCGAGAAGGTCGACACGTTTCTTCATATCCGGGTGCGCTGATATTAGATCCTTCAGACTCTTCCAAGTGATGCATTTATTGTCCCCTTTTACCTTGATTCTATGTGCCACCCACTGTTCACTCATCCCGGTTATATTTATCAACCTCTTCAGAAGGGTCGGGACACACGCAGCTCTTGAGTAAACTTTGTCAACTTGAATCTTCGGGCAACGTATTAACGCAGTGGAGTTGCCAAGCTCTCTTGAGTAAACTTTGTCAACTTGAATCTTCGGGCAAGGATCAAAAATTAAATTTAACTCGAATTTTGATTTTCAATCAAAAGAGCAAAAATAATCGATCCACAACTTGACTCTCTTATTTGTCCCCAGTGGAGTCGCCAAGCTGTCGAAACCATTTTTTTAGCATGGTTAGAAAATAATTTTTGAAATTTGAAAATGGGAGTCGCCACCAATCTTTTAATTTGGTGTGATTAGATCACCTAAAATGTTTGAATTTGTTTTGTAAAACGTTTGGTCTTCAAAATCCAGAAAAAATAGGTTCGGGAGTCGGTTACGTGCAAGGAAGGGTTAGCACCCTCACACGCCCAAAATTGATGCCTAGTTGATTATTTTGGTAGTTTAAAATCCAAAATTCGAATAGAAATTCAAAATGTGTTTCATGTCAAAACGAGATATTCAATTACTTAGGTTCAAAGTAAAATCATACCTAACACGTTAAGGCACGAATTTTTTGATCCCCTAAAGGAAAAGAATATCGAACAATTATCAATTTTGAGTAAAACATTCGATTATTTAAGTTCAAAGAAAGACCACGCTCCAACACGTTAGGGTACGATCTTTCAAATTCCTTTAAATAAAAGCATGTTACTTTTTATTTGAAATAACTTCTAAGTTTGAAAAGTGATGTAAATTCTATTTTTACCTATATATATATATGTATATATTTTAAAAAGGACTATTTCATAAAAAAATGGGTAAAAACAGATGATTCGCAAAGGAAGTGGTCATTATTGATTTCAAGGAAGTTATTCGATATTTTAGATTTCAAGGAAAATAATACTTCTCAAATTCCTTAAAATACAACAACTTTATTTTAAAGGGAAATTTTCGCATTTGAAAAACGTACAAGCTTGCTAAATCATCTTTTTCATATTTTTTTTTAAAAAAAGGAAAAGGAAAATTTAAGATAAGTTGCATGAAGTAAATGAAACAATAATATGGAAAATGGCAATATAATGCAAACATTAAAAGGATGGACAAAAGTTGTACTAAGTAAAACCTGATAAGATGAAATAATTTAGAAAGGGAATTTGATCATAGCAAAATTTAAAGGCAATCAGATTCAAAAATGGTTTGAACATTGTTATTGGATTTTTTTTTTAAAAAAAGGTTTTAAGATGGAATAAAAGATTTAAGATACAAATTAGAAAATTTAAATAAAATAAAAAGGAAATCGAATAGAATCCTCCATGTTCAAAAGAGTTGGGGTTAAATTAAAATTGAATTAAAAATAGGAAATTAAAAACAATAAAAAAAATGGGGCTTGAATTTCAGTATTAAAAAATATAGAGGGCCGCACGAGAAATTTCCCAATAGTTTGGACACGTGGTGATATTTTGAATAGTTAAACCATTGGGATTAAATCCAAAAGAATACAAAATTAAGGGCCATTTTGAAATTCATTTAAAAATATGACAGGGATGAAATCGTGCATTCTAAAAATGCGAAAGGGTTGATCCTGCTAATAGACCAACGATGGAGAACACGCGGATCTTGCTCCAGGGTCGGGTCAGAGTTCGAGTTTAAACATCAAAACGACGTCGTTTTAAGGCCATTGACCTAAGCCCTAAACGGCACCGTTTCTTCAACCCTTAAAAACTAATATTTAACAAAAAAAATCCCATTTAGCCTTCAGTTGTAAAAAACTTCAGACCCCCACCCCTTTTCTCCTTTTTTTCTCTGAGGCTTCCCTTCTCTAATCAAAAGGTTCATAGGCGGTCCGCCGTGACCCCGTCGCTCCCCGCCGTTCGAACCATCGCGCACATCTTCCTAGTAGGCGAAGCGACACGCCCTTTTGCGGTTTTTCTTCCTTAAACGCGGATCTGGGTCGAATCTCTACAGATCGAACCTAAATCTTTCTTCAAAAGACCCGAAAAAGAGATTTTTTTTTAAAAACCTTAAATCTGTTTTCTTCTTTTATCACTTTCATTTTGTTTCTCTTTTTTTTAAAAAAAAATTATCAGATCTGTTTATACCTTTAGAGATTTAAAAGAAAAAGAGGTCTTTTAGTTTTCATATGTTTTAATCCTTATTTTCAAAAAAAAAAACATGAGCTTTGCCTTCGAAAAAAATGTATATGCGCATATACACATATGAAATAATATACCTCAGAAGACCGATGGATCTTTGAGGGTTGTGTTCGAATCTGCTTCTTTGATGATTTCTGGTTTGCTATTGATTCTAAAAAACTTTTGTAACCTCCTGTGCACAAATTTTCTTCTGTCTATTTTGTATTGATTTCGTATTGATTTTGTCTGTATCAATTTGCTCTCTATTTCTCCTCTCTCAAAGGTTACAGATTAACAATGGCTCTTATAGCAATCGAGAATTACAGAATCTACTGTTCTTTTCTCTATCTTGTGCTCTATTTTGCTGCTGTTTTCTTCTTCTGTTTGCAGGTATAATTTTCATGTTGTGGTGGAATCTCTTGCGGTCAACTCCGACGTTGAACGGCGTGCTCTTGCCGTTTTGGTGTAAGGGCGACAGAGTGTCTCGGGCAGAAAAGGAGCCTCGGGGCAACAGAAAGGTCTCGGGGAAGCCAAAATGTCTCGGGCAGAGGAGCGGTCAACGGTCGGTAGGTGAAGAGTCACGTGGCTGACGTGGTTGATGACATGGCAACGATAACGTGGTAATGCTGACTGGAGCAACAAACCCTGATTAGGGTTTCAAAATTTTTCAATGCATTTGGGCTTGGGTATTTGGGCTTGTTGTATTGGGTTTAGAATTTGCAAATGGACTTTTGTAAATGGACCTTTAAGCAATAAAATTTTATTTTATTTTCATTTGGATTTTATTTATTAATTTATAGCCCGATTAAAATTGGGCTTCTACACGATACAAGTATGAACTGTCAGATTAATAATATATCTAAAGGTTATTGCATCCACCACAAAAGAATATTAAATCTTTTCATAATCAATGCCAGGACTTAGCGAAAAACTTTATATTTTTATTTCGTTTTTGCAAAGCTACTTCATTTGTACCCTCACTGACTTTATACCTTTAGATATTTGGACTGCTGGTCTAAAAACTCCACGAATTTTATTGTACTTGAATTACGTCTTTCTATTTTGATCAATATATACCATATCTATATTTCTCAATAGATTTATTCAAGATTTTTTTTTATTTCATTATTTCAACAATAATACTGCATGCAAAACCATTATCGATCCCTTTTATTCTTGGTTCGACATTTTCTCAAATTGACATAACTTATCGAGATATCTTATTTTCAATATTTTAATCTTCAGTTTCAGGTACCTGAATCTTTTCTGAAGTTTTACTTATTAGTTATGTCTTAGGTCTCTTCTAGAGCATCCGCCTTCACTATATGACCATCTAAAATTTTCTTTTATGAAAATTTTCATATTTGAAACTTTAATGAGTTATCATTATTGAACTTTTGGTTCAAATTACTCTCCTCCTTAACTCATTACAAGTTATTAGTTCTTTCCTCCTAATTTCAGGAAAACTATCAAATCAAAATAGAAATCACAATCATGTCATTATTGAATTTCCAATACATTTAATATATCATAATAAAAGGAGGCTCATAATTAATATATATTTCCAACTTTCTTTGAGGATTCACTCATCTTTGTGCGTTATGGCGGAGCAATTGGAACATATACGCACATACAAAAATTCAAAGATGAGAAATATTTAACTCTTGACCAAAAATCAATTGTAATGGGGAGTATTTAAAACTTATTGGCTTGATGTGTACAACACGTAAATCAACATAATCTCATGTTGAAAGAGGAAGTTTAGATTTCATAAGTAATGATTTAGCCATTAACCAGAGGCATTCAATCAATAATTTCTTAAAACCATTATATGCTTAAATAACAAACTTTTATTGAAATTTTTCAAACTCAATCAATAAAAGATAAACTCATCAGTATTAGCAAGATGAATTGTCTTAATTGCATGATCTGAAATTAATTATTCAAACAATCTTGCAAACGACAAGTTGCAAGTTGATAACACATATGTGATTATCTTGTAGATGCATCTACAAAATCATCCACATGGTAGATGAATGAGACCATATTCATTTAAAAAATGCAAGACATTAAATCTCAACTTTAGCTAGTGAGTTTTTAACAACCAATTTTTATTTAGAACATTCAATAAATGAGATTTGTTTAAATTAAAGAATCTTCTAGTTTTTTAATAAATGTCCATATGAATTTTCAATTAATTTTCGCATCATATATGATCCAAGATGGTCAATTGGTCATGCTAAATAGTAAATATATTTGTACGAGTAAACTTCTAGTTTACTTTAACATGTGTTTCAATTTGAACTAAATTGTAGCAAATTGATAATTTTATTATCATTCCTTTCACTTTGTATCCACATATAAGTACCATTGTGACATTTACTACTGAAAATATCTAAGTAAATGTGAAGTTTATAATGACATTAAGTCATATAATATAATTTACAAATAATTATATGCAATATTCGCTTCAGGGAATATGCAGAAAAATATTCACATGTCCAAAATCTTCATAATTGTTATGTATTGCTACATTCACTTCAGGGAATAAATCTCTTGTAAGGTTCTCATCAGTAATATTTTCGTAATTTTAATTGAAAACTTATTTTAAATATTGTAAAGTTATACTCACAATTTTAAAAACTTGCAACTTTAGGTACATCCAACCATAACGAGCTTTAGATAGAATTACAATATTCTATTGCTCATATTTTTCTTTCACAATTTAAGTAGATATTTCACAGTTAAATATTTTGACTTCAACCCCTTAATGGGGATAATGACAAAAGAATATCATAAAGATAGTCACAATCAATTCAATTTGTAATATATATAAATCAATAACACAATCCTCTTTTAATCCATATGAAATATAATATTTTTCTCATTCACAATCTTAATATGAGATTCATTATGAATATATTTTAAAACCAATGGATTAACCATCACAAGATATTAGGTCTTCTAGAGCTTTCGACTAATTTTGTACTACCAAATATTGGAATAATATTGGTTTATTTCAGTACCAAATAAAACAAATATTTTTAATCTGTAATGATATAAATCATTACTATATTCTAATATTATTCCTCAAAGAATATTAACAAAAATAAAATATGTGGGCATACGCCACATATGTGACCAATAACCTTTGATAACATAAGTTATCTTTACCTTTAAAGAGTTATCTTAAGAATTCTCATTGTTTTCTTATCCATCACTATGTTCGTACTTTAGTGGTCCATGATTATATCTTTTATTTTCTTTAATTCTGGGAATGCAACAAATTTAGTAAGACGAACTTATAAATGTCCCACTAGATTTTTTATTCCATAATCACCATCGCAAACATGCGTGAATTTCAAATCAAAATCTGAAGATCTTTGACATCATTGTTATCACCTTAACTATTATCATGAGCACTGAGTGGTTAAAGGCTCTAATGATTACCCATAATGCGTCGGCCTCAATTGATAACTAAAACAATAATTAAAAGAAAATCGTACTAATAACGTGTTATAAAATAAAAGGACAAAGAGTAAAGAACAAAGAGAATGAGAGAGCAAAAGAGAGAGTGTATCTTATTGATCAATAGAAGTGAGTTACAATACTTCTCCAATGTCTATATTTATAGACATAAAAGGTATAAATGAACTAGAACTCTAATTCTAATGATTACTATCTTCATCTTGATGGACATCCACTTAATAAAATATTCATAACATATATATTATTTTAAATTAATTATCATTTAATTAGTGTTACATTTATATAAAATTAAAATTAAGATTTGCTATTATAAATAGCATTTGACACTTAAGCATTTTCAAACAAATAAATCTAAATAATATTGTGAAAATTGAAAATTATTAATATTGGTAAATTTCAAGTGTTTAAAAAATAATGAAATGTTAAAATGCTAGTTTTTCAAAGAAGAAATTTCAAGCCATCCAGCAAGAACTGAAAGATCTTTTTAATTGGTGATAAGGTAAAATTATGATATTATTTTATCACGCATTTATAATTTAGTTTTCATACATTTTATACTAAATTTATTTTAAATTCCTCCTTACTTACTTTTTCGTATCATTCTATTATCTAATGTGCACTTTATAATTGTATAATTGTATGTTTTTTTAAATTTTAATTTTACGTTATAAAAATCTCCAATTTACAACGATAATTTGTTACTATGTATTATTATAATTTTATAATTGTTTAGATAATTTGCAACTTAAAAATATAATTTTTTTGAATAATATCGATTGGCTGAAATATTATTAACAATAATACTTAGTACAAACTTAATATAAAAGTAAAACAAATCTTAATAGCAGTTCACGCAGGAACCCAAAGAAATAAATGGAAACTAGAATACTTTAAAACAAAACGCCATAAAGAAGAAGAATAAAAGCACCGCAAATTCAGCCGATCAGAATAGCAAGTGACACCAGTGTCAATGTAAAACTGATTAAAAGTATCCAATCTTCCTGTTCACTTTTAAAGAAAGGAGCAAGTCAAAAGCTAGAAAATCAGAAATACTCCCTTTCATGGAAAACCAAACACCATCCGTTTACCATAAAAAAAACGCATCAAAACAAGAGGAGCACTAAGAGACAGCTCCTCCATAGGAAAACCTCTGATCAAGGAGTACTTGGACCTCTACCTGGATTTTTCATTTGGCCAAGGTATGAGCATAATCATTCCCAAATCTAGGAATGAACAAAAACTGGATATCATGAAACCATGTTTTCCTTCTAATGATATTTGCAATCAATGAACCAATGAGGGATTTATCTTGACCATCCTTTTTACATTTCTTGATAATGGACAAGGCATCACCCTCCACTATAAGCCGCCTCCACCCATTATCAATCTCAGTCTGGATCGCCAACAAAAATGCCCAGGCTTCAGCAGCAAACGCTGAAGGAACATGTTGTAAAAAAGTTGACTTCTCTAGAAGAACTGCTCCCGTATCATTTCTAGCCACAACCCCCAACGCCGCACAGGAGGTATTCTGGTGAAAAGCCCCGTCGAAATTTATCTTTATGATCGAGGGTGGTGGTGCCTTCCAATGAACCTCTACCTGTTCTTTGGTAAGTTGTTTCTCTTTAATCCCTTCAATCTCTGCCACATAGCCTTTTATAAAGAGGACAGTATCCTTCCTGGTGATCGTTCTTCGTTCGTGAACTTGCAGGTTTCTGTCTTTCCATATTGCCCAAATAGCACAACAAAACAGAATGCGTTGAGGAGCAGAATTGGCCTGAAAACCCAGGTAAACCACTGCATTATATCCATATTCTGAGAAATTAAGATCTGACCAAATTTCTTCTGATCGGGGACACATTCTAACCACATGCTCAACGGGCTCTTCCCCAACACCACACAGAGGGCAAGTCGCAGTAGCACACAGCCTCTTTGCGTTCAGATTACCAAACGTGGGAACATAATTCCAAGAAAAACGCAAAATAACATACTTTATTTTTGCTGGAATTTGTAAATTCCATAGATTTTTGTAGAACTGTTTGAGCAATGGTTGTAAGGCATAGACTGTAAGATCTTGAAAATTATTCTGTAAAATTCTGTAAGCGCTACGGACTGAGAATTCGTCCTATGGTTCGTTGCCCCACACTAAGTAATCTTCATGATCTTCATTAGCAAGGGGAATACGGAGAATATTACAAGCATCAGGCTCCGAAAAGGTATCCTCTATGAACTCTTTTTTCCACGTACTATTATCTGCAATCAGATCCGCAACTCTTAAATTTTGAATATTAACACCAGAATTAGATAATTTAAAATTGATATTATTTGGAATCCAAGGATCAGAAGCCACTAAAATAGAATCACCAAATCCCACCCTCCAACACAACCCCTTTTGTAGTACCTCTTTAACAGCCCAAGTACTTCTCCTAACATAAAAAGGATAATTGCCTAAATTGGAACTCATAAAATCTGATCTAGAAAAATATTTTGCTTTAAGGACTCGGAAAAACAAATAATCAAGTCTGGAAATAAATCGCCACCCTTGTTTTGCCAGAAACGCAATATTGAATTTTCCCATATCGCGAAAACCCATTCCACCCTCCTCCTTCAACCAACACATGTGTTTCCATTCACCAGTGAATTCCACGCTTCTTAGGACTGTGCTGCCACCAATATCTAGCACAAATTCTACCCAAATCATCACAAAAAGAATGAGGTAACAAAAGCACGACATCGAGTAGGAAGGTATTGCTTGTAAAATTGATTTAATAAAAATTTCTTTACCCCCTTGCGAAAGCGTTCACATATTCCATTGGCTAATTCTCTGATTAATTCGATCCTTAAGCATCTGGAACGACTCCTTTTTCCTCCTCCCCACCATATTCGACAGCCCCAAGTACCGTTCAGAGTTTGAAGAAATTCTCATCCCCATCAAAGCAGCCAAACTAGTTTTATCCACTTCATTTATATTTGAGCTAAAAAGAAGCGTAGATTTATCATAATTAACCATTTGGCCAGAACACTTCTCATATTCATGTAATAAATCCTTCAAGAAACCCACTTCCACAAGAGACGCTTTCCCAAACAAAATTGAGTCATCTGCAAACAGCAAGTGAGACAGTCTCGGACCACTCTGACTCGTACGAACCCCTTTCAAAGAACCATCAGTCATTACAAGTCAAAGTAAAGCCGAAAGGCCCTCAGCACATATCAAGAATAGAAAAGGGCTGATTGGATCCCCTTGTCTTAAACCACGAGAGGGAGTAAATGTTTCCTCTAACCGTCCATTGAGTCTCACTGAATAAGAAGTAGAAGAAATACATTTCATTATCAAATAAACCCAATGGGGAGCAAAACCCATTTTCAGCATAATAGCTTCTAGAAATCCCACTCCACACGATCGTAAGCCTTTGACATGTCCAATCATAGCAAAATAACCCTTCTTTCTCATCTGCTTCTTCCTAAAAGAATCCAAAATCTCATATGCCACCAATATGTTATCCGAAATGAGACAACCCGACACAAAAGCACATTGGGACTCGTCAATACAACGCCCAATAACATGTTGTAATCTATTTGTTAAAACTTTTGCCACCAGTTTATACAAGACAGAGCATAGGCTAATCGGTCTAAAATTTGCAACAGAATTAGCATTTGGAGTTTTGGGAATTAAGACAGTCTCGGTAACATTCGCAAAATCAATAGGCATACCTGAGTTTAAAACACCAAGGCAAAAGAAGACAACATCTTTGCGAACAATCGTCCAAAATTTTTAAAAGAAAACTACTAGGTATCCATCAAAACCAGGTGCCTTGTTAGGGCACATTGATTGAATAGCCGAAAAAACCTCTTCCTCAGAGAAGCGCTCAAGAAGAAAATTATTGTCCTCAATCAAAACCACCTGTTAAACCCCAACCAAGGGCCTATCCCAACTACCAGTACGATTCGAAGTAAACAAAGACTGGAAATACTGCTTAGCAATCTGTCGAATTTCCGTTTCATCACTAGTTTCTGAACCATTTGGCCATAATAACCAATCCACTCTATTTTTCTTCCGTCGAGATGAAGCGAAGCGATGAAAAAAGGAGGTATTTTTGTCACCTTGTCATAACCAATTCGATCTTGCTCATTGTTCCCAATAAGCCTCGTCCTTATCGATCTCTATATTTAAATGAATACGTGTCTCAATAATCTCAACCAATCATTATCATCCCTGCCACCCATAAGCAAATCAAAAAGTTTCTCCTCCAAATGCCGCTTCAATCTAACTCTATTTCTTTTGATTTTTTTTCCCAATCCAGTAAGCCTGTACTAAGACGCTCCAATTTCTCAAAAATAGAGCTAGATGGTAGCTCCCAAAATTCCTTAATAACATCTTCCAGGGACTCTTCCATCAACCACCACATTTCAAATTTAAAAGATGGAAACCCATGCTTTTGATTACAATCTGATGTATTCACCAATAATGGGCAATGGTCGGAGAAAGTATAAGGGAGATGATATAATTTTCCTATACTAAAGAGATGAAAGCAAGCTTCGTTGGCAACCCCTCTGTCCAAACATTCCTGATGTTCATCTCAGGAAGATTCCCACGTTCCCAAGTAAAATTACTACCCGTGAAACCCATGTCCTATAACTCACAATCTTCCAATACTTCTTGAAAAGCTATCATCCTTCATTAATCCCTCGAAGCCCCTCCTTCATTCTCGAAAGAATATAGAATCTCGTTAAAATCTCCACTAACCAACAACGGGAGATTATTACCCACACCCAACCGACGTAAAAGATTTCACGTCTCAGATCGTCTATCAACATAAGGCTCCCCATAAAACCCCGTATACGCCAAACCTTACTACCATTGTCTTCACTGATTAAAATGTCTATATGATTACGAGAGTAACTACGGAGTTGAACATCAAAATCTTCTCTCCATGCCAGACATAAACCTCCACGCGATCTATTAGTACTGACCTCAATACCATAGTTAAAACTGCATCTCCTTCTCACCTTCTCCATCTTTTTGTCATCAAGTTTGGTCTCCATAAAAAAGACCAAATGAGGAAAATTTGACTTCAGAACATGCTGAAGTCGTTGCACCGTCTGAGGTCTCCCCAAACCCCGAACATTCCAGCTCAAAATCTTCATTGATCTCGATCGACTTGCCTCAAGGCAGCCGTCAATCTAACTTTTTGAGACACCTGCTCTTGATCAAATGGAATAGATGACATTTCCAAATAACCAGAAGCACCAGAATCTGCCACATCAACTCTTGCTTTTTTCCTAGAGTCATCCACGTGTACAATAAGATCTACCGCATGCAATTCTTTTAATTCCAATTTCCTTTTACCCAAAATTCCAAAATCACATCGCACAATATCCTTCAAATCACGTGGGATTCGTTTTCAAAAAATTCCTTTTGACTTTTTACAAGCACAATTTAATGAGAGCTCAATTTCCTCCTTTCCTTCAATCATACAAGATGCGTCAACCCGCTCCATATCCTTTAGATCATAAGAGTAATTTATGCCATTATTCTCTACAGCAATCAAAGGATCATTATCATTCTAAAAAATATCATTTTCCAGAATATGCGTAGTTTCCTTAAACGAGTCATCGCCATTCCCACCCTTCTCCTCCAGTATCACTACTGGAGTGTCTGCTTTCTATTCTGATAAACTCTGACCATTTTTCGTAGTAAACTCACCCTTCTCACCAAAATCCCCAGTATAGTTACACTGTCTTTTCAATGATTTTTGAGACTAGCTGAGATGCAGGAATTTCGATCCCAACGCTTTGGATTCTGCACGTAAAGCAATGCTATACGGGTAAACATCCTCCCATTTCTCCTTAACATGCATCGGAGTGGATTCACACATATCCGATAGTAATTCCCAACCACCTCAGTCCGATGCAGTCCCCCAAAAGTTGACCCTACAGCATGCATGAGATCCTTTTTCTCACATTCAGGGGGCATGACCCAATTTTTAGCCATAACGGAGATGTAACCTTTTTAATATTACTTCTAC
This sequence comes from Gossypioides kirkii, assembly GCA_005610355.1. Lineage (NCBI taxonomy): Eukaryota > Viridiplantae > Streptophyta > Magnoliopsida > Malvales > Malvaceae > Gossypioides > Gossypioides kirkii. The sequence goes on along the minus strand of CP032246.1, from coordinate 31,132,871 downwards.
TAATCGGAGCCTTCAGTTTCTCAAAAAGAATCAACTGTCTTCTAAAAAACCATGGTCTACCAGCCATAATTTGCTCCATGTCAATTTCATTAGAAAAATTAATCAAAAAAAGGTTTTGACCAACATTTTCAATAACATATTTTTGATTGGATTTCCAGACACTCTTCATCTGGGCACAAAAACTTTCTGCATTAAAGAATTTCTTGGTCCAAACAGAACACAACAAAGAATTCTGCCCTTTAGGTTCAATCAGGGAACTCTTTATTGTTAAATGGACAAGCTCCTCCCCAATGAGAGAAACCTCATCCTCCGCCATAGCCCACAAAAGCCGCCACTCACTCTCAACTCAACCCTGCAACCTCTGAGTCATCAGAGAGAGCACTCTCGACTTTTTTTCTTAGATTAAATTAACTTCAAAAATATAATTAATTACATTTAAAGTTTAATGTCGATTGAATATAATTTAATTTTAAAAATATAATTACATTTAGGGTAATGAGTATTTTTGACCATCAGACCAACACACGAAATTCACTTTGATACTTTAATTACATGTTGAAAAAAAAAGATTAAGTGTTATTGGTTTTATTTTAGTAAGGTAAGATAAATACAAAATATAAGGCTTAAAACCATTTATTTTGATTCAATGGTTAAGATCATTTTGGTTCTCATTATTTTCATTTTAAAAGTTCTCACTATAATTGTCACCTGTTATTAGTATTTATTTTTAGATTAAATTTTATTTTAATTTTGTAAGAAGTCAAATTTTTTAAATTCATCTAAATTACATTTATTTTAATTAGAAAAGTTGGATTTTTTAAATTGTTCCTTAATTTATTTCATATTTTTTGTAACATTATTTGATAATTTAATAATTTCAATAGTCATTTCATTTATGAAATGAAATTATTATAAAAATTAAAAAATATATTGTGATAATCTTATTCAAATTAAATAAATTAATTTTGAATAAGATTCATAAAGTTTAATTTGTTTTTTTTTTTTGGTATTTTTCATGTCATGTCCGTTTTATTCTTCATGTTCAGAGTTCGTGACTGTTCCTCCCAACAATATCATTTTACCCTTAGAAGTGCAATGTATGTTGCATCCAACTCTATTAATTTGATTATATTTGATACAATTTAAATTTACATTGAATAAATAGCATGATTATTTGGTTTTATGATAGGAGAAATTAAATATCAAAGGTTAAAAATAGTTTTTAATAATAAAACTAAAGAAATTTGAATTTATTGTTTTAAAATTAATTTCAAAATTAATAGTTAATTTAATAATTTTAATATTAAAACTTAATTTTATATATTATCAGTGTATATGTGCAAATTAAATCAAAATTTTATCTCATTTTTTAGAATATTTTTTTAAATTGATCTTTAAGATATTCAAACTCATAATAAATATTAAACTAATTCATATCCAATTTCACTTTCATAATAAGATATTCATAATAAATATTAAATTGATTTTTTGGGGTCTTTTATCTCTTATGATGCTCGGGTTCTGGCTTCGGGGATAGTTCATTTTATGCGGTTGAGGGTGCTGGTGGATGTGCATCAGCCCCTTCGTCGGAAGAAACGTATTTTGTTGGGTTCTCACCCGGTGTATGCCCGGTTTATGTATGAGAGGTTGGGTCTTTTTTGTTTCATTTGTGGTCGTCTAGGTCATGGGGAAAGTTTCTTTTTGATCCGCTTACGGCAGCCTACTCCAGATATTGTTTTCGGCTAGGATATTTCGTTACGTGCATTGTCGCGTAGGAATCAGGTCAAGGATAACCGTTGGTTGAGAGAGCCAGATGGATCTTCGGTTGTTGGTTCGGCTTGGGGTACTGATTTCGGTTTTGGTCCGGGTATTATTGAGGTTGGCCATTCTTTTTACACATTCCCGAATATGGATGTGGTGCATGTGGAAGAAAAAGCTCCTATTCTGGTTGGTGAGGGTAAGAAACGTCAACGTACTTAGGACTCTCTTGCTTCTGATTTTGGTACTAATGACTCTGTTTTGCCTGTGGGCTTAATGATTTTTTGGCTGGCTCTACTGGGCAGGGCAGTCAACCATAATGAAGTGCTTATGTTGGAACGTCCGTGGTTTAGGGAATCCACAGAACATCCGTCATCTCAGAAATAAACTAAGATTTGTGCATCCCTGTTTGGTTTTCTTGATAGAGACTAAGCTTAGTTCGAAACAAATGGAACGGATTCGTCGGCAGTGTGGGTTTCTTCATGGCATTGACATTGGCTCGGTTGGTTCGAAAGGTAGGCTTTCTCTTGGTTGGCGTGAGCAAGATAGGGTAAGTCTCCAATTGTATTCACAGTTTCACATCAATGTTGAGGTTTGGAATGTGGAGGAGGAGTTTATGTGGCGTTTCACGGGGTTTTATGGATACCCAGATGAGCAACTTCAACATCTCTCTTAGAATCTCCTTCGTAGATTAGGTTTAGATCAGAGTGCATTGGTTAGTTGTGTAACAGCCCATTTTTCAATGGTGTCGAAAATAGTGGTTTCGGGACCACAAACCCGACGAAATTTTGTTTTTATAATGAGTGATTAAATTAAATAAGTTTTAATTTTATATGAAATTTTGAATTGAGGAAATTTTAATTATTAAATTAAAAGTTAGTATAAGTGGTTTGGTTCAAAAGTCAAGTGGATTTAAAAAATGAGGTATCGGGACCCCGTTTCTGAAATTAAGGGCCGTAAATATTTTTATTAAATATTTACAGAGTCTTATTATATGTGAATTAAATTTTGGTTGGGTAATTTTGATGATTAATTGCTTAATTAAGGAAAAAAAGTAAATTGTAAAAGAGGTAGAAGTTAATTACTATTGATTAAAAAATAGTAAAGGGAACAAAATGGAATTAAATCATGGTCAAAAAGTCCAAGCGGTGGTGACATGATTACCATCCACTAACTTTTGGGTTATTTATTCATTTAGTCCTAATTAGTTTATGACTAAATTAAAAATAAATTTGTTTAATCGAAATTTAATATAATTGAAGGACCAATTATGAAATTGGACCCTCTTTAAATGTCCTAATAATAGAAATGATATGAAAATCTTCATATTTTGATAAATTGCAATTAAATCCTAATAAAATGAGGATTTACTAATTAGTTTATTTTAGTGTGATCAGGAATGGTGATTTCAAGACCACAAAATTGATGTGTTGGATCGTAAATATTAATTATTTAATATTTATGATGTCATTAGTATTGTATTAGAATTTGGTTATGAAATTTTAATGTTTGGATAGTTAATTAAGTAAAAAGGATTAAATCATAAAAGGTACAAAAGTTGAATCCTATTAATTAAAGGCATTAAATGCTAATTGGAGGACAAGTTAAGGTCCTAAAATGGTAATATAACCATTAGCAACTTGAGTGAACAATTTTGACTTAAATTTGGCTAAAAATTAAGTGTGAACAAAGGGTAAATAAGTAAATAAGTAAATTAATGAAATTTAAGTTAATTAAAAGAAGAAATGTTCATCTTCTTCCTTTTATTTTTCTTGCTAAGAATCGAAACCTTGGAGAAGGAGGAAGAAAACCATCATCCAAGCTTGTGTCTTCGATTGGGTGAGCAAACTTCGCCCGTTTTTAGTAATTTTTATGTTTTTGAGTCCGTATTAGCTTAATCTAGTTAGCCTGAGGACTAATTTGTGAATCTATCAAATGTTGTGAATTTTTTCATTGATGATTTTTGTATATTCTTGGAATTTTATGATGGATTATTAATTTAGATTGTTTAATAGGATAATTTTGTAAACTAGTTTTTTATGGTTTTAAGGTTTAAGGACTAAAATGTGAAAATAATAAAAGTTCAAGGACTTGATGTTAAATAACATCAAATATGGGCTGTGGAGTGACCCAAAATAATTCGACTAAATCAATTTCTAAATAAAAATAGTTAATTTGCATGTTTGGTGCTTGAGGACTAAATTGAATAAAAGTGAAAAGTTAAGGATAATTTTGTAAAAATACCAAAAATGTTTATTTGCATAAAATGGTTAAAAATTCATGTTGATTTAAATAATTGAATGAAATTATTGAAATAGATCAAAATCATGTCCCGATCGTGAAGAAAGGAAAATTACGGATTTACCTTAAAGTTCACTTTAACTGCAATTTCGTCTAGTAAGTTCGTACAATAAGATAATTAATTTGATTTCTGTTTGTAAATTACTGAAATAATTTAAGTATGTTGTATTTAAATTTGTTGCTTAGTAACTGTTAAATTGATGAATTGAATTACATTAAAATGAAATTGTATTGAGAAGCATGATTGAAAGTGATGAAATGATATAGTTGAAATCAGGTGGCAACGAAACGCTTATATGATTAAGTGTTGTGCTAGTTATTATTCATGTTACGAATGGATTAATTTGATTGATATATGACAAATAGTAAATTGAACTAAATGACATTTGTTAGTTTAATTCGATATTATGTTTGGTAAATAAGGATTTTATGGATGTTTGCTCGAAATGGTATAACATATGAAATTTAATTGTAATGACCACGGTATATGACACATATGAACTTCGTAAATAATTAGGACATAAAGGACATGTCATTAGGGGCTAAACAGAATCAGGAGCTAGTATTGGATGACTTATTGATGGGTAGTCCTTATACTTGAGCCATTACTACAAATTAATCCTGTAAGTTCGTGTGGTTAAATTCCAATTTAAATTACATATTCTTGTATTGTAAACAATTGTTGTGAGTTGAAACGATGATCAGAAGTGTGAAAGACGGGAACAAAGGAAAGGAAAGGCTAATGGGCTTTGTGCCGTAAATAAAGAAAAGGTCTGATGACTATGTATCATCGTGAGTATATGAATCCTTTATGGATTAAAAGGTCCGATGACTATGTGTCATCATGAGTATATGAATCCTTTATGGATTAAAAGGTCCGAAGACTAAGTGTCATCGTGAGTATATGAATCCTTTATGGATTAAAAGGTTTGATGACTATGTGTCATCGTGAGTATATGATTCCTTCATAAATTAAGAGTTCCGATGACTATGTGTCATCGTGAGTATTAAATTGAATGAATTCCATTACGGAATAAAGGTCTGATGACTCTGTATCATTGTGAGTATCAAATGCGAATTGGAACCTACCTCGGGTGTATACTGCTTACTCGATTCAGTTGATTAGGTTTTTACAACTCTTGAAGTTTAGTGAATCTATTTAACTTTATGAACTTACTAAGCTTAGAAATGCTTACCTGTGAAAAATGTTGTTGTTTTGTAGATTTAACTTTGCTGTTCGGAGATCGAATCATCTTGGAGCATCACACTATCCCGGAATTTGTTTGGTGGTAAATTATCATTTGGTCTTATAGCATGTACTAGGATGATGTCATCCTTAAAATGCTTGATTTTAGATTGTTGATTTCTTTGTTGAACTAAACTTACATGCTTACTTGATGCTCTAATTAAGCAAATGTGTTTAGTAATAAGTTGACATGTGAATTTAAGAATCCTTATGTTGATTGATTGTATTTTGTGTTATATGATTAAACAAGTATTGTCATGGATAGATTTTGTAAGATAAGAGTTTGAATAAGAGTCTTGTATTGAATGATGATTGATAATTTAAGGACTTGTGTGAGTACATGAATTCTGTATACTTGTTTCAGTAGAATCCTGCATGTATCGATAAAAGTACAGAGTAGGGAAGAGGTTGATTACTGACTTACATTGTATCAATAGTAACATACGAAGTATCGGTAGTTCTGTTCATAGTAGTATCGGTAGCCTGAATACTTGTATCGGTAGAAGTTGAAGGGTAAAACTTCTTAGCTCTCTGGAGTTTTTAGTATCGGTAGAAGCATGACATGTTTCGATAGAAGTCATACTTGTATCGGTAGTATTGTCTTGAACTGTTTACTAACTTGATAATTATTGATACTTGTCCAACAAGTACAGGTAGAAGTATCCAAAAATCATGGAAATGACCTTTTTTCACTTGTTGAGTTATGATTATAATTAATTGATTTTTTTATGACACGATATTAAAAGATGAACAGTGATAAATGAATAGAAAGACACTGGGACCCTAACCGGTGACGGTTTTTGGGTCTTGGGTGTTACAGACATGAAAAATAGATATCATGATATGTTATATGAATATTGATTCTTGATTGATTGATTAAATGGAGTTAGTATTCTGAGTTGCAAGTTGTTATTAAATAAATTGTGATTGATTTGTATGTAAAAAAAACTCAAAAAGTTTTGTGAACCCCTAAGACCTTAAACCGGCGATGGTTACAGGTTTTTGGTGTTACAAGTTGTGGATGATTTTAATGAGATAGCTTTTTCGTTTGAGAAATCGAGTGGTCGACTTCGTAATGCACGTTAAATGGCCTCGTTTCATTCGGCTCTACAAGGTTGTGATTTGTCGGATTTGGGATTTATGACGCATTGGTATACTTGAGAGAGGGGCCATTTTGCTTTCACAAGCATCCGTGAACGTCTTGATCGAGGTGTTGCCAATTCCTTGTGGTGAGACCTTTTTTTGAATTTCTCTGTTTCGCATCTCACACATTCTATCTCGGATCATTACCCAATCTTGGTTGACACTAAGGGCCACCGACTATCTCGTCATGTTCGTTCTTCTTTGCAATTCCGATTTCAGGCACAGTGGTGTTCAGATAGTTCTTTTTGGTTTGTTCCTTACGCCAGTCTTCCTGCGAAACACTGAGGTTTGGGTAAAAGACTTGGGTTTTGGCATCGTGCTCATATGCGAGTTCGACGAGCTACTAAGGAGAATTTGGAGGGTCGTTTGGTTGATTTGCAGTCTTGATTTTTGGATGACGACATTTTGGGGGAATTAAATGAGATTAGGTTGGGTATAAATTTGGAGGTTGATCGAGAAGAGATTTTTTAGGAGGAGCGTTCTCGGTTAAATTGGCTTCTCTATAGAGATAAGAACACCAGTTTTTTTCATTGGACTGCTTCGACTAGGAGACAAAGAAATCAGGTTGGCGTTCTTTGCACGAATTCGGGCCATTGGGTTTCAGATGATGGGGACCTTATCCAATTAGCCACAACGTACTTTTAGGGGATTTTCACTTCTTGTGATGGTAGTGACACAGATAGGGTCTTAGATATCATTGATCGGCGTATTTTGGATGAGTAGAATGCCTCTTTGTTGCTACCTTTTGTAGCTAAAGAGGTCTGGACAATTGTAAAAGATATGGCTCCGTTACATGCCTCGAGTGTGGATGGGTTTTCGACTATCTTCTATCAGAAATTCTAGCACATCATCGGTGGTGAGGTGAGTAGCTTTTATCTTTCGGTTCTTTAGGGTGAACTTGCCATGGATTCGATTAATCAAACTCATATTGTACTGCTTCTCAAATTGAGTAAATCGACCTCAATCACTTAGTTCTGACCTATTAGTTTATGCATTGTATTGTACAAGATTATTGCAAAGGTGTTAATGAATCGTATGCAGAGTTGTTTGGATTGTTATATTCATGAATCCCAAGGTGCCTTCATTTCGGGTTGTCAGATTTTTAATAATGTCTTGGTAGCTTACGAGGCACTCCATCTGCTCAAGACACGTCATAGTGGTCGACCTAGCCAATTTGCCTTGAAGCTCAATATGAGTAAAGCGTATGATAGAGTCGAATGAGATTTTTTGGCAGGTATGATAATCTGTTTGAGGTTTCATGTGAATTGGGTGACTCTGATCATGCGTTGTGTTTATTCTGTGTCCTACACGGCTGGTTTTAATAGTTTACAGGGTATTCGATTTGAGTCATCTCAGGGTATTTGACAGGGTGATCCATTAAGCCCGTATTTATTTTTTATCTGTGCACAAGGTTTTTTTGCTTTGCTTAATGAGGCTAAAGACTTGGACTAAATGTCGGGGATTCATATTAGTCATTCTAGGTTACAACTCAATCACTTGTTCTTCGCTGATGATTGTATATTGTTTGAGGACGTATCCCAGTCAAAGGTTGAGAATACTCTTAGTGTTATTGGTATATATGAACAAGCCTCTAGGCAACGGGTCAATTTTGATAAGTCTCTTGTTTACTTTGGGTCGGTTGTTTCTAAGGATGATAGCTAATTGATTCGTTCCCTTCTCCGAGTTCGACTGGTTATCACTCTTGAAACCTATTTAGGGATTTCAATGATCGGTGGTTGTCATAAGACCCGCACTTTTCACCATTATGTGGATTGGATTCGCAAGTGTTTGAATAGTTAGACCTTTCGTTTACTTTCGATAGGGGGAAAGGAGATTGTGATCAAAGCAATATTACAGGTTGTTCCTATATATACCATGCATTGCTTCCTCTTTCCCAAGAAATTGTGTACCACTCTAGAAGGGTTGATAAGTGCTTTTTGGTGGCGTAACAACAGATCTGAGAAAGGCATCCATTGGTGCTCTTGGTCACATTTGTGCCTATTGAAGTTTGAGAGGGTATGGGGTTCCGTGACTTAGCTAGTTTTAATCTTGCTTTGCTTGCGAAGTAAGGTTGGCGTCTCTTGACACGCTTGGACTGCCTTCTGGCTCGCGTTTTTAAGGCTCGATATTTTCCTTCTAGTTGTTTCATTTCGATCTGTTTGGGATTTAATCCTTCCTATGTGTGGCGTAGTGTGCTTAGAGCACAAGGTCTATTGTAATTAGGGTTTTGTTAATGGATCGGGACTGAGGAATTTATGAATATTTGGCGTGATGCATGGGTCTCAAGGTCTGGGGATGGGAGGTTGCACGATTGCCCCATTAACATTCGTTATAGTACAGTCTCACAATTAATATCTTTAGAGACTGATTAGTAAGATGAGGTGGTTGTTCAATCTATTGTTCCACTTGATTTAGCTGATCGCATTTTGAGCATTCCCCTTCCACGTTTTTGACATAATGACCTTTTGGTTTGGCAGGGTGATAATACCAGTACTTACACTGTTAAAAGTGGCTACCGTATACTCCTTGTACAGAAACGGGGCATTGGCATCCAGTTCGTCTCGTGTTTACATCCTCATGCTATATTTTTAAATCCATTTGGGGATTGTAGCTCCCTAGTAAGGTTAAGATACATTTATGAAGGGCCTTTCACAATTATATTCTGACCTACACTAATCTAAATTATAAATATTTGTTTACAATTGATTTTTGCCCTTTGTGTGGCCTATCTGGGGAATTAATGAACCATATCTTCCATTGTTGCCCCGTCAGACATCAGCTTCTCCATCTATTATCAATCGATTTGGTACCCCCTGCCTTGTTCATAGATTATAAAGTTTGGTTAGTGCAATTATTTCAGGCAGTCACTCATGATTTGTAAATGATATTAACACTTACTTGGTGGGTGTTATGGTATGCCTATAATCGCCTTGTCCATGACGAGATACGATAATCGGTACCAGATATGGTTAGGATTATCTTGGGTCGTCTTTAGGAGTTATCTCTTCTGCAAAGAGCAACTACTGTCTCTGGATCTTTTTCTCAACCTTTGTGGGATCCGCCTGCATCAGGTTATGTCAAGCTGAATTTTGATGCATCATTTCACTTACACTCTAATGTTGCCAATGTAGAGGTGTTGGCAATGAATAACGGCAAGGAAATTATGGGTGCCTGTATGTACCTCTACCATCGTGTAGCTGAGGCTCTCTCTTGTGATAGAGTTGTTCTTCTTGCAAGGGATTTAGGGTTCCGATAAGTCATAGTTAAGGGTGACTCTCTCTCTGTCATCAAACGGCTTCATGGTATTTCTGTTGATCGCTCTGTCCTTCGTACGATCCTACATGATATCCGATCCAATTATGCTCTCTTCGACGATGTCGTTTTCTATCACGTTCGTCGATCGGTGAATAAGGTAGCACATGCTTTAGCTCGTCGGGGTTGGGAGTCGCCTACGCCTTGCTTTTGGGTTGAAGAGGCTCATTTTGATGTTGAATGAGTTGCGAGAGAGGACTGGCTGCCTTGGTCGTTGTCTCGTTGACCTGTTCCTGCCTCCTTTGCTTTTCTCTGGCTTTTGGATATGGCTCTTCTGTTATCTTACATTTTGGATTGCAACTATCTTTTTTGGCTTTGCGGCTGCCGACCATTGAGGAGCGTTTTCATCTGGCTTGTTTGTGTTATTTGGGGGATGGGTCTTTTAAGGTTTGTTGTTTGTTTCTTTTGGACTCTTTGAGTTTTTGCTTTGTTTTGTGGGTTGTTTCTGTGTATATTGTTTTGTTTTGTTGGGCCGTTGTAGCTCCCCTTTCCTCTCCTTTTTAATACAAGTCCAGTTGCTTTTCAAAAAAAAATTGTAACAATATTTTGTTTTTTTAAATATATATTAATGATTATGGAATAAAAATATTTTATTAAATAATAAAAGTATAACACTTGTATTCACATGCAACACACGTGGTCTTGAAAACTAATATTACATATATGAGAGTGTATAGTGACACATTAGAATTGAAAAGGATAAATGAAGCTAAACATGACTTTAAAAAAACTCATATTTATATAATTAAAATATTCATATTTTATACTATAAATATTTATTATTAAATATTTATAAATTGTAATATATATTTATTATTAAAATATTAATATAAATATTTTTCAATAATATATTTGGAAATTTTTATTTAAAATTACTATTGTTAAAACTTATTATTAAAATAAAATTTTAATATTACATAATTTATTAAAATAATAAATTATATTAATAATTTATTGTTTATTAAATATAAATACTTTAATATTGAACATTATATATTAATTTTAATATTTTAATATTTTTCTAAATATTTAAAAAATTAAAATTAATAATTTATCATTAATATAATAATATTAAACTTGATTTAAGTTAATTTTTATAAAAAAATAAAATTACTCATAAATGAACTCTTTTTCGAAAAAAACTTGCGCTTCTAAAAAAGGTAGGTCAATTTATAGGAAAAATGGTTTACTTTCAATTTACGTGTAAAGTCATTTTCTTTTCCATGAAACAAACATAGAAAAATGCATAAAACATTTTACCGTAAATCATTTTCTGTGAAATAAACGTACCCTTAGTCTTATTAATTCTATCTTTTAAGTTTTACAACCGATTGAAAACTAAAAATGTATCCATAGAACTTTTACTCAACATAAATATTAGAGAAAACTTGCACATGATAAGATTCAAACTTGAAACATTGAAGTTTTGCTTAGTAAAGTGGAAAGAAAATTGAAAAATTGAAGAGGTAGAAAAATAGAAAGATAGAAAATATAATTTTTCATCTTATAGGTGTTCTTGGTAGGAAAGATGAAAAAATTGAAAGAAAAAATAATTTTCTTTCCATCCATTGTTTGGTGAGATTGAAAAACGAAATAAAATAAAATAAAACTTTGGAAAAGATGCATAATTTTAAACTAAAATATTTTTTTTATTTTCTCTCCTCTCACCTTCTCAATCTGGAAATATTGGTTTTTATGTTTTAAGATGGAAAATTATCATTTCTTCAATTTTCTTTCCTCTCACTTTTCTTCTCTATCTAACATGCTCAAAATTTATTTTCTTTCCACTTTTCCACTCACTTCCATCCCTCTACTTTTCTATCCAACCAAACACAGTCATGTAAGTCATATTAAAATGGTGATTGTATATTATGAATTATGATATATTATATTTTAAAAAATTATTATGACTCATGGATTATTTAATTTGTTAATGCAATTTAAAGCTTAACTATTAAATATGTATTAAAATAGCTTTCCTAACATAAAAAAACAATTGACACAAAATTAAACTTGAAATTAAAATAAAAAATTAATTTTTTTCATAATCAGGTGTAAGTTCGGTCCTAAGATCGTTTAAAGGTGTGGTCGTCTAGTGCTCAAGGCTGAAAAGGGTTCAAAATATTGTTTTTCAATTTTTAAGGAGCCTAAAAAATTTGAACTTTTAAAGGATAAAAAAAATTACCAACTTTTAAGGGCCCAAAAAAATTTAGTTTTTAAAGTCTCAAAAAATTTTTTACCAACTTTTAAATAACTTAAAATAATTTTTTTCTAACTTTTAAGGAACTTAAAATCTCATTTTATTGTTTTGTCTAAAACTCAAAAATATTAAAAACGGACCTGACCAAGTATAGAATGAATTAAACCTTTTATTTTACCAAAAAAATATTAACAACCAAACTTAATTAGATAACAGGCTATTAGACAAATCTCAGAGCAAATGATCACGAACTTTATCCGGCGGTATCTCACAAATCGTCAGACCAAAAACAATGTCTCGCGCTTTCTTAGCCATGAAATCAGCCATCCAGTTGGCTTCCCGACAGACATGCCTTACGCTAACTTTCTCCAGGTTTGCCACCACAGTAAGACCTACTGAGTAACTAAAGATTTTCTTCGCTTTACTGAAGACAAGTTATACGAGTAATTAAAAATTAACAAGTAAAGCATTAATACACTAATCATAAACGAATCATCTTGTAATACCATCTTTAAAAATGACTATTTGCTGGACCGAACTCTCAAACTCACCATTTACCAATAACCCAATCACAATATACATTACATACGTACATACATAAAAGGAAAAGGAGAAGCATATAGCAAAGCCAGCAACAATGACAATTCTGCCAAATTTGTATATTATATCAAATGGGATAAAGAGTAACAGAACCATGCATATGAAGTATATAACACTGCTTTTTATAGTAACTGAGTTCTGCAATAGGCGTTTTAGCATCTATCGGCCGACTTCTTTGACTAAACCAACAATAACCACAAAAGATCTGTAATATTACACTACATGAGACGGCAAGTTTCCATTGCTTAATGTTTTAATATCGGAAAACAGCAACATCTCGAATCTATGGCTTCCCTAAATCAACAACCAAAATACTACCATTATCAAGATATATTATTAAGTCATTCGATCTCATGTGCTACCGCCAGGTCCCCCACCAAAAAGGTAACCCAGAGAAGATCCACCTCCAGGGGCAGCATGAATCTTGGTGGATGGTCGATCCTGCATCCAGGAAAAAAATCAAACAGGGACAATTATACAAGTTGTTAATATACACCCTTAATAACTGCTTGATTTAAACATAAAAAAATCAATTATACCACCAGTTAATAAAAAATTTTACAAGCATAGTTTCATGGTGCTTTGAAGAAGGTAACACATTCAGGGGAATGACATCCGCGTTGTATATTTGATTAATATATATTTTTCTAAGCCATCACCCTTGGAAAGAAAGTTAATACTACAAAGTTATTCACTCATCTGCCCTTAGGTCAAGGAAGGGGAGATGAACACTAAGGATAAAACATTATACATTTCAGCTATCTTCTAACAGTAACTAATAAAAGAATATATAAATGAGAAGAAAAAAATCCCTAAATGTGTCAATCCCAGACAGCAATTAACCTATAACATTTATTGGAAGCTTCAAGCCTAATTCACAGAACTTGGATACACATTACTTAAAGATGCAGCCAAGAATGTCAAGTTCCTTGGTAATACTTTCTCCTCAATGAGATTCAAGTTTCTAACTTGTATAAATCATATTTTCAAGGTATTATTTTGAGCACGCAGTTAGCCCTTTCTAAACTACCCCTACATCTATTCTGCAACATGTTTCCTATTGCTCATTTAAAAAATTGGTGGAAAAACTTGAGAATGTCAAGAACATAAAACACTGAAAGGGTAAGTCTATAAGTGTCATACAATTTTAAAGACTCATGAAGCAATCACAAAAGGGGTTATACCGTAATGAAATTGCCAGTGTTCTGACCATCAGCACGCGTACTGTTAATACCAGCAGGAATTTGCTTGGCAACTTGTTGAGGAGCAGGAGCAGGGGCAGGTTTGGACACATCCTGTGCTTCAATTGGAGCAGCTTCGGATTTGTTTGTAACTGGTTTTGGAGCTTCTCCACTCCCAAACAGATAGCCCAATGAGCTCTGCCCACCACCACTGCTAACTCCACGACCCATCTTTTCCATGTTACTGGAAATGAAGTAAAAAAAGAATATCACACAGGCTGGGAGGAAACAAAAAAAAAAACAGCACAAAGTAAGAATCTATAAGTATGGCCAAAAAAGCAATAATCCATAAGGGAATGGAGCAAGAGGAGGTGGAATGAACACAAAATTATGGATGAATTGCAGGAAAAAAAACGGAAGAAAAACAAGCATATTGTACGAACTTCCATCACAATCCTTGATGAAAACTATAGTCAGCAATGTTATTCCTATACTTCAAATCCCCTCGCCCCGCCCCCTCCACTTCTCGAATGCAATGTAAAACAACAGAATGACGTCGCAATGAAAAGCTTTGGACTCTCCACTTTGCAAAACGTAAACATCAAACAAATTAAATGAAGCATAAAAATGAGTAGCCAATGGGGGAAATATAATCAAATCAGAGACACAGTAAACAAATTGGAAGCTAAACTGAGTGAATGAAACACTGAACCTTTTGAAGTGCGAAGAAATGATCTAGGGTTAGCTTCTGAAATTGCCTGAAATTTTCTTTTGAGATCAGATCTGGAGAAAGAGAAAGTGGAAGAGCAGTAATTAGGAGTTGGCTACTGAAAAAGGAGGCGAAATGCGAGCGTTACTATTATTATTGATTTGCTTAACTACAAAATTAGCCCCCCAACTATATTGCATTTTCTATTTAGGTACTTAGAGTTTTTTTTAATCAAAAGTTTTATCTAAACTAACAATTCCATTTTATTTTAGCTCTAAAAGTAAGTGGTGTCTAGTAAGAACGTAACACATTATCATTGGCTAATATTGTATATTGAGTAAATTGAGACGAAATTAATAGTTTAAGTATAATTTTTTACCGGATAAATATTTTAGGTATATAAGTAGAAAAAATGATATAGCTTGAGGGTCAATTTCACGTTTAAACCTTATTAGTTTTGTCGAAACCTTTTCTTTTTAAAGTCCCAATTTTATTTTGAAAAACAAAAATGAAATCGCCACCAATCATTTTAAATTAGGTGAACTTAAAATATATTTAAAATTATTAAAATAACATTTTGGCCTTCGAAATCAAAAGAAAACGGGTTCAAGAGTCGGTTACACATGAGGAAGGATTAGCACACTCACACGCCCAAAATTGATGCCTAGTCAATTATTTAATGTCTTATTGTTGAAAATTGAGAACTCGAAGAAAATTTAAAATGCGATCCTTAAACATGTAAATGATATATTTCGATGTCGTTTAAAAATTAAATTTCATGAAAAACGATCTTTTATTTCGAGTTAATTGAGAAAAAAAGTTATGTCCCGTAAGTTAGGGACACAACATCTCGAGTCCTCGAAAATAAAAATCATTTATCGATTAATTAAATTTTACACGTTTTAATTTTAAATAGGTGATCTCATTAAATCATACTCCATGAGTTGGAGCACAATTTTATCGAGTCTCCTAAATAAGGAACATTGCCTCGGTTTTAAATTTTGCGTATACAATATATAAAAAATATTGGATAATTAATTTATTTAAACATTGAATGTGAATCAAAAAAATATATAAAAATAATCTACAATAAGGTGATAACAAAATTTGCAATAAATACATGAATATAAAAAAATAATACAACAATTAAACAAAAACATGCATAAAACAGTAGATCTCATCCGCATAAAAACACGTGAATCCCAAGTCCATTCGGGCTGGGTCTCGGGTATGAACATAAAACGTAGCCGTTTTAAGGCCTATGAAATTAGGCCAACACGATGTCATTTAAAACCTATTTATAAAAGTTAAAAATTTCACAAAAAAATTCATTTTATATTTGCTTTCTCAAAAAAATTACTTTCTTTTTCTTTATTTTCTCTCAAATGACCCTTTCCCTGTCATGGGGTCTAGTGACCCTCCGCCGTGGGCCATCGGTCATTAGCGACGGTGACCGTCGTCTCCAGTGGCTGAAAAATTTCAAAAAAAAACTTTTCGAACCTCTTTGATTTCTCGAACTCGGATCTAGGGCCGAAACTTTCTAAATCCTAGCCGAATATAAAAAAAACTACAAGAAACCTTTCGGTTTCTTTTTTAAAAAAAAAAAAAAAAAACCTTTTTATCCTCTCCGACGACTTCCATGCTAGACAAGAGGGGCCTCAAAGACTTCTCGAGTCATTGAACGTCCGTCCTTCATTGGGGATGGAGTCCTTAACCACTAACGACGACGGCGGAATAAGAAAAGACACAAGATAAAAAAAATTAAAAAAACCTAATCTATTTTTATATTTTATATATATTTTTGCCTCGAAATAGAATCTACCTTGGATTCTTTTTGCTTTTTGATTGCTATTGATGCGTAAAAAATACAAAGAATTTAATACGGCTTTTATAACAAAATTTACAAGATTTTTTTAATTTTTTATTTTGTCCTTTATTTGCTATTTTCTCTCTGTCACATGTTCTTTCAACAAATCTAGAAGGTGCCTTGTACGAATGGGGCGAAGGTGGCCAATGTGGCACTGGAATGGTGGCCGACGTGGCACCGGAGTGGTGACCGAAGTTGGGCAGGAGCGACGCTAAAGCTAAAGGCTCCTAGGGTTTCTTTTTTTGTGTAGGTTTAGGATATTTTGGGCTTGTTATATTTGGGCTTGGATTAGGTTGATGTATTTGGGCTTATTTTTTAGTGGGCTAGGGTTATTGGATTATTTTTTTTGTTTTTGGACTTTGGATTTATTATTTGTATTTGGACTTTTTTATCATATATGGGTTTTAATTGATTTATTTTATTGTACTTATATATATATTGGGTTTTTTTAAACGGGCCGGACAAAAGTGGGCTCATACAAGTTTTTTTTGGGGTAAATTCCAAAAATGATCACTAAACTTTGGTGAATCTTTTTTTCACTAAACTATGAAAAATTATATTATGATTGTTAAAGTTATAGACTTGTAAGGTTTTAGTCACTCAATCATTAATGACAGAAAAGTGAGGTGGCACATTAATTCAAGGGTTAATATCCAAATATCCAATTTTGTTGTAAAATATAAAATTGAAAATTTGGTCCCAGAAAGAGTGTCCACTTCCCTACCCACCAAACATGTATGGATATAGTTTTAATATTTAAGTGTTGATAATTTATTGAACCTTATATTTGGGATATGCTGATTAAATGGTGAAAATCTAGTCCGTTATGGAAGATCATGCTACTTGAGAATATAAATATCGGTAAGACTGTAACAACCATTAACGGATAAGTGACCAAAACATTATAAGTTGATAATTTTAGTGATCAAAATGTAAATTTTCATAGTTCAATGACAAAAAAGGAAATTCTATCAAAATTTAGTGACTTTTTACCTTCCAAACCTTAAATTGAAGAATAAAAACGTGCTCGAACTCACATCCGCTTACACTAACAAGAATATTGAGCTTTTAATAAAATATTATTGTTGTCTTTTAATTTTATTGAAACTAGATTTTATTACCAAGCTTTGCTCGGATCTAAAAATTTGGTTATAAATTAATTATTTAAATTATAGTAAATAATTAATATTTAAGTATCTAATATTTATATTTTATGTAATTAAATTTAAAAGGACGTTCTATTAATTATATTAAATTACGCAAAATATAAACTAAAATACAAAATATATGATTCCTTCAACCTCTTTACATTATGCTATTCAAATAAATACTTTGAATATTATGTATCCACCCGCAAGTCATTGCATGAATAAAATCGTTTAAATATATCATTGCAAATGCAGATCTTAAATAATTATTTGAATAATTTATTTATTTTTCAATTGTAAGTTAGGAGTGTAGTTAGAGGCTAGTAGGGAGGAAAATTTTTTATTTAGATTTTTAAAAATTTTAAATTAATAAAGGTAAAATTATATTTTGATACTTTAAAAATGATAAAAATTTAATTTAATCTTTTAAAATTTATAAAGATATATACTATTAAATTCTAATTTCGCTCATGTTGTAAGTTAACATGCATGCTTATCAACTCTCCAATCATATTATTTGAAATTATATAAAGCAATTATTTGAATAATTTGATTTTTTTAGCTTTCTTCATAATTGGTCGAATACAAATCCTAATGAAATCACAACTAACATGTGTACTAACTCTTTTAGATATGTAATTTAAAAATAAAATAAAAATAATTTAGTAATAAAATATTTTTCTTTAAATTAAATCATTAAAATAATTTATTTAAATATTTAAAATGATATCATTATGGACCATAAAAATAAACATAAATTTTTTTATATGAATTGAATCAATATAAAAAACTATGATACATATATAATATTTAAAAAATAATTATAATCCAACACTAAAAATAAGATAAAAATGCAAAAAAGAATGTAAAACTACTATACTAAACATAAATTAAATTATTTGCAATGTCCTCAACATTATAACTCCCTCAATAAGCAAACAAGTTAATTGTTTTGGGGTAATTCACTTTATAATATTTCTCTCGATTGGGGTAATTATTTTTCAACTTTGATCTTACGGACGTACGATTGTCTAACATGTAGCATGTTTCTAATCTACCTCGTGAAGAACAAATATTGAATCTCTCCTTTGTATGGAACATAAGTAGGGTATCACTTGATCTATGTCAATCTTATCACTGATTATTTAGAAGGCTATCATACTCCTTAAATGGTCAACCATGACAAGACAACTGTAAATGTCAAGACCTAGTGTCAAGAGATGGACATCTTCGCCTATAAAAAACTATTCTTGGCCTTGGGAGTTCTAGTTCTTTTTCTTCAACCTTCCTCTTACATGTCATACTTCTTCCTTCTTTTCCTTCAATGACTTTCAGCATCTTATCACCGTGTGAATCGTCTCCTTTCTCCTTCCACCTTTTTTGACAATCAACATTATTGATTTAAGGAGCATCAAGTACTTTAGTTGATAAATTTATTTAAAACTACTTTTTTATGAACAAATAATAATATTACCGTTAAGTGTTAATCTTTTATAAAACAATAAATAAGAATGTTATTGTCTCAACAGCATTAAACCTAATAATCAACACAATGAGAGATTTTTGACAAGAAAGCTGGGTGCATTGTAGGTGCATGTAGAAGTCATTATCAAACAGCTGTTTTGAAGAAATGTGAAGAACATGGGTCTTGAATTGCAGCATTAGGCAAACAGAGCAACCTTCACAAAACAAGATGTAAGAAAGTGTGTTGTATATATGTTGGACTATTTTATATTTATGACAGATTTCCAGTACTGTCTTGGTTTTCACTGCGTACGTACAACCTGAATTCATCTCCAAATGTTTCACAATCCATCATGCATGCGAAAAAGAGATTCAGGCAATTGGAAATTTTAAATACCTTCAATAACGAAAAGAATATGAACTAAAACATTCTTCACAGCAAAACAAACAAAATCCAACCATATAAACCAAGTTACCGTAAGGAAATAAGAATTTAAATATAATTTGTTTTAAGGCTTATCACAACTGCCTCCGTAGCATAGTGGTAGTGCGTTCGCTTCGTAAGCGAAAGGTCGCGAGTTCGATCCTCGCCGGGGGCTAAATTTTTAAATTTTGGATCAGTTTCAATGCTTAAAGCAGTCACGCAACGTTGCCAGAGGCTTGAAAACAGGTAATTGTTTTGTCCTTTTTCCATTTTTTCAAGAAATGTTGGACCAATGGTCGCTGTCCAGTTTTGTATGTTCTTTTGGGCATAACATGTTTGAAGTTGAGTGAGACATGCTAAAATGTAAATGTTAGAAATTTCGTGTTAATTAAAATTTTTTGGAGATGAAAGTTAGAAATTTTATGTTAAAATACTTAAAATGACTTGTTATTTTTTAGGGAGTTAAAAAAAATGTAATTTTTATATTCAATTAAAAACTAAAACAGATTAAATCAAAATATAAACTTTTAAAAGAGTTTTAAATGGGTAGAGTAAATTATCCGATTATCTAATTTTTAGGATGTTTTTATTTTGATTATTCAAAATGAAATCCTTGCAATTTTTTTATCTAACTTTTGCAGCGTTTTCATTTAGCTTTTTAAATATTAAATTTATAACCGTCATTAATAGTAAATGTTACATCATATTTATACTTTCATTTTGGTCATCTAACTTTTAGGTCGATTTTATTTTGGTTACTTAAAAAAATTATTTTTTAGTATTGATTGGGATAAAAAAAAATGAAAAATTATCACAAAAAAAAAAGAGTAAACTAATACATTAAAAATTGTCATATTATATTTGTTTATCGTATTTTCAAAATTTTAATTTTTTCAATTTTAAAATTTAAAATTTAAAACATCAAAATCAGTTAAATAAATTGTTAAAAATTTTGTATTCCTTAATAACGTCAACTCATTTGTTACTATAATATTAAAATTAATTAAATTAATCTCCTATATTTTAATATTTTATTTTATGTTTTCATATTATTCTTAACGAAACCAACTCAAATAACTTATATTTAATAATTTTCTATAAATCTTAAACTTCTTTTGATTATATAATCTTGATCTTTCATGCTGAGCTAAAACAAAGAAAAAAAATCATTGCAATTAATTTATTGCTTGTTCTTTATTTGAGTAAAGATGTAATGAAATTATTTTGGGTTATGTTTGGCATTAAAGATAAAATTAATTAATTGTAAGGATTTTTTAACTTAGCATGGAAGATTCAATATCATTTATTCAAAATAAATTTGGGTTTATAAACATTTATCAAAGATGATTTATTTAAGTTGATTTTAATTTGGACTAATAAAATGACATTTTAAATTTTAGAAGGAGATTAAATTAATTAATTTACTTAATTTCAATATTATAGTAACAAATCGATTGACAGTATTAAAAGATAAACAATTTAGGTAAAAAGACCTCTCCAAACCTTTCAATTTCGAAATTAAGCAAATTAATCACTCTCAAAAAAATTGGAGCTATTTAATTCCTGTCAATTTTGAAAGTGAGCAATTAAGGACAATTAGTTACACGTTAATGTTTTTCGTCAATTGTATATAATTTTGATTGGTATAATGACAAATTTAGCCCTCGATGTTTACATATTAAAGACAATTAAGGATGAAAATTTTCAATTTTTTAACTAACGTTTTAGATCATTTCTATTTTGATCACTCACATTTTAGATCGTTTCTATTTTGGTCAATTTCCACTAAATGGTTAACGAAAGTGATGATGTGGCATTTTTCTAAATGATATAATAACACATTTAGTCCTCAATACTTACACATTCTATCAATTGATCCTAATTCTAAATAATTCAATAAATTTAATCCTCCACATTTGGAAATTCTATCAATTTGATCCTCAAACACATATAATTAAATATAAAAATTATATATTATGAAAAAGTACAAAATAAAATATTATTTATATAAATAATATTATAGGTGTTAATATTTAATTATAATTATAAGGCTCAAATATGCATTCAATCCCTAGTTGGTATTTGAATTTTCATTCCGTAAAGGATTTTTGTACTTTTTTTTTTGTAACGATGTTATATATAGGACACATGGCATTGATGATGCATAATATATATTTTATAAAAATATTTAAAAATTTGAAAGAATATATAAAAATCATATAAAATTTTTAAAATATAAATTGGGAAAATATATGTATCTAAAAAAATCAAATTATTTCAAAAAAAAAATCTAAAATTCAAGTTAGAACAATTGAAAACCCAAAAAAATTACATCTTTTTCTAAATAAATTGCAAACAAATTAGATGATAATAAATTTTATAATAAATCTTATGCTTAGAGATAGGTGAAGATTATTACATGATTCTTCAAGTTGACAAGAATGTATAAGATGATGATTTGACAAAGGCTTATAGGAAGCTTTTTTCATTTTTTTTTTTTTTGTTAATTATTTGTTAGGTTTCATGTGAAAAAATGAGTTCTTTTGTTGAAAATGCTATTAACACGATCATGAATGAAGTTTATAAAAATTACAGATTTATTGAGCTTTGAGGTTTTGAGTTTATCAAAATCACAAATCTATATATAAGTTTATCAAGATTTAGTTATATGTGTTTGCATATAATTACATTTGTATTTAATTATATGTGTTTGAGAATCACATTGATAAAATTTATAAATGTGGAAGGTTAAATTTATTGAATTATTTAGAATTAGGATCAAATTGATAGAATGTGTAATTATTGAAGACTAAATCTATTATTATACCAGTTAGAAAAAGGTCATATCATCACTTCCATTAAACATTTAATGGAGAGTGACTAAAATAGAAATATCTAAAACGTGACTGACCAAAATAAAAATAATCTAAAATATTAGTGGCTAAATTGAAATTTTAAATAGTTAGTGACCAAAATAGAAATATGGTTAACTATAGTTTACCCTTGTTTTTGTGTGTGTGTGTGGAAGTGTTGTTTTGGTTTTTGGGTAAAGGAACTAAAAAGGCAGATACTTTCACGCATTTAAGTTAGATTCTAAGTTGGGTCATAAATGGTTAGTTTTTTTTAAAACATTTGAATATTAAACTAAACCAATCAAATTGAATTCAAACATTTTTTATTTAATAATATTTAAGAATGAAATTAATGTGTATTGGGTGAGTACTTACTCAAATTTAAGTTAGATCCTATGTTGGGTCATATATGGTTAGTCTGTTGATTTTTTTAAAACATTTTAATATTAAACTAAACCAATCAAATTGAATTCAAACATTTTTTATTTAATAATATTTAAGAATGAAATTAATGTGTATTGGGTGAGTACTTACTCAAATTTAAGTTAGATCCTATGTTGGGTCATATATGGTTAGTCTGTTGATTTTTTTAAAACATTTTAATATTAAACTAAACCAATCAAATTGAATTCAAACATTTTTTATTTAATAATATTTAAGAATGAAATTAATGTGTATTGGGTGAGTACTTACTCAAATTTAAGTTAGATCCTATGTTGGGTCATATATGGTTAGTCTGTTGATTTTTTTAAAACATTTTAATATTAAACTAAACCAACCAAATTGAATTCAAACATTTTTTATTTAATAATCTTTAAGAATGAAATTAATGTGTATTGGGTGACTACTTACTCAAATTTAAGTGCTCTCTCTGGTAAGTCTTCGTGCGTTACTTTTCTTTAATAAATATTGCTTATTTAAAAAAAAATTAAAGTTTTAAATAATTATTCAAATTTGGATGTATAACGGTAGAGTGATCATTTTGTAACAAAATGGTAAATAAGTGACTAAAATGTAATATTTCAAACATAAGTGACTAAAATATAATTTGAGATAAACAAAAGTGACTATTTTTGTAGTTTACTTTAAAAAAATCAAATTATGAACCCATATGATGGCTTAATGATCAGAAGCATTTATTGCCTCAGGTGTAGCCTCGATTCGAGTTGCATTAATCGAGTTGATTGTTCAAGTTTTATCCTATTATTATAATTCACAAAAAAATCGAATAACGAAAAATAGAATAAAGTTAACTTTTATTATTTAAAAATATTATTTTATTCAAACCCATCTTATTTGTCACAAATTAATCCAAACTATATTACATATAATCATTTTATTCAAGTAGGGAAGGCATGTGTTGTTTTTATTTATTTTTAATTTTTTATTTGAACATGAAAGGCAACCCTGTGCAAGGGCATAGCAAGTCACGGTGAAAATTTAAGAAGCCCCACTATCTAAGGAAGAAGATAAAATAAAGCAGCTAATGGACAACATATAATAAAATAATGAAATATAAAATTTGAAATTAATAATATTAATATATAGTAATTATTAAATGCACTCTAATGATAATAGATAAATTTTTGAGATTGGAAATATTAAATGCACTCTAATTATTTATTATGTCATTATCATTTTTCTAGAACTGATATCGAATTAATTTATGACACTAATTTAATCAACAACATTATCAATATTAGATTATGACACACTTCAATGTGAGTGAAAACAATTATGTAATATATTTATTAAAATTGACATAAAAACCAAATATTATTTTAGTTGAAATGGTAAAATTGAAAGAGTATGTTTTGTAGCTCGGATTCAAATCTCATCATTAGTGATAGGGATAACGGACCAAGATAGTATTCAAATTGTTTGGACAAAGAAAAAACTGAATTGAAGAGGAAAAACCCTAACTTGGCAAATAAGCAACCTAAAACACAAGGAAGCCAATAAGAGTTAGATGAAATCAACAACAATAAAGCAACTAAAAGAAAAAAAAACAAATTCAAGATCAAAGAATAAAGATTCAAAACAATAAATAAAGAAAGCAGAAATTAAAAAGTGAAAGACGGATCAAATAAACCAATAGATATGGATAGAAGGATAATTGTCTAATTGAACCCTTTGAAGAAGTTTGAAGAAGATTTCCTGACAAGCTCAACCAATGACTCTAACTAGCCCCCTAGCATTGAACCCTAGTAAATTGGAAGATGAAGAATTCTCCCACGGCTTCAAAGAGAAAACCAATATAAAAAAAACTACTTGTAAAAAATTTTTAAAAAAAAGGGAAAATCTCACTAAGAGAAATAACTCAAACAGTTAAATTTATTAATCAAGGTGTATGTAAATGGATAATGAAGAGATCTTTATATAGGCTAGATAATTACATCAAAATAAGACTCTTAAGTATAATAAAACTTTAATTAATCTAAACAAAAAGTAGTTTTAATATAACTAAACTTTCTTGCTGACTAAGAAATATAAAACTTTTAAACAACTTAAAATACTTAAAAGTATCCTAAAATTAAAAATAAATAAATAATAAAACATAATAAATACAATATTAGACTCATATTTAATTAAAATTAAGCCTAAAACTTGAACCTAATGTGATTTAAACTCGAATTAAAGCTAAGAACTCATAAATTCCCGTAACAATCTCGTCCAAAAATTCTACTCATGTAATCTTCACTAAAACGACCATAACTTGAGATTTCAAACTCAGAATTGAGTGATTCAAAGTGTTTTTCAAAGATAAGAGATGACTATTTAAATTCTATGAAGACATCTCAACCCAAAAATGCCAATATCAAATCCAAAAAATCATTACAAGTTGACTAATTTTTCAAACTTGAAACTTAACAGCTTTGGTGAATTAAATTTAATAAATTTCACCCCATTTATGGATGTATCATTCCACCTTTCCTTGAAAATATTCATCCTCAAGTTAGGGTTAGTAAAAACAAAATCATTTCTCTCCATTGTATAGGTTCTTTCTTTCTTTATGTTCTCTTTTTCAATGTGAATTGAACTTTCTAATTTTACCTCATAAGAATTTTCACTCACCAAAGTTTGACTATCAAATTGACTTTTATCACTCAAGGTCTCTTTTCTCTCCGTCTTTTTACATGCATCATCCTCATTTCCCTTTAACCCCTCACCAAAATTTTGAACATTAAGTTCATTAGAATACAACTCCTTAGGAGGATAATAAAGGTCTAACTCATCCAAACTCATGGACTCTAGGAAACAATTCTCAATATCAACTTTTTTTTTTATAAACAAAGTGCGCTATTACTATCATCATAGTTCTCACTATCACTATCAAATTCTTTTATATCAACTTTGGAACAAGGGGCAATCCTAGATCTAGTCTCAACAATAGGCTCATTCATATTGTCATCATCAATGGTAGCACTAAAAGGTGGAATATTGATCAAATAAACTGATGGATATTGATACAAGGATAAATGTCCAATTGAACCCTTCGAAAAAGATTTCTCGACAAGCTCAGCCAATGGCTCTAACCAATCCCTTAAGACTAAACGCTATTAAATTGGAGAGTGAAGAGTTCTCCCACGGCTTCAAAGAGTAAACCAAGAAGAAAAACTACTTCTAAAATAAAAGAAAAAAAATAAAAATCTCACAAAGAGAAATAACTCAAAGTGTTGAAATTTATTAATCAAAGTATATGTGAATGAATAACGAAGAGGCCTTTATACAGGATAGTTAATTACATCAAAATAAAACACTTAATTAGAATGAAACTCTAATTAATTTAAACAAAAAGTAGTTTTAATGAAACTAAATTTTCTTGTTGATTAAGACACATAGAACTTCTAAACAACTTAAAATACTTAAAATATCTTAAAATTTAGAATAAATAATAAAATAATAAAACCTAATAAATACAATATTGAGCTCATATATAATTAAATCTAAGCCTAAAAATTGAACCCAATATGATTTAAACTCGAATTAAAGCTCAAAACTCGTAATTTCTCGTAATAATTCCATCTAGAAGTTATAGATTAATTATTATTATTATTATTATTATTATTATTAGTTATTATTTTGATTAATGTGGCTTTATATTAATTATATGAAGTAAACTATGTTTTACATTGAATATGATAAAAAAATTTTAAATATGATTTCAAAATGTTCATTATTATAATATTTGTGTTGTTAAAATAAGTTGATATATTTTAATTATGTTCAACCATTAAAATAGCTGATATTATTTTATCCTAAATACTGTAGATACATTATTTAATATATTATAATATTTGAATTGTTAAAAAAGTTTAAAAAATTTAGCAAGTAAATTCATTTAACCAAATTAATTCTATGAAGTAAACTATGTTTTACGTATGTGATATTAGAGACAATCTTTAATTAGTGTCAAGTTAATTTGTAACATCAACTCAATCAATAATATTATTATTAATATATACAACTGATGGAAATAATAAAGTATATATAATAAGATTAAATTGTATTAATTAAATTAAATAAAGTTTTAATTGAGTCGTAAAATTAATGTTTTATCAATTCAAATGGTATGGGTTCAAAGACATTCTTTATTAATTTAAAAAAAAATTAAAAAGACTAAAGCATCCTCGAATAATATAACTTATTTTAAATATAAAATGACATTTTTATAATTTCTTTGACCAAGTTGGTGCCTAGTTGACTTTTCACATTAAATCAGTTAAAGACTTAAATAATAGTATATTATAATATGGATACACAAACAATGTGGATGAAAAAAAATTTGTGTAATAACGTAAAAATATATTGAAAAAAGTCTAAATAAAAATTTGGTTTTAGTGGTAAAGAAAATATTTTGTAGATGCTAGAGGTATGACTTCAAATCTCTAACATTTATAAATTTTTTATTGGTTTTTAGAAAATAAGAAAGCACATAACTACCATTGTAATAATATAATTTATTTGAAACATATAAGTTTATTTTAATAATTTTACTTGACTGAGTTGGTGGGTTCAAATCTGAATAGTTATAAATTTTTCATTGGTTTTTGTTAAATAAGAAAAAGACAAAAATATTATCATAATAATATAGTTTTTTTAAATTATGTAAGATTGTTTTAGTAATTTTACTTGAATGAGTTGGTGTAAAGTTGATTCGGGACGATAATTTTGTCACACACTTAAATAATAGTATAGATATTACACACCAAAAAGAAAAAATTATATTATATAGGTTAAAATATGTCATAAGTCATTGTTCTTTTCATAAGTTTGGAATTTATTTTTTTATTTTTTTTAATTTCAAAATTCAAGTCCAATTGTTAAAATGATGTTTTTGTTAAATTTGTTAATCTGACATTTTGAAATTACATATATTCACTTGATAGTCATGTAATTAAAAAAATGACATTGTAATGAACTTAAATTTAATAAAATAATTCTAAAAGTGTTAACAGTTGGACCTAAGTTTTAAAATATGAAAAATAAAAGAATTAAATTCGTGAAAATAAAAATACAAGGGCTAAATTCCAAATTTATAAAGAGTACGAGACTTATTTAATATTATATTATATTATATTATATTATATTATAGGGTAAATTACAAAAATAGTCACTTTTAATTGCTTTAGATTACATTTTAGTTATTTATGTTTGAAATGTTACGTTTTAGTCACTTATGTTAATGTTTTGTTACGAAGTAGTCACTTTGTCGTTAAGTTCTGTTACCTCCTTAGCGACAATTTTATGTGTCACTCCAAATGAGTTTTAAATGCCAACTTGGATGTCCAACTGGGATGAGAATAGTTTTTTTCAATCAAAATGGAAAATAAAACTAAAAGAAAAAGGAAACGATTGATTTTTCTTTTCAGTTCAAGGTGTAGTTAATTTAAAATTTTCAATTAATTAAATTTATTTAATTAAAATCCTATTCTCGATCTAGTTGAACATCCAAGTTGACATTTAAAACTCATTTGGATTGTCACGTAGAACTGTCGTTAAGGAGGCAACAGAGTTAAACGGTAGAGTCGCCACTTTGTAACCAAACGATAACATAAGTGACTAAAACATAATATTTAAAACATAAATGACTAAAATGTAATCTGAGGCAAACAAAAGTAATTATTCTGTAATTTACCCTATATTATTTATATTATATTATATTACAAGGTGATAGGTATGTGGAAGACAAAGACGGCAACCAAAAACGTCAGAATCTTCTCCAGAAAGCAAAAGAACGCCATGAGAAACAGCTTAGCCTTCCATAGATTGCATGCACCCAAAACCCAACAAGTAAGTACCATCAACCAAAAGGAAAAACAAAAACTGTTTTCGTTTTCATAAATGATGTAGTTTCCATTGTTGCAGAGGAGTAAATTTGGAGTGGTGCCGCCATGGGTGACTGTTATGTATAACTCCGTCTTCTTTAACAACTGTGTTCACCACCCAAACGAGAAGAAGAAGGAAGTCGACAAGTTTTGCATCGACTGTCTTCAATCTTTCTGCTCTCATTGCCTTCCTTCTCATGCTTTTCACAAGCACATCAAGGTTGCCTTTCTTCTCCAAAATTCTCCCACCATTTTTTATCTTTTATTCATAATTGCATGAATAATGGAATAACAAGTTGAATTCTTGACTAATTATTATTATGATCTAATATCGAGATCAAGATTCGAAGATACATCTACTGTGAAGTGATCAACCGACAAGATTTGTGTAAGCTCTTCGATTGTTCTGGCATCCAGGTCAGATCATCTCTATATATAGTTTTTCTTTTCTTTTTTCCTACTAATTTTATCAGTCATTCTCTTTTATGATATGTCATCGTATTTTAATTTCATGCATGGTATACTCTTATGATAAAAAGATTGATTCTCCTTTCAATTTGTTTATATAATTTGTGTTTAGATGTTTTGTTATTAATGTTATAGATGATTATTAATAAATTTATGTTTTGATCACTTAATTTTAAAAAGTTATAAAATGGTCATTAAATTATCTAAAAGTTATTATTTAAGTCACCGAGTTACTGAAATTGATGTTGTATGTTTTTCTCTGTTCGTATTGCCTACACCAATCGAAAGGTCTTCTTTCCTTTCTCTTTTTTCAATTTTTGTCATGAAACTGCTTTGAACGTCACAAATTTGTGAACAAAAATCCAAACAACTTTATTCTCCTATCTCTGACACTAATTGTCAGATCGAATTGAATCTAAAAAATGTTCTACTTGTAGATGTGTATTAATTCACCATACCAATTATCGACTCATCACTTGGAACTCACTAATTGTACATTTTTTTTAAAAAAAAGTAACAACAATGACTTAAACAAAAACTTTCAAATAGTTTAATGACTTAAATGAAAACTTTTAAATAATTCAATAATTATTTTGTTAGTTTTTGAATTTGAGTGACCAAAACAAAAACTTACTAATAGTTCAATTACCTTGAATGTAGTTTACTTTTTTCCAAATTATAACCTATTAATCGAGTGTTGAGAAATTACTTGAGTTCACATCATTATTATAAAATAAATGTTTAGATATAAAATAATATTTGACATTAAGCTAGTGAGAATTAAAATTTTATTTAATCTAAACAATCCAATTTATTTTTTACTATGGGTAAATGTTTTTTAACTCAATTACTATAAACATTGTTGTTGAAGAAAGTTATAATGAGTAAATATATGTGAATAAATGAGATATGCTACACTCATTTGTCTATGATAATTTAATTTTACAACAAAAGGTAGAGTAGTATAATTAATGATACACCTACCCTCCAAATACATTATAACACAACATTGATAGTGAGAAAAAATAAAGAAAGGGAATTGGCAATCCTTGGGTGCAGACATATCATACAAATAAAGCTAAGGTGCTGTTCTTGAAGCAAAGGACTCAACCTCATCACCAACAAAGTAGTTCGAGGGACTGCAAATGTTCCATTTCTGGCAAAACTTTACAAGATAATACTTCTCTTTATTGCAGTATCGCATGCAAGGTTCTTTATTTCCCCCAGCCTTTTTCTTTTCTTTTTTTTTCAGAGAATTATGGGATTAATTTAACTATTATTATTTATTTATTTATTCACAGGTTTTAAATATATACAGAGATGAACACAGAGATGAAGATGAAGAAATATACGTTGGATTGCCATTCACAAAGAAGCCAAGGTCAAGGCAAACTA
Organism: Gossypioides kirkii; assembly: GCA_005610355.1. NCBI lineage: Eukaryota > Viridiplantae > Streptophyta > Magnoliopsida > Malvales > Malvaceae > Gossypioides > Gossypioides kirkii. Next base: position 31,102,474 of record CP032246.1, on the reverse strand, counting down.
GAAAAGGCATCCCCCTACGTTCCCCCATGTTCTAATTCCTAACCTATAATCAGAATGCATAAAATAATGTAGTATGAGTCTTAGCTCGATTAGCATGATATTGTTATTAATATAGGAGAATGTGAGTTCGAGTATGTTGAACTGCATTATCTTCCTATTTAAATTAGAGAAATTAGAATCAAATTAAGACATAAATATAAATTTCTTCGCACACCAATTTTAAATTTTGAATTTAAAAATGGAGGCTTTTAAGAAAATTACTTGTGTGATTATTTATAGGCATAATATTAAATTTAATCCTTAATATTTACATCTTTATACTAAATTTGATATTATGTTTTATATATACTAGATATTCTTTCTTTTAAAACTTGCATCAAACTTATCTGAACTATTTAAGTGCAAATTATTTGTTGAGTCCAATAGGCTCAACTCGTTATATTTAGAATAGTTTTTCATATGATTGTATATTTTGAATATTATTATTTATTATTATAAATTTGAAAAAAAGATGAAATTAGTAAAATTTGAATCAATTTTTTTTATCAATTGTTAGTCTAATTAATTGAATCGAAAATTGACAGGTGCATTAAGTGAGACACTCAAATTACCATTAAATCGGAAATTAAAACTAATTAAACTGGTTTGTTATATTTATCAGCCCAATAATTGAACCCAACATAAAATGTGGCCCAACTCTAATAAATAGAAATCCAGTCTAAAAAAAAAAAAACTTAAAGCATTTTATATTTGGGTAATGATTTTATCCATGGTTAGTGGAATAAAAAATTTTCATAAACGTGTTTAAGAAAATATCAAATGTCCTTTTTAATTATTTTGTTATTTTTTTAATACATCTTGAAAATAAGTGACATCAGCCCAAAACCTACTCAATTGACAATGTATAAGATAATAATGTTTTATTTTTTTTTTATGTATTTGGCATTTTATATTCAATATTAATTTGAGCATTAATTCGATTGACATAGGTATTATTGTTAAAGTAGGAGGACATGAATTCGAATGCGTTGAATGCATTATATTCCTATTTATGAATTGGGGAGAAATTATGGATAATTCTAGAACTTGTCTAAAAAAAGTTAAAAACTTATAATGAAACTATTTAAAAAAAATTAATCGATATCTTAACTTTGATAATAGATGTATCACTGATTTAATATATCATTCATATTAGTATTTGGAAATGCAAGCTTGAATTTATATTATTAATGTTTTATTTTTTGGTTGAATTTTAATATTTAAGTTTCAAATTTTCAATTTTGATTTAAGAATGATAATGTTAATGTTTTTGAATTTAGAATGTTTAAATGATATTTATGTCATTATTGTTATTTATATATTTGTGTTTTTAAATATTTTAAGAAAGTTGTCTGATTTTTTCAAAAAAAAAAATTGTTATTGACAATTGAACCAACGTTCCAACGGGTTAAATCAATTAAATCATAAATCAATAATCTAATTAATTTAACCACCAGTGTAATATGAAAACATTATTTTTTTATATCAATATACTATAATTTATCACCTCTTTTTACTCTCTTTTTTGTCGGAATAACTTCTCTTTCTAACTATGCTTTTATTGTTGTTTAATGTTGTAATTTGATTAAACTCTCTTGATTGATCTGGCGGGTAAAAGTTGTTCACCCATATTTGGGTGTGAACCTCCGAGGAAGTAGCAGTAGACCTTTATTTGGGCACAACTCTCTTTGGATGTAGTGTGTGTGATGTGAATATGTTACATCTGAAACCTTAACATTTTATTGTTAAGTTCAAGAATTAATATTTATGTTAATTGTATATTTTAAAAAGTTCAGAAATTTTTTAAGCTTTCCAATATGTTGAACTTTGATCAAATGTAAAATTTTAAGGTAATCTACACTAGTAATTATCCAACCATTAGTAAGTTTTTTGACACTAATTATAGTAATTAAAAATATATCTAATATAAAAATAATTATTAGACACCATTTTAACTATACATCAAGACAAGTAATTATATATCTAATATAAAAATAAATTTATGTATTTATTCATTTAAATGAGTACAATTGAATTAAAAGTAAAATTTTATGTATACATTTGAGCTAAAATTAAAATTTCAAGCGTATAATTGCACCAAATCAAAGTTCATATATGAACCTTATGTGATGGCCTGAGGTGTTCACCTCCCTAGGTGTGGCATGAATTCGAATCGTGTTAGTCGTGTTTGTTGTTTGAGTTTTACCCTATTTTTGTAATTCACCAAAAAAATTCATATATCAAATTACACATCGAACCAAAGTTCGTGTAATTTTGAGATTTATCCCTGACAACAAACAACACATGGTGGGACTTGGATACACATACATATGATTGAACTTGATGGATCTCAAAACTAGATACTTAAACTTAAGGCTTCTGCCTTTATCGGCTATGCCAAAATTGCATTGAATAATATATATATATAAGAGATAATATTAAAATATATTAATTTATCAAAAAATGACAAGAAAAAGTAGTTATCAATATTATATATAAAATGGTGGATTGAGTTGACATCCTAATTCAAATTGACACTGTAACATCCGCGTTCTTGAATCAGATTTGAGTGATAAAATAGAATTGAGAATTAAAAGTGTTTAGTTGAAGTAAGGAAGGTTAGAAAATTTTAAGGATTAAATAATAAAGGAGAGAAAATATGGGGGACTAAATAGCGAATTATCCAAATTGAATTTTGAGTCATCATGGGAATTAGATTGATTGAGGAGGGGCAAAAGAGTAATTTGGTGAAAGATACTTTTGGAGGCAAAGTTTTGGGCCAAAGTGTAAAGTTGGAAGGTCCAGGGACTAAAAGTACAATTTTACCATTTTTATTAAGTGAGATATTTTAAGTGAGATTTCTAGAGAATTTGAGAAAGGTTAAAAATCAATTAAAAGTAAAAAATATCAGCTCTTTTCATAGTTCAACCGTTCATGCCATTCTCTCTTCCATCCAACTTTTGATTTTATTCCAAATAGGTCCTTTCATCATTTTTAAGCCCTCCAAGCTCCAAAATCTCCTATTTTCTTTGAATTTCTGAAATAAAAGTATTGAAGGGGGTTATTAGATACCTCAAACTTCTTATATAATTCATTTTGAGGTGTTAGAGAGCATAGGGACTAAATTGAGAAATTTTGAATTCAAGGGTTAAGGTAAGAAATGGTTAAATTCTCATGACATACATGTATTTTACTGTTATTTAGCATGAAAATTATTGAGTTATAGCTTATAGATTATATGTGTTTATGTGAAATTGAAGAGAAAGAGAAGAGTGGCAAGAATCAAATTGAAGAGAAAGGAAAAGAGAAGAGCAAAGAGTGAAAAGAGAAGGAAATCAGCCTTTTTGTTGTAAGTACTACAAGAGTTTTGAATTATAGTTTAATTTCTCTAATGGTATGTGAATTATTAGCATAAAAATTGTTATATAGGTACCTAATTTGAATGTTTACAATGATAAAATGAAGGGATTAATGTGTGATTTAGTAAAACAGTTTGGACAGAACAGAGGATTAACTTCGAAAATTCACCAAAAATTGTATATAATGAGTTAAGGGTCGAATTATATATGTAATTAAAGCTTATTTAGTTTAGTTTCATATGAAGAAACAGTGACTTAAAAGGAATTGTATATTTCGAGATATACTAGTTTTTGTGTAACAAGGTCAGAGTAGATTCGAGTTCCCCTATTTTGAATTTGAAAAATCATAGAAAAATATAAAAATATTATTAGAGACTTAAATTTATATTTCTGAATCCTTAATGAGTCTACTTTCAAAAGAAATAGACATGAACAACATTTGATCTCTTTACTAAAAGATAGATAATTTTTAGTGAACAAAAGTCGAAACTGTCAGGTAGCAGGGAAGGAGTAACTTGAAAGAATTTACTATACAAATTGGCTAAAGTAAAAATTCTGGAAATTTTATGGTAAAAATAGGATTGGGTCTAGTTTTAGAAACATCAAGCGGATTATAATTTCGAATTCTTTAGCTCAAGATATAAATAATTTAGTGATTGTGACGTAAGTGAACAGCTTCGAAAATATAAATGTGAAGTATTTGATGATGTATTTATGTGAGATATATCATTTATCAGAAATGATGCTAATTGAGATTGTGCCCAAGTAGACAAATTAGAACCATTGTGATATTATTGGCATGCCATTAAGGAACACTAGCGCGCTCTCTGTTTAGCACGTCTCGTGCTCTCTGATTAGCACTTTGTGTGCTTTTTGATTAGTACTTTGTGTACTCTCTGTTTAGCACTGTGTGTGCTCTCTGTTGCCCAGCACTTATGTGCTCTCTATTAGTACTTTGGTACTCTCTGTTTGTTCCGTATATCCTAACGGTTCTATGAAAGTCTACTATGGGCTAAACTACAGAAAGTGGATAAAAGTGTAAGTTGTGCCATTGTGGTAAGTTACAGGTTACATGTAAGTAAGGCAAGAAGTTTATATGCATGTGTACTTAAATAATCATTCATTACTTTTGTAGTGCTTACTAAGCCTTCACCGGCTTAACGCGTTTATTTTAATGCGTAGGTACAAAAGCTACGAGAAGTTGAAGTCAAACTAAGGGGACCTCTCATCACATCACATCACTGTTGGAAGACTTCAGTTTAGGTACATTACTTTTGGTAAAAATGACATATATAAATGGTACTATTATGTGTCTCTAATGGATGGTTATAAATGTTTTTTTGGATTACTACGAGTTGATGAATTGAAATGATATATTTTGAATAAAATAACTTAAAACACATCGTTTAAAAAAAATTTATTATAGTCGTGTTAAAATCTCTGATACTGTATGTAATACTTTTATATCGGGTTTATACGTGTGAACCGGGTATAGGGGTGTTACATTTATTGGTATCAGAGCAAAGGTTTTATGATGTTTGGGGCCGAGAATGAGTCCACTTGTACATGCCATTTATTATGTTTATGTGATGAGAGGATATTTAGTTTTTAAATGTTTAATTTGGGAATATTGTAGAAAGTAGATATGTCAAATAGATCTCGTGAAGAGTTTGAAGATGAAGTTGAAAGTAGGGCCCCAAATCCTGTTAGAGAAGAAGATCCACCTAGAATCCAAGCTCAACGAGAATCAGTACATTCTGATGATCGTAGGGGGTCCATGTTTGATGAAAGAACTCAACCTACAAGTGAATCAATGCCTTCTCAACAAGAAATTCCGATTACAGCTTTATTGCAAATGATGAATCAGTTGTTATAGCAAGTTGTAAGAAATAATAATGCTCAAACTGTTCCTCCACCACCTCCTACTAGTGTTCCTCAGTCACAACCTTCTGTATCTAGTTACCGATCTCTTTTGGAGAGATTAAGGAAACATGGAGCCGAAGAATTCAGAGGAAAGAAAGATGATGATCCAGCAGAAGTTGAAGAATGGTTAGAAAATAGCCAGAGAGTGTTTGAAGAGTTACAATGTACTGGGGAAGAAAAGTTAAAATGTGCAGTGTCTTTATTGAAAGGTAAAGCATACCAGTGGTGGACTACAGTGTTAAATATTCAAACTTCAGAAAGGATCAACCGAAATTTCTTTGTGTCTGAATTCAAGAAGAAATACATCAATGAGTTATATTTAGAGAAGAAGAAAACGGAATTTCTAGAATTGAAACAGAATAACATGACCGTGGCTGAGTATGAACGTTAGTTTCTCAGACTGAGCAGGTATGCTAAAAAATTGATAGCTAATGAAGCAGATATGTGTAGAAGATTTGAGTGGGGATTGAATGAAGAGATATATGTTCCACTTCTACTGTTACATCTACAAGAATTTCCTGTTCTGGTTGATTGAGCTCAGAGGTTAGAGGAGGGATTGATTCGTTCGAAAGAGAAAAGTGCTGGAAAGAGAACAGCCATTAGTTCTGCACCTCCCCCTTCTTCGAAAAGAATGAGAGGATTTAGAGATCCTAGATATGCTTCTTTTTCTACTGGTCAGAGATCTCGAAGCCAAACACGACAAACTCAACAGGGAACTTCCATAGTTAGTACAGGTGGCACTAGAAGAAGGTCATCACAAATGCAATCACCGTGTAAACATTATGGAAGATTTCATTGGGGAGAGTGTCGACTGAATACTCGAGCCTGTTTTAGATGTGGGTCTCAAGATCATTTTATAAGAGATTGTCCAAGAATGATGGAGAATACTACTGAACAGTCTATAAAAGGTAGTTCAGCTCCATAAAGAAGCAGATTGCTCGAAAATTCTAGTAATATTGGTATGAGATCGGTAAAAGATGAGGCTGATAGATCAGAGTCTCGGAGACCAAGGACATATGCAATCAGAATGAGAGAAGAAAAAGATGCTTCCGATATAATCACTTGTAAATTTTCTTTATTTGACTCTTCTATAGTTGCATTAATTGATCCTGGTTCTACACATTCATACATATGCATCTCATTAGTGAAAGAGAGAGAATTAGTAGTAGAACCCACTGAACATGAAGTGATTGTTACAAATCTTTTTAGGCAAAGTGAAAAAGTCAATAAAGTGTGTAGGAGATGTCCCTTAAAGATTCAGGGTTGTGAATTTCCAGCAGATCTCATGGCTCTTACATTTCATGAATTTGATGTAATATTGGGAATGGATTGGTTATCTGAACATGGAGTCATGGTTGATTGTAAAAGAAAAAGAATTTCTTTGAGAACTTCAGATGGAAAAGAAGTAGTGGTAATTGGTGAGAAATTCAGTGCTTTATCGAATGTAGTCTCTGCAATTGGGGCTTTCAAGATGATTAAGAAAATGTATAATGCTTTCCTTGCTTATGTTTTGGATACTCGGGTAGAAGATAATGTTATTGAGAAGATATCGGCAGTACGATAGTTTCCCGATGTGTTTCCTAAAGAGTTGCCTGGTTTACTTCCTGAAAGAGAAGTTGAATTTGGAATTGATTTAGTATCGGGTACTGCACCGATCTCAATTGCACCTTATCGGATGGCATCGGTAGAGTTAAAAGAATTGAAGACTCAGTTGCAAGAGTTATTAGATAAGGGATTTATATGTCCCAGTGTGTCACCGTGGGGAGCCCCGATTTTATTTGTGAAAAAGAAAGACGGGTCTTTGAGGCTTTGGATAGATTATCGTCAATTGAATAAAGTGACGATAAAGAATAAATATCCACTACCCAGGATTGATGATTTATTTGATCAATTGAAGGGAGCTAGTATGTTTTCTAAAATTGATCTCAGATCGGGATATTATTAGTTGAGGGTAAAAGAGTTGGATGTACTAAAGACTGCTTTTAGGACTCGATATGGACATATGAGTTCTTGGTTATGCCATTTGGATTGACTAATGCTCCGACTGCATTTATGGATCTTATGAATAGAATTTTTTAATCGTATATGGATCAGCTCGTGGTGGTATTCATTGATGATATTTTGGTGTACTCGAAAGGCCAAGAAGAACATGAGAAACATCTTCCAATTGTATTACAGATTCTGAGAGAAAAACAATAGTTTGCCAAGTTGAGTAAATGTGAATTTTGGCTGAAAGAAGTTACTTTTCTGGGTCATATTGTGTCGGCTGATGGTATACGTGTTGATCTGATAAAGGTTGAAGCTATACTTGAATGAAAGCCACCGAAGAATGTGACAAAGGTAAGGAGTTTTCTTGGTTTAGCTGGTTATTATAGAAGATTTGTTCAGGTATTCTCTATGATTGCATTGCCTTTAACGAGACTGTTGCAGAAGGATGTGAAGTTTGAATGGGATGAAAGATGCCAACAAACCTTTGATAGATTAAAGATAGCATTAACTGAATCTCCGATGTTGATACAACCAGAATCTGGTAAAGAAGTTATGATTTACAGTGATGCATCTTATAATAGTTTGGGTTGTGTATTAATGCAAGATGGAAAGGTAGTTGCATATGCGTCAAGGCAATTGAAGCCACATGAGAAGAATTATCCGACACATGATCTTGAATTGGCTGCGGTGGTGTTTGCATTAAAATTTTGGAGACATTATTTATATGGAGAAAAGTGCTATATTTATACAGATCACAAAAGTTTGACATATTTGCTAACTCAGAAAGAGCTGAATTTGAGACAAAGGAGGTGGATTGAGTTAATTAAGGATTATGACTGCATCATTGATTATCATCCCGGGAAAGCGAATGTAGTAGGTGACGCTTTGAGCAGAAAGTCAATGGCAGCTTTAAAGGCAATGAATGCACCTTTGGAGATGCAACAAGAGGATAAGTTATTAATCGAATTCAGAGTAAAACCGACTCTATTGTAAGAAGTGAAAAAGACAAAAAAGATGATGAAGAGTTGATGAAGATAAAGAAACAACTTGAAGAAGGCAAAGGTAATGAATTTGAAATTGATAGTGAAGGAAGTTTAAGATTTCATAATCGGTTATGTGTGTCTAATTAAGAAGATTTGAAACGAAGAATTTTGGATGAAGCTCAATATAGTTCGTTTGCTGTACATCCGGGAAGTAACAAGATGTATCATGACTTAAAGCCATTTTATTGGTGGAAAGGGATGAAACGAAATATAGTTTAGTATGTTTCCAAGTGCTTGATATGTCAAAAGGTAAAAGCAGAGCATCAAGTGCCACCGGGGTTGCTTCAAACGATAACCATTCCAGAGTGGAAATGGGAAAGAATTACAATAGATTTTGTCACAAGATTGCCACTTTCACCAAAGAAGAAAGATGCTATTTGGGTGATAGTTGATCGGTTAACCAAGTATGCTCATTTTCTTCCGGTAAGAACTGATTCTCAATGGATAAGTATGCACAATTGTATATAGATGAAATAGTTAGACTTCATGGTGTGCTTGTATCTATTATTTTTGATCGGGATCCTAGATTTACTTTAAAGTTTTGGGAAAGATTACATGAAGCTTTGGGTACTCGATTGAATTTTAGTACAATATATCATCCTCAAACAGATGGGCAATCAGAACGAGTGATTCGGATTCTATAAGACATGTTGAGAAGCTGTATTGTTGAGTTTGAAGGTAATTGGGAAAAGTATTTACCATTGATTGAATTCACCTATAATAACAATTATCAGTCAAGTATTCAGATGGCACCGTATGAAGCATTGTATCGAAGAAAGTGTAGGACTCCTGTGTGTTGGACAGAACTGAGTGAACGTCAGTTAGTGGGTCCTGATCTGATTCAAGAAACTAAAGAGAAAGTAAAGTTAATACGAGACCGATTAAAAGCTGTTTCAGATAGACATAAATCATATGCTGATCTGAAAAGAAAAGATATAGAGTACGATGTGGGTGAAAAAGTTTTCTTGAAAGTGTCTCCATGGAAGAAAGTTTTCTGGTTTGGTAAAAAGGAAAAATTAAGTCCAAGATTTATCGGGCCATATGAGATATTGCAACGAGTTGGTCCTGTGGCTTATCGATTAGCTCTCCCTCCAGAATTAGACAAGATTCATAATGTTTTTCATGTGTCTATGTTACAAAGATATCGGTCTGATCCCTCTCATGTGATTACTCCGAAGGTTATAGAAATACAATCGAATTTGACTTATGAAGAGGAACCGATAAAGATTTTAGCTCGAGAAGTAAAGGAGTTGAGAAATAAAAAGGGTTCCTTTAGTAAAAGTTTTATGGAGACATCATAACTTAGAGGAAGCCACATGGGAAAGAGAAGAAACAATGAGACAACAATATCCACAGTTATTTAGTACAGGTAAATTTCGAGGACGAAATTTATTTTAGGGGGGAAGAATTGTAACATCCGCGTTCTTGAATCGGATTCGAGTGATAAAATAGAATTGAGAATTAGAAATGTTTAGTTGAAGTAAGGAAGGTTAGAAAATTTTAAGGATTAAATAGTAAAGGAGAGAAAATATGCGGGAATAAATAGCGAATTATCCAAATTGAATTTTTAGTCATCATAGGAATTAGATTGATTGAGGAGGGGCAAAAGAGTAATTTGGTGGAAGATATTTTTGGAGGCAAAGTTTTGGGCCAAAGTGTAAAGTTGAAAGGTCCAGGGACTAAAAGTACAATTTTACCATTTTTATTAAGTGAGATATTTTAAGTGAGATTTCTAGAGAATTTGAGAAAGGTTAAAAATCAATTAAAAGTAAAAAATATCAGCTCTTTTCATAGTTCAACCGTTCATGCCATTCTCTCTTCCATCCAACTATTGATTTTATTCCAAATAGGTCCTTCTATCATTTTTAAGCCCTCCAAGCTCCAAAATCTCCTATTTTCTTTGAAATTTCTGAAAGAAAAGTATAGAAGGGGGTTAGTAGACACCTCAAACTTCTTATAGAATTCATTTTGAGGTGTTAGAGAGCATAGGGACTAAATTGAGAAATTTTGAATTCAAGGGTTAAGGTAAGAAATGGTTAAATTCTCATGAAATACATGTATTTTACTGTTATTTAGCATGAAAATTATTGAATTATAACTTATAGATTATATGTGTTTATGTGAAATTGAAGAGAAAGAGAAGAGAGGCAAGGATCAAATTGAAGAGAAAGGAAAAGAGAAGAGCAAAGAGTGAAAAGAGAAGGAAATCAGCCTTTTCGTTGTAAGTACTACAAGAGTTTTGAATTATAGTTTAATTTCTCTAATGGTATGTGAATTATTAGCATAAAAATTGTTATATAGGTACCTAATTTGAATGTTTACAATGATAAAATGAAGGGATTAATGTGTGATTTAGTAAAACAGTTTGGACAGAACAGAGGATTAAATTCGAAAATTCACCAAGAATTGTATATAATGAGTTAAGGGTCGAATTATATATATAATTAAAGCTTATTGAGTTTAGTTTCATATGGAAGAAATAGCGAATTAAAAAAATTGTATATTTCGAGATATACTAGTTTTGTGTAACACGGTCAGAGTAGGTATGAGTTCCCCTGTTCTGACTTTGAAAAATCATATAAAAATATAGAAAAATTATTAGAGACTGAAATTTATATGGCTGAATCCTTAATGAGTCTATTTTCAAAAGAAATAGACATGAACATCATTTTATCTCTGTACTAAAAGATAGATAATTTTTAGTGAAGAAAGGTCGAAACTGTCAGACAGCAGAGAAGGGGTAACTTGAAAGAATTTACTGTACAAATTGGCTTAAGTAAAAATTCTGGAAATTTTATGGTAAAAAGAGGATTGGGTATAGTTTCAGAAACATCAAGAGGATTATAATTTCGAATTCTGTAACTCAAGATATAAATAATTTAGTGACTGTGGCGCAAGTGGACAGCTTCGAAAATATAAATGTGAAGTATTTGATGATGTATTTATGTAAGATATATCATTTATCAGAAATGATGCTAATTGAGTTTGTGCCCAAGTAGACAAATTAGAACCATTGTGATATTAGTGGCATGCCATTAAGGAACACTAGCACGCTCTCTGTTTAGCACGTTTCGTGCTCTCTGATTAGCACTTTGTGTGCTCTCTGATTAGTACTTTGTGTACTCTCTGTTTAGCACTGTGTGTGCTCTCTGTTGCCAAGCACTTATGTGCTCTCTGTTAGTACTTTGGTACTCTTTGTTTGTTCCGTATATCCTAACGGTTCTATGAAAGTCTACTATGGGCTAAACTACAGAAAGTGGATAAAAGTGTAAGTTGTGCCATTGTGGTAAGTTACAGGTTACATGTAAGTAAGGCAAGAAGTTTATATGCATGAGTACTTAAATGATCATTCATTACTTTTGTAGTGCTTACTAAGCCTTCACCGGCTTAATGCGTTTATTTTAACGCGTAGGTACAAAAGCTACGAGAAGTTGAAGTCAAACTAAGGGGACCTCTCATCACATCACATCACTATTGGAAGACTTCAGTTTAGGTATATTACTTTTGGTAAAACTGACATGTGTAAATGGTACTATTATGTGTTTCTAATGGATGGTTATAAATGTTGTTTTGGATTACTACGAGTTGATGAATTGAAATGATGTATTTTGAATAAAATAACTTAAAACACATCGTTTAAATTTTTTTTATTATAGTCGTGTTAAAATCTCCGATACTGTATGTAATACTTTTATACCGAGTTTATACATGTGAACCGAGTATAGGGGTGTTACAGACACCTATTTAATTGTAAAATTACTAAAATACTTTCATTGTAAAGGAGGCAAATAATATATTTATAAAGATATTTTTAAAATAAAACAACTAAAAATCATTATTTGGAAATTAAATACAAAACCAATAAATTTGAATAAAAATCTCTTATCATTTCACTTATAATCATTTATTAAAATAAATTTATAAATAAAATTTTTAATACAAATAATTTTTTTTGGTACATATAATAGATAGTCTATGAAAAATTACACAGACTTTTCACTCATAATTAACATCCATTAGCGCTTGTTGTATATCATCTTCTAGTAACCTGCGCACCGATTGCTGTGGTTCATCAAGGTGGACTAACCAATTAACCCTGTCATCTTCTATTTTCGCCAAATGATCTACCACTTTATTGCTATCCCTTTGGACATATCGAAATCTGACTTGCCAAGCCTTCAAACATCATTCATGAATTGCTCAAATTTCATCAATATTACTAACTACAGCTAACCTGTTCCTCAAGAGATCAATCAACAAGGCGTTATCACTTTCAACTTCTACTTGATAAAATCATCTTTCCCACGCGATTTTTAGACCTTCTAACACAGCCTTAGCCTTAATAACAAAAATATCTGACATACCTGTTCTCATTCTAAACCCTGTTAGCCACCCTCCACTCAGTCCCCTGAATGCCCCAGCTATTTTCCACTCTCAATTTGTTAGTCGACAAAGATCCATCCACATTCAGTTTAACCCAACCCGCAAGTACTTGCCTTCGCTGCATAGTCATTGTCTTGCATGCTAACTGCTCTATGCTCCATTTTGTTCTCATAGATTTTGCCCATGTAACCGCTATATTGATTAGCTCCTCACTATTGCGATTGCAACCCTTAAACATGTAGTCATTTCTACTTTTCCATATAAACTAACAAGTAATAGAGAACAAAGTCGCCCATTCACTCCCATGCATTACAAGATTACCTTTGTTTGTGAGGTTCCACATCATCCATGAGTCTACAGTTGTATTGAAGAAATTTTGCCATTCTTTCTCGGGGACTAATGACTTCCAAACCAATTTCGCAAAGCCAAAATCCCTTACAGCATGGATAGAAGATTCTAGTGAGCTTCCACATATATCACAACACGGATTATTGGTCATTCCACTCCTCGATCGTTCCTCGTTGGTGAAGATTCATCCTCTGTCCAACAACCATAAGAATACCCGAACTTGTTGTGGAGCTTCCATATCACATTGTACCTTATTATCATTATCTCTAGGAGCAAGAAGATGCTGGTAAGATCCTGCCATCGAGAAATGACTAGCTGACATCCATTTCCAATTGATTTGAATCGGTCCCAATTCCTCCATCGGCAAATTACAAGCAGTAATGTGATCAACAATCCATTGTGGCAGAACAAATACTAACCATTGTTTGTTCCAATCCCCATTCCATGAGACCACATCATAAACTCGAATCGTCTCATCTAGCTCCCTTGGACCGCTATACTTTTGCTTTAACGGGCCTATGTCCTTCAACCAATTATCATTCCAAAAATTAATCATTTTTCCATCACGAACTGCCCAAATAAGGCCATTTTTCACCTCATCCCATATTTTCGTTATGGCACCCCACAAATGTGAACAATTACTCCGTTGAATATCTGTTGGAATCAGCCCATGAACCTTATACTTATTCCTCAACACCCTAACCCAAAGTGCATTAGAGTTGACAATAAGGTTATAGCCAAGCTTCATTATAAACAACTTGTTTTGGTCTTGAATCCTCCTGATACCCAATCCCCCTTTCATTATTGGTTTGCAACAGTCTTTTCAGCTAACTAACGATGGTTTCCTACTAGCTTCGGTCGTTTGCAGATCGTTATTGGAATGCTTGCTATAGCCATGAAATAGTTTGGACTTGTTATTAGAACTGACTTGACAAGCGAAAGTCTCCCTGCTAAAGATAACTTCCTTACATCCCATCCATTAAGTCTTTGGCGTACCTTGTCGAGAACAAATTGAAAGGTACCGACCCCAACTCTGTTATGAAAAAAAGAAACTCCCAAGTATTTCCCCAGATCCCATACTTGAATAAAACCGAGCTGATCGCATAGGTTAGTAGCTTCCTCAACAGTCTCATTCTTAAAGAAGAAGACTCTTGTTTTTTGATGATTCAACTGATGACCAGTGTAGTGACAAAATGTACTGAACACATTCTTAATACAATTTACCGCTTTTACGTCAGCTCAACAAAATAGTATTAAATCATTAGCGAAAAATAAATACGACACACCCGATCCTTATCTAAAAAGCATCAATTTAATATTAATACTTTCACTCATATAATTTTTTATACAAATATTTAGAATTATTTATAATTATTTTTAAATCCTTAACTACGAAATAAACACGCGCAATTAGTAAGTTTTAGGGGCAAAGGCAATATCACTGATACTAATCAAATTAAGATCTAATTAATAGATTCTAGGTGTTATAGAATCTAGTATAATATTAAATATATATGTATATGTAAAAAAATAAGGTTTTACTGTTCCGAGTGGACCTTCGCGAGATGTGAGGTGTAGGAGAAGTTGGACTTTCAGGCACTATAAAGTATAAATCTCGCTCTCTCTCTCTCTCTCTCTCTAAGCATTCCTCTTTTACTGTTTTACTCTCTACAAATTTTCCTCTCTTTTCTCGTGTTTTTCCTCTTAATTTTGCTTTTTGGTTTTGGATCCTCTTCTGAATCAGAGAAAACCCTAGCTTTTTTTCATTTTTATTTCTTTGAATTGGAACGATCAAAAGAAGAAATGGGTTCTGAAGGATCGAGGGTTGTTGGTAAGTCTTCGATTTCCGAAGCCCTAGATTTCTCTCATTTATTTCCCAATTTCCCCCATGTTTTTCGATTATCGGTGAAATTTTGTTATTATTGTTTGATTGATGGGGCTTTGAAGGGTATATTGAATCTCTGAGATTTTTCTTTTTGGGATAATGTTTGGATTTGATGGAAAAGGGTTTTGGCTTTGATTATTGGTGCTCTTTTGTTTAGTTCGAAGTACTGTTTTGAAATGCTTGAGAATGGATTTGTTGTGCTTGGCTTGATATTCAAGGTGAAACTTTTACTGGCTTTTCTGTTGGAATTTATTACAAGATTTTTATTTTCTTAATGGATTTTATTGCCAGTGTTTGACGGGGCTTCTTTAGAAGTATGAATGATTGAATTTGTATCCTTTCGTGTGTGTGTGTGTGTGGAGGGATTGAGATATTGTAGGAACGGAATCAGTGTAGCCAGGGTTTAAATTGCTTTTAGATTTAGTCTCTTTTCATTTGTCCTTCGATTTGTAATCTGTAAAATGCTAACGCAAACACAGATTAAAATATGTTTCTTCTTTGTTAACTCCTTTTCTTTTTTGCTTTCTTTTATGTACTGTTCTGAGTATAAGTTACAGCCATTATAATATACTATTTTAACTAGTTAGATCTGGTAGCACTGTTTCGTGTACCTTATTACAAATAAGGGATATTGATGTTGATTGAGTGCATTCTGGAAAAAAAGAAGCAATAACCCTTAAACAGGTATTACTTTGTTTTCCATGCCTAGGACTTGTAGTATATGGCAGCTACATAATTTAAAAAAAGAAAATCTAAAACAGTGAAGAACTCTACTTTTCCAGGTTAGCTATTCTATTCTACTGTCCTTTGGTTTCTCGGCGGCCTTTCAACCGAAGGTGGTCTAATTCATTTTCTTTGAGATTTTATTTTGTTTTTCCAGTATTTTTCCTCTTTCTTTTGATTTTAATTTTTTTCCATATTTGAAGAATCGTTGATTGTTTTCTATATACTCATTTTGTGTCTTGGGCATTTCTCTTGATCGGAGTTTGGCTTTAATTTATGTCAGTTTGATTGTCCCAGCAGTATTGACAGTGGCTTGTGGTTTTTCATATTTTTCCTCTAATTGAAGGCATGTATATAATCACAACTATATAATTTGGAGAGTTTTTAGTTTTTCCTTGCTTCTTCTGTCTTGGAAATTTTGCATTTGATCAGAGCTTTACGTTTGCAGTAACCAATTTGGTAGGAGATTCAGAGGAAGAAGGGTGATCTTTCATATTTGGTAGTAAGTTTATGTTTTTATTGAATGGCACTAGCTTTGCATTAACAACCTGATTCTTCTTCTCGTTCACAACTTGCTTCTGTTTCTCTACATCTTTAACTTCTATTTCTTTAAAGCTATAAACTTGCTTGACGTAAACCCTAAAATGATGTACTCCTTTAATCGGATTGCCAAATCCATCACAAAGCCAGCGATGTATACAATTCACTCAAAATTTGGTAAACCCCACTTGAATCTGACTACCCTTTTCAAAACTCTCTCCACTAAACCTCCTCAAAATGGCAAAGATGACTCTTGGAACGATGCCTGGGAAATAGCTTGGCTCCCCGATGACATTTCTCCCAAGAACAGAGCTCCTTGGGAAGCTGATGTTAACTTCCCTTCTAATGAAGAATCCACAAAAATGGCGCTTTCATCGAACGTCGATGCTGAAACCAAGGCATTCGTCGAAGACATGAATGAGAATTGGAATGAGAGACGACAGTCACCTAAGCAGAAGCAGAAAGAGGAAGCAGAAAAGGAGGGGAAAGGAGAGGGTGGTGGATTATATAGTTTGGAGAACATAAAGAAAGATTATAGGTTGAAGAAGCAAAGAATCCATGCTGGGTTGTGGATGAAGGAGATTGACAAATTGGAAGAAGCTAAATTGGGAGATTCTGCTGATGATATTGATAGATTGCTTGATAGCTGCTCTGAGTATGTCTTTTCTTTTATACACTTTGTTTCCTTGCTATGTTGGTTTAATGGGATATTTTGGAAGGGTTTTTGGTTTCTGTTATTTTCCATATTGAAACTTGTCTTCATATCATAGCTAACAACATCTTTAGGTTCTACCAACAATTTATTGTTGTACTTTTGGGATTTAACACATAATGTATATTGTGAAGGATTTTTGACTCTACCAATGTTGACTTGGAGAATTCAAGAGTTCCAAGCTTTTCTGAGTTAAAAACTAAGCCTGATGGTTGGGAAACAACATCAAAAGCTCCTGATGGAAACGTGTGGGAGATGTCACAGAGGGAAGAAGATATTCTCCTCCAAGAATTTGATCGCCGAATTGCTTACTGTAAATTCCAGGTGTGTGTGTTTGGTGGTGTTATTTATGAGCTTCTTGTCACTGTTACTTTGGTCTATTGAACTCTAACAATGAAGCTGTTTTTGGTTATCTGAAATTATACAGATAGCTAGTTTTATTAAGACTCACATATTTAGCCGGAGGAGACCTATCGATGGGTGGAAATACATGATAGAGGAGATAGGACCTAATGCAAGGAAAGGCAAGGGTAGTGTTTCAAGGTTACCGAGTTTGTCTGATGCATCGACGCAACCATTTAAGGAGGAGAAGCTACAATTGAAACCTTGATTGGTGGTTCATACTTGACACCTTGAGAGGTCACATAATTAACTCTCCTTCATTGCAGAATCTCTTCATTTTGAGTATGTCTTACAATAAGTACATTGGTTTTCTGTTTATAGTATTAATTATTTGTGTATTATATAAATTTTGATATATTTATGAGTTAGGATGTTTGAGAATAACTTGTGCTGGATGTATGTTATTGTACTTTTCTTTCTTGTTATATTTTAGGTACAGGAAAGTATTCCCATTGTAGAACTACTGAGATTGAAGATGAAAATTATTAGTTCTTCTAGCCAGCGTTGTTAATCGAGATGGTTTAACCGATCATACCTACTAATTAATATATTTGGAATAATAAAATTTTACTATTCATGTGATTCAATAATACTAATATAGATAGTATAAACTAGAGAAAATGTAGATAATTTTTCATTAGAAAATTCATCCACTATCTACAAGAAAATAATCTAACATTAGTTTCTTATGTACTTCGTAGCAATTAGATAATTCTAAAGTATAATGCAATAAACAAAAGGCAATACCATACAAATAGATAAAATAGCATTGTATCGATGGAAACACCAAATTAATAAGTTTGAAGGTAGTTAAATAGAAAATTTCTTGAATGCCATCTTTGAAGAAGTTAAATATAAATATAGAACATTAGCATTAATACAATAAAATCAAATTCGAAGTCAAATACATTTGTTGCAAATGAATATTTTCTTTGCATAAATATATGTGAAAAATTAAGCAATGTGCATACTCATACCATAAATACACGACAAATAAAAGTTAAAACATCGTATGAAACTACTAATATGAATTTCAACATCAATTTTATTATTAGTCTTTACATTATCTTAATTTTTCCACTTCTAGTGGTGAAAAGCTTTACTATGATCACTGCTTTTATTATTATAGAGCGACTTATCACGCCCACATCCAAGATTACGTCTTTTAAATTTATATATTTTTGCATTCATTTCAGATAATGGAACAGATTTAGTAGGATTAACTATACGATTTTTCATTTAATAGCTCGTTATTTTATTCAACCTTAAGTAAACATGATATTAACGCACAATATATCTTAAAACATTTTTCACGTTATTATTGAAGCATGAAAAGTTGAAAAATTTTTCTAACAAGTTTTCATTAGTAATATTCACCTTACGTAGTTTTAGTTGAGAACTTATCTTAAATATTATTGATTTAAACTCATTCACAATTTTAAAATCTTGCAAGTTCAAGTGCACCTAATTATATAAGCTTTAGATAGAATTATAATATTTTTATAATCATATATTTCTTTTAAATTAATCTACAATTCGAGTGGACTTTTTAGAGTCAAATATTTTGCTTTCAACCAATCAGATACAATTTTAATCAATTTAAACTTTTTAAACATATTTAATAACCAAGAATTCAATAGTCATTCAAATCTTTAAGCATCTAGGGATCATGGATAATATAATTCAATAACCGAATCTTTCTTTATCTCTTTCAAAATAAAAATAAGAAGATATTCATAGCAAGAATGGTTCATATCAAATATGATTTTCTCCTCATTTACAATCTCAATATGAGATCCATTACAATGAATATATTTTAAAACTTAATAATTTCTTTTAGACTCACAAAAAGATAGTCTATCAACAATCTCAAATTTTTGATCCTGCTGTGTTGTGATACATGGTGATTTTAATTGAAAAAAATGAGGATCGTTAACTTTAACGGTCAACGGTTAAAATTAATGGTTAAAGGGCCTTTTTGATGCATTTTATAATTTTTTTCTAAATTTTAATATTTTATAATTTTATTAAAATTTAATAATTTTTATAAATTTTATTGATTTTCATTTTTTATACTTTTTCTGTCACATGTCACGTTATGGTTGTGGCATGAGATGGTTTTAATTGAAAAAAATTAGGAGTAGTTAACTTTAACGACAAACTGTTAAAGTTAATAGTCAAAAGATCTTTTTGATACATTTGACCGTTCAACTATCCAATTGAGTGAAAAAAATAGGATTTAATTGTTTTTTTTTTAAATTTGAGGATTTATGTAGTAAAATTCAGACAACTATGAAAGAAACCTCAAGCCGGGGTTTCTATAGTAGTAAACACAACTGTTATGTCCACAGTCTGATCCGGGGTGGTCCAATGTAGACGAAGCCTTCATTTTTAAGCCTTGAATTAGCTTTAAAAGCAAAACCCGAACACAACTGGAGGAGTAAAAAAATGGCGTCGATAATATTATCTTTTTCATGTCACGGACCACGCACCGAGGCCCGAGACCAGCACGCATCAAGCTGCCCAAGAAGCACTCCGCAGCATCTTCGGCCCATCACCACTTAGCCCAACACTTGGGATTGAAGAGCCTTGCAAAGTAGATATGGCAAGTAGCACATAATCTAGCATATTCCCTTTTGATTCTTTCCATATCCTTTGTACTCTCTTATCTTAGGAATGTTTGGTTTGAATTCCTTAGATTAAGGGATATTATAGATGTCATTGTATCTAGACCGTCGATGTACTCTAATCTTGACCGTTGGATGTAGGGGGCTTCAACTATAAATAGAGGCTTACCTCCACCTCATTTTACACACTTTACTTTTGAGGAATATACAAAGCATTCACTCAAATTTCTTCCTTGTCTTTTGTTTTGCCTTTTCTTTCAGAGTTCTTTTGCTTCCGCAAGGATCTAAGCACTTTAGCTTTGATCAAGTTTCAGGCTTACTTAGGCATTGTGTGATCGAAAAGCGTCTAAGGCCGCACGCTCCAAGATTCAAGTTTTAGGGACGTGACAAGTGGTATCCGAACCTGTTCGAGTGAGAGAGATGGCACCACAAAACGTAAGCGAGGTTCCAGCAACTGAACGAGAGACTCGTGCTACTGCTGAGAAGAAGAAGAGAGTTCCAGGGACATCATTTCAGCCTTGGAAAGAAGGGTCGCTAGACTTGAAGATTCCATAAAAGAAGTCAATGAGGCTCAAGACAAGACAGAACCGTTTCACTCTCTTAAAGAAGAAGTGATGGTTGCGGTTCAATGACTTCTCGATGACATATATGAGAAGTTAGACCAACGAGATAATTAGCTTGAAGTAGCAGAAGAGGCTACCAAAGCCGAGTTGGTGGAGGAGATCGAGGATCTTAAGAGTGAGCTAGCCATTTACAAGAGAGCCATGAAGAATGGCGTGATGGCAAAAACAGCGTCACCTACACCGAGGATCGATGTCCCAAAGCCGAAGATGTATACAGGGACACGATCAGCCCAAGATGTAGAGAATTTCATTTGGGCCATGGAGCAGCACTTTCGAGCCATGGGGATTAGGGACGAAGCAACAAAAGTAAACATTGCTTCTGTCTATTTGATTGATATCGCGCTTTTATGGTGGCGACATAGGTGCTCCGAGAAGGAGAATGGAGAAATTCCTATTACAACATGGAGCGAGTTCCAATCTGAGTTCAAGGAACAGTTCTATCCCAAAAATGCGCAACTAAAAGCCCGAGCAAAGTTACGACAACTCAAGCATATTGGTTCGATTCAAGACTATGTTAAGGAATTCACCGAGCTCAAGCTTCAGATCCCAAAGTTGGGCGAAGAAGAAGGATTCTTTGCCTTCATCGATGGACTTCAACGATGGCACAAAATGGAGTTGAAGCGGATGAGGGTCCAAGAGCTTTCCAAAGCTTTGTCTGCAACTGAGTCCATTTCTGAGTTCGAGATCAAAAGGTCCGAGTCTACCAAACCAAAGCCAAAATCCAAAGGCAATGGTAGGGGAGACAAGGAAAGACCAACCAAGAAGGGGTCCGAGAAGCCGACAGGTGGTAATTTCAAGCTTCACAAGCCTTGGGAAAAGAACAATGAGCCTTTCAAGTGCTACACTTGTGGAGGCAAGCACTTGGCTAGGAACTGCCCTCAAAAAGCCGCTGTCATCCAAGGGAAGGATGCCGAAGAGAAGGAGGCTCTTAAAGTTAACTTCATCATTAGCTCCATAGAGGTTAAGAAGGGCCATAAGAAGAAGGGACTGATGTTCGTTGACATCACCGTGGCAGGCCAAAAGATGAGCGCTCTAGTAGACACAGGTGCCTCAGAATTGTTTGTGTCCGAGCGGGCTGCCAAGAGACTTGACCTTCGCGTTGAGAAGGCAAGTGGGTTTATTAAAACTGTCAATTCCAAAGAGGCTTCAATTGCGGGAGTGGCAAAAAGAGTTATGATAGACCTTAGAGGTTAGACCGGTAAGGAAAACATCAAGGTAATTCCTCTTGATGGCTTTGATTTTGTAATTGAACTTAATTTCCTTGACCGGGTTAATGCGTTCCTTGTTCTCTTTCCCGATTGTTTGTGCATTTTGGATCCGAAACATCAATGTATTGTGCCGGTAACCCGAGAGGCCGGAGTTGGAGCCAATATGATATCGACCATTCAGTTTAGTAAAGGGGTGCGCAAAGAGGAACCAACTTACTTAGCTGCGTTGGTTGATGAGCAACCTACCAAGCCTATTGAGGTCTCTGAAGAGGTGAGACAAGTATTGGCAGAATTTCGAGATGTGATGTCTGCCGAATTACCCAAAAGGTTACCACCAAAGAGAGAGGTGGATCACAAGATTGAACTCGTGCCAAATGCGGAGCCACCCGCTAGAGCCTCTTACCGAATGGCACCATCCGAGTTAGAGGAGTTGCGCAGACAGTTGAAGGAACTCCTAGATGCGAGTTATATTCGACCGTCCAAGGCACCCTTTGGTATACCGATACTATTTCAAAAGAAGCATGATGGGATGCTTCGAATGTGTAGCGACTATCGAGCTTTGAACAAGCTCACAGTGAAGAATAAGTACCCGATCCCGCTTATTGCAGACTTGTTCGATCAACTTAGTGGTGCAAGGTGGTTCACCAAGTTGGATTTGAGGTCCGGATATTATCAGGTTCGAATAGCCGAAGGAGATGAACCAAAGACTGCATGTGTGACGCGTTATGGTTCATATAAATTCTTAGTGATGCCCTTCGGTCTCACGAACGCTCCCGTCACTTTTTGCACCCTCATGAACAAGGTATTACAACCCTTTCTTGATTAATTTGTTGTTGTCTACCTTGACGATATTGTGATCTATAGCAAGGCACTTGAGGAGCATTTGAGACATTTGAGAAAGGTGTTCAAATTCTTGCGAGAGAACGAGCTCTACGTCAAAGAAGAGAAGTGCTCGTTTGCCCAACAGGAGGTCCCTTTTCTAGCCACATTGTGGGAGGTGGCAAGATCCGAATGGATGGGGCCAAAATTCAGGCGATTGAAGATTGGGAGCCGCCAACCAAGGTGACAGAATTAAGATCCTTCTTGGGGCTAGCCAATTACTACTGGAGGTTCGTCAAAGGCTACTCCAAAATAGCCACACCCTTGACCGAGTTACTGAAGAAGGACAAGGCGTGAGATTGGAGCATTGAGTGCCAACAAGCCTTTGCAGAATTGAAGAAGGCCATGGTGAGTGAACCAGTGTTGGTGTTGCCAGATTACACCAAATCTTTTGAAATTTACACCGATGCGTCCGATGTTTTCATTGGTGGGGTACTTATACAAGAAGGACATTCGGTTACCTTTGAAAGCCGGAAGCTCAATGAGACCGAGAGGAGGTACACGGTCTATAAGAAGGAAATGACTGCAGTGGTACACTGCTTGCGCACTTGGTGACACCATATACTTGGGTCCAGGTTTGTGGTATACACAGACAATGTTGCCAATAGTTATTTTCTAACCCAAAAGAAGTTATCTCTAAAGTAGGTTCGATGGTAAGAATTCCTTGAAGAATTTGATTTTTCCATGGAGTACAAGCCAGGAAAGGTGAATTTCGCTGCCGATACCCTGAGCCGAAGGTATAATATGGAGTATGTTAGCTTGCCACAAGGACAACTATTGGAGCGCATCAAAGAGGGGTTGTCACATGACCCAACAGCCAAGATGCTCATTGATTATGCCAAAGAAGGGAAGACTAAAAAGTTTTGGCTCGCAGAGGACGTGTTATATGCTCGAGGATATCGCCTCTGTGTGCCTCAGTTTGGAGAATTGTGCAAGGGGCTCATGAGGGAATGCCATGATTCCAAGTGGGCGGGATATCCGGGGATGAACCGGACATTAGCACTGATTGTAGAGAACTATTACTGGCCACACATGAGCACAGATGTTGAAGCCTATATGAAGACTTGTCTTGTGTGCCAATAGGATAAGATAGAGATGAAGAAATCGACGGGACTGTTGCAGCCATTGCCCATTCTCGAGCGACCATAGAAAAGTGTTTCCATGGACTTTATTGTCGGTTTGCCTATCACTGACGGCCTATTGAGTATTATGGTTGTTGTTGACAGGTTTTCAAAGTATGGGACGTTCAACCCAGCGTCCAAGGTGTGTCCAGCCGAGGAGGCAGCTCGTCTTTTCCTCAAGCACATGGTTAAGTATTGGGGAGTGCCAAAGACGATTATCAGTGATCGGGACACACGATTCACAGGGAGATTTTGGACCGAGTTATTCAAGCTAATGAGATCAAGCTTGAACTTTTCAACAAGTGTCCACCCCCAAACCGACGGGCAAACTGAACGAGTGAATACACTCTTGGAGATCTATTTGAGGCACTATGTGAGTGTAACGCAGCGCGACTGGCTAAAACTGTTGGATGTGGCTCAATTTTCTTACAACTTGCAACGGAGTGAACCACAAACCAAAGTCCGTTCGAGATCGTGAACGGGCAATAACCGCTTACACCCAACACGATTGTTACCAAGTATGAGGGGCCGAATCCAGCAGCACACAAGTTTGCCACGGAGTGGCAAGAGCATCACGACTTAGCCCGAGCTTGTTTACACAAGGCAGGGAAGCAGACTAAGAAATGGGCAGACCGAAAGCGTAGGGACGTAAATTTTCAGGTTGGTGATCTAGTCCTTGCCAAATTGACAGGAATCTTGCGCAACCCAACCATGCACAAAGGGCTTGTGCAAAGATACAAGGTGTGAAGTGAATAGGCACCATGGTCTATCGATTGAAGTTACCACCGACCATCTGAGCTCATCCAGTGTTCCATGTTAGCTTTACTCAAGCCTTACCATCAAGATGAGTCAGATCCGGATCGAGGAAAATCATACCGAGCGCCAGTCGGAGTGAAGATCTCCTATGAGAATGAGGTTCAAGAGATCCAAGCCGAGAGAGTTATTTGACGACCAGGTTACCGGCCGAGGCACGAATATTTTGTGCAGTGAAAGGGACTTCCCGATAGTGAAGGGAGGAGGGAACTAGCCGATGACCTGTGGCAATTCAAGGACCAAGTGGACGGATACTATGCTAGCCGAGTGACGAGGGCGTCACCAGATTCAGTGGGGGAGAATGTCACGGACCGCGCACCGAGGCCTAAGACCAGCACGCATCCAGCTGCCTAATAAGCACTCCGCAGCATCTTGGGTCTATCACCACTTAGCCCAACACTTGGGATTGAAGAGCCTTTCAAAGTAGATATGGCAAGTAGCACATAATCTAGCATATTCCCTTTTGATTCTTTCCATATCCTTTATAATCTCTTATCTTAGGAATGTTTGATTTGAATTCCTTAGATTAAGAGATATTATAGATGTCATTGTATCTAGACCGTCGATGTACTCTAATCTTGACCGTTGGATGTAGGGGGCTTTAACTATAAATAGAGACTTACTCCCACCTCATTTTACACACTTCACTTTTGAGGAATATACAAAGTATCCACTCAAATTTATTTCTTGTCTTTTGTTTTGCCTTTTCTTTCAGAGTTCTTTTGCTTCTGTAAGGATCTAAGCACTTTAGCTTTGATCAAGTTTCAGGCTTACTTAGGCGTTGTGTGATCGAAAAGCGTCTAAGGCTGCACGCTCCAAGATTCAAGTTTTAGGGACGTGACATTCAGCTTTACCATCGCGGTCCCTCAACTCATTCCCGACTCACTCGGAACGCTCCTACAAACTCACCTCACTGTCATGGGCCTCTTCCTTTCCCAGTATCAACATCTCCATTAACTCATTCACGCTCCCTCCTACTCCTTCTCTTAACAAGGTATTCTTTTTTTTGTTTAAACATTATTGTGTTTTGGTTCCTGGGAAAGGAATTTGGATGAAGGAATGGGTTTTTTAATGTTTGATTATGCTGTTATAAGTGTTCTAGGCATGTGAAAAAAAATGGTTTAGTGATTAATTATGTAAACTTGAAAAAATGGGGTTTAAATTATTTACTTGATGGCAATTGTAATCTGGGTTTAGGGTTGCCTTTCATGTTGTTGCTGAATAAGCATGCTTGATTAATAACCAATATTTATTTTTTCATTAATTTATTTTGATAGATTATATATGTTTTTCAATAAAGGAATCAGTGTTAGGGGAAGCATTTTAGGTTATAATTGGAGTCAAAACTCCGTATTCTGCAACTGAGTAAATTAGAGCGTTTAGCAGTTGAATATGGTGATATTAGGTGTTGAAGAGTCTGTAAAATGTGATAGAGTTGACCTGGAAAATTGTAAATTCGATTCCTCGAAAATTTTATAACAAAATGTTATCTCAAAATTGGCCTTTTTGGTTTACTAATTCCAGTTTGCCTGCTGGTTTGTTCCACGAGGTGATGTTTGTAAGACTATTTTATAAGCTTGTCCTTTACGGTGGAGCCCTTTTATTGATATACTCTTCTAATTGAAACTCAAAGATGTCTTATGAAGTTGATAAGAGTTGACTGGTTTGGAAGGGATAATCTCTTTTCTGTATGAAAGTAGAGATATATACTATGCCAAATAAAGTTTCATAATTTAGAAATTGGAACATTATTGTTTGTCTTGAATATGCCTAGACCTAGAAGATTTTAAATAGCCTTTTCTGATGAAAAGATCATAAAATCTTACTTCCATTCTCTGGAGTTAAAGAATATCATGGTGCTCCTATTTTGATGGTTGAGAAGATATAACATCTTGCCTTGAGGTTTGTTTTGTTGCTTACTGGCTTGTTCACAAGGGCAGTTAACATCATTGCTAAATTTTACTAGCAAACTCTAAAATAAAATGTTTTTAAGCTTAGGTTTTGTTTAAATTTAGAGAATAAAAATCTCCTCTCATCATGGTTCTTGATGTTCCATGGGGTTGGGTTTTATTATAGTATGATCAATGATCAAAATATGGGTAGAAGTACCATGGAGGCCCTTATACTAGGAGTCAAATTGCATGTTGCCCCTTCTACTAAAAGAATGAGAAATTAGTCCTTGTGGATTAGATCAATGAGCAAACTAGTCCTTCTATTAACAATTTCATCAATTTTTACTGTTAAAAACTAATCCTTATACGTTAGCATAAGGTACACATGACAAGCCACGTGTAACTGTCTAGTATTTTGTTTACCACACTAGTTTTTAGCAGTAAACATTGATGAAAATTTCAACATAAAGGACCAATCTGCTCTTTGATATAACATATAGAGACTAATTGGCCCATTTTTTTAGTAAAGCGGGTCAAATGCAATCTGATTCTTAGTATAGGGGCCTTTATGGTACTTTCACCTCAAAATATGTGAACTTGTGAACTCATATGCACAGTTTGTCCTTTTGAGTAAAGCATAATGCATCTGACTGATAATTTTA
The DNA here is from genome assembly GCA_005610355.1 of Gossypioides kirkii. Classification (NCBI taxonomy): domain Eukaryota; kingdom Viridiplantae; phylum Streptophyta; class Magnoliopsida; order Malvales; family Malvaceae; genus Gossypioides; species Gossypioides kirkii. Next base: position 31,075,303 of record CP032246.1, on the reverse strand, counting down.
CTCACTCTTTTTAATCCAAAGGGACCTTTGTACCATTTAACACTTTAGGATCTGAAATTGTTTGGATTTTGGCTTTTATGTTGAATAGTTGGAAAGATGTTTGCTTTGATTTGTTCTGTGATAGTAAGTTATGATTTCCTGTTGTGTATATTTAGTGGACAATTCACACACTGAGCACCGACTAAATCCGTTGAAGGAAGCAAAAAGAGAATCCAAGTTAATTTTGTTTGGCATTTATGTTTAGGGTCCTTTTGTTCAAACTGCCTGGACCAGGAGATCACGTGGTGAAGCTACAAAGCAACCCAATAAAAAATCATGGAAACAAAGGACAGACATGTATATGAGGCCATTTCTACTAAATGTTTTCTTTTCGAAGAAATTTATTCATGCAAAAGTGATGCATCGAGGTACAAGCAAAGTGATATCAGTCGCAACCACGAATGCCAAGGATCTTAGAAACAATTTGCCATCATTCACGGAACACAATGCATGAGAATAATCGGGAAACTTATTGCTGAACGATCAAAGGAAGCCGATGTGTATGCAATATCTTATGAGCCTAGAAAGGGTGAGAGGATTGAAGGTAAGTTAGGCATAGTTCTTGACACCATTACGGAGAATGGGATCATATTTGTATGAACCAATCACACATTGGTGTAGTAAACTAGTTTATTACTGAACTGTGGTAATGCAATCAATATTTGAGCCTCTTGATGTTAGAATAGAATCATTTTTGTGTGAAATGATGAATGTTGTATTTGTAAAACACCTCAAATGTTTTGCCAAAACTATGTAATATTGTGAGCTAAATTAAGATTTAACATTAATACAACATAAGCTGTAAACAATAACAAAAAATGAAGCACATCAATCTTTGTCCAAATTGTACATTCTTATTTCTTCTTCTCAAACTCAAACCAAAAAACAGAGTCAAACCAGCAATTCGGTTTGGGTTTTTTATAGTCCAATTCAATTCCAATTAGATGATTTCATTGAACAATGTCAATTCAATTCAATTTCAGTTTACTTCATAGAATACCGAAAAGTAAAAAGAAGTTTAAAATTTTCAAAACAAAAACCCTAAACTCAATATATAAACCCATTTAAAACTCAAAACAAAACCCATTGCTTCTAAATGCTAAATATAGCTTTTATTATGCTTTTACATATTCTATAATCAAATAAAAAATGAAAATAAAGCCTAAATATAATTTCAAAGTTAGCCTCCTACGAATGCTTTGCTTATTTATTATTATTGTTAAAATTTTAAAATTTAGATTATCATTATTAACATTTTTAAGTTGGGTGCTTTTTTGCCATCATTACACATTTAAAAGTTATAAAATACAAATAATTTAACATTTGATCATATTCAATGAAGATGGGGTGTGATTAAATCAAAGCTGAATTAGATTTTTCATAAACATTTATAATTATAGATTTTACAAATTATTTTATATATATATATATATATATATATATATATTAATTGAGATTTTATGTATAATTAAAAAAATTAAAATTACTAAATAGTGTCTAAGGAACATAAAACAAATATAATTTCATCTAATTAAAGTTGAATAATCTAAATCTAAAAATAATTTTATCTAAATAAAATTCAAAAGCTCAAAGCTCAAAAATAATATGAAACCCAAAATCCATACCAAACTAATTTAGTATGGTTTGGTAATATCCGATTTATTATTACCACTGATTCGATGTCCGTTCGGAAAAAAAAAACTCAAATACTTCAGTTTCTTATGACTGGTATCACCCTTAAATAAAATATTGATTCTTTGAGAATATTTTTTATTCTAGGGATCAATTTAGAATAGGAAATACTTTGGGTATGTATAATGAAATTAACCCAATATTGAAATTACTATTGTCTCCTTCAAAGACGATAATCCCTTTTCATCGTCTCAAAAACCCTAACCTGAAAAGTTAGCTCTTTTGCTTCACTATTGACAGTGAACAAAAAAATGGTTTCGCAAATGACGATCTTGACCCGAACACGAATCCTACTCCGAGTAAGCCAAGCCAAATCCATTTCCACCTTCCCTTTCTTCTCTCAAGAACCCCAACTTGCCGAGTCAGCTCACACGGCTGAAACTCAAACCACCCCTCTCCCTCCCAACCCAGCCTCCGGCAGCCCCCTCTACCACGAGAACTGGCGAGACCCAAACGCAGCCAGAAAAACAACCTCCCTAGCGCAATCCCTTATTCCCCTCGGCTTCCTCGGCCAAACTCCTGTCCATCGGATTCAATACCTCTGTCAAACCCTTGATGCCCCTGCTTTAATGAACCATTTTGCCGATTTGATGACTCAGCAACGATGGACCGACGTGAAAGAGCTATTTGAGTTCTGGGTTCGATCGCTGGATAAGAATGGGAAGCCAAATAAGCCTGATGTGAATCTTTATAATCATTATTTGAGGGCTAATCTTATGATCGGAGCATCGGCAACTGATTTGATTGATTTGGTGGCGCAAATGGACGAGTTTGCCATTGTTCCCAATACAGCGGCCTTTAATTTCGTTTTGAAGGCTATGAAGCAAGCTAAGGAAACTGAAGCTGTTTGAACGGTTAGTTATAGTAGCACTTGCTTCCCCACCAATTTCTCTCTTTTAAAGTCCTATGTTCTTATTTGGGGTGTTTTGGATAATTGTAGGTTACGTTTTGCTTGAAAGTTCCATAAAAAATTGAGTTAATAAATGAGACGGGATATAACTAAAAATGTTTCTAATTTGCTGCTAAAGTTTGTTTCTTTGCATTTCGTAGCAGCGAGCTTGGATTAATCTATAAGTTAATTTTGTTTCTTTTTTTTAATTGTATTGAGAGTTTGGATTTTTCATTTAAAATGTTGAATATAATATATTTTTTGTTACAGTCACTACTATTGGACTTGGGGTTGTGTGGTCGTGGATGAATATATATATATATTTCCTTTTAAAATGTGAAGACCTAACTTTTATCAATTTCCTTTCAATAGTGATGTGCATTCATTTTTCTAGTAGGAATTCAATTGCATCAGTAATACACTGCTTTAGCATGTTTATCTTGGAATTGCTTTCTAAAATATTAGTGATATTCACCTTCAATCTATTCCTATCAGGATGCTGCAAGGTGGAACAGAATCTCTGCCTGACGATGAAACTTAAGATTTGGTTATTGGAATGCTGTTTGAGGCACAACAGTTTGAAGCAGCCTTGAATTATATTGATATGGCCTTAAAATCTGGATATAAGTTGTCTATGCGAGTTTTTTCAGAATGTGTGGCATGCTGTGTTAACAAAGGCCGGCTTGATGAATTGGCCACTGTCATTGAGATGTGCAAGGTATATGACTCATGTTGTTTGGTAATGATATTGTTTCGAAGTAGGAGGTAGCCTTTGCTCAGTGTGTGATTATGTAACTTTGTTCTCATGACTCTTATCAAACAACAGATCAGAATAGAGCTCTTTATCCAAATTGGACTTTGTGCAACTATCTTGCAGAAGTTGCAATGCAAGAGGATAACAGCAAGCTAGCATTTTATGCCTTGGAATTTATGGCCAAATGGATTGCTCGGGGTGAAAATGCAAGGCCACCTTTCTTGCTTTCTGTAGATGAAGGATTAATTGTCTCAGCACTTGCAACTGCAGGTAGGACATACAGTTCAAAACTGTTGGATGTGTCCTGGGCAATCCTATGGCGCTCATTGCGTCAAAAGAAGGTGCCCAACCCTGAATCTTTCCTTGGGAAGATTTATGCACATGCATCATTGGGGAATCAGCAGAAAGCTTTCAGCACGTTGCATGAGTTTGAGGCTGCTCATGGCAAGTCCATTAATGAAGCAGAAGACCTGTTCTCACCTTTCACCTTTTTATATCCATTGGTTGTGGCTTGCTCCAAGAATGGATTTGAGACTTTGGATTCAGTATGTCCTGTTACACTTAAAGTTTATGCATTTTGATGGATATTCCTTTGAATCAGCTATTATTTAATATTATCGATAATTGCTAAATTTCTCAAGAAAAGGGTATTAGTATGTGAAATATCACCATGCATGCATGTTGCCTTCTAAATTAGAATGAATACAATTTAGAAATATTAGTGATGAATAAATTTCGAAGAAATTCCTTAAGCTGCTCCAAAACCATTTGATGCTGATTAAGCATTTGAATGAAGCCTTTTAGACCACTTGTCTTTGTGTTTAGAACTGTGGAATATGTTTAGAATAAAATTATTTTGCTGCATCATTCTATTCTTGGAATGCATACATTGATGGCTACATTCCTTGGCAATTATATTAGAAGTTGCATCTGTAGGTCACTTTATCAGAATTTAGCACTTACGTCCTTGTAACTACAATTTTTGTTCGAGAGAAATCTTTTCTTTCCCTTTTTTTCTATTTTGGGGAAATAAAGGCTTTTCAAGTTTGCAGTTATGGTATTCAATTCATCATTGCTTGTTTAAAATTTCTCGTAAGCCTACTTGCATATTTTTTGCTCATTTATAGAGGAGGGTGTTGCTGATGTTGAAAAATTGTAATATTCTCCCCAGGTATATTATCAACTTGAGAACTTAAGTCGTGCAGACCCTCCATACAAGTCTGTTGCCGCTCTGAACTGTATATAATTTTGGGATGTGGAAACATATGGGACATTGAGCGTGCCTACCAAACATTTGATGCAATAAGTTCCTCTTTTGGGTTGACCCCTGACATTCATTCATATAATGCTCTAATCTATGCATTTGGAAAGCTGAAGAAAGTATGTATCTCTCTCCCTTGTATGCACATACACTTGCAACCAGTACATTTAGCTGCATGCATGAGTTATCTTGAGCTTGCAGAATGAATGTATCCTAGATGTTGTTGAAAATGTTTAGCCTGATTCTTCTTTTGTGTCCTTTTTTCTCTCTTGCACCTGTAGCATAGTCTTACATTCTACATCGAATCACCCCCTTCCCAACTGGAAGGTGCTTTCTTGGGATTTAAGCTGTGAATTTAAACCTAATTCTTCAAGTGAATATATCCTTTCATGGCAGACTTTTGAAGCTTCAAGGGTGTTTGAGCACATGCTGAGCTTGGGTGTGAAACCCAATGCTAAGTCATATTCGTTGGTTATTGATGCTCATCTCATCAATCGAGATCAAAAAGCTGCTCTCTCTATGATTGACAATATGGTAACTCCATTTTCTTTCTGGTTGTTAGGAATTAGCTCATGATATCTCCATAGAAAAAGATTGATGGGCATTAAACAATTCTTTTGGCAGGTGACTGCTGGATTTGTACCATCCAAAGAAACACTAAAAAGGGTCAGAAGGCGATGCATACGAGAGATGGACTATGAGTGTGATGATAAAGTTGATTCTCTGGCTAAGAAATTCAGGGTCAGGATGGGCTCCGAAAATCGCAGGGGCATCCTTTTCGATCTTGACTATGGCACTGAATACGCATCATAGGCACGGTCTTGATTCTTAAGGTATAAATACTTGTGTAAGCATTTCCAGAGTATATCTATGTGCCCTTGACATCCACATTTCTACTATGCTCATGAATGATTTGAGAACTTTGAACTTTTGCTAGTGGGTTTTTAACTTGGAATTTATCTCTTATTTCAGGCTCGGGACTACATTATGCTGGAAATTATCAAGAGTGACAATTGGGGTTAACTAAGTTCCAATGTTGCAAGTTCCAATGAAGTAATCAACCCATTTGTTATTAGATTTTTGTCAATTGTGAGCCTTTGCAGGATAAATGTGGTGTTCTTAGCTTGTGATTCCCCCCCTCAAATTTCTCAATTCTCTGTTTTTCACCCTTTGTATGCATTCTGAGGAATAGGAACACAACAATGTTAGGAATAGGTATTCGAATGTTGACAAATAAATGAACCATCCTAATTATTTAAGGAGCATAAATTTGTCTTTTCTTTTTTGCACCTTTTAATCAAATAATTTCGGTCTTTTGATTATTTCCAAAAGAAAAAAAAAAGAAACGAATGAATGCTTTTAGCCGTGATGATCATATTACAGGATACAGTAAACATTTGAGTTGAGGCGTATGAATCATTTCTGGTTAGCCATTAGGAAAAGTGAGAGAGAGATAGAGAGAGCTTGGTTGATCTATTTGTATTAATCACATTTCGTGGCAATTGCACCGCGATGATGGTTCCATACAAGGAGTTCACTATCAAGTAGGTAAAGAAATGACATGGATGAATGAATTGCTACAAAGCCTAGACCAAAAATTTTAAAAAAGAAAAAAAGGGAAAAAGTAGAGCAGCTACATTTTGCAGCTACCTCCTTTTCTAATCTACAGCCTTCGACCTTTGTTCCTTGTTCAGTCACACCGTATCTCACATTCTGATGCTGCCAAAATAAACTTCATCAGTTTGCCCACATTATATGATATTTTGCATTATTGCTACTCAGATACAGTATGATGCAATCAACCTTAGGTTTGATGCTTAGGGGTTCTTTCTTTCTTTCTTTCTGATGCAATGCAATCAAGGAACCCAATGTGTGAAGCTTAGGTTATAATTTCTTTTCTGTATTCATTTTTTCCCTATTTTCTTGAGGATCTCAAATTTTCATTATCGGAAACCCTATCCCCTAAGCTGTTCATCACAAAGTCAACCAAGTTCCAATGTCATGAGCATCAAAATACGCATAATATATTATTACATGCATGCTTCTACATGCATTATTTCCATGCTGAGTGAATCATAGACGATGTTTTGGTGGATTATTAGAGAAATTACCAGATAAAAAACAGTGTACAAATCCACGGTCTTGAAACCTTCTGATCCTTCTTTGATCAATCATTTTGTCAAAAATGGTTTCTGACAAATCAGTAGCCTCTGATCACTACCATTCTGAAGGTCGATCAGTCTTGCACCCCATCGTATCCGTGTAGCATGCACACGTGCTAACTCTATAGCTCCTAATTTATCAGAAAGCACAACCCAACCCTGCAAATAAACATAAGCAAATATTATAAAGATGAATGGTTCCCATTATACTGTTGTTCAAGCAACAAATCTTTCAAAAACTATTCCTTAACACAACATATTCTAGTACACATCAAATGAAATACCATTCTAGGGGGTTGATTAAAATTATCCAAAAAAATTTGCAGCGGTACTGTTGAGTATAAAATGAAAACATGAAAAACCAAAGAAGAATGGTGATATTTTCCTTCAAACTATCTAACGGTTGGGACATTTAGAGGCAATTGTGGCATAAATACACCCATTGGAATTCATGTATAAACCGTGTAAAAAGTGGAAAATACCTCAGGACGCAGGATTCGGTCCATCTCTACAAACAAGTCCATCAAACTGCACCTCTCTGAAGAGAGATGTGAGAGGAGCCCATTTGCATGAAGCATGTCATATGTTCGAGGATATGTTGGGAAGGGTTCACACCTGAACACCACCAGATATATCAGATAAGAAACTTGTTTTCACAATTCAATAGATTGATAAATAGCTGCCTGTCAGGAAGGAGAAATCTTATTAGCAATTCTACCACGGTGAACCATGTCTTTAATTGTCACTATGATTTGAGGAAATAAGTCAAATATAGTTCAACTACTGAAGGTTCAGAATATATAGAAAAATTATGGAAGACAGTAATATTCAGTTATAGAATGAATCTAAAACTAAAGCAAATTATTTTAACACAATCTTTAAGATTAACAAACTTTAATGTTATCTTAATCTGGAACAAAATGAGTCTAAAACTTGTGAAGATAAATATAGCTAAAAACAAAGTAAAATTTGAAGTCCTAAACCATCTCATTCTTGTCAACTTAAAAAAAATAACTTCGAAGTTGTAAAAATCTAACCAGTCATGCAAAACACCAGGAAAACCTCGGTCAAGAATAAGAGGTAGCATATTATGTGACGTAACAGGCACCACATTCATCACCCACACTGATTTCTTTTCCTCCAGGAATGCAGCATTTAAACCCCCATAATGAGCATTCATGTCCATCACATTGCGTACCATATTAAATGGAGGCAATGGATCTTCAGCACCTGGCCTCTTGGGATGATCAGAGAAAATTAATGGAGTAAGCAAAGACCAATAGTTTTTTAAAGCTAATTTCCAACCTTGCAAGTCTTCAAAGAAATCTTCTGTACTGACTCCTGCAAGGATTAATTTATATCAGTACACTAGCCAGATAAAGCCATCTACTGCATAAACCGTGGATTGCATTTGCAAGACAACAGGAAAACAAAAGTAAAGATGCAGGAGGATAGAAAAAGGTTGGAACAATACTTTCCATGAAGTGCAAGCTCCGCAGAGCTCAATTCTGAGCTAGAGGACCTGTTCTGAATAGGAATCCAGCGTTTGCTGGAAGGTCCAGTAATGCATGGGCTCAAGGCCTGATAATAGGAAGCATCATGTCCTTTGCAAAGGGGTACATCATTCAGCTTGCTGCATTCAAGAACACAAAATCAGAAAATCGCAAGTCTGACAGTTAAGAAGTTATGAGGAACAAATACAAAAAGGGTGAGACAACCTAAAAACAGTTTTACTGAATTGAAAGCCTGTTTCATAACGTGATTGAACTAAGAGGTACTCTGAGAAGAGTGAAAATTATCAGTGCAAACTCACCGAGAAGAATAGCACTGAGCATCAGCAGTTTTCTGCCAGATGAAAGTCTCATCCTGCTGAGCAATAAGACTCCAACAAATTTTTTCAGTGAATTGTTCCAGTGGTGTTAACATGTTTCTTATCTTTGTACCTGTTGCACTTCCATGTGGCTTTTTCTTGGGTGAGGTTAAAACAAAATAACCTCCAGGCTTGAGTAACCGATCTACTTCTATGAGAAGCATCCCCTCTGTTTTATGAAGACATGGTTAGAAGGCAAAGCATATGTAATTTCAAGATAGGCAAGCTATCCTTGCCTATTTTTTAAATATAGATATATGGACAATGAATTATGATCATATGCACATGTAACAGTAACACTAGGCAATTTGGGCTAAATGCATTATACTTTTTCCGTCTTTTTTCCCCCTAAAATTTGTCTTCTCCATCAAGGGTCACAGGAGGAAGTTTCAGCACCAAAATACATTTCACAGATAACAGCGTTATTAATCTTAAACAGATGGCACCGTTAGCAATGCACCACACTTCACCTTAGTGCATCAGTACAAAGCATTGTAGTTTCAACAAAAGAACTCTATAACGAAACATGACATGAAGATTATCAATTTAAAAAAAAGGAACAGAACAGTGGTATAGCTACATCCTTCCAAATAATTTTATAACAATTGAAAAGAGTATCAATAAGTAATAGAAATCAAGCCTACTTTTGAACTCCAAAGTACCTTTCTTCTCCCAAGGAATACCACATTGAGCACAATGAACCATGTCAAATGAAAATGATGGATATGGCAGTTGTCTTGATATGAAATTGCCAATCATTGCTGGAAGACCTCTCTCAAGAGCTAATTGAACTTGGCTTCCAGTTGCCTCATATCCAGCAATACAAAGAGCCATCAACTTTATTGAAACTAAATGAGCTCCAAAACTTCCAAATCCACAGCCAATATCAAGTACAGTGCGTACCTGTAATAAATTAGGAATATTAAATACCATGGTGCAGATTGCTTTACTTCCTCTTGAAGACCATACAGTGTCTTTCTCATATTTGTAAACATGAAAGCTAAAATATTTGAACATATTTGATTCCAAAGATATCAATCTCAAAGCTCATGGTACCCCAAAAGCTAAAATAATAGAATGAAAAAAAAAAAAAAAGAAGTTACCCCAGCTTGTAAAAATTCAGAGTCACTTCCTAGTCCCATCATCTCTGCGATCTGGCGAGAATAATCTTTGACACCGTCAAAGGTTAAGCCAGCATCAGATTGAAAAGCAATTTGATTCTCTTCTAGCAACATCATTCTAACAGTTTATTAAAAGATTATGAAGGTAGATTAGAAGGGATGTGAATGATCATGTAAAGAACAAAGAAAGAAGAATACACACGTCACTACAATGAACAGACACTAGCAAAATTCTAAAAGGTAAAGCTTGCAACCGTAGGAGATAAACCTGATACTTTCTCTACTTTAACAAAGCATCCAAATGCTTTGATAAATACCTCTTTGTCATGCTTCCAGAAGAAAGGAATTGGTCTTTAGTTATCTTGACATTCCCACTCCATATCACATCTCTACCAGCAGGCCATTGAAGTGGAGTCTTATAACCCTTAGGAGGGCGAATTAGACACCACTTTCCTTGCCCTAATACTTCACAACGTCGATCAAATTCCTCTCCATCTTTAAACCCGGATAACAGATTTGCTGTCACGTTGTAACAAGGAACATAGTTCTCTCTTTCTTTGCCACAAAAGCCAAGCTCCCTTTGGCGACTAGCACCCGACGAAAGAGTTCTAAGCTCAAAATAATCAACTGCAGCTTGCTGCTTTAGCCTTCTATAATTTTTATAACTCTCGGGTACCCAAGTGGTGGTTACAGAGTCAAAAGAACTAGAAGACGACGATCCAAAGACTGTAATCAGCGCAAGCAAACTAACAATGCACAAGAACAACCAACTGACTGGCGGTCTAGAGCCAAGAATGACAGATAGTTTATTGAGCCAGGGGCTTCTCATGTCCAAAACTTTAAACAATTGAAGTTTGGGAATCCACTAGATAACCAATCCCTTTAACTTATGTCTCCAGGAACTGTGAGCCATATCCTATCATCACACATAAGCTTCTCTATACCGTGAATACACAGGTAAGTCAAACAAGCCTCTTCTATGCTCCTATCTGCACCGATCTTTCATCGGCCATCACAAGCAACAGATAACAAAATAGTACGAAATCCAGGTTCACTGTAAATCCACCATGACCACGAAAAAGAAATTAAACCAACAAAAAGCAAAGCTTAATTTCACTTCCTTGTTATGGATCAAGAATCCCACCCAAAATCCAATGGTCTAAAAGCGAATTACAGAAATCCTAATTCAAACCAATCCAAAATTTACCGCAGTATCTTTTTACTAGAATCCAAACAGTGCCCATCAAAACTTAATTTCGAGTAATGACAATCCCTCAGTCTCAGCAAGTGACCAATCACGTCAAGCTGCAAAGGCACCACCAAAATCAATATTTAACAAAAATAAAAATAAAATAAATTATGTTTCTTTAACGGCCTGTTTGCTAGATTAAATGAATTTCGATCTAAAAACAGTATTCTTACTCTAAAGATTAAAACAGAAAGTTTCAATATATTCAAAATTAAGAATTAAGAGGAAGAAGAACTTTCCGTTTTTTAAATCCGGGAGCATAAAATCAGATCTCAAAAAGGAAACATTTAGAGAAAAGATTATTGAAGAAGCAGATAAAATGTAAATCGAAAACAGAAAAGGAAAAGAAAAAAAAAACAAGCAATTAGGGTTTACGTGGAAGCGTACCTGTGGAGATTCAAAATCTGAAAACTGACAAATGTAGAGAGCGACTGAACGAAAGAGAGGATGAGAGAGAGAGAGAGAGAGAGAGAGAGAGAAGGTTAACTTTTTTATATATTTTTTGATGAAATTATTTTTATAATTAAATATAATGATCAGATGTATAAATAAATAAATAATATGTTGGAATAAAAACAAAATTGGAAAAAAAAAACACAGACAAAGATACAGCAGAAATCATTTAATATGGTTCAGGGATTTTAATCAGGGAAAATTATAAAGATAATCACCTAATTATAAAAGTTTTTACTTTAGACACTTAAAATAAAAAGTTTACAATTTAAGTATTTATGTTACGTAGTTTAATTATTTTGATCACTCTCATTAAAATCATACGGTAAGTTGACGTGACAGTTAAAAAAATTAACTCAATTTTTATATATTATATCGATTTAGTCATAATTTTAAAAAATTAACTCAAAATTTATAAATATTCTCAATTTGATCCTAATTTTAAAAGAAATTAAATATATATACGTAAATATTTAAAAATATATAAATATAAAAATAAAAAAATTCCCTTATAATTGATATTCAAGGTAAATATCAACACTAACATTTCAGAAAATAATGTAGCATAATTTATTTCAATGTATTTCTAATTCTATCAAAAGCCACTTCTAATTTATATATATTGTTATTTTTTCAGGGTCAGCTTCCAAATGGCTATGTATATTTTTTAAATTTATTATTATATTTTTTAAAATATTAATATATTTTTATATATTTCTTTGAATTTTTTAGAATTAGGATTAAATTGAAAATATTTGTGAAATTTGAGGGTTAAATTTTTAAAATTATGACTAAATCGATATAATATGTAAAATTTGAGGGCTAAGTTTGTTATTATACCAAATTTTTAATTGCCACGATAGTGATTTTAACGAGAGTGACCAAAATAATTGAATTATGTAACGTGAGTGCTTAAATTGTAAATTTTTTATTTTGAGTACCTAAAATGAAAATATTTTATAATTGGGTGACTATGTGTGTAGTTTACCCTTTTAATTAATAAATGATAAATTAAGGTTGAGGAATAATTGCAAAATTTATGGAAGTGTGTGTGAAGTAAAAGAGGTAGAATGATAGGTGATAATGATTATGCAGTTACTGATTGGCCCACTCTTGCTTTACTCAATATTGATCCTTTACTTTTGTGGGCCTTGGTGGAACTAACGGTGTTGATTTAGTTTGTTTCTTGGGTAAATTACACCACAGGTCACCCGACTATTGTCCCTTTTTTTTTGTCACTCAACTATTAATTTTTTTAATTTGGTTATTCAATTATTGTTTTTTTTTCTTCTTTGGTCTCTCAACTATCAATTTTTTTCAATTTGGTCATCCAACTATAGCCTTTTTTCTTTTTTTGTCACCCAACTAATCTAGATTTTTTTGTGTGTTCATTCCCGTTAGGTGCCATTAAATCTTAGACAAGAGAGTGATATAAGCGACAGCGTTAACAATAACGAAAAAAAATAAATTAAATTGACACATTTTCATCAAAAGCTTAGAATTTTATGAAATTCGTTCTTATCTATAAAAAAAATCAAAGAAAAAAGAGAAGTTCTTTTTTTAGAAAGGCGAAGGAAGAAGTGGAGGTGAAGGCAATGATGATAGTGGAGGTGGGAGAAGGAAGGTAAATTTTGATGATTAAATTAAGATTGTTTGTAAATTTTGAAGGTTAATTTTTTACAATTATGAATAAATCGATATAATATATAAAATTTGAAAGTTAAATTTGTTATTATCCCAATTTTGTAACTATCACGTCACTCTCTCGACAAAGATTAAACGGCACTTAACGGATATTGAGCAAAAAAAATTCATGATTAATTGAGTGACCAAAAAAAGAATAATAGTTGGTACCATTAGGAAGCTTTAAAATCAATGCACATTAAATTTCTTTATGTTTATACTTTAGGCATAAGTGCAAAATTAGCCCCTAACGTTTGGTGGTTTTGTCACTTTGGCCCTTATCGTTTTTTTTTTGTCATTTTCATACACAACTTTTGTTTTTTAGGTCAAATTGGTCATTTTTTTAACGGTCTTGCTGACGTGGCCGTTAGTTGACTAACGGTGCTGACGTGGAAATTTTTTTTCCCATGTGAACACTGCCACGCATGCAACTGCTAACGTGGCATATAAGACAAAATAGTGCTACGTCAGCAGCTGCATATGTGGACTTGTCTAGGTGGAAAATTTTTTGCCACGTCAGCACCGTTAGTCAACTAACGGCCACGTCAGCAAGACTGTTAAAAATGTCAAATTTGACAAAAAAACAAAGGTTGTGTATGAAAATGACAAAAAAAACGATAATGGCTAAAATGACCAAACACCCAAACGTTAAGGGTTAATTTTGCACTTATGCCTATACTTTATATATTGCATACACAAATAATTATATTTATCTAATATGAAAATAAATTAATGTATTTATTTCTTTAAATGTATATGATTGAATCAAAATTAAAGTTTCATATATATATTAGAACCACAATTAAAGTTCTTGTGTCAAATTGCACATTAAATCAAAGTTCATGTATAATTTTGAGATTTATTCCTTTTGTTTTTGTGACAAATAAATAGCCTAATTACTTGATGTTGGAGAATGTTGCACAATATTTCTTCTGGATAGAAGCATATCAATTTACTATTGCCGAACTATCACAACTTTGATAGTTAAAATAAAGTGACAGAGTTTGAGGCGCGGATCAAGTCGCCCTCTTGAGATTATATGCACCTTCTCAGTGATAATAACTAGTACAAAGAGATTTTATTGCACATCGTCCTACAAGATACAACAAACCTAATCACCTATTGTACACCTTGCTAACCTCCACAAGTTAGAAGGTAAAAGTTTTTATCCAAAACAACACTTTTTTCACTCAATTAATTAAAACTCTTTAAGAGATTAAGGGAGGCTTATTTTTATCTCTTGAAAAATGAATACAATTATTATGAATATATGATTCTTATTTATAGGATAGGATTTAAGTAAAAAAGTAAATCAACTATTAAAAATTTCTAAACTTAGAATTAAATTCATTGAAAGAATAACTTAAAAAAAATGTTTCATTTAAACTTTCAACTAAGAAAATTATAAAATATATTTCTTTTTTTTAAATATCCCAACAATCTCTCCATTTTTTTTAATAAAAAAATATTTAGGTATTAATTTTTTTAGGTGAAGATAAAAAGTTATGCATAATGTAAGTGTCAATGGCTTAAACCCATACTTAGTGTTCAACCACTTTGCTCCAAAGCCAATAGTGAACTAAGTCTTGAATTAAGGCTGCTTTGAGGAAATTAATGCTTTGTTTAGTATTGCTTCTCAAAAGCACTTTTATGATAAAAAAAACACTTTTGAGATAAAAGTATTACTAAATAAAGTGCTTTTGAATTTTTCAAAAGTGTTTTTGGCACAAGAAATGCTTTGAAAAAACATTTTTTTGGCCAAAAGGAGATAAAGAAAATTTTAACTTTTTCTCAAAAGTATTTTTTTGACTCAAAAATACTTTTAAAAAAATATTGCTAAATTAGCCCTAAGTATGATGTCACACGTATAACTTTCCAGTGCCCTACAATGAGCTTTGTAAGCCAGCACGTTATGACCATGTGCTTTATCTCGATTATAATGAGTGTTCTAGAGAATAAGCCCTAATTTTTAAAGGAAGAAGCCTCACTTCCACACTCATATAGGCGAGGCTATCAAGAACGCTCATATAAATCTACAGCTCACTCAAATGAGCTATAGCCCTCATTAAGAGTATAAATTTACTCAACTTTTACTACTGTTACAGGATCCATGCACTGCATCATAGGGAGAGATTTATTCATATGTGCATGTCATCAAATGATTTTATGATTCAGTTTTTTGCCTTTTGAACCTAATTATTGAGATCTCCAATCACCAGGTAGAGTATCCTCATAGTTGTTTTTTTATTCTTGTTTGGGCTTTAGTCTCATCTCCCTCGATATTATCCAAATCTTTTTTCTAGCTAGAGCTTTTATCAAATATATGTAAAATGTAAGCACATAACCAGTGGTATACAAGGAATCAATAGGCATGGTATTCCAATTAGCATTATTGTAACCTTCAAGTATAGTAGGATACTTTTGATAAAGTATACATTAACTTAGAGTCCTTTTTAAATACCTCATCACTGAATTAATTACATTCCATGGCTTTAAGTTTGGTTTACTTGTAAATCTAGCTAGCATCCCTACAACATAAGCTATGGTAGGTCGAGTGCAATCAGTGGCATACCTCAAGATATTAATAATACTCGCATATTCTTTTTGATTACATACATCTTGATCATTCTCCATGGAAAATAAATGTAAAATTGTATCAAAAGTGAGCACAAGGGTTGCAATATATATATACATATATATATTTAAAAAATCCATATAATGAGTTTGGTCTAAAAAATACTATTTGAAGTCCTTGTGATTCTCATGCCAAGAATTACATTTGCTTTCCCAAACTATTTCATGTCAAAATGAATTGTGAGTAACATCTTGATAATATTTATAATCCCTAGATTTGTTCCAAAAATCAAGAGATTGTCAACGTATAAACAAATTATGACATATGAATTATTATCTGATTTGTAATATATGCACTTATCACTTTCATTGGTTTTAAAACCATTAGAAATTAAATAAATGTCAAATTTCTCATGCCATTATTTGGGGGTTTGTTTTAAACCATCTAATGATTTTAACAATTCGCACACTTTATATTCATTACCTGACACAACAAAACCCTCATATTACTCCATGTAAATTTCTTCTTCTAACTCACCTTTTAGGAAAGCCTTTTTTACATCCATTTAATGGATTATCAAATCATTGATTCCAGCAACTGCAATTAGAACTTTTATTGATATTAGTTTAGTCACCGGAGAAAATGTATCAAAAGAATCTATGTCCTTCCCCCCCCCCCCCCCTAAAGCCTTTAGCTACAAGTTTGACTTTATATTTATCAATTGAGCCATCAGGCTTCAATTACTTTCTTAGTACCCACTTACACTCTAGTGGTTTATAGTAAATTTTTTAACTTCCATGTTTTGTTGGTTGTCAAGGAATCCACCTCATCTTAATGGCTCCTTTCCAAAGGTTATAAAGCCTCATCTACAGCGATAAAATCTTCTTGAACATTATACACATGATAATCAGGGCCAAAGTCTTTTGGTATTCTTCCTCTCTTCTTCTAGGTTTACTTACAGGTTCATTGTTTAAGAGCTTGTTGATCATCCCTAGGTTCAGAGATAATTGATGGTCTAGATTCAACACCTCACTATTTTTAGTTTTAAAATGAAATGTATTTTTGTGAAATATGGCATCTATGAATTAAATTGTAATGTTGTTATCAAGTTCAAGAAACCTATATGCCTTACTCATCAAGGCATAACCCATACATGCACATTTAAAGGCTTTTACCCCAAGTTTTGGTCTTCTAGGATCTAGGAGCCTAACAAAGGCAAGACAACCCCACACATTAAAAATCTCACATTTATTTTATAATTTTTTTTAAAAGTTCATAAGGTGTTTTTAAATAATATTTTGTGGCATCCTATCAAGGACATTAAGTTAAATCTATTAGATTTCTATTTTTGTGTTCTGTCACTCCATTTGATGTAGGAGAATAAGGAAGAGTAGTTTCATGAATAATACTTGGGATTGAATGAAAGTATTTAGTGTTGAATCGCCGGTATGTCCCGTGACGTAGTGGAAAATTTTTTCGACAATTGTCAACCAAGAATCCATGTACGAGGAACGAGTCGGGTTGAGATAGGGTTGAAGATATACCTTTTCAAAAATGAAAAACGGCATGTAACGCTGTTTATTGGATTCCTTTGCGCAATGTCAATCCTAGCCGCAACCGCAACAAAGTGTCTCGATCTCTATTAGTCCACCCAATCAAGTATGAACATAAAACTCTTTTGAACTTTTCAGAGAGTATTCAAACTTTTGGTTGTTAAACCTAGTTTGATTTTTCTTACCCACACATTCATAATCCGAGATTGTATTCTTTTTATTAATATCATCTATATTAAAAATGAAATAATTCTCTTTTACTTTTTAGAGAAAATCTTGGAAAATATTGAAATTACTAAAGTTTAAGGAGTTTTCAGTTTAAGGGAGGGATAGTCAGTAAAATCAGTTTGTTATCCTTGTTTGTAGGCATGTAGTTGCTGCACATCAGAGATTTAGTGGCTGCAAATCATGAGTTTATTTGATTTAGATTTTTTTATTATTCTGTTAGTGCCTAATTTCTTCATTTAGGTTATTGAGGTTGTGAATAAATGAGTTGATCATCTTATTTTTCCTTTCCTTTATTATTTTCATCTTCCTGTTATCTCCTAACAAGTTAACATTGCTATAATGAAAATTTCCTTCAATGCCAACCAAAATCAGGTAACTCATGGGCTTGGAGAAACATTATGAACATAAAGAGATCTAATCAAGCATAACATCACATAGCAGAGAGAAAATAGGTTAAGTGATCGAAGCCATTTGGATGAAGAGAATTATGAATGGGTTCGAGATGAATTGCAAAGTGTGGACCATCGAAGATGGTGGGAAGCAAAATCTCTACTTAAAGGCAACAAAAGACCAAAACGGACTCTCACCCAAAATAGTAACTTTTTAATAAAATCATCATACTCTCACGAGCTCAACAATCGATGTGGCAAAAGGTTGAATTCCCACAACATGAACATTTCGAAGATGCTTGAAGGATGTTGTGGTCGGCTAAAATACCTTTTAAGATAGTCGTCTTAGTGTGGAAGATGCACTACCTTGCAAAGCCAAAATTCACAAAAGAATTAGATCCATGGCTATGTTAAGCTGAAATAGAGATCTCATATCGTCTCTTTTGCAAATGTAACTTCGCAAAGCAGTTTGGTTTGGGTTGGCTCACCCCTTAGAATCAGTATGTATAACTTTAATAAGGGCTAGGATCATGCTAATCATGGAACAAGCAAGGAGTGAAGAACTCATGCCTGAAGACTTCGTTGGCTTTGCCATTACTCTGTGGAACATTTGGACCCATAAGAACAAAGTTTTATTTGAAGGTGCCATGCAAAATACCACAACAGTGTTGAGATCAACATACAAAGTTTTATTTGAAGTTGTCACACCAAATACCACAACAATGTTAAGATCAACATTGGCATTAACAAGAAACGAAAAGATGGCTCACTTAAATTGGAAAATATCCAAATCACAAAAAAGAATAAAGAGATACAAGCATCACCACAAGGTATGCATGCCAATGTATGTACATAACATTTTTCTCGGATGGAATACGAGAAATTCAATAGTATTTTTTTATTATCCTCATCAAAACATATATTAGAGGTGTTCATAGACCGAACTGAAGCTCGATTTCAAAATATTTTTCAAGCCCAAGCTTGTATAAAAAAATACACTTTAAATTTAATTTTAAAAAAAGTCTAAATTTAAGCTTCAAAGCACGTTTTAAAGAGCCGAGAAATTTTTTCCTCGTTATTGCAATTGATGGTATTTGTTTAGCACATTTGGAGGATGGCAAAGAACTTAATTCATCACATCCACTAACTCAGCAAATCATCAGAAAATTCACAAAATGTAAAAAGAAATAGAACCCTTCAATCATAGATGCAAATGACATTGATGATTAGATATGATTGATGCTGTCCTTTAATCATTCTTCATACACATCAATATAATACATCCTGCAAATGTAAACTGTTCTCTTAATGACTCTCAATGCCAAGTCTAAAGATAATTACGAGACAATTTAAAATGGATCTTTGGAGAAAGTACAATGTAGAAAATAAATTAGTGACCTTCGACAACACTGTTCAAGGTACAAAACTAGGTAAGTATTAGTAGTATTACCCTCTTTCAAGCAATAGTTCCAAGTTCTCGATTCAGATAGTCTACAAACATCCTCTTTGCACTGTCGGAATCGGAAGGGGGAGGTCGTCCGCTCAAACTTGTTTGTCCTGTTAACTTGATGAATGTTCTCCGTAATCTCCGTAGCTCTGGCAACCCAACCGATCTAGAAATATCGATATTCGGTAAACCTTGACCAATGGAGATACTAGCAAGAGGTCCTCCAATTGACTGGGATTGTGCTTCCACAATAGCATTAATCACCTCCTGCGTGGCTCTGTCCATCTCATACAGTGAATTTGCCTCTGAAAACCGGGTATTTTGTGTGGCAATGGTTGGCTGCAAAATCTTAACATCCCGAGATTTCGAGTCTGCTTTTTTTGTCAAATACGAAACCACATCTACAACGGCAATAGAAGATCTCTCCACTCCATCATTATGAGCCCATAGCTCGAACAAAGGCGAATCCCAACGATTTCTGCTATCCGGTTTCTCAAACCTTCTAACTAAATCCTCAAATATCACATCATTATATGCAGCCTCTCCCTTCTCCCGACGCTCTTCATTCCATTTCCTACATTGTGATTCTCCAACATTACAGTACAACACACAGTACCTTATCCCAGCAGCACGAGCCAAACACCACAACTCGTATCTATAACCCTTGATGCTGTTCAAAGAATCAACTATAATGATATTATCTTTAGAGACAGACCTATCAACTTCGGACCTAAGCACTCCCCGTAAATTCTTCTCTGATGGCATATTAGCATAGCTTTGATTACGATCAAGATGAAATGATGTTTCATCGATGACCCTTACAGTCTGTTTGCACTCTGATTCATTCAGAGCTTCAGCTAGACATTTCGCAGCTGTCGACTTCCCACTGCACGGCTGTCCACAAATTACCACCAATGCCATCTTTTTTTAAGTCTTTTTCTTACTCTTAATACAAAATTGGCTTTAGACCGCAGCTCGCTTAGCTAAAGTTCCTTGAAATCTCACTGTTCATAAATTAAGAAAGTAATTCAAATCAAGAATTTCCTTTACCCCACATTTTTACATATACTTGCTAATACTGTAATATTCTTCAAAGTTTTCAGATTACATAGACATGTATAGTTTTATAGGAAACTATATGGAAGATATAACTGAACCCCAGATCGTATTTCAGCAAGATGCAGAAACAAAATAAATAATCAAGAAAAAATTGCGAAAGAACTAAATTAGGGATCAGAAGAATCCTGAAAAGAGCAGCATGAAAAAGAGCCAAAGATTAAACCGTAAAAAAAATCTAAAAACCTGAAAACCTTAGTTAAGTAAATTACCTTGGTCGGAGATTTGAACAACAGACAGGCAGAGAGGGAGGTCGCGTTAGGAGGAATCCGCCGACCTGAATGGAAAGGCATGTAATGGTACACTAAGCTTCCATCATATTTTTGCGCTTTATGGATTCTCTTATATTTGGGCCCTTTGATTTGGTCAAGATTGGGCCTTCAGTCCCAACTTACCAATAGTTGTTTTTAATGAATATATGTTAAATTCAGTTATTAGTCCCTGTATTATGTGTTAGTTATGGAATTAGTTCAGGTACTCTAATTTGGATAATTTTTATTGTTGTACTTTTCAAATTTTAAACTTCCACTTGACCCAAATGATGTAAATTGAGTCCCTTAGGTCAAAATAATCTATTAATCCTATATTATCTGTAAGTTTTGAATTTAATCTTTATTCTACAATTTGATTATTTTTAGTATTTATACTTTTTCAATTTTTAAAATGGGATAATGGCAAGAAAGGCCCTTGTACTTTGGGTTTGCTCGAATGTGATATATGTACTTTCAAAATGGGGTTTAATACCAAAAAAGGCCCATTTCCAAAATTATTTACAGAAATGGGTCGTTTTGGGCCATTATTACTGGAATGGGCCAAAAAAAGCGCTTACAGTTCAGCGTTGTTTTCTCCTGTCACATGTAAAGCGCGTCCACGTCAGTAAAGTGCGCTAACGTGGACGCGCTTTTGCTAGTGTTTTCTCAATTTCTTGAAAATACTAATAAAAAAATAAAATTATAATTTAGATAAAAATAAAATTTAGGAAAAATTCAAAATCATGTATTTTTATGAAAGTTGAAATGTAATTTTATCGTTGTATTAATTTATACTTTTATAAATTTTTTCAAGGGTTAAATTAAAGTTTTATTAATTTATGAGATCAAAATGTATTTTAAACATTTACTAAATTATAATTTTATAGTCAAAAATGTTTTTTCTCACTTTTAAGGGGCACCCTAAACCCCCCAAACCTTATTTCTCACATCCAAATCTCTCAAATTTTCAATTAAATCTCAAATACAGGTTTAATACAAAAAGACCAATTTTCAAAATTATTTATAAAAATGGACCGTTTTGGACCATTATTATCGGAATGATTCAGTTTTAATAAAACGTGCTGAATTGATGTTGTTTTTAAGGGAAATTCAGAAAAGTGTTTCCAGCTCAACACTTTTTTCTTTTGTCACATGTAAAGCGCGTCCACATCAACACGCTTTACTAAAGAGTGCTGACGTGAACGCGCTTTTACTCTTGTTTTTTCAATTTCTTGAAAATACTAATAAAAATAATAAAAATTACAATTTAGATAAAATAAAATTTAGGAAAATATTTAAGAGAGTAAGCAAAACAATCATGCCATTTTTTATTTTGTTTGTGGATAACATTGAAGATTTATTATGTATTTGATTAGGACATCTATTATTTAATTAAAAGGGATTTTAATATTTGATTTGAGGATGCTTTTTTAGGGTAGAGTATAACTCTTCAAAGGGTAAAAATAACTTATTTTATCAATGTAATATTAAAGATCATATTAATATTGTCACATCCCAAATATCAAGTTTGTAGAATCAGGCTAGAAAATTGAAAGTTAGTGAATCGAAAACTGAAGTTAAGTTAGATAATTAAAATAAATAGGAATAAATAAATTAAAATATTAAAATAATTAGAATTAAAAATTTTAGGTGAAGAAATTAAAATTAAGTGTCCGAGAAATAATTTAGTTAAAATGGATTTTTAAAACGAGATCGGATTTGAAAATAATTTAGAAAACAACTTTTAATTGAAAATAAGGACCAATTTGAAAAAGAGAAGAAACTGGAGGTGATTAAATGGGCAATGACCCAATTTTTAAAAATTGGTTGCCTATTTAGCCCCTACCATCCCTTCCCTCTCATTTCACATCTCATTCAAAATTTTTCCAAACACCAAATCAAGGCTTTATTCTAAAATTGATTCATCCTTTTTTACTTTCAAACGTTCCAAACACAAATTCCTCTTTCAATTTCAAAGAATATTCAAGTTTTTTTCCTCAATTTCTTTATAGTTTTTCACACGTTCTAGCTTGAATTTGATTCATAACTCATCATTTTCGTCAAATTGAGGTAACATTCTGACTTTTTATGATCAAACTAAGTATGTTGTTATTTCAATTCGAGTTTTAATTGATTTAATCAAGATTTCAATAAATCAATTGATTTTAAATCGATTTTTGGCTTGAAAATGGTAGATCTCGTAATACTAAGCTAAGCTACTGTTTTAAAGTGATATTTAACTCATTCTGATCTAATTAAAAGGTATTTGATCTTAATTTAACAAATCCTTAATGAATTTTAATGAATTGGACATTTTCCCCTTTTTAATGTTCATACAAGCTTTATTTTTTTGAAAAAGTTAGATCCGTGTAATTAGATGGAATTGAGTATTTAGATTTGTAATTAAATAATATTTAGGATGTTTGAAATCGAAATTTAGGCTTAGAAATGAGATTTGAGTGATTAAGCATCTATTCCGGTAAAATTAGCTAGTTCATCTATTCCGGCAAAATTAGCTAGTTTTTCAGTGTTGTGAATGAGAAGCTTAGATATAAGATTCTAGAGTGATTTAGTTGTGTTTTTTTGCTGTTTGTAATGTATTTGCATTATGTTTGATGTGTATGCAAAGTGTCAAACCACTTGGGAGCTTCTTCAAGCAAGGATAAAGGCAAACAAAAGCTTACTTGAGCTTTTGGGCTTTGTTATGCAAGAGGTATCAACAAGGTGAGTGACCAAAATTGCTACTCTTAAGCACGATTCCTAAGGTTGAAGGGGAGCTTAGGTTGGTTTAAACACCTAATCTAAGTACCAAGAGTAAGTGATTCTACTTGATCTATGTTTTACTACATAATATGTTTGTGGTTGTGATAAGTGAAATATGTGAATAGGTATATATGTGCTATTTGTATGTGGCAGTGATTATAAGTGTCTTGATGATCTTATGTGGACCTAAATTAATTATTTGGAAAGTTGCTCTATGAGCAAATGTGAAAGCACTTAAGAGTGTAATGAAAATGATTGTGAATAAGTGATGTAGTTAAGTGAAAGTGTGCAAAAACAATAAGTAAATGTGTACAAAAGTGAATATGTTGGCATCGTGAACTCTTGAAACCATTGGATATCATTGGCATACCATAGAATTGTGAGTGCTCACAACTTATTGATATTGTCGGGTATTGAGACTGAAGATATGTTGGAGAGATAAGGGAATGTGAGCTTAACTCTATTCATGAAGATAGTGTGGTGTGTTTAGAGAGTGTTACCTTCATGCTACACTTAATGAAGATAGCGATAGACTTTATGAGTCACTTGGAGTGTTTGGAGATCCACTTATCCAATTCGTTATGTTATATGCATGTTTCTTAGTTATAATTATGCCAATATATCAATATGAAAGCTATAAGATATGTTTGATAACTTGCCATGATTGATTGAGATAGTATGCTTTCTTTTCACAATGGATATTGCGTTTACTTGTGGCAATATTTAAGAACTCACTAAGCTTGAAAAAGCTCTCACACTCTCTTATGTATATCTTAAAAAAAAATTGCTTGAGTGAGAAGGAGAAGTGGGCAAGCTTGTGATCCAAATCTAGGCAAAAATACCTTGAGTAGGTGTTGTTTTTCTACTTCAATTAGGAAGGCAATGTGGGACCATAATTGAGGGTTTTAGACTTAACTAATTGTTGGTTGTAATGTACTCCTTAAGGACTGTTTTGACAATTTTATATTTGGTTTATAATTGATTAATTGATTGGATTTAATGCTTGAATATGCATGACATGTTATGTGTGTTTACTAGTGAAATGTTGCTATAGGTGCTCAAATGGTAGGCTAAACATATGGACAAGTTTTAAACGTTGTATTAGTATGAGCTACAAATTTGACATGTAGGGTGATCGCCGCCATATGTGTGAACATCTAGACTAGAAATACTACAGCAAAATAAATAATTAATTCAATAACGGTGTTCACAAGTATACGAGTTAAATTGTAATATAGAATAATGTTACAATGAAACACTTCGAGAAGTATTTCGAGGATCGTATCCAAGTGAAATTGAATTAAACCGAAACCAATTCTCTACACTAATAAATCTAAATAGTATAAATTAAAAATTATATTATGAAAAATCAAATAAACATCAATTAATCCAATTAACCTAAAATTTGAATAAACTAAAAACCAACCAATTTAACAATAGAAAATTATCTAATAAAACAAGCAGGAGCTTAACTCACTTCAGTGATCCTAATTAACTTTAGAACTCGAGTTTTATCAAGTTAACTATTAATTAACCAGTTATTATCTCTCTGCCTCTAATTAATTAACTAATCGACCAATACACACTTACCTCTCGCTATTACTTTCTTGACCGAGATAAATTATGAGGTACTCGGTAAACTTTTCTCTCGATCTCATTTATCCAAAATTACTTTCTAGGGGCGTCACTCCTTAGGGTTTAATCGCACATAATTTAAACCAACTAACCTGAATTTCAACCATCGTTCATTCGTTAATTATTCAGACATCCAGTCGTTAAACTCCCTAAGGAAATTAGCGGTTATTTTACCCAAATAGTCCAAAAAAATAATTAATTACGTAATGACCCTTCTTCAAAAACATTCACCTAAATGAGAACCATGCAAATTGGTTTTGCCCAAGTAATGGTCGGCATCTCCTCAAAATTATACCCAATCATTGCCTGACTTTTGTGTCAGATATAATAAAATTAATTTTTTGGGTTTTGGCCATATGATGGCCAATATCATGGTATTTTTTTACCCCGTTGGTATACGAATATACTAGTTTTTTTTTTAAAAAAGGGTCTTAACTACCTAATGGTCGGCACCAAGTCTCATCACAGATAAAAATAATAATTTTTTTGAGTTTTGAGCCAACACCAAGTCCTATTACAAATAAAAAAATAATTTTCTTAGGTTCTGGCCATCTAATGGTCGGCACCAAGTCCCATCACAGATAAAAATAATAATTTTTTTGGTTTTGGCCATCTAATGATTGGCACTAAATCCCATCACAGTTTAAAAAAATAAATTTTTTAATTTTAGCCTATAGATGGTCGGAACCACTTTTTTCGAGACTTAAGAATTTTTTTTATTTTGACCTATAGGTAGCCAACACCATATTTTTTGAAACCCGAATTTTTTTTTTGGTATTTTGGGACACTAATTTATTAATTCATTCCTAAACAATAAACCAACATATGAGTACTTTGTTTTTTAATAAATAAAACCCCTAACTAATAAATAAGCCCCTGATATTGATTTGATCTCTCATCTCTTTTGAATCAATTTTTTATTTATTAAAATGAGGTTTTATTTTCTAGTTTGGAGTTTATTTATTATATTAAAATCAATTTTTTTAGATAGATATTCCCCATTTCAAATAAAATATTAGTTGGGTTTATAGATATATACTATATATTTATTAGTTGGGGGTTTTAAATTTATTTAAAATTTTTCATGATTAAATCAATTTTTTATCCATAAATCATTTTTTTCTAATGATAAAAAAATTTAAATATGATTGTAAAATTATATAAATTAAGAACTCCAAATAGTAACAAAATAATTTTAATTAAAATTAATTTTAAACCGAAATAGTAACAAAATAAAAAAAATTAAAATTGATTTTAAACAGAAATAGTAACAAAATAAAAAAATTAAAAAAAATCTAAATTTTATTTAAAAATTAATTAAAAAACAAAAATAAAAAAATAGAAACAAAGGGGGTCTTGGGTGTTATTTTACGAAATAGCCCAATAACATGAGAATTGCTTGTCTTCTAAATTGAAATAAAGGTTAAAAGTTCCATAATGAGTTCCCGACCATTGCTTGGCCAAAGCCTGCTTTTGCAGGTTTGATCTCGGCCATTTCATGGGCATGGCTTGCAATTGCATGCCTGTGTTGTCCAATCAATTTTTTTTAATATATATTAATTTTAATAGTTTTATTTATTTTAAATTAAATATATATTTTATCTATAGGTCAAAACTAACAAAATTATTTTTTTATTTGTGATGAGATTTAGTGTCGGCCATTAAATGACCAACATCGAAAAAAATATTTTTTTATTTTGTGTTTTTTAGTGTCGGCAATTAGGTAGCTAAAATCTAATTTTCTTTTCAAAAACTGGTATATTCGTATACCAGTATAATAAGGGGTCAAAAAAATACTTTGGTGTCAATCATCACATGACCAAAATCCCAAAAATATTTTTTATTGCCTGACACAAAAATCATGCAATGATTGGATATAATTTCGAGGGGTGCGGGCCATTACTTGTCCAAAACCAATTTGCACTGTTCATTTCAGGTCATTTAGATGAATGTTTTAGAAGAAGGGTTATTTATGTAATTAATTAATTTTTTAGGCTATTTGGGTAAAATAATCAAAATTAGCTACTCATGAATCAAAATACAAAAATTCCTACGGTCGTATTTAACATGCAAAACAATAAATTAAATAAAAGTAAGAAGTAGAGAAAGAAATCCATTTTTCAATATCGATTGAAGCTCGAAAGCAAAATCTCCTTTAACAGTTACGAAGATCAGCTCGATTGGAATTGGAATCAACCACAAAATAGTGAAAAACTAATATATTAAAGCCTTGGATCGAAATCGAATCCAAGTTAAAATGGTAACAAAAGTATAGAAAGGATTAAATTGAAAAGAAAATAAAACTAAACTAAAAATCTAAAAATATTAAAACGGCTCACTTGACCAAGCCTCCTCAAAGGGAGACTTAAGATGCCTATTTATAAAGTTCATGCTCAGACCTAATTAGGGTTACTAAACAACCCAAAATTCTGATTAAAATACCCCTAATTAATTTTTCCTGTTCGTCACTCGGTGTTGCAACACCACAAGATCGGTGTCGTGACACAACCTTCATTTCCTGGGTACGTTGGCTTCGAAATCTGGTGTTGCGACACCACTTATCGATGTCGCAATGCTATAGTCGTCCTTCGCCTTCTAATGACAAATTCTCTTATTCGTTTGGATGACAAGCACATTTCGAACGTTCAATTGCAAATGGTAATATTATTTTTATTTTTAATTTAATTTAATTTAATTATTTTGTTGTTATATTGAAATTCAAGATTTTGTATGTTTTTATATAATTAGTCGAAAGATAAGATTTTGAAGACGTACATTCACAATCTATTCGTTCCTCTATCGTCTTTAATCAAACCATTCTTAAGAGATACATGATTTTTGCATGTGACCCGTATAGGTAGGGGGTGAAAATTGGACCCTAGACTTGTAAGTGCGTTGGTGGAAAGATGAAGACCTGAGACACACACATTCCATCTTCCATGTGATGAGTGTACTATCACACTCGAGGAAGTGCAGTTACAGCTCAAGTTACTAGTGGATGGACCGGTAGTGACTGGGTCAGTTGTTGCTGCTGATTGGAGATATATATGTGAACAACTTTTAGGGAGGGTTCCAGACACGATTTTTGGAGGTTGGATAGATATGAATTGGTTGAAAAGAAATTTTGTTGGGCTCAATGCGAAATCGAGTGAAGTTGAAAAAGAACAACATGCTCGAGTGTACATCCTTGGGATCATCGAGGGTATCTTAACGCCCGATAAATCGCGAAATCTTGTCCATTTAAGTGGCTGTTAAAACTTATGGACATTAAAGAAGTGGGCTGACTCAATTGCATGTTAACCATGTTGGCGACGTTGTACCGGGAGATGTGCCGGACGACGCAACCACACAAAATTAAAATAAGTGGTTGCATGCTACTGCTGCAATCATGGGCGTGGTATCATTTGCATTTTTACATCCTCGATACATTCTCACTCGTAACAAGGAAAAATTCTTTTTATAATATACCATCCATAATAAAATTTTTAAAATTTTAAAATTTTGTATTAACATATTATTTGAATAGTTGGAACCATGGGTCGAGTTACATGGGACTACCAGAGGAGCTCGAAGATATATAACTACTCTTAGATCAATGATTGGAAGTGGAGGTATGTATTTTTAAAATTTCGATTATATAATATTAACATAGTTTATTTTAAAATTAATAGTAAATATAATTAAAATTATTATTTTACTATAATTTGAATGGACGTCATACTCTGATCCGAGAATTCAAGCATGCTTCCTGCCCGAATTCTTGAACATTTGGCACGTGAATGTGCCATTGGTAGTGTATGCTATAGTGGAGATGCATGAATCTGACCGAGTTATACGACAGTTTGGGTTTAGGCAAACAATTCCGTTGACACCTCAAAGCATCGAATATCTGCACAATATCGACTTGTGAGGGAGAATCGATGAAAATTGGGTTACATTCCATGCGCAATATATCAACATTTAGAACCATAAGTACAACTTTATACCTAATCGCGAACCCATTATTGCTCGGGAATTAGCATGCGATCTGAAGTGCATGCCATGGTTTAGACACCATGGCAAGCCATATATACTATTGGAGGTGGTGAGGGGTAGGCAATGTAATACGAGAAGGCCACGACGAGCGCTTAGGAATCTAAGGTCTGGAGTAGTTGTCGAGGCGGGTCCATCATCGACACCAACACAAGAAGAGGCACCGATGGTCGCACCAACCCCTAGTTAGTATGGCTCGACCTATTCTAGTGCTTTCACTAACCCCTCCTTTTTACACAACCACCACATCTTGCACCACATTTCTCTATTTTACATCGTCTCTAGGTTTTTTTTTGCACCACCACCTTCGTCCCCACCATATTACCCGTCGATGTCGATGCCATCGATGTATCAGACGATGACGATTCCAAAAATGATTCCTATGCTAACTATGTTTGCAACACCAATAAAAAGTCTGTATTTTTTTCCATCGATGTCTGGGACACAATATACTTATACGTCGATGGTGTTGCAAACAGCCCCGGGATCATTGTTCTACCAAAGTGAACCATCTTCACAACCATCTTTGCAACCACCTATTCGTAGAACGGAGGAGACAAAATGGTAACTGAGGAGCACACCGCAATCAACCTCATATGAAGGTGAAGAAGAGGAGAGGCTGGAACCACAACATGTACCCGAGGGTGGAGGTGACAATGAAGACGAAGAAGAGGAGTAGACTGAACCACAACTTGAATGAAGAAGAAATCTGTCACGCAACCAACGATCACCCCGTTGTGGCACACATTTTGCTCGATGACATAGATGATTTTTTTTGTACTTATCATGTAAATCTTACTTGTTTAGCTAAGTTTTAGTTGATAAGATTGTATGGATATTGGATATGAAATGTTTTTAAATAAATATTATTTTTGAATCGAAATTGATTGTTGTTGTTATTTTATATTATTAAGCCAAGTTTTATTCGGACATTTTATATGAAAATTACAAATTTGTACAGGGATTCAATTTCCAGCTGGGCGCGCTTTCAATTCATATTTCTCACATATCATTGAAAACGAGCCCTATAGGTAGCGTTTTCACTCTCCCTATTTCAACCACTGCAAAGTTGCCACTCAACTATCAAATATCCTAGGATAATATTTTCTGAACATTTCTGGTCAACCTCTACCTAACATAAACTACAGGTGATCAAAACTTGAATCGATTAGAAAAAATCGAAAAACACGAATTTCGACTTAATCGAATCGAGTAATTCGAGTTTCAATTTCGAACCGAGTTAAATTTTACAATTTGAATAACAAATTTGTGTAAATACCCTTTTGATACTTATCAATTTTGAAAATTACCAAATTGATCTCAAAATAATAAAAAAATCAAAATAGTTTCAATATTTTAAAAATAATAATATTTTTAAAAATCAAAATATTTATAACAATCCTAAAATTTTTATTTTCCACAAAATATAAATATTATAAAAAATTCTAAAAAATATATAAATATTTTACAAATTAAAAAAATTCCTAAAATAATATTTTTTTGACCTAAACGTAATACCCTAAACTCCAAAATCCCTTACAAATCCCAAACAAAAACTCTTAAAAGAACCCTAAACCTTAACCCTAACCCTACACCATGGAGAAAGAAGGAAAACATTGACTGAGCAAGAAAGTGCGTTCAGTTAAAAATGTTTTCCTTCCAAATTCGCTGAAAACACGTTCAGCTAGACGCATTTTCCTTCTCTATCTAAAATCGATATAATCCGATAAATTTTGAAAAAATTAACCTACCCCGATAATTTTTTTAAAAAAATCAATATTTTTGAATAATTCACCCAACCCATCATAGTATCAATGTAATGCACTATATTTCTTCCTTTAGTTCTTGAACAGTTCAAATACACAAAATCATCTTAATTTAATATAGCTAATATTGAAACTTAACCTTACACATACATTGATAATTAAGAATACATAATTTGGTAAAGTACCTACTAAAAGTCAATGTATATACTTTAATAACACTATAAACACTTAGATTAATATAGCTATTAATATTCTACGTGCATAACTTAAGTCATAAATTAACTAATCTTTTAAATGTACTTTTAACACCATTTCAACGAAAGATTCGCCCATTCAAACCATACATATACAAAATTAATTCACTCGAAATATAATTCATCTCTCATCAATCCATAATTCAAATTGTTAAAGTTGTATGACCTAAATTCTTGTTAAAAAAATAAAATAAAAGTGGCAATATAAGGGAATCTGTAGGGGCAAAGGTTGAGGGCCAAAGTATACTTCTATAGTTGGTACAATACAGATTGCAAAAGTAAAATCCGTATGAAGTAACTTTTTACTATTTGATTTTGTTTAGAATAAAGTACTTCGACCTTACTACATTACTTCTATTAGAGATTGATTAGAATAATGTTTTTCAACCTATAAGTAGACGTAATCGTCTTCTATTGTAATAATTCAATTTTCGACATTAATAAATTTTTTCTCTTCTGCTCGTGATTTTTTTCTCGAAATTTTTTTTACATAAAATCTGTGTCTTTTCTCTTTTTTATTTTTTTTACAATATTTTTTTCGTTGCCGACAGTAAATTTTAACACAAATAAAAAAAATTACACCCTTTGGATCACATCAATGACATGAAAACTTGTGCCAACCAACTTTAAACTAGGCTGTCTTGTTTAATATTAAAAAAGAAAATGAAGTACTTTCAGTGTCTTGCACGTATGCCCTTGAAAGCTTCCAAATACTCTAAATATTACTGCAAAATATAATATGATAAAATTCCCTTTATTCCACCAAACTTTACAACTCACATGGATGCTTCTATTTTATAACTATTTCATCATAAAATTCCCCTTTTTAACTTTTTCTTATTATTACCTATGATTCCTTAAATTTATAGTCACTTACAGGATCTGGGTTTTCGTCGCTGTGCGAATTATTTTGTATTTCCAATTGAACACAAAAAGAAACAAAATTTCCATCTACCATTGAAACGTCCCCACTGAAAAAGGAAGAAGCTTTAGCAAACTTTAGAATAATTAATTAAAAAAAACTGTCGGTAGTTATTAGTTAAGTGTGGATTCTTGAGTCAAGGGAGTAAGAAACGTGTAAGAATAAAGAGTTGATAATTTGTAGAAAATAATAATAAATTGTAAATATGGGCCGTGGTGGAAGCACTTGAGTGGTTGGATCTTCGATGTGATTTAGCTGAGAATATTTCTATATAAATGAGAATCTTTTAGATCTCCTCATTCTTCCCCATAACACCCATCTCCCATTTCCCTCTTCATTTTCATCTATCTTTTATCTGATAGCTCAAGACCCAGAAAAGTAAGTGGTTTGATCTTCACTTGTTTCCATTCTATGGCTTTTCATTTTTCCCTTTCTCTTTGTTCCTGTCTATCTATGTTTTGCCTTATTTCATTTCTTTTTGGATTCATGTTTTTTGGGTTTTGTTAATTGATGGATCTGTTTTTGCTTCCATTGTTTTTTTTTTCCTTTTCTGGTTAGATCTCATGGCTAAATGTGTTCATCGAAATTATTCTTTTTGTTAAAAGGAATTACTAGTAATTGACTGCATTTTTTTTCTTAGTCTGTTTGCATTTTGGACTTCTAGTTCTTGATTTGACATATATATACTGGGAAACCATAGATCTGATTTCTCTTACTAGTTCATCAACATTTGTTTTGTAATTTCTCTTCTTGGAATTAAGCTTTAAAAAAGAAGAAGAAGACTTTTGTTTATTAAAGAAATAGATCTTGGGTAATTAACGTATTGCCGGCATCATTGTTTGCTAATTTCGATGCTTCATAGGTTTTCTGTGTCTTGAATTAGATGTTTTGTTTTACTTGTGTATGTTTTAGGATATCGAGCAATGGTGAAGATCTGTTGCATTGGAGCCGGGTACGTTGGCGGACCTACAATGGCTGTCATTGCACTAAAATGCCCAGAAATTCAAGTAGCTGTTGTGGATATTTCAGTGCCAAGAATTAGTGCCTGGAATAGTGATCATCTCCCCATATACGAGCCAGGGCTCGACGAGGTGGTGAAGAAATGCAGAGGAAAGAACCTTTTCTTTAGCAGTGATGTGGAGAAGCATGTTTCTGAGGCTGATATAGTGTTTGTTTCGGTTAACACACCCACCAAAACTCAAGGCCTTGGTGCTGGGAAAGCGGCTGATCTCACCTACTGGGAGAGTGCGGCTCGTATGATCGCCGATGTATCCAAATCCAACAAGATTGTGGTCGAGAAGTCGACCGTCCCTGTTAAAACTGCCGAGGCAATTGAGAAAATTTTGACACACAATAGCAAAGGCATCAACTTTCAGATTCTCTCCAACCCTGAATTCCTTGCTGAGGGAACTGCAATACAGGACCTATTTGAACCTGACCGTGTTCTCATAGGAGGCAGAGAGACCCCAGAAGGTCAAAAGGCTATTAAGGCATTGAGGGATGTTTATGCTCACTGGGTTCCGATGGACCATATCATATGTACCAACCTCTGGTCTGCTGAGCTATCGAAGCTCGCTGCCAATGCCTTTTTGGCACAGAGAATCTCTTCTGTTAATGCTATGTCGGCATTGTGTGAGGCGACTGGTGCTGATGTGAGCCAAGTTTCTCATGCTGTCGGGAAGGATACGAGAATAGGACCCAAGTTCTTGAATGCTAGTGTTGGCTTTGGTGGATCATGTTTCCAAAAGGATATTCTCAACTTGGTTTATATCTGTGAGTGCAATGGGCTCCCAGAGGTAGCAAATTACTGGAAACAAGTGATAAAGGTGAACGACTACCAGAAAACTCGCTTTGTGAACCGGATTGTGGCCTCAATGTTCAACACAGTTTCAGGGAAGAAGATTGCCATTCTTGGATTTGCTTTCAAGAAGGACACTGGTGACACTAGGGAGACCCCGGCGATCGATGTGTGCAAAGGACTGTTGGGTGACAAGGCTATGCTGAGCATATACGACCCTCAAGTCAGCGAAGAGCAGATTCAGAGGGATCTTTCAATGAAGAAGTACGATTGGGACCATCCAGTTCATCTTCAGCCGACGAGCCCGACTTCCATGAAGCAAGTTAGCGTTGTTTGGGATGCCTATGCGGCAACAAAGGATGCTCACGGGATTTGCATTCTGACAGAGTGGGATGAGTTTAAAACCCTGGATTACCAGAAGATTTATGATAACATGCAGAAGCCTGCATTCGTCTTCGATGGCCGGAACATCGTGGATGTAGCTAAGCTGAGGGAAATCGGGTTTATTGTCTACTCCATTGGAAAGCCATTAGATGAATGGCTAAAGAACATGCCAGCCGTGGCATAAGACTACTCTGGAGTCTGGACCACCGTTGAGCTACAACTTTATAATCTCGAGGAAAACATTATTCGATAGTATACTTTATAACATTCATTTCTTTTAGAATTAAGATTATGGGTATATTGGATTACTTGGGAGTTGAAACATTAGCGTCTGGATCTGTCTTTAGCCGCCATACTATCTGCTTTGTTATTAGTTTAATATAATAAAACATTTACCATTTAATTTTATTATTTATACCACAATCATCCATCCTACTACATGTTTTTCAAATTGGAGATTCTCTGAAACTAAACAGTATTATTATTATTAGGTTTAATGATGTAAAAAGCCCTCAAATTTTTTTAAAAGAAGCAATCAAGCCTTTTCTTTTTTTGCATTCAATTGATCACTTGTACTTTTAAAATGAATAAAAAATGCCCTCAAACTTCTTCTTCTTCAAAAAAAAAATTAAGTCCTTGCTTTTTTTTCTTCACTCAATTGGGTATTTGAACTTTCAAAATGCGCGAAAAAGATCTTCAATTTTTCAAATAAGCAATTAAGCCCTTGCTCTTATTAAAAATTAGAAAAAAGTTATAAAAAATAAATTTTAAAAAATTATTAAATTTAAGTAAAAATATAAAAAATTAAAAATTTATTAAAAATTCATATTTTTAAAAAAATCGTAAAAAAATAATTTTTTTTGTAGAAATCATAAAAAAGTATAAAATGCTTCGAAAAATCCCTTTAACAATTAACTTTAATGTTGGTCATTAAAGTTAACGACCCCTAGTTTTTTCAATTAAAGTCATCACGTGTCGCAATACAGCGTGACATGTGGCGAAAAATGATAAATAATAAAAATTAATAAAAGTTATAGAAAAATTATAAAATGCTTCTTTTGGTACGATAATTTTTATAATTTTTTTTTATGAATGTTATATTTCTTTATTTTTTTTATAATTTTCTTACGACTTTATAAAATTTTATAATTTTTTTATATTTCTATATATTTTATAATTTCTTTACGATTTTTTATAAAATTTTTACAATTTTTTATATTTTTTATGATTTTATATTTTTTTATTAAAATTTAATAATTTTTATAACTTTTATTGATTTTAATTTTTTATATTTTTTAATAAAAACAAGGGCTTAATTACTTTTTTTTTAAAAAAATTTGAGGGTCTTTTTGATGCATTTTAAAAGTTCAAGTATCCAGTGCAAAAAAAAAAGTAGGGGCTTAATTTCTTTTTCTGAAAAGGTTTGAGGGTCTTTTTGATGTATTTTGAAAGTTTAAGTACCCAAATGAGTGCAAAAAAAAGGATGAGCTTAATTGCTTTTTTGAGAAAGTTTAAGGGCTTAATTATGAAATTTTATCTTTAATTGATAATAAATAATTTATTCTAATTTTTATAATGATTTAATATATTTTAATGATATATATACTTTAATTAATAAATTTTATTCTTAAAGTTTTATACTTTTGTAATATAACATAATAATAATATTTTAATGATAAATATGTATAATTTAATATATATATATAAAACAAATTACGAGAACAAATTAGGTAGATTTGAGTTTCAAATTATGATAAATAGCAGTAAAAGAAACAAAATATAGAAGAAGGAAGGTTAGAGTGATTATGAGTGTGAGTGATGTGTCGGCGAATGTGGGGGTTGAGTCTGGAAAAGAGTGCGGCTCAGGGAGAATGAACCCCCTGACAACGGTGGGGGTGTCGATGGTTCGGATGGTGGTTCGTTGAGGCCAACATCCTTTCGAGATATGGTGCTAAGTTCGAATTCTAGCAATGGAGATATGGAAGAGAATTGGGAAACGGAGGATTTTGCCTTGAAGGATGAAGATGTGAAAAAGAGTGTAATAGATTGTGTTCCAACTATTGACTTCTCCGACAGAGTTTATGGCCTTATCGATGAGAGCTTGTCTTTGACACTCATTGTTAAACTATTGGGGCGGAGAATTAGCTATAATGCGCTTTGGAATAAAGTTTGCGCTATGTAGAGGCCATTCATGCGGTTCCAACTCATGGATATTGAGAATGGGTATTATTTGGCAAAATTTGAATCCGAGGAGGATTATAACAATGTCATTTAGAAAGGTTCGTGGGTGTTTTATGGTCATTATCTTACTATGCAACCATGGAATCCTCAATTTTCAAAGCAAGATGAATTCCCACAGTTTGTTATGGCTTGGGTTCGTATCCCTAAGTTATCGAGTGCCTTTTATAAACAGAGTTTGCTCCAGGAGATTGGTAGTCTGATTGGGAAGGTCGTTAAGATTGATGTTCAAATGAACAAAGGCACAAAGGGACAATTTGCCCTGTTCGCGGTGCACGTGAATCTCAATCTTCCCTTGGTCTCGAAAGAACATATTACGAATAAACTTTATAGGGTCGAGTATAAGTCTCTCCCTCAAATCTGTTTCGGTTATGAGAAGTTTGGTTACCTTATGGATGTATGTCCAGAAACTTTGAATAGTGCGACAAGTGGGCTGGACAATAATAGTGGAAAAGGTTTCATTCGGGTGTCAGAAGAGCAAAAAGTTCAGTTGAGGGTTGAAAAGGAGAATTATGGAGATTAGATGGTAGTGGGGCGTCGGTAATGTCGGTAGCAGAGACAAGGTGCTAAAATTTTGGGATTTAATGAGAATACTAATTCGGGGGGGATCCCGTTTTGATATACTTTCCAATGTTAATGAGGATTCTGCTTTGAATTAGGGGAAGGGTCCGAATGCGTTCCAATTTGGGAAGCAAAATGTTAGGGAATCTTAAAGATTTAGCTTTAAAAAGCCAACTAGTGCATCATCTTTTGGGGTTGAGGGGTTGGTCTCATCGACTGGAGTTGCTAAGGATGTTGGGCAAGGCCCCACGGCTGTTCTTAAGTCCATTAATAGTAAGAAAGGGCCCATAAATGCTAATTTGGGTCCGAGGAAGGCAGGGTTGACTATTGGATCTAAAGGAAATAGAGGGGTTTTTAAAGTTAGGTCCACTAGGAAATCTAAGGAGTAGGTTGTTGGTTTAAAATCTCTTGATCCTAAAAACCACTCTGTGGTGGCTCTAGACGAGAACAATAATCACAATTTATTAAGTTCGCTTACTGGAAAAAATGATACTGGTTCGAGGTTTAAAATTTTACAGCATCATAATACCTTTACACCATCGTCAAATAGTCTGCGTAAAGATAAGGGGAAAATGAGTGAATCCGTTTGGGGGTTTCATGAACTCCTAAGGAATAGACAGTGCCCATGAATAGTGCAGTTGCGGATATTGTTAGCCAACTGGTGGCAGAGGGAACAAGTTTGGACATTCAAATGGGAGCAAGCATTCAAGACGCGAATGATGATTTTATCGATGAGGTGAATAACTTTGGGGATGAATCCGATATGGAGGAATGCTTGGAATAAGAAGTTTTCCCAGTTTGCTATTTTCCCCTTTTTTTATGAAGTCAGATCTTTTGGTTTGGAATGTTCAGGGGGCAGCGTCGAGGAGTTTTCCTAGGGTGATGAGAAAGTACATGTGTGATTTAAATCCAAACATGGTGGTTCTTATTAAGATTAGGGTCAGTGGTGCCATTACCAACCGTGTTATTTCCAACCTTGGTATGCCGAAATCTCACAAGGTGGAGGCTAGAGGGTTTTCGGGTGGTATTTGAGTGTTGTGGAATGAGAGTATTGAGGTTCAAGTGCTGGTTAATAGTAGGGAATTTGTTCATTTGAAGGTCAAGTTTCTTGCTCTTACTAATTGGGTTCTTTTTACGGGTGCGTATGGTAGCCCATAGGATAGCTTGAGAAGGCAACTTTAGTTCGAGTTAGACTCCATTTCTAGCACTATGCAGCTTCCTTGGCTCATCGCAGGTGATTTCAATGTGATTCTTAATGATGGGGAGAAGAAAGGAGGCTCGAGGAATGGTGACTGTTCTTGTAGGTTATTCCAACAATTCTGTTCTACATGCAGTTTGAAAGATTTGGTTTTTCAATGGTTGACTTTTACTTGGAGTCGAGGGTCCCTTTTTGAGCGTATTAATTGAGCAATATGTAATGTTGAGTGGGAGGATCTTGTTCTTTTGACTATAGTGCATCATCTTCATAGGTTAAAGTCGGACCATCGGCCTTTGGCAATATATTTTGGGAGGAATGAGACGCCTAGACAACTACGTCCGTTTAGATTCTTTAGTGGTTGGCTTTTACATAATGAGTTTGGTAAGTTAGTTCATGATAGTTGGAGCACTGAGAGCAGTTTGGAGATGACTGTTAAGTCTTTTGTTGAAGTTGCTAAGAAGTGGAGTGTAACGGTTTTTGGGAACATCCATAAAAAAAAAGAGTTTTGATAGCTCACATCAAGGGCATTCAGAGGTGCCTTGAACAGTACTACTCCCGCAAGCTTGTGGTGTTGGAGAAAGAGTTGTATGAGGAGCTTGAAGTGGTGCTGGATAATGAAGAACTCTTATGGAAACAGAAATCGCATAATGAATGGCTAGAATTTGGAGATAGGAATACGAGGTATTTTCATAGCTAGGTCAATAAACGGAGGTGGAAAAATAGAATTCAACCCTTGAAACTTAGTGATGGGTATTAGTGTTATGATAAGGACAGGATAAAAGAAGAGGTGGTTGGATTCTTCAAAAATCTTTACACTAAAGAGGCTTCACATGGGCCAATCGGTTATCCACGGGGGCATTTTTTGCATGTAGAGTCCTACTTGTTGGCTCAACTTGAGAGGGATATTATGGCTTAGGAGGTACACGATTATTTGGTTGAGATGGCTCCTTTGAAAGCTCCGGGGATTGATGGGTTGCATGTGCAGTTTTATTAGTCCTAGTGGTTTGTCGTTGGTCCTTCTTTGGTCTCCATGATTTGTAAGGGTTTTAAGAAAGGCGTGATTGAGGATTTTTTGAATAAAACTCTTATTTTCCTTATTCTTAAAGTCTTTGGACCGGAGGTAGTCAGCTAATTTTGCCCTATTAGTTTATGCACTGTTCCATACAAGCTGTTAACCAAGGTCATTGTGAATTGTTTGAAACCAGTCATGTCATGGTTAGTGGGTGAGCATCAGATGAGTTTCGTGGGAGGACGGTACATTATGGACAACGTAATCATTGCTCAGGAGTTTGTACATTCTTTGAGAGTTAAGAAAGGGAACAAAGGTTGGATGGAGGTTAAGATTGATATGAAGAAGGCTTATGATCGTCTTAGGTGAGAGTTTATTAGGGATACTCTAGAAGATGCTAATTTCCCTTGTAAGGTTGTGCGACTCATTATGAATTGTGTTACCACGGTTTCGATGCAAATGCTTTGGAATGGTGGATACACTGATGAATTCACTCTTACTCGAGGTGTTAGGTAGGGTGACCCTATTTCACCATATTTATTTGTTTTAACTATGGAGAG
The DNA here is from genome assembly GCA_005610355.1 of Gossypioides kirkii. NCBI lineage: Eukaryota > Viridiplantae > Streptophyta > Magnoliopsida > Malvales > Malvaceae > Gossypioides > Gossypioides kirkii. Next base: position 31,035,451 of record CP032246.1, on the reverse strand, counting down.
ATTAGGGCATGCGATTGACAGAGCTGTTAGGGGCGATTATTGAAAGCTAGTTGTTATGAGGAAGGGTAGGATGCCGTTGTCTCATTTATTTTTCACCGATAATCTAATTCTATTTGGGGAAGCTACTCCTGAAACTGCTACAGCTATGCATTTTGTTTTGGATGAATTTTGTGTTCACTCGGGGCATAAAGTTAGTAGTGATAAATCTAGACTTTGTTTTTCCAATAATACGGATGTGCTTGCTTGTGGGACGAATTCTTGGGTTCCAACAGACTGAGGACCTAGGTATCTATCTTGGTGTCCCTTTATTCCATTCAAGGATAAGGCATAACACATTTCAATTTATCATTGATAAGGTCTAATATAAACTTAGTGGGTATGATGCAAAGTTGCTGTTTCTTGCTGGGAAGTAACTTTGGCTAAATTAGTTTTGTTGACCATACCGGGATATTTTATGCAAGCTACATTGATCCCAATTGGAGTTTGTAAGCGGATTGAACAGATAGTTAGGTGTTTCGTTTAGGGAGCTTATCATTATTCTAGAAAGATGGCTTTGGTGAGTTGGGAGTCTTGTTGCCAACCTTTGAAGTTGGGTGGTCTTGGCATGCGAAAGATGTTTGCTTGGAACTCTTCTTACATGATGAAACTTGCTTATCATTTTGTTACTAAGACAAATAAATTATAGGTTCGAGTCTTACGTGCAAAGTATAAAGTTTGAGAGCTATGTCCTGAGAGTGTGGATCGCACGGTTTGTTCTTACATTTGAAAATCCATTTTAAAAACTTGGTCGTTGTTTCGTGATCGAATTGTTTGGATCATAGGATCAGGGGATAGCGTGAAGTTTTTTTATGATAATTGGGCTTGCAAGTTGGGACCCTTGTTTAATTATCTTCTTCTTGGGAAAATTGCTTCAATGATTTCCAGAGTGGTAGATTTTGTGTCGATAACTAGGGAATGGAATTAACAGGTTCTTTCGTCTTATTTTAGCAAGGAAGTTCTTGATTATATTGCAACGTTTCCTCCTCCTAATAATAATTTGGGTGCGGATAGTGCTTATGGAAATGCCAATCAAATGGGGCTTTTTCTATCTGAACTGCTTATAGGAGCATGGAACAATATTCACATTCAGATATTGATGGTGTTTGGCAGCTTGTCTGGCAAAATCCTCTTCCCCCTAGGGTGAAGCATTTCTTGTGGCTTGTACGGCGACAGAGGTTGTTAAAGAATACCGAGTGGGTTAAGCGATTTCTTTCAGATGATGCTAGCTGCGCGAGATGTGGAGCTACCCAAGAATCAGTCCTTCATGTGTAATGGGACTATAGATTCGCAGTAGTTATATGGATGAAAAGTATCCCATCCGATCAGGTTGAGAGCTTCTTTGGAGCGGATGTTTGTATTTGGCTGGAGAATAGTTTACGAGGATAGGTATGTTTGGGACACATTGAGGGAGAATCGGTGGTTGTTTTTGCTTCCATTTGCTGGCTCATATAGAAGGCTAGGAATATGTTTATCTTTCAACAATACGAGGAGCAGGAGGATGGCGTTCTTCGGGCTGCTAATTGCATGGCCAAGAATGTGTGGAACTGCTACTATAGAAGGAAAGCTGGTAGTTCTAGCAGCGTTAAACGTGTTCCTTAGTAGCCACCAGAGCTTGGGTGGGTGAAGTGTGATGCTGATGGTGCTGCAGGGTTGCAGGAGGAGTGGGCTATTGCAGGTGGTGTGTTGCGAGATTTGAAAGGATGCTGGATAGTGGGGTTTCAGCAGTATGTGGGACGAGGGTCAGCTTTGGTTACCGAGCTTTAGGGTATGTTGCATGGTCTCCAAGTTACAAGACCGAAAGGTATTAGTAAAGTAATTATTGAAAGTGTAACAGCCTGGTTTTCAGTGGTGTTGAAAACAGTGATTTCAAGATCATAACTCCGATGAGTCTAGTCATAGATTTATTATTTCAACATTTATGATGTTGTTAACATCATATTAAATTTTGGTTACGAAATTTTAACGGTTAGATAGTTAATTAAGAAAAAGAGACTACATAGTAAAAGGGGCAAAAGTAGTGCTAGATGGAATAAAGGGACTAAATGAACAATTCAACTAATAGAGAATTTTTTTAGTGGAATGTCATGGCACTTAGATGTATATGGTGAGTTTAATTAAAGGTTAAGAGAGATTAGTTAAGTTAATGATGAAAGTAAAAAGAATTACAAAAATGTCATATAGTATATAAGTGAATTTAAAAGAGAAAAAGAAGAAATTTTCATCTTATTTCTTCTTCTTCTTCAAACAGCCAAGCTTGGGGAACTAGGGTTTCCATTTTTCACTTTTCAGTCTTATTTGAGTAAGCAAATCCCACCCGTTTTTAGTAATTTTTATGTTTTTGAGTCCGTATCAACTTTATCTAGTTAAAACAAGGATCAATTTGTGATTCTGTCAAATGTTATAAATTTTTCCATTGATGAATGAACTTTTCTTTGAATGTTTATGGAAGATTTGAAAGCTTGAAGATTGGGTTTAACAAGTTTGAAAAGTGATTTTTTGATGAATTTAGAGTTTAAGGACTAGATTGTGAAATGATAAAAGTACATGCCCTTGGTGTGAAATAGATGTATGAATGAGTTGAGACTTTGTCCTAGAATATTCGGTTGACAATGGGTAAACTTAGAAATTGTTATTTCACATGTTTTGGCTTTAAGGACTAAATTGAATAGAAATGTAAAGTTTAGGGGTAATTCTATAATTTTTCGTAAAAATGATTTATATAAGTAAATTGATTAAATTATATGATTTAATGGGAGATTTTATTTATTGTGTGATTAGATCAAGATCATAGATCGTGGGAAGGGAAAAATCGTAGAATAGTCCTTGAAGTTTCACCTGAACTGCAATTTCGTCCAGTAAGTTCGTTTGTTACATTTTATACTTTAACTGCTAAATGTTACCTATTGGAGAAGTACTTGAATTTCTTGATGTTTAAATGGAAGACTCATGTCTCGGGTTGAGCATGAGAGTTTATATAAAAGGAAGACTCATGACTCGAAAGGAACATGAGAAAATGTTAAAGGAAGACTCATGTCTCGGGGTGAGAATGAGAATGTGTTAAAGGAAGACTCATGACTCGAAATGAGCATGAGACTATGTTTAAAAAGGAAGACTTATGACTCGGTAGAGCATAAGATTGTTAAAAAGGAAGACACATGAACCTATGAAGTTTGAGATTGATTAAATAGGAAATTTTACGACTCTAATGTTAATTGTCGTCACTATGCTTAATGATGAACTATGACATCCTATTTGTGAACTTACTAAGCTAGAAAGCTTACTCGTGTATTGTTGCTGTTTCATAGATTTTGTTTTGGCTGGTTGAAGATCGGATTACCTCGAAGGCATCACATTATCCAGGAGCTGGTTCGGTAGTTCTTACATCACTGGTTTATATGGCATGTACTAGGATGATATTATTTTGTGAATGTTTACATCGGAATTGAATGAAACTTGTAATGCTTTGGATAGTGTTGAACACTTGAATGCTTGACTTATGTTACATGTGTGTATATAATACTTAAATGTAATGTTAGGTGTTATCCTTGAATATGCTATATTGTCCAATTACAACTTGTATTTATGAAATGAAATTTGTGTATGAAATTTGTGAATGAACTGGTATGAATTTTTGAATTCTGCATACTTGTTTTGGTAGAACCCATGCTTGTATTGGTACAAGTATAGGGTAGGAGAGAGGTCGTCTACTGACTTGGGTTGTATCGGTAGTTGCATAGTAGGTACTGGTAGTTCTGTGTATGATTGTATTGGTAGTTAGGATACTTGTATCGGTAGAAGTTGCAGGGTAGGACTTCCTAGATCTCTAGAGTTTTTAGTATCGATAGAAGTAAGACTAGTATCGGTAGAACTATCACTTGTATCGGTAGAAATCTGCACATTTTCCTGAACTGTTTACTAGCTTGACAACTACCGATACTTGTCCAGCAAGTACCGGCAGAAGTCTCCAAAAATCTTGGAAATGACCTTTTTATCCTTGTTGATTTGTGATTATAATTAAATGGTGATATATGATGTGTTGAATGCCTTTCTTTAATGAAATAAAATTGAATGATATGATATTTAAAAGATGAATAGTGATAGATGATTAGTATAACACCGGAACCCTAACTGATGACGATTTTAGTGTAACACCTAAGAACCGTAACCATCTCCGATTTAAGGTCTCAGGGTTTACAGAACTCTTCGAGTCTTTTTTTTAAATATATAAAAATCGATCACAATTTATTTAATTACAAACTTGCAACTCAGAATACTAACTCCATTTAATCTTACACATTCATTTGCTACCTTTCAATCAATTAAGAATCAGATTCAATCACATATCAGGACATCTATTCCATATCAACATAATATCACAATATTATCCATTTTGCATCAATCATTCTTACTATCATTGTATAATACTCAAACCTAACACTGTCGCTGGTTAGGGTTCCGAGATCACATGCATTCATGCCTTAAATCGTTACCTATTTAAATCTTATTTCAACATCATTATTGATTTAGTAAATATATACATTTATAATTCATCATTCTTACTTTGTTTATCAACTCAATAAGGGTAAAAATATCATTTCTACAATTCTGGGAGACTTCTATCGGTACATGTTGAACAAGTATCAATAGTTGTCAAGTTAGTAAACAATTCAGGAAATAGTACGGACTTCTATCGATACCTATGATAGTTCTACCGATACAACTGAAGCTTTTACCGAAACAAATCATGCTTCTACTGGTACTAAAAACTCTAGAAAGCTAAGATGTCCTACCCACCGATACAAGTACATAAACTATCGACACTCCTATGGGCAAAACTACCGATACTTATTATGTAACTATCGATATAACTCAAGTCAGTGAACAATTTCTCTCCTGCCTTGTACTTTTACTGATACATGCAGGGGTTCTACCGAAACAAGTATGCAGAATTCAATTAATCACACAAGTCCTCAAGTTTATCAACCATCATTCAACACAAGACATTTATTAATATTCTCATCTTACAAAATCTATACATGACAATACTTGTTTCATCATATAATACAAATACAATCAATCAACACAGGGATTCTTAAATTACATGTCAACTCATTATAAAACACATTTGCTTAATTAGAGCATCAAGCAAGCATACAAGTTTAGTTCAACAAAGAAACCAACAATCTAAATCAAGCATTTCAAGGGTAACATCATCCTAGTACATGTCATAAAACCAAGTGATGTAAAAACTACCAAACGAGTTCCGCGATAGTGTGATTTCTTTGAGATGATCCGATCTTTAAGCAGCAAACAATCTACAAAACAACAATAACACCTCTGGTAAGCTTTATAGCTTAGTAAGTTCGAAAAGTCTAAAGGAGTTACCAACATATGCATAAAGCAGTTATAACTCAACTGAGCTGGAATAATCCAATGCTTCCTCGAGCCATTTTAGCATTTCAAATTCCCTGTCTGTATCATTTCTGTTACCAGTACTCGATGCTGCTCACATGAGCTATCGAGGACTCGCAACATATGCGGTACCACATCCATCGGTACGATGTCTGTCTATAAACTGTCTCCTAATGATGCTGCTCACACGAGCTGTTGGGTGTATGCACTTATGCATAAGTCTCAGCCATCGTAGGGCCTGTAATCCATTTTAGGATTCATATCTCTTTTTCTGACTCATGACGCTGCTCACACAAGCTGTCGAGGAGTCGCAACATATGCGGTACCTCAGCCATCGATATGGTATCTATGCATATAACTGTTCCCTAACGATACTGCTCACACGAGTTGTCGAGAATAGCATTCAAGCATAAATCCCAGCCATCTTAGGGCCTGTAATCTATTTTAGGATTTCATATCTCTTTTTCGACTCACGATGCTACTCACAAAAGCTATTGAGGACTCGCAACATATGCGGTACCTCAACCATCGTGTCGGTTTCAAATCACCAACTCAAAGCCTGATATCTCTTTCATTTATTTCTTTTTCATCTTTCTCAATTTCACGTACCATAACCTGTTCTGCAACAATCATAAAGAATACAAGTAATGTACTATTTAAATGCAAATTTAACGTTACGAACTTACCGGACGAAATTGCAGTTAAAGTGAACTATAGGGACACATCCGTAATTTTCCCTTTTCCATGATCGGGACACGATCTTGATCTATTACAATAATTTCATTCAATTATTTAAATCAACATGTTTTTTTAATTATTTTATGCAAATTAGCTTTTTGATATTTTTACAAAATTACCCTTAACTTTTCACTTTTATTCAATTTAGTCCTTTAGCTCAAAACTTGCAAATTAACCATTTTTATTTTAAAATAACTCCAGAAAAATTATCTTGGGTGTCTCTACAGCTCATATTTGCTATTATTTAACAACAAGCCGTTGTATTTTTACTACTTTCGTAATTTAGTCCTTTAACAACTAGAAATTACTTTACAAAATCATCAAATCTAATAACCAAGCTTATAAATATTCCATAAACTTTCAAGAACAAGCTTATTTATCAATGGAAAAATTTAAAACGTTTGAAAAATCACAAATTGGTCCTTGGGTTAGCTAGATTAAGCTAATATGAGCTCAAAAACATAAAAATTACTAAAAACGGGTAAGATTTCACTTACCTATCAACGCCTAAAGCTTGGACGAATATGCTCATTTGTTTCTTTAGGGTTTTCGGCTAAAGAAGAAGAAGAAGAAAGAAGAAAATGAATTTTCCACCCTTTTGTCTTAATTAATTTAGGTTTAATTTATGTAATTACACTTTTACCCTTTTTAATTCTTTCAATTTAAACCCATTTCAAAGGCTAAACCATCCACGTACGCTTAAAATGGTATAATTACCATTCAAGTACCTTAACTTACCTTTCAATTAATAGAATTTAACTTTTTCATCTTTTACGATTTAATCCTTTTTACTTAATTGACTATCTAATCAACAAAATTTAATACTATACTAATGACCTCGTAAATATTAAATAATTAATATTTACGGTCTAACATATCAAATTTTTGGCCTCACAATCACCATTCCCAATTATATTAAAATAAACTAATTAGTAAATCCTCATTTTATTAGGATTTAATTGTAATTTACCAAAATATAAATACTTTCACATCATTTCTATTATTAGGCCATTTAAACAGGGTCCAATTTCATTATTGGTCCTTCAATTATAATAAATTTTAATTAAACAAACTTGTTTTCAATTTAGTCCTAAACTAATTAGGACTGAATGAATAAATAACCCAAAAGTTAATGGATGGTAACCGTATCCACCGCTTGGACTTTTTGACCATAGTTTAATTACCATTTTGGTCCTTTTACTATTTTTTAATCAATAGCAACTAACTTTTACCTCTTTTACAATTTACTCCTTTATCCTTAATTAAGCAGTTAGTCATCAAAATTACTCGACCAAACTTCAATTCACATATAATAAGACTCTGTAAATATTTAATAAAAATATTTATGGTTTTAAATTTTAGAAATGAGGTCCCGATACCTCATTTTTAAAACCACTTGACCTTTGAACCAAATCACTTATACTAACTTTTAATTTAATAATTAAAATTCTTCAATTCAAAATTCCATATAAAATTATTATTGATTTATTTAATTTAAATACTCATTATAAAAATTTTCTCGTCGGATTTATGATCCCGAAATCACTATTTTCGACACCACTTAAAAATGGGCTGTTACATTTCAGGTTTTGGTTGTTACATTTAATGTTACTATGGCAGCAGTAAGAATGGTAAACGATTGTTTAAATGGTTCGCTATCTACTGTTGTTGTTCATTGCATTACGGATTTATCAAAACAGTTTGAGTTGGTAAGATTTCAGTATGGTAATAGGGAAGGTAACATGGTTGTTGATCGGCTAGTTAGAACTTGTACCTCTAAGGACGTAGATATTCGAATAATTGATGTTCCTGATGTAGCTCTCCGCGAGTTGTTGTTACAAGATGTGTTAAGCAGCAACATTATGTAATTCATACGTTTTTAGGTTATAAATCACCTCTTTTATTACTAAAAGAAAAAAAAGAAATAAAATATAAGAATCTGAATAAAATTACATTAATTATTTTCATTATATTACATTAATTTATTTCTATTTTTTACATATAAGAATCTGAATAAAATTACATTAATTATTTTCATTTATATTTAATTATAACATCATAATACAATTATAAAAAACAATAACCACAAATAATTTGTTCCATCAATTAGAAAATAGTATCTCAAATAACCATAAATATAATTAACACATGGAACAAATTTATTACCATATAAATACTTAATTATTCGTTATCTTCCGATCAATTATATATCTATTCTAAAGTATTTTTAATGAAATTAGTCTATCAAATAGTGACCAAGCCGGACGCGTAGTAAGTATAAGATGTCGGAGGTCTGCCCTCGCTTGATAAGTAGACCTAGTTGTTCATATGTATGGTGCTCGATATCAAGAATTTGGGATCAATTTTGGAAAAGGTTGTATTGGAGCTTAGGGTATAGCAGATTGGTTAGCTTCATACAAGATGTTTGGATTCTTGGTTTGGGGCCTTTACATGAACATCTGCTCCCTGCTGCAGACATCTCGGCACAACTTAAAGTGGCTGATTTCGTGGATTCAGATGGATGCTAACAGTGGTTGGAGTTGAGACATCACTTTAGTAGTGAGATTCTTGAGTTTATAGTTGCTTGTCACCCGCCTAATGACGCTTGAGGTCTAATGCTAATGGTAATTCTCAGTTAAGGCTGCTTATAAAAGTATTGTTCAGTTTGATTTTTTGCATGTTGATAATGGGTGAAATGAAATTTTGAAAAATGCATTACCTCCTTGAATTAAACACTTTCTTTGGCTAGTGATGCACAGAAGAATTCTCACTAATTGTGAAAGAGTTAGGAAGAAAATAACTGACGGAGCAGGGTGTTTAATCTGTGGAGCTGTTCAAGAAATGAATTTACACGCATTACGAGACTACCGGTTTGTGACTAAAGCATGGCTGAAGATAATTTCAAAGGATTGTGTTCCTAGAATTTTTGAGTTGGATCTGGTTGAGTGGGTGAGTGATAATCTTAGAGGAGAATTTCGAATGGGATCTGGTGGAGCTGAGGCTCAAGTTATATTTTCGGTTTTGTGTTGAATGTTGAGGAAAAATAGGAATAAGCATGTTTTCCAGCAGGGGATTGGCAGAGTGGAAGATACAGTCAGAACTGCTGAGTGTTTCGATATCAATGTTTGTGAAACAAATCGTAAGAGGAATAGAGTTGGAGAATCTTGAATTGAGATGGCTAAATGGCGTGCACCCAATCCTGGATGGATCAAAGTTAACATGGATGGAGCCACTAATAGAAATGGAAATTGGTCAGCAGTTGGAGGCGTACTACGAGATTCTTCTAGGAATTGGATTGAAGGATAGTTTGTTGGAAAGGGCTCGACTGTAAATTCAAAACTGTAGACGATTCTGCATGACTTAGAAATAGCTCGACTTAGAGGTTACAATAAGGTAATTATAAAAACTGATTGCATGATAGTAATTGATATGATTAAGGATTGTTTGGGAAATACACCTTCGATGTCTCTTATCAGGAAAATAAAGAAAGTATCTTGATGGTTACAAATCAAGTTCCAGTTTGTGAGCAGGGAAGGAAATATGGTTGTTGATTAGTTAGCCAAATCATATCCCTTTAGCGAAGTTAATTTAGCTACTATTGATGCTCCTACATTTCATGTTAGGAGACTACTTTTAGAAGATAAAATAGGTGATCTCCATATAAGAATAAATTGAATTAAGGCAATGTAACGCCTTCTCTTATATATAAAAAAAAAATACTTTTAAAAGGAAATTTGGCAACAAGCTTTGTTGGCTTATTTTTACCAAATCTTGACTATTACGTCCAACTTTCTTTTTTTACCACTTGCCCCAATCAATTAAGGGATCAAATTAAAACACAGAAAATAAGTGTCTTTTCGTAAATTTCCCTTTCTAATTTTTCAATATTTGATTTTTTTTTTGTAATTTTGTAAAATATAGTAACAAATTTATACATTTAAATATATATAAATTCAAAATATTATAAATTTAATGGACTAGAATCCAAAATTTTATTCAAACATTGAAACACAATGAAAATGATCTAAAGGATCCATTAGCTCAAATTTCAATCATTAAATTTATAAAAATAATTTAATTCTTATTTAATAAAAACATTAATACAATGTCATTTTTTTTCTAAATAAATGGTAATTCTTTTTTTTATTACAAATTTATAAACCTTTATTTTATAAAATATTACTTTTCATATTAAAGAAATATGATTTTTTTTTGGTAGAATAAATATGATTTTTTTAAATATAAGTATTTTTCATTATTTTATAAAGTAGTATTTTAATCGATGCACCAACTAAATCCGTATAGTGTGCGGGTATACAAATTAGTATTTTGATAAATTTAATTTGGTTTCATTCTAAAAGGAATTAATAGGACCTTTCGGTAATTTTATTTAGACCGGACCGGTTTAGCTTAAAAGGACCAGGTGAATGACAAAGGATGAAAAATGCTGTTTGGGCATCGAAAAACCAAACTTAGTGCAATCCGGTTTTCTTACTGGACCGCCTCGTATACAAAAGCCCCCGAACCGTATCCTCGCTTCCCATCGCCTCTTTACCCTCTTTCACGATCCCCAAATTAATCCGAAAATCGATCTCGGATTTTCTCATCGTTCTTCATCAAATCTGTAAATCACGTAATTATCTATTTGATTCTCGCTATTTCCTTTTGATTGATCTCTCTTTCTGTCGCAGCCGTTCAATTTTCGCTTCTCTAGGGTTAGGGTTATTCGATCTCCTCGATCGGGCTCTTTTTGTTGATCAATCTCTCATAGGTTTTGTTTCCTCTTCGATTTATGTTGATTTCCCTTTGTGATTCGGTCTAATTTTGTCTGATTATTCTTGGTTTGTTTTTTAGGGTTTAGGTTTCTTCGATCCGTTAGGGTTCGTCTCTATGTGTGAATTGGTAGAGGGTTTCGGTGTTTTACATGACCTCGAGATTGTGTACAAAAGTTTTATGCTGTAAATTCGTCGTTTCCTTGGCGAATTGGGAATTTAGGGTTAGGGTTTTCTTGTAAATTTAGGGCTTCAACCTGGTAGTCAAATTAATTTAGGGAAACGTCTCTTCCCATACTTAAATCAATTTTAGTGCCTAATTAAGTGCTTTCATCGTCTTAATTGAGGCTCCCTAGGCTTTTAATTGTTCTCCACTTTTTTCCAGTTAAATTGAAGTTTCAATTCATCATGATTTAGACGTAATTGACTTCACCTAACATAAATTTTCATCCATTTAATCATTATTAAGTGATTAATATGTTAATTCTTGCCTTTTATCATGCATTTGACTAAATTTTAACTTATTAACCTTGTCAACTTACCATGCAAAGTCAAATATGTTAGTTTGCCTGTACTATGAATTGGTGTGTACATCATAATTAGCATTAGTACCATGGGGTCCCAAGAACTATTTCTTTTTTCTGTCTAAATGAGCTTCAGGCTAATTTATATGTTTATTGCTTGTGTTAAGTGTTCTTTGACATAAGCTTGATGCTCCTTTTCTTAGTCTGCTATTGCATGTATTTTTCTGTCGTACTATGTGCCACTATGTTTTTGCTGTATACTCTGTGATCGACATGCATCTATATCTTTTCTATTATTATTGTTTTACCTTGTATTCATAATTATCCTTTTTGTCCTGCAGGTTTTAAATGGGATTTAAGCGCCCTTTTGACAGTGAGGAGTTGCAGGAACTTCCTTTCAAGCATCCAAGACAGTTTGACAATAACAACAAGTTGACTCAGTTTGCTGATACTATTTCCCATAACTATACTCATCAGAATCCCCATATTTCAGGTAATGTGTTCTCTGGCTTTTCTGCTCGTTTTTATGGGAATGATTCTTATTCTGCTGCATGGTTTTATTTTTGATGTGATCTTCTTCTTTGTGACAGTTGATGTTGAGGGTGGATTTCGTAAATGCCAATGGGATGAAGCGTTTGAAATTGGTGGTCTTAATGATGAAAGACCTTTGGTTGATAAGGATTTTGAGACTAGTGCTCCCTTGTCTTTGATCACTAGCATTTCTAGTGAGGAAGATGTAGATACTGGGCTGGCAGCAATTTCACCTATTTCTCCAGAATATTTTGACTTTGATTTCCCAAGAAGAACGTTGGGCCCTGTTGGGGATGCCTATTCTTTACTCTTGGATCGGTCTCCCCGAAAACAGGTTCCACTTGGGCCAAATCATCAAGTCAACATTCCTTCATTGGGTAGGCAAATAAAGAAGGACAAATTTGTTAAGGATTGTGCATTAGACACCAATGATATTGACTATGAAGAGAGTATGATGGGAACATGTGTCATTCCAATGCCTGATTCAGATTTGTCCGCAAATAACAGTTGCAAAGTTGGTGCTGGAAGAACTGACTGTAGCTGCCTGGATGGGGGCTCGTTGAGATGTGTGCGACAGCATGTCATGGAAGCACGGGAAAAACTGCGAAAATCCCTTGGTCATGAAAAGTTTGTGAAGCTGGGGTTTTATGATATGGGCGAAGATGTTGCATATAAATGGAGTGAAGAAGAAGAAGAGATCTTTCGTGAGGTTGTTTACTCTAGTCCTGCATCCTTGGGTAAGAAGTTCTGGAAGCATTTCTCAATGGTGTTCCCATCACGATGCAAAAGGGAGCTTGTCAGCTATTATTTCAATGTCTTTATCCTTCAGAGACGAGCTGTTCAGAACAGATCCAGTATTCTGGACATTGACAGTGATGATGATGAGTGGCATGGAAGTCAACAGGTTTATGAAGTTAAGGCTTCAGAGGAAGATGAAGACTCTTCTGCTATTGAGTCCCTTGCTGCTCAAGAAGGCCTGTCAAACCATGAAGGTGATTGTCTTGGAGATGACGACGACGATGGCAGTGATGATGATGATGATGATGATGATGATGACGATGACAGTGGTGATTCCGATAGTGATAGCGGAGATGGAAATTATAGCAGTGCTACAGCAAGAGGGGATTATGGTGTAAATCTTATGTTAAAAGGACCTGTTGCAAAATCATTTGATGAGAGCAGGTTTGATTCTGTTTTTGAACAAACAAACAAAGATTTGGGACGAGTAGAGGATTTCAATGTACAGGATGACTCATGCATGTCTTTTGAGTTTCAGCCAAACATGGTTGACTCTCATAGTCTGATTGACACAAAGGCCGATTTGCATGATAGTCAAATGAAGACTGACCTTAGCAAGCGTATGCAGGCTAAAGTAGACGGGTCTAGTGACCCGGTGAGCCATGTCTATTTATTGGATACCTGTGATGCAAAAATCTGGGACGCTAGATATCCTACAACTGCTACAGAAGGTATTGATCTCCAGCCTACAAGCAACATTATTGAAGAGATTTTTGGACAAGACACTTGGGATAACAAAATGAGAAATGAATAAGCACCTAATAATGGCTCTTGAAAAGTCCGAATCTTCTCCTTAGAGGAGGCTAAGACTTTCGGTTTTGACTTTCTTTTTTCTTGTTTTCTCATAAAGTTCATTTAGCAAATGTAATTTGCTTCAGCATGTTAAAAGTGCTCTTAATGAGATCTTTTCTGCTTTTGTAAATGGCATAGCAGCAAAGCCCTCTTTTCTCTCTGTAGGGTCGGAAGTTGCCGGATGCCGGTAGTTTTTTTGTGAATTGTTAAGCTGAAATTTGTTAAGAATCTTTTTGTGGGTAAAGTTGCAGGTAGTCAATGAATGACATTGACTTGTATAAAATTACTGCTAATACCTGGCTCTTGTACAGACGATTCAGTAACAAAGTTACATGTGTATGTTTGTTCAGAGGCTTTCATGCTTTCTTTTCTTCTTTCATGTTTTAATAAAAGAAAATAAAGTTGAAAATGCTTCATCATTCTTGTGTATTATGATCTTTATTTTCTTGATTGTTTTCATACTAGGCTCTGCAGCTTGTTAGACTTTGATAAGTGTGGAATTCATGCTTGGAGTTCATCCATAAATGATCCCTTAAGTCGGATTTGGTTGAATCACAGCTTCAATATCAAACACCGGTTGTCAAGATTTGACTTGATCCAATTCAAAAACCTAATTTATTATTTAAAATTGAATTAATTATTGTCTATAAGATAATGTTGATATTGTAATTTAGGTTAAATAGGTTTTTTTTGGTGAGTAAAACCAACTACAAAATTAGAGCAAGAGATCAAAGTTCATGACAAATAGAATCTTGATTAAGGATCCTTAACACTTCAGGAGGCGACAACTCTAGGATTTTCTATTTCCAAGTAAGACCCAGCTTGACCAAAAGATCCACCGTTAAATTCTTCTCTCTCGGTACATATTCTAATTGCCATTGCCTTCGGACTTCAAAATTTTTTGTGCACGTCTTAGGACAGTGACGCCAAAATCGCTTGTGCTGTTTGAAGACAAGGCTTGAATTACTTTCAAATTATCCACACGAATAACTGCCTTTTTGAATCCCTTATTGAGTAGAGTAAGAATGCCATCGATTACGCCCATAATTCAGCCTCAAAAGGGGAGCATTTAATTGAGCCAATAAATAGAAATACAAAAACTTTAAAAAAAAATTAACAAATAGCCAATAAATGGTTAAAAAAATTCTCAATGAAAATAAAAAAAAAATTTAATTATATTCTTATAAAGAATTTTAATTGAGCCATCAGTGGCCCAAAAAATTTTAATTAACTCATTTTATTAATGGAAACCGTTAATGAATCGGGTTGACCGTTAATCATGCTGATGTAGTCAATGGAAGTCATTAAAGACCATCACGAAGCATACAAAAACTTTAAAAAAATATTAAAAATTTAACAAGAAAGTGCATATTTAGATCCATTCTAGATAAGCGCAAAAAATGAGTATTCCGAATGTGTCTGGACTGTTTAAGTTCAATTGAATTTGGAAAATTATTTATCCAAATTTATTTTAGATGAGTTCAAAACTATAAATTTTTTGAAATTATAAAGATATTAATAATTATTAAAAATTTATATGAAACTTTAAAATGTGAAAAAAAAGATTAATGTTATTAAAAATTATTTGAATTTATATAATTATAAAACATTCTTTCCATATTATGATGCATTTTGGAATCCTATTGTTTATATATATTTTTGAATTTTTAAAGCTTTAACCTAAATTTTTTAATTATCTTTCAAAATTTTATAATTTTATCTAAGGTAATTACATAAAATTTTTAGTTTCTTACATAAATACATTTAATTATTGACTATATGAAATTGCAATAAATAATATATATATATATATATACGAAGAATGAATAATAGTTTTCTTGAGTTTTTACGCATTTGAAAATTTTCTTATATTTTTTAGAATATTTTGATAACAACAAATTTTATAATTTTTAAAGTTGTTTTTAAGTTTTGCATTCATCTAAAATGAATTTATACAAATTTAGACAAAATGTTGTCTAAGTTGAAATGAATGTGAATAATTTTTTGTTCAGATTCGCACTTTTTATTAATTTTTTAAAATCTTTTAAATTATTATTGATGTGACATTCCACGTCAGCATATTGTCGTTGCGCAATTAATGGAAGAAGCCAGTTAATTTTTTTAAATCCCTAAGGGTTCCTCACAATTCCTAGTTTTTGTTTTTCAAGAAAAAAAACTATCCATAATCTCTCCCTTATCCTTAAATAAGAGGATAATGCGCTTCAGTGCACTCAAACTCACGTCATCTTGCATTAACAAGAATGTCGATGCCAATTGAGTTAAGATTCAATCAACACATAAATTGGTTAGATTACTAATATATCTTAGTGTGTATATTATATTAGTTTCAAGGTTAAAATATGTCATTGTACTTTTATTTTCAGGAAATTAATTCTTATACTTTTTATATTTCAAAATTCATATTCAATTGTTAACAATGTTATTTTTTTATTAAATTCGTTGGTATAATATTTTAAAATAAAAAAATACTCACTTGGTAGCTATGTAACTAAAAAAATGTCATCTGTAATGAACCTGAATTTAACAAAACAATTTTAACAAGATTAACAGTTGGACCTAAATTTTGAAATAAAAAAATAGAGAGACTAAATTTTTAAAAATAAAAGTATAAAGACTAAATTCTAAATTTATGAATAATGTCGATACTAGTGTTAATAATGCCAATGACATGTGCTAGGCATGTGATCGTGGTTACATTTTAATATAATAAATTGATTTATTTTTAGGGAATCTATATTGTGTATCTTCGTATTTTCTTTGGTGAAAATTTTGTGAAAGAATCTTCAATGTTCATCTCTTTATTTTTCTTTGCAAAGAATCTTTACTAATCTCCATCTTTTCTTTGCAGAGAACCACTTCTGTTCATCTCCATCTTTTCTTCCAAAGAATCTTTGAAGGTTGCAAACTCTTTTTTATTTCTTTCTAGTTTTGGTGATTGTTATTGTTGTGGTGTCATTTGCAAGATCTACCGTTTTGATCGAAGATGTCGAGGATTTCTCATCTTTTGAGTCAGAATCCATTGAGTTGAGCATTTCAACCACAAGTTTTTTTGTATTCCTTCTTGGTTTTGGTCTGAGCCAATAATGCGCTGGCAATTGATTTGGCTTCAAGAAACTTTGCAGTGGTTTGGTCTGGGGTAGCAAACTTGCATAATCTTGGGTTTTTGTTGAAAAAATCATCCAAAAATTTGGAATCATACATTTCATCATTGAATTTATCCCACCATTTTGTTTTGAAATTTCGAACTCACAATGTAATTCTCATGTATGGATCTTGTTCATAAGAATAATTCTAGGAAATAATTTAAGAAATACACAATTTTGAAAAGAAATGAATTGTTTTGTATGTGTGTTTTTGGTCTTATTATGGTTGGAATTTGTCAAAAAACTTAGGCCATAAATTTTGAATTTTTGCTGGTAGGATATCAAAAGAAGATGATCTATACCAGTTCCATCATTCTTGAAGCCAATTTAGGAATTTTAATTGGGTGTCATACTTGAAATATATGATTCAAGAATGTCTTATATATTGGTTGTTGATAAGGAAGGCGTTGTACTAAGCTGTTTGAAAGTCCCAATGTGTAAAATATGAGTGGTGGCTTGTTTTGGTGGTGAATTTTGTTGGGAATTTTTTTGGAGAGTTTGAGGTTTCATCTCAATCTCTTGGTCTAAGAATTTTAATTATTTGGGCTATTGAATGGGTAATGAAGTTGGGGTCTTTCGGATCTATATAATGTTTAAACAATACTTATCTAATTTGAGCCAATATGTTTTCAAAATATTGTTAGTTTTTTGTGAGTCTAATGGCTTAAAATGGTATCCTTTGAAAAGTTCTTTGATAAAAATATATGGAGGTTTTCAAAAAATTCTTCCTCTAATGAATTTTTTTTAAAACATTTGTTTGTAAAATTGTTGTGAGGATTTTTGTGAAGCAGTTTGTGAAAATGCTACTTTTTTTGAAAAAAATCTCTTGGAAAGATGTTTCTTTTTAAATATTTTTGAGATATTTCGGCGTATGTAAAACAATCTCTCTATTTTAAAAAAAATCTTGACTGTTTTAGCAACAATTTGTTTGAGGGGAGTTTCCTCTTTGGATTGGACTACGACTAATGCCATTGCTAGGGATTGAGAGAGAGACTCAATTCATTTTCTTTATTTGCGGATTGATTTCATTTGGGTCTTGTGCTTCCTAGAGGGATGCATTATTGGAGGTTTTTTTATAAGGATGATGATCCCTTATTTTCTTCTTGCAGACAAATAGCATACCATGATTTGATGGGTTTTGAGGAAATTTTTGTTTTTGGGAAAGATTGTTCTACTTTAACTTTTCTTTTGTCTTTGAGTTTTTGAGGCATTTTTTAAAGTATTCTCTAGTGAGAAAAGTAGGCAAAGAATTAGTTTCTTTTTTGATATATTCAATTTCAAAATCAAATATACTCAAAATTGCTTGACATCTTGCAAAAATTTGGTTCGAGGCAATATTTTGAACATCTTTTTGTAAAACTTCTTTTGCAAATTTGCAATCAACTCGTAAAAGAAATGTTTGATTTAATAAATCACTTTGAAAATTTGTAATACATAAAACAATTGAGTAAATTTCTTTCATTGTACTATAATTTTGCTAAGTTGGATTCCAACGTCTAGATGTAAACCGGACTACTTGTTCTTTTCCTCCTTTGACCTGTTTCAAAATCCCACCATACCCTATTTCAAAAGCATCTATTTCTACTATTTTAGGGGCGGTTGGATCAACTAAATGTAAACAATGAAGTTTAGTGATTTGTTTTTTTTTTTTTTAAATTTGGGAAACTGTATTGGTGTGAACATTTGTCCAAAATTGTGAATTCTTCTTAAGCCTCTCATACAAGGGTTTACATAATTTACTAAGACTAGGATAAAAATCTATGACATAGTTTAAGCTACCTAAGAACCTTTGTAGCTGGACTTTATCAAGGATTTAATTTGATAATTTGTTGGCAAATTCTATAGATCTTTCTATTGGAGTAATGATCCATTGGTAATGACCAAAAAACCTTACTCTGAGTTTAAACAGACTAATCTTGGATTTAGATACTACTAAACCATTATTTTTTTATAACTTTTATAAAAATTGTCAAGTGTTTGAAGTGCTTTTCTAGATTTTTAGAAAATACTAGCACATCATCAATGTATACTATTGTAAATTAGGAATATGAACAAAAATGTCATTCATAATTTTTTGAAATTCAGATGGGGTATTTTTTTAATTCAAAAGGCATTACATTCTATTCGTATTGCCTAAATGGTATAGTAAATCTAAAAGGCATTATGTTTCATTTGTATTGAAAAGTTTTTGCAATAAATATTTTATATTTGGGATTGAGTATCTAATCCATTTTAAAGCTTGATTGAGAGGTTTGTAATTAATAACTAATCTTGGCGTACCTCTTTCAACTTCTGCATTTTTATCACATAGAATGTTGAACAACTCTAAGGAGAGCTATTTTTTATTAATTTTTTATTGAGAAGATCTTGTATTTCTTTTTTACAAAATTCTTCCATTTCTTTGATCATTTTGTATTAATCTTGCTTTTGTTGAAATTTGTCTTTTATCAAAATCATTTTCATAGGATAATGTTACTTCATGTTTTTTTTTCCTGTTCCAAAAGGCATTAGGAAGGCTGGAACATATTGTTGATTCTATTTCTTCTTTAATTTGGTTTATTCTTTTTTGGACTTCTGTAACACCCCTATACTCGACTTGACTACCAAGTCGAATTTAGGAATGTCACATTTGAGCTTCGAAGTAATTCTAGCTAAATTCAATTCTTTGAACCCTTTACCGATCATATTTTAACTCTACGAACATGTTTTTAACATATTTCCAATGCACAACTTAGAACCAAGTGAAGCTTTTCAGTAAAACCGTATTTTGAATATTATCAAATGTCATTACCCAATCACTTATTTCTTAAACATATGATATCTTGTAATGAACCTTATGATCATGCCATTAATTTCAAATTTATAAAATAACATAATTATCAACCTTTTACAAATAAGTCCTTTAGAGGCCTACTCTAAAAATAGTTTATCCTCTCTACATGTCATTAATATTATTAACATTTACCAATCAATTTATCAAATAGGGCCTCTATAATGATCCAAAAGTTAGGGGTGTCGAAAAGTGTATTTTCGTGACTCCTTAACTGTGAACCGGATTCTTACGGAGTTCATCTGTAGGCTAATCAATTTTTTGAATAAATAATTTTAATTGTGTAATGCTTAAATTAAATACGAGGGCTAAATTGCATAAGAGGTAAAAATGCAATTTATAAAAAAATTATAATTGAAAATAAATAGGAAGGACTAAAATGGCAATTAACCACAAAAATGGTTAGTGCCATTACTTTTTTTTTGGTAGGAAGAGATACAACACTAAGCGATTACAATGAAAAAACTAGAAAGAACTGATACTAGTATTGCATTTATCATTCTGCATGAAACGGAGAATCGAGGTTGAGGGTTCTTGAAAAAGATGAAGTGAAGTCGTCTGATGTCTTCCGTTTAGCCATAGCATCTGCAACCATATTAAACATTCTAGGAACATGGCGAAGATAAACCTCTCAATTTCATCGTATGACTTGATGAATAAGGCGCACCTCCACTAAATTGCTATTCATGCCTCCTTCTGATTTGAGAAGTTCAACAAGTAAGGTATGATCACATTTGACTTTAACTTTCCTGAAGCCTTTATCCTATGCCAACAATAGCCCTTTAAGAATTGCCCGTGCTTCAACATTAAAAATGGTTTCACTTCTTAAACTCATGGTATACCCTTATATCCATCTACCTTCAGAATCTCGAATGACTCCTCCAATTGCCGCCCATTGGTCATCCAAAGAGACTGCCCCATCAGAATTGAGCTTTACTATCCATCCTTCGGAGGGATCCACTTCGAAATCATGCCTTGAGATTGCAAAACCTTTCTACTCTTGTCAAAATCACAGTAACTTTGAGCCCAAATCCGACTCATGTCTATTATGGATTGGGAATGCCTGTGGGAGTTGGAGAAAATGACTTCATACCTAGCCTTCCATATTAGCCAACACAAAATCGCAAAGAAAGTTGGTCACTCTAAACCATTAAATCTCAACTGGCCTTTATCCTGTACATTCCAAGTTAACTAGTCATGCAAAGAAAGAGAGAAAAAGGAATTATAAACCTGATTTGGGAGCACATTCCTCCAAATAGAGCTGGAAAAGGTACAATCTCGAAGCTCATGAATTGTCGTTTCCACCTTGGAAGCGCATAAGTGACAAGCATCATCTTGTGTCATATGTCGTTGCTTCCTTTCGTTGTTTGTTAGTGGTTTATCATGCCAAAGGAGCCATAGGAAGGCACAGACTAATTGCAGTGCTTGAACGAACCAAACCATCTACCAATGGGTTGAGCCATCATTCCTTTGGACACGCAAATGCTTATAAGAATCTGATGTAGAAAAACCCCTCCTATCGCCTCATTTCCAAGCTAAGGAGTCATGGCCAGCTGTATTATTTGGAGGGAGGATACCAGTAATATGTTTAAGAATAAACTGTGGAACAAGGCATTGAAGACGATCCCAATCCCATGTGCCATTAGTAGTAATAAGCTCACAAACTTTCCTTACATTAAGATCCCCTCCAATATAGAAGCGTTTTAATGGACCCACATTACGAAGCCACACATCGTCCCAAAAGTTAATAAGGCGTCCATCCCCAACTGACAATTAAACATTGCTCAGGATGTCAGGCTAAATTCTCATCAGAGACCTCCAAATAAAGGAGCAACAAGATCTAGCAATAGTGGTAGGCAGAGTTTCCTGAATATTATTTTTTTTCGAAGGACTTGTACCCACAAAGCTTCAGGATTGGAGAGTATCCGAAAGCCTAACTTCATAAGAAAGATTCTATTTTGATCAGTCAAATTTCGAATACCCAATCCACTGTGATCAATTGGTTGACAACACTTGTCCCAAGCTAATAGAGTCACTTTCCTTTCATCGCAAGTAGATTCCCATATAAAGCTTCTAGCAATCTTTTCATTTTCCCTACAAACTGAAATAGGAATTCTAACGGTAAACATGAAATAATTGGGTATGGAGAGAAGTACTGACTTGGTAAGAGTGATTCACCCCGCAAGAGAAAGTCGTCTCGCATTCCATCGTGAGAGCTTCTGCTTAACCTTCCGAACAATAAAATCAAACGTACTTTGGGTGACTCTATCATGTAGTAAAGGTAGACCAAGATAGCTTCCAAGATCATCAACTTTGCACATTCCAAGCTTATTGCAAATCTGATATGTAACCATAGTAGGCATAGAAGGAGAGAAAATATTTGCGACTTGGAACAATTAATTTTTTGCCGAGAAAAATAAAAAAAAGTCCAAAATGCTACTAATCACGTTGGCCTGACTCATGAAAGCATCGGAGAAGAGCATTAGGTCGTCAGCGAAAAAGAGGTGTGATAATTTCGAGCCTCTTTTCGAAAGATATAACGGCTTCCAACTATCACTTTCGATGGCATCCTTTATAAGGTGACCCAATCTTTCCATACAAATGACAAACAAATACGAGAATAGGGGGTCTCCTTGTCGAATTCCGCGAGAAGCCTGAAAACCCTCAATCATATTCTCATTCCAAAGAACCTGATAAGAGGCCGATGATACACATCCCATGATGACACTAACAAGTTGTCAAGGAATCTCAGCAATGGTTAAAGTATCCCTCAAAAACTCCTAACTAATTCTATCGTATGCCTTCTCAAAATAGATTTTCAAGATCATACCCATTTTATTCCCTTTGAACCCTTTCAGGAATGCATAACCTCTTGAGCCACAGCAATGTAATCAGTAATATCCCGACCTGGGACGAAACTAGATTGATTTAAACTAGTCAATTTTCCCATGAGCCTTGAAACACCCAAAACTTGAAAACCATCATCGGTTAGGGTTTCGATGTCTTACTATTCATTATCACTGTTCTTTTTTAACATATTTATCATTCAGGCTTGATTTTTATCAAAGGATTCCATTCCACATGTCATGAACCATTATTTGATTATTAGCACAATTTATCAAGGGTAAAAAGGTTATTTTTAAGATTTTTAGAGACTTCTACCGATACCTGTTAGACAAGTACCGATAGTAGTCAAGTCAGTAAGTAATTTAGAAAGGTACAAACTTCTACTGATACCTATGACAGTTCTACCGATACAAGTGAAACATCTACCGAAACTATTTATGCTTCTACCAATACTAAAAACTCCAGAGAGCTACGAAGTTTTACCCTACAACTTCTACCAATACAAGTATTCTAACTACCGATACAAACATGCACAGAACTACCGAAACTTGTAGCACATCTACCGATACAACTCAAGTCAGTAAATAATGTCTCTCCTACCTTATATTTGTACCGACACATGTAGGAGTTCTACAGAAACAAATATGCGGAATTCTCAAATTTCACACAAGTTCATATACAAACTTCCTTCATAGACATAAGGTGAAATTGACAACATCTTAGAGTTCAAATACAATACTTAGCATAATATTGAAGTACTAAATGTCACATACAACATTCATCAAGCATTCAAGTCCAACATTAAACCAAGGATCTACAAGTATCATAATATGAAAATAAGCATACAAAGCGACATCATCCTAGTACATGCCATGTAACCGAGTGATGTAAATACTACTGAACGAGCTCCTGAGATAGTGTGATATCTTCAAGATGATCCGATCTTCAAGTCGTAAAATGAAATCTACAAAACAACAACAATTTCACGGGTAAGCTTCATAGCTTAATAAGTTCGTAAGGTTCAACAATTTACCGAATAACACGTAGTAAACATCTCTATAAATCTGACGAGCTAGAATAGGACTAAACTTCAGCGATCGTTATTCGTTTACTCCCTATTGACTCTAAGGTCATGATGCTCATTTTATTCCCTATTGACCCAAAGGTCATGCCTGTTACTAGTATACGATGCTAGTCTTAGCCATCGATACGGTATTTCTGTTCCCTACGATGCTGCTCACACTAAGCTGACGAGAATATGCACTCAGGCATAAATCTCAACCATCGTAAGGCCTGTAATCCATTCTTGGATTCTATTCACTTTACAGTGACTCATGATACCTTAGAGAATCCGCAACAAATGCAAGATCTCAATCATCGGATTATTCAACTTTAGCACAAGGCCGGGTTATTCCTCTTCTATTGTTTCCACCTTTCACATCTTCAATTGTCGTTACGGTTATAAAAAATTACAAAGAAAGAAATTATAAGTAGATACAAGTAAACATTACGAACTTACCGGACTAATTTGCAGTTACGATTAAACTTTAGGGACTACTCTGCTATTTTCCTATTTTCGTGATCTGAAGTATGATCGTGGTCTACATCCACAAATAATCCAATTCTCACATTAAGTCACATAATTGAGTCATTCAACACAATTTAGTCCTTTTTGGGAAAATTATGGTTTTCCCCCTAATATTTTCCTTTTATTCAATTTAGTCTTTTCGACATAAAACATACAAAACAATCATTCTCTTACACAACTAACCTTAGCTGAATTTTCTAGGATGCTCATCCAACCTCTACACACCAACATTTTCACAACAATACAAGCAATTTCATTGTTTTCATATTTTAGTCCTTAAACTCTAATTTTATAAAAATCACTTTACAAAACCAACAAATCTCACATCCAAGCTTCTAAAACTTCCATAAACTAGAAAGAATAAGCTCATTCATCAAAGGCAAAACATTTAACTTTTGACATAATCACAAATTAGTCCCTGGGTTAGCTAGATTAAGCTAACACGAACTCAAAAACATAAAAATTACCAAAAACGGTCAAGGTTTACTTACGCAAATCAAAGCTCAAAGTTTGAATGTAAAAACCCTAATTATTTCTCTTTTAGTCGTATGGAGGAAGGAGATGAAGTGAAAATGATAAAAATTTCACTTAAAATTTCTTTAATTTAATATATATACTAATGGTAATTTTGTAAATTTTAAGACTTTCATCATTAAGCTTTAATTAACCCTTTTTAGTCTTAATTAAACTTATTTAAAATTAATATAACACATGCTAATCCACCCACTAAAATACCATTGGTTAATTTGTTCATTTGGCCCTTCTAATTAATCAACTCTACTTTTACACCTTTTACAATTTAATCCTTTCTACTCAATTAATTATCTAAACACTAAAATTTCATAACCAAATTTTAGTACGATGCTAACGAAGTCATAAATATTTAAATAAATAAATTTACAACTCGACTTGTCGGAATTGTGATCTCCAAATTACTATTTCCTACACACTGAAAATCGAGCTATTACAAGCCCTCTCAGTTTATTCACAATTATTTTCGTAAGGATTTTATACATAATCGAACAAAGACTTATCTGTCGAAATTGAGAAATCCTTTCAGGGCTCTGAGTATTTGGAATGAGTACCAATAAAGTTCTATTTAAAGAAGGATTCAAAATCGAACCACTTAAACTATCCCTCACAAAGTGGCAAACAGACGGATCCACACTGCTCCATTGAGACTAAAAAAGTTGGCTTGGAACCCATCCACCCCAGGTGCCTTTAAAGGTGTCGTACTAAAGACAGCAATACGGGTTTCCTAATCAGAAGCCACTCCTAGAAGCTTGTTCCTTTCCTCTGACGTTAAAAGAGGAAAGCTGTGTCTACAAGACAACTCACCCGTAATCTGACTATCCATGGTGTATAAGTCCTTAAAGAAATTTCTCACATGAACTCTCAACTCATCCTCCTCAAAATTCCATTTTGTCCCAATGATAAGACCCTCAATCCTATTTCTCTTGCGTTTGACTAAAGTGCGATTATGAAAATATGAAGTGTTACGATCCCCAAAACGAAGCCACTCAGCTTTAGATTTCTGGTATTATAATAACTTCTCATGCGAGAGCATTTCTTTAATCTCTTTTCTTACGTTGTTAACACATTCTTGGAGACATTGAGAAAACCGTCTATCAAGGATCCTTTCAATTTTCTTCAACTCACCAAACAGTCTTCTCTTCCTCTCAAAAATATTATTATGCACCTTTTTATTCCAATCCAAGATAACCTCTTTAAAATTTTCCAAATTTTCCATAATGGGCTAGTCAGCCTTCCAATTGTTACTAAGAACATTATTGAAATCAGCGTGACATAACCAACTAGCAAGGCACCGGAAAGGTCTCTCAGCTCTACTTTTCTTAGGTTGAAGAGAGATGAATATTGGCCTATGTTTAGATTTCAATCTCTGGAGATTCCTAACAGAACAATCCGAGGCAAATGAATCCCAAAGAATGTTACAGATAGCCCTATCAAGACGTTGAGATAACCCTCCCCTATATCAAGTAAAAGATGCACCCGAAGCACCCAAATCACGAAGACCATTATCAAATAAAAATTGTTGAAACCACTTACAGCTTGTTTGAGATAAAGAAACAGCTCCCAAGCGTTCAGTACCATCCAAAATACAGTTGAAATTGCTCGCAAGTAACCACGGTTCCATAACTAACTCAGCCAAAGATGTAAGAAAAGGCCAAAGTTCTCTTATGGCCGTAGCATGGGGACTGGCATACACAATAAACACAAGAATTGTTTTGAACTTTGGACATCCCCTAGTCAAATGTGAACTACCTGCGGATGAAATTTAAGAATTTCCACTCAAATATCATCATTCCAACAGAGCCAAATACCCCTCGCGAAACCATTAGCCTCAACTCTGAAGGAGTTCAAAAAACCCATTCTTGCAATGATACTTTCTACCCTTGCCCCACTAATCCGAGTTTCCAAAAACAGAATAAACTCGTAGCATATTCTTTCCGATATTCCTTAAAAAAATTATGAAAGCGAGGATGTCCCGCTCCTTGACAATTCCAACAAATTATATTAATATCCATAAATAAAAAATAAATTAGAAAGACGTACCTGGAACTCCTGATTAATTCATAATTGAGGGACCAGCTTTGGTAATAGCTTCTACCTCACCACGATCCTAAGCTACCAAATCAATAGGGCATGAATCACTTTCCAAATCATTAACTATGCAATGCATAGCTACCCCAATTTCCACCGAATCCTTTAAATTAATAATGTTGCTTTTTTCGGGTGGTTTACTAGGCTTAGCTAAATCATTTGACTTAATTTCATTTGATTTAGCTAGCTTGGCACTCGAATTACCAAAGAGAAAGATAGTATTCTCCTTATTCACCTCCAGTTTCATTTTTTTGTCACCCATAAATTGCACAGTTGTGTGAGAACCTTTGCTCAATTTTTCTGAAACAGTAACTGACTCGAAATTTAGACTTTGTTCACGGCCAATATGAGCTTTATCCTTCCCATTTTGACTTTTAAAAATCTGGTTCTTATTTTGCATCAACCCAAGTCTGCCCACATTGGGTTTAAGCACTTTTAAAGCATTAGTGGGCCCACCCACTATCAAACCCTTATTCTTGCTATTAGGCCGAATGGCCTGCTTCCCTTTAGCTTTAATATTTTTTTATTTTAAACCTAATGTACCGTCTTCTTCATTACCCTCTATTAACTCAACAACCAGATTTTCTCCCCTATCCCCGTAAAAATTTTCTCCCTTTCCATCTTCATTAGCCCCATCTAAGGTCAAAAATCGTAATCCTTCAAAGGAAGCACCGATTCCACCGTTGTTTCCTTCCTTGATCGATCTTTCTTTGCCCTTTCGTCACTCAACCACCATCCATGAGCCGAAGGCCTCGTCGGTAACTTTCTTTTCTAGTCCAAATGGTTGTCTGACCGTTGAGTCATTCTCCGATGTATCCATCGCTGTCATAGAAGCACCTAAACACAGATCGGAACCGTGACCAACCATGCCACATTTGAAATAGATATTGGGCAATGATTCATATTCTACACATTGCAATCGGCCATTGATCCAAATATTGGACACCAATGGTCGCTGTAGATCGACACACACAGTAATGCGAGCAAAACGTCCCCCCTCCCACCGTCAATATGTGTGTCTAATTTAACCACTAAATCGGTCGTTTGGCCAATAACCCGAAGAAGGCATTCAGAGTAATATCCTTCCGGTAGCCCAGGTAATCTAACCCACACAACTTGCGAATCAATACTTGTTTGGGCAGTAGAAAATTCAGGTGTCCATGGTCTGATTGAGAGGTACTTCCCAAAGATGAGCCACGGTCCCTCGATCAAGGTTATTTGGTAATCCGCATTGTCCTAAAACGAATCAAATAGAAATCATTTTCAAGATCCATTAATTGGAACTGACCGTTAGGACTCCACATTAGATTAATCTTGTTAAGTAAAGCATTGAAACCAATTCTGCCCCTAGCACTTTCACCACAACGGCCTAAGCCATTCTTTTCTGTATGTATTCTTTCACCCGAGCTGAGAAAGTGATGAAGGGCACCCCATCAATCATTTCTGTTACAGCATCTCCTTCCACTAAACGAGAAGGCCTCTTCTTGAAAATCAGTTTGTTGACTACCCAATGAATCCCCAAGAAGAGTCGATTTGTATGAGGGTTTGAATCCTTCTGGACTAATTTTCTGGCCATTCTCATCAACAGTGGGATCATCAAACTCAAAAGGCAAGTATGAGCGTGTGCGAACTTTTTTCGTCGCCCGTTTAATCCCGGAATTGGACTCAACACTGTTAGCACCGACCACTGGATCTACCGTAGGTAGGAGTGTTTTCGTGATATTCATTTTTGTTCAATTGTTAACGGTTAGTGCCATTATGATAACGTGTATGGCCTATATATGTATATAATAATAAAAGAAACAAAATTGTTTCTTTCACTCTGTAACCTTCGAAGCAAGGGAGAAGGAAAAAGGTAGGGAGAAAACCTAGGGTTTTCAAGTTCCAAGCTTCAATTGGTAAGCTTAATTTAGTCATTTTTTTGTAATTTTTATGTTTTTAGAATCTCGATACCTTAATTTAGCTAACCTGAGGATTTATTTGTAAAATTGTTAAGGTTTTAGAGAATTGCCATTAATGATTTTGAAGAGTTTTTGAGTTTTTAGGGATTAATTAGATAAGTTGATGGTTAGATTTAAGTAATTTGTTAAGTAATTTTTAATGATTTTGGGTTTATGGAATTATTTGAGAAAAATAGGTAAAAATGTAAAGTGAATAAAAGGAAATGTTAGAAAATTTGGCTAGTTTGATTATTTGCAAGGAAGATGATTAAATTATAAATTTTGGTTTAAGGATTTAAATTGCATGAAAGCTAAGATGTTAGGGAAATTTTGTAAATATACATTAAGATGGGTTGTAAGCTAGAATTAAATATTTAAATTTATTGGAATGATTAAATTGATGGGAATTATTATCTAGATCAAGAAATGAAGCAATCGAATTTAATTCGATGAAAGATAAAGTTTCGTTATAGATGTCGGCTTTGTTTGGAAACCGTTTTAGTCGAGGTAAGTCGAGGTAAGTAATTTTTAATAATTTTAATTGAAATTGTTATATAAATTGTATTTATGTCATATATGGTCATGATATATTTCTTGAAAAGGAAAAAAAAAGACCATGGTTGAAAGACACCATGGCAATATATTCGGTATTTTCGAATAGATGAAAATGTTGAAAAGAATATTGTCCGGAAGGATAATAAAGGGAATGGTCGAAAAGATAAATTTATTAAATTAATTATTTAATATTTTTATGATATAATACATATCTATTGAGGTTGTAATTGAGTTTATCTGCTTGAGATTAGTATGATATGATTTGTATTATGAGATGATGATATTTAAGTTGATTACCATATTTGGAAAAATGTGGAATATAAGGATGTGAGTTGGAAAATATTGCTACCATTGCTTGAAAGGAGAAATTATGTTTATTGAACATATGATGGATGAAGTAGATACTTAATATGTTATTATTACAGTTACATTAATTGTTAAATTATATGTTTCTATGTGATATCCATTAGTCTAGAGATATTTTATTGTGGAAGAAAGAAAGATATGCATAAGACTTTATAATCATTATGTGTTAATTTGTATAATGGAATAAGTTGTGAAGTTAATTAAAAATCAAGTATATATATATGAAAAATATGAATTTCATATAATGTATAATGGAAATGTACAACGGAATGAAAGGAAAAGAAGTTTGGATATGTACCAAGGTCCCGTTCGAACCATGTGAATATATAGGATACAAATGACATGTTATTAAGAGTTATTTACAGGTTATATGGGTGCTAATCTTAGATGTCCTACCGATGGTTGAGGTCTTGCATTGGTTGCGGATTCTCCACAGCTCGTGTGAGCAGACCCATTTCACAGCTTGTGTGAGCATTACAGGTTGTATGGGTGCTGGTCTTAGATGTCCTACCGATGGCTGAGGTCCGACATCTATTGCGGATTCTCAACAGGTCGTGTGAGCAACATCATGTAGCCCCACATCTCGACCCATAGCTCGTGTGAGCAGACCTATTTCACAGCTCGTGTGAGCACATATGGTTACATGTTACAGTCACAGCTTGTGTGAGCATTTTCCTGAGTATCTGATGTTAATCTTTTTGGTTCAACGGGTGATAAAGGTATATATATGAGATGTTATATGGTTAAGGTAGGTGAGTTGAAATACGTTGATAGAAACGTTTGAAATGAGAATGTATGATTATTGAGTATATGATGGATTAATTGTTGAAAGAAAATGTATAGTACAGAGCGATTATGTGTTATATATGTAAATGAAATGATTATAAGGTAGGGTCTTAGAGAATGAATTTATGAAATGGCTATGTGCAAATATGTGTTGAATTGAGACATTGAATATAGATATTTGAAATGTATTGTGAGTGTTAAAGGTGAATATGAGGGTTGGTTTATATACCAAATGCGTCTTCCACAAATAAGTTTAATATCAAGATAAAATTATATGTATACATATGAACTCACTAACCTTGTGAGATTTGTGCCATATAGGTAATTTAACGAACTTGCGATCAAGATATTGAATTATCTTGTAAAATATTTAAAATTACATCCTTTATGGTAAGTTGAAGTTTAAGTTTATTACGAATTTACTAAGCTTTAAGCAAGCTTACCTCGTTTGATTTTCTCCCTTGCAGACCATCGGACTTGAGCTGTCAATTGGATTACTCTTAGAGGTCACACTATCTGGTAATTAATCATTTATGTTGGTCCAGTTATAAGTGGCATGTAATTAGGATGTTATCTATATGTGTTATAACAGCTCGGTTTTCAGTGGTGTCAAAAATAGTATTTTCGGGACCTCAACTCAGACGAGTCGAGTTATAAATATTAATTATTTAATTTTTGTGATGTCATTAGTAGCGTATTAAATTTTGGTTAAGAGATTTTATCGTTTAGATAGTTAATTAAGTAAAAAGGGATTAAATCATAAAAGGTGTGAAAGTTGAATTACATAAATAAAATGCTAATTAAAAAGAAAGGAAATGTGCTTGAACGGTAAATAACCCATAAAGAAATGGGTGGACGATAAGGGCACTTAAGCATCTCAAATTTGCATATATTTAACCAATGGTAATTTAGTAAAATTGTAAATAAGGTAATAATAAAGAAAAGATGATAATTTGGTTATCTTCTTCACCAAAACAAGTTAGAAAAGAAAGAAAACCCTAAAAGGAGCTAGGTAATTTCAGCTAAGCAAGGTCCTTTTGGTGAGTGAAATCTCACCCGTTTTTAGTAATTTTTATGTTTTTGAGTCTGTATTAGCTTAATCTAGCTAACCTGGAGACTAATTTGTGATTCTGTCAAATGTTGAATATTTCACCATTGATGAATATGCTTATTATTGAAAGATTAAGATGGATTATTATGCTTGGTGGTTGGGTTTGATTTTTTGTAAAGCGATTTTTGATGAAATTAGGGTTTAAGGACTAAATTCTTAAAATGATGATATTATTGTATTTGGTGGGAAATAAATAGATTTTAGGGAATTGTATGAGGTCCATGTATGTTCGGCTGGGTTGTGTGTTGAGAAAAATGGCTATTTTTGCATGTTTTGTCAAGGACTAAATTGAATAAAAAGGTAGAAGTATAAGGGTAATTTTGTAAATTTCCCAAAAAGGACATAAATGCAAGAAACGATTTAAATTTCATGATTTAATGTGGAAAATTAATGACTTGTTGATTTAGATCACGAGCGAGCGGCAGATCGTGGAAAAGGAAAAATCGTATAATAATCCCTAGAGTTTCCTTTTTGCTACAAATTCGTCCAGTCAGTTCGCGTAACTATATTCTACTTGTTAAATGCTAACCTTATTTGTTTAGTTTATTCTTGTTGATGGATCGTGATGGAAGACGCAGAAGGATTAACATACTAGCTCATTGGAGCATACTGGCTCGTTTGAGCATACTGACTTATTAGAGCATACCGGCTCGTAAGAGCATTCTGGATCGCAAGAGTTAATTTCTCCGGAAGACCGCAAGGGGTATTGAATATTGAAGATGGAGGGAATGGAGATGATAGTTCTCATTCTCTTTCTCAGTTTTATGGTTATTCGTAAGTTAACTGTACAACGAACTTACTAAGCTCTGTAAGCTTACCTGTGTATTGTCTCTGTTTTGTAGATTCATTTTGCTGTTGGAGATTAGATCCCTGAGAAGAATCACACTATCCCGGGAGCTCGTTTGGTAGTCTTTTGTATCACCTGGCTTATATGGCATGTAGTAGGATCTATGAACTTGATATGATTTGTTGTAAAAACCCTCTAGAATGTTTATAAATGTTTGGCTAGATTGTATTAAGTTAGTACAACTTGGGATGATTTGTTGAAGTCTTGTTTTGAGTTATTTTGAATGAATGTCATGTTCTATCTATGTCATGGATTATTTTTATTATAATAGTTCTAACACTTAGAGGAATTGTATACATTTTATGAAATCTGCTTACTTGTTTCGATAGTTCTCTTGCATGTATCGGTAGAAGTACAAAGTAGGAGAGAGGTTAGATTTTGAATTGTATTATTTCGATAGTAGAATTTGATGTATTGGTAGTTCTAAACATAGAAGTATTGATAGAACGTCTACTTGTATCGGTAGAAGTTGCAAGGTAAAATTTCCTAGCTCTTTGGAGTTTTTTGTATCGGTAGAAGCATCTCGAGTATCGGTAGAAGGTACACTTGTATCGGTAGAACCATCACAAGTATCGATAGAAGTCTGCTACTGTTTAAAATTGTTTACTAACTTATCAACTATCGATACATGTCCAACGAGTATCGGTAGAAGTTTCCAGAAATCATGGAAATGACCTTTTTTCCCTTGCTGAGTTGTGGTTATAATTATTTGATGATTTATGACGTGTTAGGTGCATTTCCTTAATGAAGTAAGATTGAATGACATGTTATTTAAAAGACGAACAGTGATTGATGAATAGTAGGACACCGGGGCCTTAACCCACGACGATTTCGAGTTTTGGGTGTTACATGTGTTATAAGCCTTATGGATATGTTTTGTGTCAATTGAAGCATGAGATTTGAATATGGATGGATTTCTGAAGAAATTTGGCTACTGCCTAGGATTGTTTCGGTAGAAACCAATAGGGTATCGGTAGAAGTACAAGGGATACTGAACTTTGGTTATTGACTTGTCTTGTTTTGGTAGTTGGTACTAAAGTATCAGTAGTTGTCTGAGTTGTATTGGTATAACTTAAACTTGTATCAATAGAACTACCAGTTCTACCGATAGGATTCTGTAGTTGTTTTCAAAATTTTCTACCGGTAGGATTTTGTAGTTGTTTTCAAAATTTTTGCTCTTTGAGTTCTACCGATACTTGCTCAATTAAGTATCGATAGAAGTCCCTAAAACTTTAAAAATTCAATTTTAAATCGAGATAATTCAAGGCATTTGTAAAGGTTGATTTTGCCTAATATTTAATATAAGAAAAAAAATAAAGGGGTTTTAAAGATCATTAAATTGTTTCTGAAATGTATAATGAATGTTGCAACGACCACTTGCTCGAGTTCGGTGACTGGACCGAGTAAGGGGTATTACAGCCTCTTTAATTCCTTTTATATCAGTCACTTACTTAATTTTTCAATAAAACATTTGTATTTCCTTTATGTATTAGCAAAACCATCCTTTGTATCAATTTCATAGTATTATAATTCTTCAATTATTTTCCTCCTCCTCCTCTCCATCCCACATCATTTGTGTACATGTGTATATATGTATATATGAACCTTTTATTTTGAGTATAATATGCTTATAAGTAACACTTCTTATGATTTCATTAACTACACATTTTTAGCAAAGCTGTCCACTTGAGTAGAAGTCGCTAAATTATTTATATCTTGACCTACAAAACTCGAATTTAAGATTTGCTTTATATTTTTTAAACTAAAATTAATAAAATTTTTACCATAAAAATTTTATAATTTTTAATTAAACCAATTAATACAGTTTATTTTTTAAATCTTCCCTTGTTTTACTACTAGGCAGCTTTGATCCTTCTTCACTAAAAATCTATTATCTTTCCGTATAAGTCTCATATTGAGTTACCGTTTGTTTTCCTTGAAAATAGACTCATAATATTTTATTCATATAAATTTCATCTCCTAAATATGTTTTTACATTTTATAATGATTTTTCAAAGTTAGAACAGGAGACCTTGAAATCAATCTGACATTGTCTCATAGAAATTGATATATCTCATAATCTAAAATTTCATTGCTTACACCGTTTCTATTTGAAATTATGCACAATAAGATTTAATTCTACATATTCAACCTCTAACTCGATTTCTACAATTTTTGGTGAATTTTCAAAGTTGAACCATTGATGTTGTCCAGAAATTGTTTTGGTGGTAACATTTACTTTTTTATGGTTCTTTTATCTTTCATTTAACATACATAATCATTATGCTTTTGATTACTATTCAATTTAATCCTCAAAACTCACATATCTTTAACATGTAGTTTTATCATAGCTTATCTTATTTCAATTATATGCATTTCATAACTTTACAATTTATTCCCTAGCATCATGAGAATTCATCATTTTAATGTAATTTCACTTTAATATCACCTTGTAATATATCCTCTAACACAACATTTAAACTCTTCCACATAATATTTTATTTAAGTTATAAACTTTTGTGCACTTTATAATTTAGTCACCATTATCATAAATGCAAGTTAACTTGGTAATTTTATCATACCATCAGTTTCGATGAAATCATTATTTCAACACACTTTATTTTTGTTCTCTTTTTAACATTCAATTTCACATAACTAATTTTGTTTACTTTACAATTTAGTCATTTTTCTACTACTTCAATGCACTAATTCAATTTCATACATAATATTTGTATATTCATAATTAATTCAACTATTAAACATTCTCTATATTTAGATTAAAATTAAATAAAGTAAAGTTATTGAAGTACATGCCTTATCTCTTTAACTATTTTTAAATGTCAATTTAATAATATGATAAAAAATAAAAAATATACTCAACAGTTCAATTTTTTTTCAAACTCGTACTATATTTATTATAGATTAATTCATATTTAAATTTTAGTAGTAATAAGATTTTCTATTCCATTATTTTAGGTGTCTTTTTCTCTTTTATGACATATGATTGTTGAGAAATTGAATTTAAGATTAATGTTAGCTGGAATTTTGAATATAAATTGTTTTGGTCACTTCATTTATAATTCAATCCATTCTATTAGATCATGAATTTCTTTCGAAACAATCATAAAATGACACATGTCAAGTTAAAATTAATGTTGGTCAAAGATATTGTTATGATGGTAAAATAATGACATCATATATTATGTCATAATTATTTTTCTTTAATTAATTTAAAATTAAGATATAAAAAATAATTTATATTATCACTAATTAAAAATATAATAATTAAGTGATAATGTTAAATTATTATTTTATCTCTAATTAATTAATAAGAGATAAATAATAAAGGAGTTAAAATTCTTGTAGAACAATCAAATGTAATTAGGAGTGAACAAAATTCGATTCGACACGAAAAATTCAAAAAAATTTCGAATTTCGAATTATTCAAATCGAGTTAATCGAATCAACACAATTTTTTTCGAATTTCGAGTTCGAGTCGAGTTGAATTTTCGAATTCGAATAACTCGAATAAACCGAATACAAACTATATAATTTTAAATTTTAAATTTATATTCTCCACTCCCTAGGCCCAAAGCCAAAACCCACCCTATTTCTCCATAAAGTTCAAACTGACCCTATTCCTACTTCCCGAACTCCTACTTCCAAATACCACATTTATTTTTTTAAAAAACCCTAAATTAAACCCCAAATAAATTCTTTTCTTCTTTTTCTTCTTCAAAAACACTTAAATTAATCATTCCATTTTTTTTCTTCATCAGTTCATTCAAACTCCCCAAATCAAAATCCCTATAATGACGAATTCAAGAAAAAAACTTAAATAAAAATATTTTTTTTAAAAATTATATAAAAATAAACAACATCAAAGTCAATTTTTAAATTTAACTCAAACAAATATATTTGATTCGATTCGATTCAAATTTCATCTCACTCGACTCAATTCGTAAAAATTTCAAATCGAGTTAGGATGATGGAATAGGATCCGAAAGCTCGATTAACTCAAAAAATTTTCGTTCGATTCAATTCGATCGAATGCTCACCCCTAAACGCAGTAGTTAAATTCTACTAGAAGTACTCTCTTGAATATATTTAAGTAATTGACACTATAAAAAGAGCTCATTAATAGAAGCAAGTTCAAAAAGCTCAACAAACCTTTGCAGAAATCTCTAAAAAAGCCAAAGAACTTTAAGAATTTCAAACAAACATTATACTTGTTTTAAAAAAAAGCTACCTTCCGATCTAGTTTAACCAAGTAAAGGAAGTCAAAATGCATTCTTGAAGAAAGGCAACTTGAAGGTCCAAATGATTCAAAAACAAGTTAACATAACACTTGAAGTAACTTATAACCATCCAAGATCAAGTCAGATGACTCTTGAATTGAAACTCGAACTGAAGAGAAGAATCAAAGGAGAATTTTTTTGTATTCAATAATTTTCTTGAGATTGTAACTTTATTTTACAAAGTTATTAATAAAATTTGATTTCAATTTTTCAAGTCAACCTTTGACTCAAAAGTTATGTGCATATCCACTCTTTTTTTAAGTTTAAATCATTTAGCTTTACATTAATTTTGGATTTTTTGTTAGCTTTACATTATTTTTGGGTCATTTTATTATTTTAATTTTAATTTTTGAGTGTTTGGCAAGGTTATTTTGAATCTATTACATTTGAATTCAATTTTTTATTACAAAAGTTGAAATTTAAAGGTTTGAATTACAAAATGGTACCTGTTACAGTCCAATTTCGTCTGGATTTTTAAGTTCAATTTTTTACAAAGTCAAAAAAAAAAATCTTAAACTAAAAATTAGAAAAAACCTAACAGCTGTCCTTGGATGCTTAGTCACTGTTGCTATTGTCCAGAAATCTTGAAGATTACAAATCTACAAAAAAAGAAAGAAAATCACAAAAAGATATAAATTTTGTATTATAAAAACACAAAATCAAATGTAATAAGGGAATTTTTTTGGGAATAAAATTTAGAAATTTTTTTATACAACATTCAAAGGAACTTTTTTTTAAGATTGAGACGTACATTCAAAAAAAATCGAAGCAAATATTGAGATATCGATTTGTATTTGTATTTTTTCTTTTTTTTCCCTCTTTTGAAACTAAAAAAAATATAGATCTACTTTTTTTTTTACCTTTTGATGTTGATTCGTCCTTGGCGTCCTCCGGGTATGTGAGACCTACAGCTTCCTTCGAGTTTGCTTGGAGTTCATCGGAGTTCGTCTTTTTATTATTATTAATTATATTTATTTGTTTATTTTGACATTTAATTTATTTATTGTTTGTTTATTTATTTATTTGTCATTTATTTTCATGCCTAATCCCTATTATTTTTATGATTGCATTTCATATATTTATTGTTTATTTATTGTTTATTTATTTTATTTACATTTACAATTTTGCTTTTATTTAATTTTATTTATTGTTTTATGTATTTTATTTATTAGTTATTTTTTATGCTATTTTTAATTTTGCTTTCATTTAATTTTATGTATTCATTGATTTGTTATTTATTTGTATGTCATATTTTGTGCCTTTAAATTAATTACATGCCTTATTATATATTTGTTATTTTAGAGTTTTCTCATATTTGTGTTTTATATATATTTATTTTTGGTTATATTATTAATTAATTAATATTTATTATCATTATTACTATGATTATATTACTATTTTATTTAATACTATAATTATATTTTTATTGTGTTATTAATTGTATTTGATTGGATCAGTTTCTCCATAATAAATAAGTGCTTGGGCCAAGAAAATCCTACCTAATGGAGAAATCGTTGGAGAGGTGACAAAACCCTATACTTTTCATTACAAAACCAATAAACCGGAAAGGGATGGATTATTTTGTGAAAGAATTTTTGGACCTATAAAAAGTGGAATTTGCGCTTGTGGAAATTATCGAGTAATTGGAAATCAAAAGGAGGGCCCTAAATTTTGTGAACAATGCGGAGTTGAATTTGTTGATTGTCTTCATTTAATTATTTATATTCATGTATTTTATTATTTTGCCATTATAATTATAAATTATGTGCATACTCATTCATTTATTTTTGTATGACATTTTAATTCTTTTTAAAAAATACATAAATTATTTTCAAAAACATCGAGATAATGTCCTTTATTTCGGGAATTCGAAAAGATCATGTCCTAACTCACTGAGTGTGGTTTTCTCTTTGGACCGAGATAATTGAATACTCTATTTCAAAATGAAAATATACGGTATTTGAGATAATAATTAGAAACGCTCATTAGTTTCGAGGATTCGAGTTGTGCCCTAACTAATTAGACATGACTTTTCTTCTTGAATAACTCGAAGTAACGAGCTTTCTTCGTAAAATTTAATTTTTTAAATAAAATAAACATGTCATTCATGCATTTAAGGATTGCATTTTAAAATTTTCTCGAGTTTTTTATTTTCAACAATTAAGACATTAAATAATCGATTAGGTACCAATTTTGGGCGTGTGAGGGTGCTAATCTTTCCTTACTCCTAATCGACTCCCGAACCCGTTTTATGGTTTTAAAGACCAAAATTGTTGTTTTAATGATTTTAAAATTTTACAAGATAATCCAATTACACCTATTTTAAAAAGATTAGTGGCGATTCCATTTTTGTTTTTCAAAATATAATTCGAGATTTTTTTCAAAAAAAAAGTTTCGATAGTACCTAAACTATATTATTTTTCTCAAGTTGATATCTAAAATTTTCTTTTGTAATAAGTGATACCTAAATAATACCTTGTTATTCAAAGTGGTACCAAAATTATACCATTTTTCCTAAGTCAATACTTGGGTTTTTTACCAAACTAATACAGAATTAATATTTTTTTACCAAAATGGTATCTCACCCTATTAATTGTCAAAATGATATGTTTTGTGGGGTGAAAGGTATTTAATTGACGGCACCAAGAGGAAATCTAACACAGATTTTTTTAATTTTATTATATTTATATATTATAAAAATAATAAAATAATAGTGGTGCCAACTTGAGTGGCGGCACTAAGCGGAATACACAATCAGTACACCAAAAAAATAAATACAAAAAAAATACCTAACATGGGTGGTGTCATGTTGAATGGCAGCACCAAAGGTGCCATTTTAAGTGGCGGCATCAAGGGTATTTTAGGACACGTGCCAAGTCTCGAGTGGCCTGTGTGTGGGAGGGTTGAGAGGCAAATTTGGTTGGGGTTAAGGGGAAATTAAATTTGGTGGGTTTCTTTTGTTATAAAAGAGGGAGAGGGAACCAATGGGTTGAAAAAGAAAGACAAAAAAAAATAGGGTATTGTGGCTGTTTGGGTAGCAGCTACAGGAGAAGAAGAAGAAGAAGAAGGAAAGGAAAGAAAGAAAGAAAGAAAGAAGGAGGAGGAAGAAGAAGAAGAAGAAGAAGGAAAGGAAAGAAAGAAAGAAAGAAAGAAGGAGGAAAAAGAAAAGAAGAAGAAGAAGAAAGTTATTTTATTTGATTTTAAAATTTATTTTATTTTGTGTGTTTATTTTTAAATTTATTTTTAAAGTTATTTAATTTGTTAGTAGTAGTAGTAGTAGTAGTAATTATTTAGTTTTTAATTTTAATGTTTAATGTGATTAATTTGTTGTTATAATTTTATCTGTTTAGTTGGTTAATTAAAGAAGAAAATGACTAAAAGAAAGGTAAATGTAAATTTTTTATTGTTAATTTAAAGTTATATTTTGTTTAGTAATTATTATTATAAGTTATTTGTTTTATTTAATTTAATTTTTATTTGATTTGTTATTAATTTTTTTTATTTAGTAGAGTAAATTAAGAGGAGATGAAGGAAGGTAAGTTTCGTTATTTTAAATTTTATTTTATTTTATTTTGTTAGTAAGTAATTTTATTTTGTTAGTAGTAAGTAAGTAAGTAATATTAATTAATTAAAAATTAATTATCAAAATGGGTTATTTACCAAAATGGTACAAAATAAATATTTATATACCAAAATAGTAACCTCACCCCATTAATTACGAAAATGTGGTAGAGATACCAATTTGGTATATAATTATTTTTTTGTATTATATTGGTAAAAAAACCTAAAAAATTTAATAATGTGATTTTTTAGGTTTTTATTAATTTTTTATCGAAAAATTATTTATGTACTGATAAGTAAATTATTTGAGCAATTTATTTGTGTATTTTGATTAATTTTGAGGGAAAATACTTCTAATTTCTTTCATTTCTTACCAGGTACACAAATTGATGCTTCTTTACTTAAAAGCAAGCAAAAGAAGGATTAAATTGAAGATATGTGTGAAGAGATAGGCTAAATTCGAATTTGGAGGACATTGAGGACTGAATTGCAAGAAAAGAAACTCTTAGTGAGAAATGGTCAAAATAAAGACTTAGTCAAATTATTATTTTCTTTTTATTTTTGTTTATTTTTATAATTATAAGTTATTATTTTATTTTGACTAAATTACTTATTTTTAGCAAATGGGTAATTTAGTTTAATAGGACTTAGGCTAAATTTAGTAATCCAATTGTATATAAATAGGGGTTACTTGGACTCAATTGAATTTACTTTTGATTTTGATGAGCTATTGAAGCAATTGAGCAATTATTCACATTCTCTTCAATTCGTTAGTCCACTTGCTGCCATTTTCATTTCCATTTTATTTCTTTTTATAAATCTGTCCAATTGCTACTTTAGCCCCTTCCCTTTCCATCTTTCATATTCACAAACAATCCATCACCATATCCATCCATCAAGCATGAGTAAAATCATGTGCCACTAAATTCATTTTAGCCTTGGTCTGGTTATCACTCCGTCAAGAACAATCGTGAGTTACGA
Organism: Gossypioides kirkii; assembly: GCA_005610355.1. NCBI lineage: Eukaryota > Viridiplantae > Streptophyta > Magnoliopsida > Malvales > Malvaceae > Gossypioides > Gossypioides kirkii. The sequence goes on along the minus strand of CP032246.1, from coordinate 30,994,349 downwards.
AACCGTGTCAAAAACCTTTTTATCGGTACTCGCTATCACTCCGGTTTATAGAGTAGTACAAATTCGCCCCTTAAAGTTAATTCGACTTCAATTCAAAAAGCGTGCGTTGAGTTGAGGAAGGTTGGCGTACAGTTGGGAAATCAAGTCGGCCGTGCTGTATTCGAGTTCCCGCGAACAAATTGGCGTGTCCAAGTGGGAAAAGCTAGTTGGATTCCATCAAGGGTTGTTAATCCGAGTTGGGCTTTTCAGAACGCAAGGCTGTCAAAATCTTAAATCTCGAGCACGTGCGACGTGGTTAGACATTCGGCAAGGGTCGGTTTGCTGGTCGTATCCGAAACCGACTACTAGAGGAAAAGTTGGCAATTGGGACATTCTCGAGGCTATAACCAGCTTATCGACTAAAAAGGGAAGATTAAATTTCAAGGATCGATTTAAGATCGGAGGAAACCGAGGCTGAGGCTAAGCTTATTAAATATAGTTTTTCTCATCTTTTATTCTCGATTGATTATTTTTCGTCAAGATTTATTTTACTGTTTTTATTTTAATTTTATTTTATCTTAATTTAACATTTCTCTAATCCCTCACTCTTTTATTTTTATTTAGGAGACAGTCACGTGTCGTAGGCACGCCCTTTGACACGACGTTCAAAAGGAAGACACGAGAGTAGATTATAGCAACCAGTCCTTGTGGAATCGACCCTACTGCCTTATACTATTGTTTTGTATTATTTGTCGTAGGAATATTTATATTTGTTAGATTCGACACCCATCAAATTTTGGCGCCGTTACCGGGGACAGGTAACATTTTTCTAACTTTCGTTTGTTTTCTTTATGACAAGATCTGAGCAGACACCTCTCAACGACTTTGAACCGGAGATAGAAAAATTAGCCCGAAGGTTGAGAAAAGAAGCTCATGAAAAATGCCTACAGACAGAGTTTGAAGAAGAAGCTTTCACTAAAGAAATATTCGGTGACGAGGAAGCAGAGAAAATGGAAGATCAGAATCAGACTATTCGACAACTTGTAGCAGCACCGGACGAACAATAGCCATCGTGTATAACCTATCCTACTGGAGGAACACCGTTCGAGTTAAAGTCGGGCTTAATCCATCTATTGCCCACTTTTCACGGGGTTCAAAACGAGAATCCGCACAAGCACTTGAAGGAATTCCACATGGTGTGCACGAGCATGAAACCTCAAGGAGTAACAGAAGACCAAATTAAACTTCGTGCATTTCCTTTTTCATTAGCAGACTCTGCTAGAGAATGACTGTTTTATTTACCACTGGGATCTGTTAACACATGGGCTGACATATCTCGTTTATTTCTTGACAGGTTCTTTTCAGCAGCACGAGCAGCTAAGCTGAGACGAGACATAATGGGTATTCGACAGAAGGAGACCGAAACGCTCTACGACTACTGGGAGCGATATAAAAAGTTGTGTGCAAGTTGCCCACAACATGGACTTTCCGAGCAGTCACTACTTTAGTATTTCTACGAGGGTCTACTCCCTATGGAGATGAAGATGATCAATGCAGCTAGTGGATAAGCACTTGTCAACATGACCCCTCAAAGAGCTAGGGAGCTGATTTCGATGATGGCTGCAAACTCTTAACAGTTTCGATCGGTTACAGAACCCATGAGACGGGTTCATGGGTTAAGTACTCTAACTTTGAAAAATAAAATAGATAAGCTCACTAATATTGTGCAAAACTTGCTTGCAGATAAGTCAGGTCCAGCGAAGCTATGCAGAATCTGTACTATGCCAGATCATCCGACAGACTCATGTCCAATCTTACACGAGGAATCGGCAGAGCAAGCAAATGCAGTCAAAAATTTTCCAGGTCTACCCTAAAGACGGTAAATCCTTATTCGAACACATACAATACGGGGTGGAGAGATCATCCGAATTTAAGTTATGGATCGAATTCTCGGTTCAATTAACTGTATCAGCAAAGGCCGTCTCTAAATCAGTAACAACCACCTCCGAAGACGTCGTTAGAAGCTATTGTTGAAAGGTTAGCCACTAGCACTGAAAAATTTCAAGAAAAAACTAACATGCACTTTCAAGAATTAGATAGGCAAGTGAGCAAGTTGGCACTCACGGTTAGCCGTTTGGAGTCTCAAGGAAGGCTACCATCCCAAACGGAACCTAACCCTCGACATAATGCAAGTGCTATTACATTAAGGAGTGGTACAATCTTAGAGCCCATGACTGGTACGAGTCGTGCCCACGACACTGAACATGAAAAGAAGGAATCAGATCTAGAAACTCCAACAAAGTCGTCACCACTAAAATCACTTGTTGTGCAACCTTCATTTCCAGGAAGGCTCACCCAAAGCAAGAAGGAACGAGAAGATAAAGAAATTTTAGAGACATTTCGAAAGGTGGAAATCAATATTCCCTTACTCGATGCAATCAAACAAGTTCCTCGCTATGCAAAATTCTTGAAGGAACTATGCACCGGGAAGAAGAAGCTTCAAGGAAACGAGTGGGTGAATGTGGAAGAAAATGTCTCTGTCATGTTACAAAGAAAAATTCCGCCAAAGTGTAAGGATCAAGGTATGTTCTCAATTTCTTGTAAAATAGGTAATGTTGGCATTAAGAAAGCCATGTGCGACTTAGGAGCATCCATTAATGTCATGCCTTTATCTATTTTTAAATCTCTAAATGCTGGTCCTTTGAAAGAAACAGGGGTGATAATTCAATTGGCGGACAGATCATGCGTATATCTGGAAGGGGTGTTGGAACATGTCCTCGTTAAGGTAAATGAGTTAATCTTTCTTGCAGATTTTTATATCATTGACATGGAGGACGATAACTCGAAGAACTCTTCTGACATTCTACTTGGAAGACCGTTCCTCAGCACTGCACGTACAAAGATTGATATTCATAGTGGGACACTCACTATGGAATTCGACGGTGAGGTTGTAAAATTTAATGTTTATGAAGCAATGGGCCAACCTAGTACAATGTTGAATGTTTCTTGTGTTGATGTTGTTGAACCACTGACGAAATTGCATTTTGAATATTGTAAGGTAGATGGGTTGCAAACTGTCTTATGCAGGAGTTTAGACCTCGAAACTATGAAAAAATTGGAAGAACTCAGGAAGGGATTCGAGACCAATGGGCAAAAATCGAAACATTTCTACGAGAACTTTCAAATGCACGGAATGGAAGGATTGACCCGCAATACGTCAAATGGATAACATTTAAGTTCGTCGAGCTAACGACGTTAAACAAAAGCACTTTTTGGGAGGCAACCCAAATTTGTTGAATTTGATTTCGTATTTTAATTTTTAATAAAAGCTATTTGATCCATTTTTCACTTGCTATTTTCAGGTCCATTTGTGGAAGCTAACATCGAACGCATCTTTTCGATACTAGAGCGCGAGCACCGACGTCGCCCTCCACCTCATTAAGCTACACGGGGAGTACACTTTGCCCTTTCTTTTTTATTATTTTATATCACACATTGAGGGCAATGTGAATTAAGTAGGGGGGAGGAGACTTATTTGCATGCTATGCTCTTTCTTGCTAATATGCTTATTTTGTGTTAATTTTATTTGATAATTTATTTTGCAAATACATCTTTCTTTTGTTGCTAGGTTCATTTAAATAATTAAGAAATTATGAATAAATGGTTGCTTATTTTAATCATATATGCATTCTATAAACTTGAGAATATTATAGAAAAAGTCAGACATCTTCACAATACTAGGGACTTTTAAACTTGTTTAAGTATGTACACATATCATGTGCATAAATAAATTTAATTGTTAATAAATAAATTAGACTTGGTTATGAGTAAAGACTCGGAAATGTGACCGAATTGAGTAACCGGGTTGAGGTGCTTGGCTTGTTATCTTAACTCGCGTAAAAAGATTCGAGTGACGAACCGAAACTTGTAACACTCCACTAACCAAGCTACCTTGAAAAATAAGCTATCGACTTTTCAAATTAAGTAACCGGGTTGAGGTGCTTGGCTTGTCATCTCAATTCGTGTAAAAAAAATTTGATTAGGTCTCAAATAAAAAATGTGTGTGTGTACATATTAAATAAAATTGGGTACAAATTATTTAGCAAGTGTAATTAAGTTGCAATTTTGTGAAGTGATTGATTTTATTTCATGGTATTTGAAAGTTTATAAAATGTGGTTTGAGTAGATATAAGCAATTATTTATTTCTACTTTCTTTAATTGTTGCATGACACTTAATCAATGAAAGAAATTTGGATTTGTTAGATTTTTTGTCAAATAGTTTTAATATAAAATAAATATTATGCTTGAGGACAAGCATAGGCTAAGTAGGGGGATTTTGATAAGTAAATTATTTGAGCAATTTGTTTGTGTATTTTGATTAATTTTGAGGAAAAATACTTCTAATTTCTTTCATTTCTTACCAGGTACACAAATTGATGCTTTTTTACTTAAAAGCAAGCAAAGGAAGGATTAAATTGAAGACATGTGTGAAGAGATTGGCTAAATTCGAATTTGGAGGACATTGAGGATTGAATTGCAAGAAAAGAAACTCTTAGTAAGAAATGGTCAAAATAAAGACTTATTTTTATTTTTGTTTATTTTTATAATTATAAGTTGTTATTTTATTTTGACTAAATTACTTATTTTTAGCAAATGGGTAATTTAGTTTAGTAGGACTTAGGCTAAATTTAGTAATCCAATTGTATATAAATAAGGGTTACTTGGACTCAATTGAATGTACTTTTGATTTTGATGAGCTATTGAAGCAATTGAGCAATTATTCACTTTCTCTTCAATTCGTCAATCCACTTGCTGCCTTTTCATTTCCATTTTATTTCTTTTCATAAATCTGTCCAATTGCTACTTTAGCACCTTCCCTTTCCATCTTTCATATTCACAAACAATCCATCACCATATCCATCCATCAAGCATGAGTAAAATCATGTGCCACTAAATTCATTTTAGCCTTGGTCTGGTTATCACTCCGTCAAGAACAATCGTGAGTTACGAAACCGTGCCAAAAATCTTTTTATCGGTACTCGCTATCACTCTGGTTTATGGGGTAATACAAATTCATCCCTTAAAGTTAATTCGACTTCAATTCAAAAAGCGCACGTTGAGTTGAGAAAGGTTCGCGTACAATTGGGAAATCAAATCGGCCGTGCTGTATTCGAGTTCCCGCGAACAAATTGGCGTGTCCAAGTGGGAAAAGCTAGTTGGATTCAGTCAATGGTGGTAGAGGCCGCGCGGTTGAGGTTGTTAATCCGAGTTGGGCTTCTCAGAACGCAAGGCTGTCGAAATCTTAAATCACGAGCACATGCAATGTGGTTAGACATTCGGCAAGGGTCGGTTTGCAGGTCGTATCCGGAATCGGCTACTAAAGGAAAAGTTGGCGGTTGGGACGTTCTCGAGCGCTATAACCAGCTTATCAACTAAAAAGGGAAGATTAAATTTCAAGGATCGATTCAAGATCGGAGGAAACCGAGGCTGAGGCTAAGCTTATTGGATATAGTTTTTCTCATCTTTTATTCTCGATTGATTATTTTTCATCAAGATTTATTTTACTGTTTTTATTTTATTTTTATTTTATCTTAATTTAACGTTTCTCTAATTCTCCACTCTTTTATTTTTATTTAGGAGACAGTCACGTGTCGTAGGCATGCCATTTGACACGACGTTCAAGAGGAAGACACAAGAGTAGATTACAGCAACCAGTCCCTGTGGAATCGACCCTACTGCCTTATACTACTGTTTTGTATTATTTCTCGTAGGAATATTTATATTTGTTGGATTCGACTCCCATCATGTACTGAACTAATCGAATTATTATTTTTTATGTTGTAGAATGGATTCTTTAATTAACAATGAGCGTCCTCGTATAGTAGATACGGTGAATGAAAGAACACATGAAGGCAACCTCAATGTAATAAAATTATTATTTGTTCCTTATGTCATTTAGGAAATTATTATTTGTTTACGAAATTAAATTAGGTTATACTAACTATTTCGGTAAATTAACAGAGCAGTTGCAAGTACCGCCTTTAACGAGTCATGCACACGGCCTCAAATGTAAACCCCATTAACGTTTGCTTCCACACTTGCAGACGGTCGGATTTGGATCAGCGGGATTGATTCAAAAGTTTGACTTGCGGTATAATTTAATATCCGCATAGGTGGAGCGTTGGCGCCCGGAGACCCACACATTTCATCTGCCGTGTGGGGAGTGCACCATCACGTTGGAGGATGTTGCATTGCAACTCGGGATCTCGATCAATGGTAATGCATTCACCGATATTTGTACGATTCCAGAGTCGTTGTTAGTTTGCAACAACATATTAGGTCACTCTCCTAGTGATGGCAAGTTTACGTCATTTACCTTTACATAGCTCAAGGCCAATTTTGCGCATTTACCCAAAAATCCAACCAAACTGGAGGTTATGTGGACCATTTGAGCGTATATTTTGCAAATCATAGGGTTGTACTCATGCCGGATGTGAATAATAATAAGGTCTACATGATGTACTTGCCTCTACTAATTGATCTGCAAAGTATTCGTTCATATAGTTGGGGATCTGCAGTGGTACATTCAGGTAGGGAAACCATATTTACTTGTTGGACAATCGACGATAATCCCTCCGCACATGAATCGACTTGATCATACCTATCATCCGCCTCCTGCAAGGAAAAGAGGAAGAGGAAGAGACATTGGATGATGATGATTCTTATCATCCAGACTTTAGGGGATCCTCACATATCCTTGGCTCATCAAGCCAAGGATATCATCCTCAGTTTATCGAGCCACAATAGTACTATGCTCCTTCCGGCATATCATTATCACTGCAATACTCTACTCCTCCTGGGCATATGGCTGCTAATGATGACACTGATGCTGATGAGCAACTTCGTCGTGAACGCCGACCACCGTGAAGATATACCCCAAGGACCACACCGTCTAATCATGGATATTAGGGTTGTATCTATTAGTGTTTAATTGTGTATATTTGACTATTGGTGAGTTTTATTGATGACTTTTTACTTTAATTTTACATATATTTTAACTCATTTGATCATTTATTTAAATTTCATATTTATATATTGACTTAAATTTCTCATATGGTTTAGTGTTTATGTTTAGGGTTTAAGGTTTAGTATTTTATGTTTAGGGTTTAAGGTTTAAGGTTTAAAATCGGATCCACTTTTAATCAAATTACCTAATAATTAACAAATTAAATTGGAACAAACATTGTAATACAATTTGGTTGTATTAACAAACTTTTGTTCGGTATAAGCTCGAAAGTCATCGGAGACACCTCCCATGTAGACAAGTCAGGCATAATGGGGAACTCGTTTTCTTAAATACGTAACGTGCGCTCGAGAGTGTAGATGAGGTCGATGAACTGTTCAACATTAAGATACGTTTTAGCACAAACTACAAGGATATGTGCACATGGATAACGAAGTGTATCGAACCTTCTGCAGTCGCAGTGTCTATTCTGGAGATCAATCCCGTAGGACCTAGGTGAGATACCAGGTCGACGCCGTAACTTGAAATCTTTGAAACTGTCGTGAATATATTTCAACGTTCATCGACTTCGCTCTTTGACAGTTTGCATCCATTGCCTTCTTGACAACTTTGACAAACACGTGTCGGACGTTAATTTAATCGATTTATCGCGTCCCTATTACTGGCATCAAGGTAGTCAGCCTGTAAACATAGTCGAAAACACGGATGAAATCGAAAGATGTCGTATTCTCTTGAACACGTCATTAATTGACTTTATCAGGTTGGTCGTCATTTGACCATATCAAAACCCGTCATCGAAACTTTGAGACCATTGACACGGCTCTATGGTACCCAACTATTCTCGCAAAGGCTTGTTTGTTTAACCTTTCATGTCACGCTCAAGTTTGGTCATTCTTTGCCGGAATCGGTGTGGCTCTAACTCGTATGCTAAGTATGTATTAAGAAAAGATAAGTTACAGTCTCAAATTAAAACATTAAAGATGTAAAATGAAACTAAATATTTTCACCCATTTTCACAAGTCGTCTCTTCTAGTCTGCATTCTTATATTCTTGGTGAAAGTTAGCCGCAATGTGTCGGCTGCAGTATACTGATCTCCATGGTATACCAGTACGCCTAATGGCGACGATTATTCCCTTCCCTCCATCGAAGATGATGTAAATTTCAACGTTATAAATAACATACCTCCGCACATTCGTCAGGAAGAATTCTCATGAATCCATGCGTTCCTTATCCACAATAGCAAATGCTATCGAGAGCATGTTTTGGTTCTCGTATTGAGCCACTGCAATAAGTAAAATCTGCGTATATTTCCTATATAATCAGGTCTCATCTACTTGGATAAATGGTTTGCAATGAGGAAATGCTCGACCGCAGAGATCAAACGTCCAAAACATATATTGAATTTTTTTTTCTCGGTTATAGGTTGTTATCCGAGTCATAATAAAATCGTGTTACCAACTCAATGGCAGTCCCTGGCACATGCTATCGTATTGCAGCTATCCACCCCTGCAACTCATTGTACGACGCATCCCAATCACCGAACAACTGTTCCATTTCTATCAGTTTCGTTATCCATGCTTTTCGATATGAAACTCGATACTGGAATCGTTAATCGGCCTGTAAACGTCACAGCATTTAAGTCAAGCAGACACATGTCGATGTAAGTATAGTTGACAGATTGTTTTATCGGATATCGATCCCACAAGGATAGAGTTCTTGATGTTCAATTGTCGAAGTAACTAAAGTTAAAATTAGAGGAGAAACTAGTAAGGATGTCAGCATAATTAGACTAGATCTGCGCCACTAAGTTAATCAAAGTTGTCAAGACAATGAATAATGTCAGAGCAAAATAAATGTCGGAGCAACTGAAAGTAAAATAAATGGTTGTTGATGTTTTGAGAATTTAAATGCAGAAAAAGTAAAAGTGTGATCAAGTGCAAAGGATTGGAGTGGATCATTGATTTCACTAAGTAGCAACGCTAGATGTGACAACAAGGTATAGTGTAACTGAATTGTCACCGCAATAAGGTTCCAATAAAATCACACCAATAACAACTCTTCGTTTAATCAAGACTCAAGCGCTCACAATTGCCACACCTCTCAATGCTGGCAATGATAAACACTTAAGAACAAGTGACAGAATCCTTTCTAGTCTCAAGCACTTGTCGTGCTTGTTAATCTAACTTGTCACCGCACCTCCCAGTGTCGATAGACTGCAATTACACTCTCATGGTCAAGCAATTAAATCCAAGAATAAATAGATGAGAAGAATTAAGTTTGAATCAAAGTAATCTAACATTGAAAGATATTCTCTTATACAATCAAATGTCAATAGAATTCATTAGCATTAAAAGAGGAATTAACAAATTAATTAAAGCATATTGTCCCTAGGCTACTAGGATTATCTCTTAACTGCTCCTCTTGTATCGCACCAAGCACTTATCGTCAGAAGTTGTTGCTCGCTTGATCGATCAGCTCACCGTACTCCAGCATAAAGCTTTAAAAAAATGCAAAGTATTTGCAGAATAAATTCCTTCACCTTCTTATATCCATCTCCTTGTTTTCTCCTCTATTTATAAGCTTTGAGAATTGTAGATCTCATTTCCTCTCAGATCCAACTTCTTGTGCAGCTGTCAAAGTTTGTTAAAATCCAACTGTGCACTCACGCAGATCTGTTGTGATATTCATAAATCTGCAAGTTGTTGTCGCATTTCTGGGCGCAATCTATAATCTTTAGTTGTGGCGACAACGTGTGAAATTCTTGCGCTGGTGCTTTCAGATGTGCTTGCAGCATAAATTCACTCATACAAATCAGATGTTTTCATGTGGTGACATTTCTGGCCGCAATACTAAGCTAAACTTGTGACTGCATCTTTAAATTCTTCCTAGCATCGATCTTCTGAGATGGATCCCTGCGCTGACAATTGTGAAGATATTTTGCATACGCCGATAATAGTATAAAGAAGAGATAAAATAACGAGAATTTAAGCCAAACAACAATGAGTTAAAGAATATAAATACTAAGATGAACTGTCTATCATGCATGCTAAATATGCTACAAAAGAGACAATTAATATACAAATTTAGGGAGAAAATAGGTGTCATTTCTAATGCTATCACACCCCCAAACTTGAGTTTTTACTTGTCCCCAAGTAAACAAAAATTAACAAACTTCACAAGCAAACATGTCACCACAACCATTATTCTAACAACTTAAATTGTCTGGAATTCTAATATATAAATTACATTCACATGATAGAATAATGCGCCAACAATTTATAAACATGAATAATTAAAACTGCAACTTCACCAATGTTAGTAACATGCTTTGAATCTTAACCCTTCCTTAACCAATACAACATTTATGGCAATATATTTCTTTTCTTTTCTCTTTTCTTCTTCTTTCTTTTTCTTTCTTTTTGTGATTTTTTTTATAAGTGACTGAGAGATGTCATTGCATTACTCTACCTTGTTCCTGGGTAGTAACGATAGGGTGCAACAAACCTCTAGGAGGTATGTAATTGCGCCGACACACAGGCTAGATGATTTTTCTAATAAATGCAACGGAGTATTCTCCCTTGACAAGTCATAATGCACTCACATTGGAGTTTCTTTTATTAGTATAATGTCGCTGCAATTGGTAAGTTAGTTCAAGATTTAAGAGTTGATATTATTCATTCATTACTAAAGCAATTCCAATCACTCATCCAAAAATAGAAGGTTCAATATTCATTCATATTCACCCAATTCACATATCAGCATTCCAAAAAATTCAATATTTATGCATAAAAATAAAAATTGTAGTCACATTTTTTGTTGAAACTTTGCATACTTTCATTGAACTAAAGAAACAAGTAATTTTTCAAATATGTGGGTGCAATCGCATTTCCATTTCACACAAGATCCCCCCAAACTTAATGTCTGCATTGTCCCCAATGCACTGACAATAATATACAGATAAGAATGGAAATGCAAATAAATTAACAGGAAAAATGCAGTGACAAATAACAATGCAATGACAATGAAATGCATGCAACTACCTACTAAAAAGTAAACTAACTCATTATTCAGCAGCCGATGTAGTGGTTGCCTTGGCTTTCGTCTTCTTTTTCTTTGAGTGCTCGCCTTCCTCTTTGCGCTTCTTTTTCTTATCCTTGCACTTTCTCTTTTTGTCCTTTGAATTAACCGGAGTAACGGATTGCTCCTCCACAGCCGATTGAGTGGAGGCCTCATCGACAGTCATATCAGATGGATGGACTTCAGAAAGTGATGCTATATAGGGCACAATGGCCAGATGATCATAATCCTCAGTGCTGCTGGTGACTGCCTCAGCCTGGCTCGCTTCAGGTGGAGCCAAATTTTCACTGGTTGCCCCCACACTTATGAGGGCGTCGACAAATTCTTCCTCAAAATTTGTCAGGACATCTTCCTTCTTCTCTTCCTTCTCAGCTTCAAGATCCTTCTCCTCAGGTTTTTCTTCTTCTCCTTCATTCTTCTTCTCTGCTTCTTCATCCTCAAGCTTTTCTCATACAGTGGTGTTTCTTACAGCGCCTTCTTCTACCATGAAAGCTTCATCCTCAAACAAGCTGGCAATTATTTTGAAATAATCCTCCAATACGTTGGAATTTTCCTCGCTTTCCACATCATCTGAGATATGAATCCTTGTTGGGGATGGGCCAAGTTGGTGTCTGCCGTCAGGAGTATGTTGGTCTGAAGACGATAGGGCTTCTCTAATAATAGGTGGGAAGACAGGGAACTCTAGCATGAGAATTGGGCTCAGATTGCGCACTGTGGTAACAATGGCGCTGTTCCACGCCCTCGTGTACGCGTAAAAGGGATTTTGCCTGTAATCCATATCCTCTAATGCGCTGATAATACGGATCTGGCGCATGTCGATGTGATCAATGTTTACTTCCATTGCAGCCAACCACTTCCCCAACTGAGGGTCTGTGGGTGCATTGTCTAACTGCTCCTTTTTCTTACCTTTTCCCTTCTCCTTCTTCTTAGATGCTTCTTTCACTAGTGGAGTCTCTTGCCCTCTTATCATTCTCTCCACTGAGATGTCGTTAATGAGGCCCTTATTTTCTAGCACTTCCTCACCATTACAAGGTATTATCTTACTTTGTTTACACAACAGCATTATCAAAGAAGGGAAAGGTAATATACTTGTCTGCTTAGTAACGGCTTCAGCAATCTGGTCATGGAGAATTACGTCGACATCGATGTAGCGACCCTTAAGGATAGAGTGTAGAAGGCACATACGATCTAGTGTCGCAGTTGTGCTATGGGTTGAAGGTAGCAGGCGACTGTTAACAAAGTGAAACCATACTTTTCTTTGGGTTATAAGATAATGTCGGTGCATTGTATAGTTGTGTGGACCGTTACCAGTCCACATCGTGCCTTCAACACAAAGGTCTCTCATCACTTGGTCAGCACCTTCACCGGTCAAATATTCCAAAAGCGCAGTGTGGTTGTCTTCCTTCTCAGTAATTCGAAACAGAGCGTTGATGTGAGCAGCCCTCCAGGGTACTAAGCCCTTCCTTACAAAAATAAACTCCAGTTCAGAGTCTACAAGATTGGCGTAAAATTCTCTTACAATGGTAGGAGAATATCCGGCTGGGTGGTCGCAGAAAAATTCCAAACCCAAATGACTAATCGTTCTCGTGATTTGCTTCCTTAATGTCTGGTGTGGGGATAACTTTAGACCCTATTATGGGTGGCAGTTTCATTTAAGCATAATTTCATGGTAGCGGTCCTTCGTCGCCTTAGACAGAAATAGGACCGGTTCATTTTGTGAGGGTTGGTCTATGGTCCAAACCATGGTGGCGGAAGATTCAGTGGGGGTTTTGGACGGAGTTTTTGTGCCTCGTGTCCTTGCCATAATAGCTAGGTAAAAAGATTAATAGAAACTACAGAAAAAACTTTTAGTGGCAAGAGATGTGATTATTACAGTTTGTCTTGTGAAAACGTTGCGTCTGCAGCTAATAAATGTCAGGCTGCAAATCGTACCTTTTGGTTGATCTAAGGACTAGGGATGGATGAAGATCAATCGATGCAATTCTTGCTGAAAAAGCTTTTCTGAGTCATCACATAATGTGCCGACAAGTTGTGCTTTATGGTGCGTCGACAAAAAGATGATTTTTTTTATTCCTGCATAAGACTTAAAGGAAACAAGTAAAAGTAAAAAAAAAAGTAAATGTAAAAATGCGTTGACATTAAAGAAATGTGACCAGATTAATGTCTCGTTTGGTTTTTTAACATCTGGGATCACGTAATGTTTTAGTCGTTGGCCATTCACCTTGAACTGGTGACCATCCTTCATATTTTCAATTGTCACCGTGCCATTCTAGAATGCTTCGACAACCTTAAAAGGGTCTAACCATCTTGAATGCAATTTACCTAGATGTAGTTTTAGACGTGAATTAAACAAAAGTACTAATTGACCAAGATTAAATTATCGATGTAAGATCATATTATCGTACCATCTCTTAGTCTTTTCTTTGTTTATTACAACATTCTCATATGCATTGCATCGAATTTCTTCCAGCTCAGCAATATCCAACAACCTTTTTGTTCCAGCAACATCGTAATCCATGTTCACCTACTTGATTACCCACATGGCTTTGTGTTCAAGCTCAACTGGCAAGTGACAAGTCTTACCAAACACTAATTGATACGGCGACATCCCCAACGGGGTTTTATATGCAGTGCGAAGCACCCACAATGCATCATGTAGCCGCGAAGACCAATCTCTCTTAAATAGGTTAACCACCTTCTCAAGAATTCTTTTAATTTGTCGATTGGACACCTCCGCTTGGCTATTTATTTATGGATGATATGTGGTGGCCATGTGATGCTTCACACCATATCTTTTCAATGCTGTCGCTACTTGGTTGTTGTGAAAATGAGTACCTTGATCACTTATCAACGCCCTAGGTGTTCCAAATCTCGTAAGGATGTATGTGTGAGAGAACTTTAAAGCCGTTCGAGCATCATCCTTTAGAATCACAATTGCTTCAATCCACTTAGAGACATAGTCAACAGCAACTAGAATGTATACATTCCCAAAAGAGTTTGGAAATGGTCCCATGAAATCTATACCCTATACGTCAACTAACTCCAACTCTATAATAGGTTATTGGAGCATTTCGTTGCAGCAAGATGTAGAACCTGTGCGTTGACATCTATCGCATTATTATGCGAAGTAGTGGGCATCTCGAAACAATGTGGGCCAGAAGAATCCTGATTGTAAGACCTTTGCAGCAGTCCTCACACTACCAAAATGGCCTCCGTAAGGAGCATCATGGCAATGTCTCAGGATGGAAGTCATCTCTTCTTCAGGAACGCAATGACGGATAATATTGTCAGCGCATACCTTGAACAGGTATGGCTCGTTCCAATGATACTTCGTAGTGTTGCGCATAAATCTGATTTTCTTGTGACCAGTGGCACTCAAGGGTAGCTCACCACACACTAAATAATTGACAACATTAGCATACCATGGAGATGTGTCGACATAAAATAATTGTTCATCTGGAAATACATCGATAATTTGTGATTGATTGTTATCTTCGCTTCCAACTTCCAGACGGGATAATTAGTCTGCTACTTGGTTTTCAGATCTCTTCCTATCTCTGATTTCAATATCAAACTCTTGTAAGAGCAGGATCCATCTAATTAATCTTGGTTTGGCTTTCTTTGTAAAAAGGTATCTCAACGCAGAGTGATATGAGTAGACAATAACTTTTGCACCGATAAGATATAAGCGAAATTTGTAGAATGCAAAAACGACCGCTAGTAATTCCTTTTCGGTAGTTGTGTAGTTTACCTACGCGTTAGTTAAAGTTTTACTAGCATAGTAAATTGAGTGAAATACCTTCTCTTTACATTGTCCTAGCACAGCTCCTACAGCAAATCACTTGCGTCACACATTAATTCAAACGGTTACGTCCAATCTAGTGCGACTATAATTGGAGCTTGTACTAGCTGCTTCTTTATTGTGACAAACGCATTTAGATATGCGTCATCAAACATAAACTTTTTGTTCTGCTCTAGCAACAAGCATAGTGGTTTTGCAATCTTGGAAAAATCTCGGATAAATCTTCTATAGAAACCAACGTGACCAAGAAAGCTTCTTATTCCTTTGACATTTGTGGGTGGTGACAATTTCTCAATGATTTTTACCTTTGTTTTGTCTACTTCAATGCCTTAACATAATATTCTATGGCCAAGGACAATGCTTTCGGTTGCCATGAAAGGACATTTTTCCCAAGTCAATACTAGATTTGTGTCATCGCATCTCTTTAATACTTTCGTCAGATTGTCAGCGCATTGGTCAAAATTCTACCCATATACAGAGAAATCGTCCATGAATACCTCTAGTGAATCTTCAATCATGTCCAAGAAGATAACCATCATACACCTCTGAAATGTGGCTAATGAATTGCACAATCCAAATAGCATACTTCAAAAGGTAAAAGTTCCAAATGGGTACGTGAACGTGGTCTTTGCTTAATCTTTCAACGCAATGGCGATTTGATTATATCCAGAGTAGTCATCTAGGAAGCAATAGTAGGCTTTATCAACTAGCTTATCCAGTATCTGATCAATGAATGGTAGTGGAAAATGATCATTCTTTGTGGCCGCATTAAGACAATGATAATCCATACACACTCTCCACCCAATAGTAATACGAGTAGGGATCAGCACGTTCTTATCATTGCTCACAACAATTATACCGCTATTCTTGGGCACACATTGGATAGGGCTCACCCATGTGCTGTCTAAAATGGGGTAGATGATGCCTGCTTCTAACCACTTAATAATCTCATTTTTCACTACCTCTTTCATTTTTTCATTAAGCCTTCGCTGTTGCTCAATGGATTGCTTCCCTTCATCTTTCAGTTTGATTTTGTGCATGTAGAAAGAGGGACTAATGCCTCTGATGTCTGCAATACGCTATGCAATGGCCCTTTTGTGCTCCTTTAAAATTACGATAAGCTTTTCTTCTTGAATTGCTTCGAGGCTTGCACTGACAACTATGAGTAATGTGTCATTATCACCCAAAAAGACATACTTTGGATGCGTCGGCAATGGCTTTAACTCTAAGGTAGGAGCTTGTTCAATTGATGGTTTAAACACAAGGATAGTCCTGTTAGACAAATCCAAAGATTCCAATTGCCAATTCTGTCTCAGCTCACAACTATTAACCTCAGCTCTGTGGTCACATTCAGTTAGGATATCATCAGTAGATGTCACTGCATCTTCGTCTGGAACTGCTGAGCTCTATTCATTTAATTCTTTCATAATTATCTCGTCAAACACGTCAATATGGTAACATTGCTCTTTACTTTTTGATGGAGCTGTCTCGAACACACTGAAGGTAACATGGTCGTTGTTATGACTCATAGTGAGCTCGCCGTTGAAAATGTCAATGAGCGTGCGTCTTGTTGCTAAGAATGGTCGCCTCAAGATGATGGGCACCTCCTTATCTGCTTCGCAGTCAAGTATTATGAAATCAGCAGGAAACACGAGCTTATCGACTTGGACAATGACATCTTTGATCTGACCTTCAGGTTATGCTAGAGATCTATCTATAAGCTGTAATGTCACTGCAGTGGGTTTCATCGATCCAATTCCTAACTTCCTGAATGTGGACAAAGGCATGAGGTTAATACTAGCTCCCAAGTCACATAAAGCTTTACCTAGATAATGATTTCCAATGGAGCATGGGATTGTGAAGCTATCAAGGTCTTTCATCTTTGGTGGTAACTTATTTGTTAGCACAGCGCTGTACCCCTCTATGAGCGCAATTGTCTCGATTTCGGATAAGTTTTTCTTCTTTGATAACAACTTTTTCATAAATTTCCCATAGCTGGGGATTTGCACAAGAGCATCTACAAGAGGTATGTTAATGTGTAATTGCTTCAAACTAGAAATAAACTTCCGATAATCCTTACCATGGTCTTTCTTTTTAAATCTCTGTGAAAATGGCAAAGGTATATTATCAGTAAGTTGTTGTGGAATAACCGATTGCATTGACTTAGGCAATTGCATCGACATCTTCGTTAGGTGAATTGTAGGCATAATCTTTACTATAGATGGCTCATCCTCATTTATTTCTGCTGGGCTCTCTTCAGATATAACTTCTCTTTGTTACGTTGTTTTGGTTGCGTCGACATTTTCTTGAGTGAAATTGCTACTTGGTTTAGCAGTCTGCTTTCCGCTCCGTAACGTGATAGCCTTGCAATGTTTCTTCCCCTTCTACGTCGAATTCTCAGTATCGTTAGGCAAAGTTCCTGGTGATCTTGTACTCAGATTAGAAGCCAACTATCCTAGCTGGGCTTCTATCGCACGGATATAAGAAGAATTACCTTGAACAATTGCTTCAGTTCGCGTAATATGCTCTCTCATCAGCGCTTCAAGAGCAGTCATAAGATCTGATCTTTGTTGAGAAAACTATTGTTGTTGTTGCTGATGCTGCCCTTGCATATGTGGCAGCGCAGCTTGTTGTGGCTACATTCTAGCTTATGGTTGCATCTGGTTATATGCCTGCATTTGATCAGGATGTGAACGTACCTAAGAATTTTGATTATAGTTCTGCTTCTGATTGTTGTTGTAACTCCCTTGTCTATAATTCCCTTGTTGTAAGGAGTTTTCATATCTATATATAGATGCATTCTGATTCCCCCAAGGTTGTGGATGTCGATTAGAATTATTGTATGAGTTACCATAAGAATTTCCTCTGATGTTGTTGAAGTAAAATGCATTTTCAGCATGTTGTGGACAGTCCTCATAACTGTGGTTTTTGTCATAAATTTCACAAGAAAATGTCGGGTCATCCATCTGTTGGGCCACTTGAATAGGGGCAACGTCACTTGTTCCCTTCATGTTCTTTATAATGTTGGCTACAGAGGATACCTGTGCACTTAAGGCTGAAATTGCATCTAACTCAAGAACACCAGGATTAGTTTTTACTTGAGCAGAACGAGAGATAGGATATTGATAATCATTCTGTGCAATCCTCTCTAAAATTCGTACAGCTTCAGTATAGGTACAATCCAACAAGGGCCCATTTGTAGATGCGTCGACAAGATTTCTTGTCTGGGCATTCAATCCGTTGTAAAATATCTCGATCTAAGTCTCTTACTGAATTCCATGCATAGAACAACGTCTAAGCAGAGTCTTATAACGCTCCAATGTTGTATGTAGGTTTTCATCATTTAACTGATGGTAAGCTGTGATATCATTACGAAACCTTGCATTTATTGTCGATGGATTAAATCGTAAAACGAACTGCATTGCTAACGCATTCCATGATGTAATGGATCTAGCCGGCAAACCCAAGAACCATGTTCTTGCTCTTCCCTACAACGAATAAGGGAATAATTACATTTTTAAGACTTCATCAGGAGCACCATGTTGGCTAAAAGATGCGCAAATAAGCAAAAATGATTTTAGATGCTCTCGTACATCTTCATGAGGTAAGCCCGCATATTGCCCATTTGAATTGAGCATTTGAAACATCACCAGTTTCAATTCAAAATTTCCAACTTGTATAACTGGGCTTACAACCCCTGGTTGTAAATCGTCAAGTACAGGAACAATGAAGTCCCTGATTGTCCTGTTTTGCACTTGTTCTTCTTATGGAGGGTGATATATTATTAACGAGTTGTGGCTGCACTGGAGGAACAACATTTTGTGGCAGTAATGGTGGTAGATCATTGTTATTTCCAGTCATTTTCCTTTGTTCTCGCTTCTTTCTTCTAAGTGTCTTTTCAAGCTCCGAATCAAAACTAACAATGGTGTTAGGATTTCTCCTTGTGGACATGCAACTCCTAAAGAATAAAGAGAAAATCAACAAAATAAAATTAAACAGATTAGTAAAAACAAAAACTTAAGTAAGAAGGAATAATTGCAACTACAAAAATGAGCATCAAGTAAATGTCATCCTCGGCAACGGCTCCAAAACTTGATCGACCTGTAAACGTCACAGCATTTAAGTGCAAGCGGACATACGTCGATACAAGTATAGTTGATAGATTGCTCTATCGGATATCGATCCCACGAGGATAGAGTTCTTGATGTTCAATTGTCAAAGTAACTAAAGTTAAAATTAGAGAAAATAATAGTAAGGATGTTAGCTCAATTAGACTAGATCTGCACCATTAAGTTAATCAAAGTTGTCAAGACAATGAATAATGTCAGAGCAAAATAAATGTTAGAGCAAATGAAAGTAAAATAAATGGTTGTTGATGTTTTGAGAATTTAAATGTAGAAAAAGTAAAAGTGTGATCAAGTGCAAAGGATTGGAGTAGATCACTGATTTCACTAAGTAGCAACGTTAGATGTGACGACAAGGTATAGTGTAGATGAATTGTCGCTGCAATAAGGGTCCAATGAAATCACACCAATAACAACTCTCCGCTTAATCAAGACTCAAGCGCTCATAATTGCCACACCTCCTAGTGCTGGCAATGCTAAACACTTAAGAACAAGTAACATAATCCCTTCTAGTCTCAAGCAGCTCTCGCTGACTTGCTTGTTAATCTAACTTGTCACCGCACCTCCCAATGTCAGTAGACTGTAATTACACTCTCGTGGTCAAGCAGTTAAATCCAAGAATAAACAGATGAGAAGAATTAAGTTTGAATCAAAGTAATCTAACATTGAAAGATATTCTCATATACAATCAAATGTCAATAGAATTCATCAGCATTAAAAAAGGAATTAACAAATACTAACTCTTCCGTGGATTCAAATTTTTGGCCCACAAACAACTCTTCAGTGTCTGCTGCTACGGCCAATCGGTGAGCAGGTAGTATATCAAGGTACTCCACGAACTCGATTGCATGTGCCGCATCGGGGTCTATAAGCGACATGTGTACCCCAGTAGGATTATTATGCATCACAATATGTCTAACTGGGTTTTTGACTGGAGACGCGTTATAATTTCCATCATCATTCGCCCCTTCATCGTCGATATCATCCGGGACCTCATCCACATCCAGATAACTATCAATATCGACCTCATGATTAGAAGGAATACTACTATCATATCCAGCATCTCCATCTACATCATTCTCGGGTGCAGCAACATTAAGATCGATGTCTATCCCGCGTACTATTGATTGACTTTCAATGTACGATACTGGAACCACTATACACGGAGTTGGATCTTCATTTTCTACTAGAGTTGAATCTTCATTTTCTACTGGTTCCACATCAACTAACTCAACAAACAACTGAAGTGGTGCATTTGGATCCCTTGGTGCCGCCAATTAAAATGGCACCTTTGGTGCCACCACTCAACATGGCACCACTCATGTGTCAGGTATTTTTTTTCCCATTATCGTATTTAATTTTTTGATTTGTATTGTGTGTGTATTTCCCTCGGTGTCACCACTCAAGTTGACACCACCATTATTTTATTATTTTTTTAATATATAAATATAATGAAAAAATGAAAAAAAATCTGTGTCAGATTTCTCCTTAGTGACGCCGATTAAATATCCTCTACCCCACAAAACATACCATTTTGGTAATTAATGGGGGTGAGGATATCATTTTGGTAAATAAATAAGTTTTTATATTAATTTTGTAAAAAACCCTCAATATTTAAACTTTTTAATTATTATTACAAATGATACCTAAACTATGTTTTGTCCCCCAAATTACTTCGAACCGTTAAAAAATATCTTAACCAATCATTCATGAGATATGTCACGTTTAAATTAAAAGAATTAAATTAAATTGCACAAAAAATAAATTGAATTAAATAAAAACTTTTCAATTTTTTACACTCTCCTTCCCCACGATTGTTTCTATTTTTAATGTATTTTTTAACTGGTGGATAACTTTTCTTTGCAATAATTTTACTATTTTTTTTCTACTAAGCTTCTACCCAATTCTTGGATTTCATGCTTTATTTGAGGGTTTTTTTTCATTATAGAGATTAATTATTTTATGTAAAGTATATAAAAAGAATAAAAAAATAATACATAGGTTTTGAATTGAAATAAAAAAAATAATTAAAATTGAGGCTAAAAATGAAAAAAAAATACTCGTAATTTGGGTTTTGTTATCAAAAATTAGGTAGAAATAGATATATTTATAAATTCTTTTTGAAAAGAAATAATATTTCACTTTATTGAAATATTACATAAAAATTATCATGTCATAAAATTATGGGCTAAAAACTTTTCTTAATGATTGGGGTGATTTTAATAACCGTGTATAATTTAGGTAGCACATCAAATATTATAGTACAATTTAAATATCGCTTGTGATAAAAAAATTAGATAAATTGAGTACCACTTTAGCAATCTAATTTAAATATCAATTTAGAAAAAAAAAAATTAAGTAAGCAAAATTCAAATATGTGAAATGAAATTTGGCGAAGAGGATTGGGGTGTGGGGGACAGGTCCACGTGTCCGGTTGAGAGAGATTGTTGAAGGACCTAAAACACCACCACATGTTAAAAGGGTTATGGGAATAATTAGGTTCATGCGCTCATATTAAGGCTTTACACCCATCCAGCTCTTAAACAGCAAAAAGGATGGAGCTAAATTATATTTTTAATAAGAAAAAAAACATATTAAGGTTTTTCAAAGAAAAAAAAGATTACGGCGGATGAGTTTTTCATTGTGTTGGTAAGACTAAAACTTTAAAATCTAAAAGTTAGATGAGATAGTAATAATTTCTTTTGTGGTTAGCATTTATTTTTTTAATAAATTTATAGAATGTGGAAAATTAGCTAGAATTTGATAATATATAATTTAAGTATAATTTTTTCATATTTATTATAATTAATTGGTTGTTGAATTAATTATTTAATTATTACTTTTAATAATTGTAATTTAATTAAAACTTTAAAAACAAATTTTGATCAAGGATGATATCTTTCAAGACCATGATATTATTAAGTTTCATATGAAAAAAATGTTTGAATCATTTGAATTTATTTATAATTGATGATATTTTTTGTAATTCATTACATACAACCACTAAAGATAAAAAGTTTATGAGATTAACATATTTTATGATTAAAGAGGCGAATTCAGGGGTTGGTAGTAAAGGTGTTCATGGATCGGGTTCAGTCGAGTTCGGGTCGAGCTTAAGTATGATATTAACATACTTTATATTTGTTCAAGTTCGGTCCGACTAAAAATCCGAGCTTAAAATTTTACCCAAACTCGTCCATATTTACAAAAGATTAACCCAAGTCCATTTTAGATCCGTCCATAATAGTTTTTAATTTTTTTAAAAATATATATATTTATATTATATTATTTTAATATTTAATAATTTTATAAAAAAATTTGTTTATTGAAAATTTTTATATAGTCATCTTAATATTTTTTAATATTTATATCAGAGTAATATTATATATTTAGTATATGTTTATTTTTAATATGTTTTAAATTACATAATATATAAAAATAACATGTTACAAAGCATTATAAACTTAAAATGAGTTAGGTCAAATCAAGTTCAAGCCTTGAATGTTAAAGCCCGAGCTCGACTCATATTTTAAACTGGCCTAATTTTTTTGCCTAAGCCTATTTTTCGAACCTAATATTTTTGTCCAAACCCTCTTAAATTTCAGGTGAGCCTTCAAGCTTGGACAGGTAACCCGACCCATGAACAGGTCTAATTGGCAAGGGTCTCGATTCTCCTAAAATGAAAAATTACTATTTAAGCTCTTTATAATTTTTTTAAATTTTAAATTAATAAAAGTAAAATTACACTTTAAACATTCTTATAATTATAAAAAATTAATTTAATCCTTTAAAAATTATAAAAATATAAACTATTAAAAATTTAAAAAAAATTCACCCTAAAAAATTATCTGGGTTCACCCTTGATTATATTACTAACGAAACTGGCACAAGTTTTTAAGCATCGAAGTTAAGCTGGTAGACATATCAAGGATGATATTTTATTTTTTTGAAGTAAGGATATGTATGCTTTTAAAATTACACTTTTATTGTATAATAACGTAACCCCTAAAAAATAGTTTTAAGGGAAAAAGAATAAAAGGGTCAACGTCAAATCTAGGTGGAAAAGAAAAAAAAAGAAGAAAAAGAGTGAAAAAGTAGGGGCTTAGGAGAAGGGGGTTTAAAAAAGCAATGTCGACTGACAGACCAACCCTGAAGCAACATTGAAATCTACGCAACTGAGCCATAAAAGAATAAGTGGCCCAATTTACGCCTCTTTTCTTGTCGATTCCCTTCCTGCACTTCACACTCACACTCAGGTATGTATATATCTATGAATCCATAAACACCTCGCAAAAGGGCAAACAGTGACCACCAATACTCACCCAAAAAACAAAAAAAGGCAGTATAGAATAGATCCAGGATCCTGTTCTTTTCACATGATATTACACTATTTATAGTTAAACTTTATATATGTTAACATATGATCCTGCAGTCATGTCCTACAGTTTTAAACCTAATCAACCTCTTCACATGCGTATAATATATTGGAATTTGAAGCAATACCGGATAAAAATATCTGTACATGAGAGAGAACAATGATCTCACTCATGGAAGAAATACCAATCTTGAAAAAAATAATATCTGGATCAACAGCTAGAGAACCCCCTTCTTCAGTTATATACCAATCACTGATTTTACCTGTACGCCAATTTTGAGAAGAAGATGAACATAAAATAGAGCAAATTCTATAATCTAAGTCGGCATCTTATTATGTTGTTGGATTCTCCTCTTAACACTTGAATCTCAAATACAACTTTACTAAGACCATATCTAAAACCTACCTTGGAACATATCTGAAACGTCAATCCAGAAGATTCTACCAGTTATTAAAAGTCTTTTTGCTAGTACAAAAGTTGCATTCTATCAACCCCATGTCTAAAAGGCCCTTTAGCAAACTCTGATAAGCATATAATAGAGCCAGCAGTATCTAAAATAATCCAATGGTAAATAAGAAACTTATCTAAATGTAAAGAAAATAGTAGTGAATAAGATACTATACATGCACCTGGTGATGTATTGCTGAAGGGAAACGAAGAAATCATAAGGAAGACTGACCTAATATATCACTATATCAGTATATCCATCAACATCGTGGGTCGCAGTCAATCTTATATATTAGGACTGCTCAACAATAGTGTTCTATATCTCATGCAAGTGGGTTTAGATAGCAATTCACAATGGTCCACTAGTCAGTAACTAATTAAGAAGCTACAGTGCTGTACGAAGCACTCATGGTGGGAGATTGAATTAGTACCTTTCAATAACTAGCTTAGTCAACATACAAAAAGCACACAGACATAGACAAGTGAACCAAAATAGAAGAAATTCAGGCAAAGCGCGTCAAGGAGTCAAAGTATGACAGTTTAAAAGTATGTAATGCATACCACAGTGATCTCTTCCTCATCTGTTATGGATTCCTGGGGGAACAATATCCTCAAGTAGCCTTTTATTTGTGGTTTGTGGCAGTGTACGAGATTCTACTATTTCTATTGGTACTTGTTGTGAACGTATTATGCTTGCAGGAATGTCCCTGTGTGGATAATAAAATTGTGAGACTGAAGGAGTGAATCGACCAGCAAAGGCCGCTTCACGGCTGATGAGTCCACCACGAGGGAATCCGATACTGTGATGACAGTGCTGACCTTCATATCTAGTAATGACAATGGTGGGATCTTCAGAGGAGCGTTTTACCCTCTTCTTAATTGTGCATTTGCTGTTTGTGCAACGGTAGTAGCTCCTGCAAATCAGATTTTGCACACAACATTTTGAAAATTTGTGTTTCCATTAATGATTTTATCCATGAAATCATATTTCATCACCATCTAACATAAGGAGTCCTCACATGAAAATTTTCAGTTCATGACTTTTGTTTTCTTTAGCCCTGAAACAAAATATCAATTACATATTCATGAATTGAAGGAATCTCCTTTTACATATAACAATAGTGGTTCAATGATAAATATTTAACTTTTTTAAAGAAGTATTATCATGAACTCTAGTTTTTTTATTTCGGGAATCATATATGAATGAATTGATGGAATCTTCCCCTATAACAAAGATGATAGAAGGAAATTCATAAATAATCTCCTAGAAAGGAAGTTGATTATAATATTGACAACTGAATGTTGTTTATAATATTTCACTTTAAAAGTTAAAATTATTTTACTGAAAACAGGCGAATCCAATTCAAAAAGTGGGAAACATGTCAATTTTTCTCTGATTAACCTAGGAAATGGACTATTTTTAACAGCTTTTTGTCCATATTTCCGCCATCGATAGCCATCTTCAAGATGTTCAACTTCACTCTTGGTCATAAATGCAAAACGTGGCTATCGCTTTTGCCCCTTCTTCCTGGCCTTACTCCTACACAAAAATATTCCACCCACAATTTATGAAATTGAAAAATGAAAAGATAACATATTCCTAAGATTTGTTTGAAAAGAAAAGGTTAATGCATATGTTTCTTTGAACATGCAACTAGTGAAGTAGATACAATAATGCAGCCATTAATGATGGGGATAAAAATCAATCAAAGTAATAAAAACAACTTTCTTTGAACATGAAATGCATTAATATGGAAGAAACAAATCCACGGTTTCATGAGATGAATGTCTCTGACCAATGGACTGCATTTCCAAATTCCTAAAACAATGAGGGAAAACCCATCACAGATATAACACTAAAATCCCATATAAAGTGAGAATGCATACCTTTAAGTGAGGGGATGAATTCAGAACAAAAGGCAGACTTCATAGGGAAAAACAAATAGGAAAGAAGTACTAATTAGGAGTATCTAAAGGGCTCATATGTCACCAAAAGAGGGTTTTTCGAAGCTACATTCTCGCTTATTGCCTTTGTATTAACGTGATTGAAACGTGAAAATAAAGAGCCGAAAGAAGTATTTTTTTTTTAAAAAAAAAGGGGATTTCTGAAAGCACACCATTCCCGCTACAATAGCGGCGATGTTCAACGAGGCCACTTCGCTTATTATAGCCAAAAAGTCCTTTTTATTTTCGCCCTTTATTCCCTTAATTGCACCTATCATGTCGCTAAATTTACGAAACAACCTTAAACCTCCCCCAACTTGCATGAAACAAAGGATGCTTTTGTTTGACAATTTCTCAGTGTACGGACTCTCAAGATTGCACCCGTCTCTTCTCTCTCATGACTTTTTGATACGGTGGCTTTTATCACATCTCTTATGTTGCCCACAGAAATTGTGCTTAATTACGATTTAGTCCCCCCACAATTGCATAAAAAAGAAAAGGATAAAAAAGAAACATTTCCTTCCAATTTTCACGTCATTTTTTTCCTATTTTCAACGGTGGGATGGATGTTTGTTCACTACTACTCACGGTATCTCAGGTGGTTTCCCCCCGGATCCTCTCCGGAGCTCGAAGACACCTATGGAATCAATGTCGACACATCAGCCGACCCGCCAACAGGATTCGACGCTATCCTTGAACCCGAACCCGAACCCGAACCACAAGCAGCAACACAGCTATGCGAGCCGCTAAAGCTTCCCGCCAAATAAGGCCTGGTGTCTGCCCGGTCAAATTCATCGAACCGGTCAATCTGTTCAGCATGATCAGGTTGCAGATTCTAGTCGAACTCACTCAGTATATTGCTCTCCTTATTGAAGAAGCTGTTGACGCTGTGGGAGATTGAGTCAGGTCCTCCAACGAGTGCCCAGCTCGAATCAGATGTAAATTCACTCACTGGATCCACACCCTCTTTATTTCCATCCTCTTAAACGAAAGGAAAAAATAATTAACAAATTAAAGTAGACAAAACAGAATCTAAAAGAGAACGTAGAGAGGGAAGAATTAAAAAGGAATGGAAGGATAGAGAGAGAGTGTGAGCCAACTAGGGTTTTGGGTTGGAATGTATGAGTTTTAGTGTTGGGAAGGGACGCTTAGCTTTTCGAAGTTATTTTTTTCTTCTTTTGTAGTGTCAATACAAAAGAAAGAAAAAGATGAGGTGCACAGAACAAGCGAGTAAAAGAGAGAGTAGGGGAATAGTCGGATATAGAGAAAAGATAATAACGACGTCAACTGAAAATAGTTAAGAATGGTAAGTGAGACCCACGCACATGAATGGAAAATAGTGATACACACAAAAAAATTTTGACATAACTCTAACGTAAGCAAAGCATCGTGTCCTCCCAACATCCATTTAGTTTACATGGATAATGTTATTAATTTCGGTGAAATTAAATGCAATGGTAACATTAATTATGGTAAGGGTGAAACTAATTATCATAGTATTTATAGTAGAAAATGAGAGTAAAGAATATTATATTAAAATTAATATGAAAGAGAAGTTACCTGATAATATTGTAAGGGGAAAATGCCCCTTTTTTTAGACATCTTTTTAAGGTTTGGTTCATGATCCATAATAATAT
Organism: Gossypioides kirkii; assembly: GCA_005610355.1. NCBI lineage: Eukaryota > Viridiplantae > Streptophyta > Magnoliopsida > Malvales > Malvaceae > Gossypioides > Gossypioides kirkii. The sequence goes on along the minus strand of CP032246.1, from coordinate 30,966,937 downwards.
AGTTTTGTCTGCGGCAGATGGTAATAGTATTGGGTGTTAGAAATATTAATGAATTCGAAATGTGAGGCTATTGAATAATATTATCTCTTTTTATGTTAATTTTGTAACACCTTTTGTCGAAATCATTTTTTAAAATAAGTCTCGAATTTTATTTTAAAATCGAAAACGGAGTCGTCTCAAACCCTTTTTATTTGGTGTGATTGAAGCACCTAAAAATATTTTAATTCATTTAAAAAATAATTTGATCATCGAAATCCAGAAAATGGGTTCGAGAGTCTATTACATGTGAGGAAGGATTAGCACCCTCACACGCCCAAAATTGGTACCAAGTCGATTTTTAAAAGGTCTTAATTGCTAAAAATTTGAGAACTCGAGTAGAAATTAAAATGCGATCCCTAAATGCATGATTAACAGGTTTAATATTATTTTTAGAAAACTGAACTTTATGAGGAAGGCTCATTACTTTAAAATAATCGAGAAGGAAGTCTTGTCTAGTAAGTTAGGGCACGACACCTTGAATTTTAAGAAATAACAAACATTCCTTTTATTTCAAATCTCATGTTTTTATTTTTTATTTTTAAAAAGAGAAAGGTACTCGATTATTCCGGTTCAAAGAAAAAATCGCACCTGGTAAATTAAAGCACGACTTTTTAAATCCCAAAATAACGAACATTGCCTCTATTTTAAAATCATTTATTTTATCAAAACACACATATTTTTTACAAAAATCGAATGAGGATGAATGAGCATGATATACAATTCGATAACGATGAAACAAAATATGGCATGGCATAAAGAATAAAAGATAGATAAATACACGATGGAATAAAATAATAAATGTAAATTTAAAATACAAAACAAATAAGATAATATTAATAAATAAATATATATAAAAAATAGAAAGGATTTAATTGAAAACAAAAACAAAAATAGTGACCAAATTTTAAAAATATTAAAAGATTTAAAAAAAATAAAAACAATTTTAAAACAATTTAAAGAAACAGGGATTAAATGGGAAAATTTCCCTATTATTTTCAAAATAGTGGTCTGAGGACTAAATTTTAAAAAAAATAAAATCAAGTTGCCGAATTTAAAAAAAAATAGTTTAGAGGCAAAGGGGATAATTTTTAAATAAAATAAAATGCAGAGGGACTTGCTAAGTAATTTTCCCCCTTTTTTAAAAAACTCGCAGGTCCTTATAGTCAAGCAAACCACGACGTTTCAAGGCCATGGGAATTGGCCTAAAACGACATTGTATGACACCCAAATTGATGCGAAAAAAGGACCAAAATGAAAGCCTAAAAAATGCGGAAAGACCATGGGGATAAATATCCCTTTTTATGAAAACACGTGGACCCTGATATGGGTCTGGATCAGGTCAGGTCGGATGGTCTCAACGACATCGTTTTTGGGCATTAGTGCAGGGCCCTAAACGGCGTCGTTTTATTAACCCTATAAAACCTAAAAAAAAATTAAAACCTTCATTTTCCTTGTTTCTTCAAAAAAAACCTCTCATTCTCTAATTTTTCTCTTAAAAGAGACTCCATGTCTAGTCATAAGGGGCCACTGTGGGCCATGTTGTCAACCACCGTCATCGACGATGGTGATTGCCGCCTATAATGGCCGAAAGTTCAAAAAAACTCTCCGGGCTCGCTTTATTGCCACAAAGTCAGATCTGAGATCCGATTTACCAAAAATCGAGCAAAAAACCCTCAAAACATCCTTAAACTTCTCGGTTTTCTAAGTTTTTGAAAATGTTTTGCTTTTCTCTTTTTTAAAAAAAAATATCCCTTCATCGGAGCACCTCACGAACATTGATGAGTTCGGAGGGACTCCGTTTGGTCACGACGTCGCCATTGAGTAAAACAGCTATGAAACCCTAACCCCTTTACTTTTTTATTTTTTATTTATTTAAAATTTGTTTCGAAATAAGGAAAAAAATAAAATAAAAATAAGTAGAATATATATATATTTGTACTAGTATACCTTAAGAGCAAAAAAATGCTGATTCTCTTTGTATTTCAAATGGAATTTGTGGGTTTTTTATTGTTAAAAATCTCAAATGTTATTTTCTTGTCTATTCTTTTCAAGTAAATTTTACATTTGATTTTTTTTTGTTTTTATAACACATTTTTACAATCTTTTTCGAATTTTTCGGTTCGAGGTTGGGTGCGTGCAGATCGTGGAGACGTGGATTCGAGGGCAACGACGACGACAGCGATAGCATGGGCGACATAGCTCTGGCAGCGATGACAGTAGCAAAAGGGCAGTTAGGGTTTCCTTAGTGCTTAAGGTTTTAGGCCATTTGGGCCTTCAGATTGGCTTTGTAAATTGGGCTTGTAGGTGTATTTAGGTATTGGGTAATTGTAAAGGGACTTTTTATTTTGAGTTTTATTTTATTCAATTATTTATTTATTTATTTATATTTATAAAATAATAAATAAATAAATAGTAAAATAAAAAAAATAAAATTGTGTTTTGTACAGGCTCGAACGAAATTGGGCTTGTATACCCTTCATCTAATCGTTGGATTCGAGCAATAAAGTGCTACAAGCAATTACCATACTAATACAAACAATTTACAATTTTTAAAAAAGTAAATAATTACTAAATAATTACATACGAGTATGCATGTGATCATTTTTTATTTAATTCAAATAAATATTGAGTATACAAAAACTTAAAAATAATTCAGAAAAGATTAGGGATTGATTTGAAACAAAATGAGAAGTTGGAAAAATCTAAAAATAGGGGAGACAAGACCGTGTCCTCAGATCGTGTGAAAACGTCCAACCTATGTGAAGTTTGACACATGGTCGTGTGTGAGTGTCACATGACCGTGTGAATAGGTTACACGATCGTATGGGCAGACCGTGTAACTTACTGACCTCGTGTGTAATAAAACCACAAAATTTTATAGACCACATGGTTGTGCCTCCAACCTGTGTGTGGCACACGACCGTGTGCACCTGGAAAATTTTGTTCTAAAACATGTAATTTATCCATGTGACACTTATACCACAAGCTACCATTTACATCAACTTTAACCTATTCAAAAGCATTTAATTTAAACTCAAATCATCATTGGAACAATCCTCTTAAGAGTCTAGCCAATATGTCATAATTGACACCTCAAAAACACAATTTAAAAATTAGCTAAATGACCACATTCATTCATGTCAATATACCCTAATTGATATATCAAGAATTCAATCTACACACGTAGACATTCAATCATCATATATTTAGGTATCAAACCAAGACAACCTATCAAAATACGAATCACAATTATTACCATCACTCACATGCATACTTACATAATCTCAAAAAAGACTAACTAAATATAAAATGACCATTTAAAACATTAAACTTCCTAGGTACATGCCAAAATTGAAAAGAACCATTCACCAACATTGGTTTCAGGATTTGCCACTGGATACTGAGTCAACAATCGGATCAATGAATACTTAACTTGAGCACACAACAGAAAATAAATCATACGATGAGTAAAACCTCGTGACATTTCTATAATTTGAATATTTAAACATATTACAAAATAGCCAAGTACACAATTTAAATACCATAAGAAACATGAAAAGAAACATGTAGCTTTCGTATTTTCGGAACTACATTCATTAAATCTCTCTGGAGTTTCTAATATGAAGCATTTCACTTTATTTTCTTTACTCAATAAAAATAACCACATATATATCTTATTTCATTTTAACTTTAGCACCGTTCATTATTCACATGTTAAATCCAATTCCCATTTCTTCTCTTCATTTCCCTTGTTAACGTGACTCGAACTCGTATGTCGTGAATCCAACCATCACACCAAATTTGGCACCCAGTGCCTAACGGATAAATCCGTAAATAATGAATTGCGCCATGCGCTGGTTGGTAAAACTAACAATAAATGTGCCCAGCACTAATCGGTAAAATTGACAATAGATGTGCCAAACACTGGTCGGAATAACTGGCAATTATAATTAACTCGTCAATATTAGTTAACAATATTTACTATCTCGGTTTATGGAAACAAAATCTCAAAATTGTAATTTTCAACTCTACTGATTTTAGTATCATCACACTTGTACCTTAATTTACTATCAATTAAGTAAAATTACTAGACCAACTTTAATATGTTTCTATACTAGTCTCATAAATATTAAATGTTAATATCTATGAACACATTTTACGAAAATGTATCTAAATTCCTAAAACAAAAGAGGCGTCCCCAAGGTCAAACCTTTTGGTTTCGTGCAATAAGCCTTTATCATTAGTGACAAGCAAAATGTCATCAACATATAGAATCAGGAATATATACTTACTCCTACTGAATTTGTGATACACACAATCATCAACAATATTCATCTCAAAACCAAACAAGACAATTACTTGATGAAACTTGTGCTACCATTAATAGAAAGCTTGTTTGAGTCCATAGATGAATTTTGTTAATTTGTAAACTCTATTCTTTGGGCCTCCCGACCCAAAGTTTTCTGGTTGTACCATATAAATTGTTTCTTCAATGTTGCCATTGAAAAACGCAATCTTAACATGCATCTAATGTAACTTAAGATCAAGATGAGTAACAAGCATCATGATTATCCTAAAAGAGTCTTTCAATGAAACTGGAGAGAAAGTCTCTGTAAAATCAATTCCCTCTTTCTGAGTATATCCTTTAGCTACAAGACCCTCTCCACGTTACCATTTCTATCCCTCTTAGTTTTAAATATTCATTTACAACCAATTAGTTTTGCACCTTCAAGTAATGAGACAAGTTCCCAAACTTTATTGTCTTGCATGGCATCAATCCACTTTTGAGAATTAGAATTTTTCATGGCCTGACGAAAGTTGATTGGGTTATCTTCCATCATTCTATTGTCATCCTCATGTTCTTGGATACATACAACATAATCATTTGAAATAATATTTCTCCTCTATCCCGTGGACCTCCTTAATGACATTTGTTATTAAGGTTGTTGAGTTTTTTCTTCTGAAACAATTACTTCATCTTGAATAGAGAGTTGTTCAACACTGCCTTGTTGAGGTTTTAGATTCACTTCTTAATCAATGATAAGTATGAGAACCTGAACATCCTCAAAAGTGATAGCAGAAACTGAGTTAGAATCGAATTCCTCCTCAAAAGCAATGTCTCTAACCTTATTTCTCACTCCAAGGTCAACATCCTCAAAAAATGTTGCAATTCCTATATTAAAAAATATTCCTATTTGTGTCATCATAAAACTTATAACTTCTAAATCATTTAGAATAAGCAATAAGGTAGCTGCTCACTATTTTGGAGACCAATTTCTTTTCATGTGACTTATAAGGCCTTTCTTCAATTGGACATCCCTAAATGTGAAAGTGCTTTAGACTAGGCTTTCGACCTGTCCAAAGGTCACAAGGTGCTTTTGCAATTGTTTTAGTGTGTACTCTATTCAAAACGTAAGTTGTTGTCTTTAGAGGCACTGGTCAAATGAACACTTTCAGACTTATCATGTTTCAACCTTTCTTCCGCCTGCACACAATGAGAAATGAGCTCATTTAGAGTCCATTTCTCCTTTTAATAATTGCAACTAATTTTAAATTGGTTAAACTATGCAGGAAGCGATACCAAAACCATAAGAACAAATAATTCCTCATAAACCTTGATCTTAAGTGTTTTAAGTCTTGAAGTAACATGAAACATCTCAATAATGTACTCCTTCACGTTTCCTTGACCCTTATACTTCACAAACATCAAAGAAGTCAGAAATGATGACATCTCAACTTTATCATTTTTGGAAAAAAAATGTTTCTCAATTTTGTCAAGGAAACCCTTGGCTTGAGTAATCTTTTCATATTCTGTGCCCCTAAAGGCTTCTGGAATGCTTTGCTTATGATTATTAGACTCATGCGGTTTGAACGATCCCGCATCTCAAAATCCCTTTTAGCATCAAGGGTGGTTGTTGTTGTGAGAAGTGCAGGTAGTTTTTCCCTTAGTACAAGGTTTATATCCATACAACCAAACACTATAAGTAAGTGTCTTTTTCATTCCTTGAAATTAATCCCATTAACTATGGGTATAAAATTTATATTAGTAAATATTGTGGTAGCAAAAGATGAACTAACTGAATATAAAACAAGATAGATAAAAATAAGCTCACATGAATATTCATAAGTAAACAACAAATTCAAAATAATGGCTAATCTCATCTCAAGATACCAAACACAACATTAATATCAAGTCTTTGGACAATAATATTAACAGTAAGCGATACTCTTATTGTAGCAATCAAACATTGACAATAAATTATGTCAAACAATGAATCAATCTTTGGACTAACTTATTGCTCACATAAAGTACCTTAGAATTGTCACACATTTAGCACCACATATGTCGTTAAAATTTTTCCAAATATAACTTACCTTTGGATTAGTTAATAAACGTATGAATCACAAAAATATATAATCATATTAATATTTTAAATAAACTAATCTACGCAAAAGAGGTCACTTTGATGACATTTTGTTTCAACTAATCTATTTAAAATATTAAGTATCCTTAATTAAATCTTAAAGCCAAAATTTGAATTTATTTGTTTCAGAATATTTCAAATTTAACCAAAATAATTTTAATAAAGGTAAATCCCATCTCAAGATATCGAGCAATCCATTAATATTTCATCTTTGGACAAAAATATTAACTTGTAAGTGATATCTTATTGTATGAGACCTTTAAAACAATATATAATATGCTCAAAATGATTGAGTAATGAATGAGAAATTAAAGCTCAAAGTAAGCAACATGAAAATGATTGTTGAGGAAAAATGGTGCTTAAAAACTCATATCCCACATTGTTAAATGTGTAGTATATGGGAAGAGTTTATAAGCTAAAAGCAATATGTTGGTTAGTAAATGACTAAACCAAAGCTTTCCCTTGCGCGTAGGGGGTGTCGGTCAAACCAAAACGGGTAGGGGCACACCTGCACGACGTGAGCGACGCGAAATGTCCAGACCGGTCGAGCCTTACTAGCCTACCAAAATTTTTAGCCCATAAATATTTTCCTCTTCAACAGAATTGTCCTTTGGTGTTCCAAAGGCAGTTACATAGTTTTATTTATTTAATTGTTTTTGTAACTCACTATATTAGTAACCTACAAAACATTATGTTTGTAACTCTCCTCATAATGTTTGTAACTCTCCTCATAAGGTTTTGTAACTCTCCTCATTATGTTTGTTTTAAATTTCATGTAACTGTTTCATGAAATTTCACTATAAATAGCCCTTTCTTCTTTTCATTTTAACATATCAAGTGAAGAACAACCACTTTTGCTCTCTCTCAAAATTTGTTCATATTTTCTCTCAAAATTCCAGTTCTGTTTTTTGTGATAGAGGAGGCTTGGTTAGCTTTCGCCTGTTACAAAAGTTATGCTGCTTTTGGTAACTGATCGTTGTTGTATCTTGAGAGATAGACGTCCAAAAATTCTTTAGCACCGAGGAGAGGGCGAATCTGTCTTAAGGAGACTGTTTATACAGGCCTTAATAGATTTCTATTTACAATCCATCTTCAAATACTACGTAAAGTATACTTGTTATTTGTTTTTAAATTTATTATTAACTTTAAATTATATATATTTTATATACTGCCTTATGTCTAACAATTCCATCTCAAGATATCGAGCACTCGATTAATATTTCATCTTTGGACTAAAATATTAACTTGTAAGTGATATATTATTGTAGTAATAAAAAAACTAATAATAAAAACATTTCAAACAATAAATATTCCTTTGAACTGATTTATTGCTCATATGTAAAATCGAATAATTGTCATATGTTTATTATCACAGTTGCACATGCAATTTAGTTAAATATTAACCTTTTTTTTGACCAATCATTATTAACGTAGCTTAAGTTACATGCAGACAATATTTTATATTTTAAAACAAAATAATTTCGATAAAGAGATCACTTTGATAACTTATTATTTCAATTAATTTATTTTAATATATATATAATAACATGTCAAATATTCAAATTAAAATGTTCATAACAGTCAAAGGTCAGAATTGAAATCAATCTTTAAAACCAATTCGACCAAAGTTTATAACTATATCGTTAAAATCAATCTCAATTCATGCAAAATAAAATCATGCATTATTCCCTTAAATTCATTAATATGTATATGCATATATAAAAATAGTATCGATTTACTTTTCATCTACATATAACTTCAAAATTGTTCAAAAATAAAAACCATAAAAAATTATAAATCTTCAAGATTTAATGCGTATGATCGAAAACACCGAATTCAAATATTAAATCCATAAGTTTTGAAAAATGAATCAACTCAAAAATAATAGAGAATCAATTCGTTCTCAATGATTCAACATGACGAGACTCAAATATCACTTGTTATAACTGTAAAATAATATATAATATAAAACTTAACAAACCATAATATAGGGTCTATCATGTCAAATCATCAAGAATAAATCTAAATGCGAAAACGTACCTAAATCCAAGGATTTCTTAAAATTTTCTGATCTTATGGCTTTGATCTTTCAAATTAGCACATAAGTGATTTTGAGGAGGTGACTCTCTCTTTTTTAAAGATGGAATATTAGAAAAGTTACGTTGATGTAATTTGAGAATCATAACCCTAAATTTAATATATAACTTTTGCATATTAACCCTAATTTTTAATCAGCCCATCATCCATTAGAAATTAATTATTAGAGTATCTATACATATTTGACACATACTTTATTTAATAACTAAAGCCTAATAAATCTTAACCAAATTAGATTACTTTCAATTTGGGCCAATCTTTATTTAATAACTAAAATCCAACAAAGAGATGAGGACGTTACGATAGGAGGTCAACAGAGGAGTTATCTGTAGGATGGGGAAGAAAGGTTGAGACGATTGGAAGATACCGAGCAAAGGAGGAAAAGATGGCAGAAAAAGCTTTTGAAAACTCTGAATCAGAGGTTGGGGATTGCGATCAAGGTGGAGACTAAAATTGAAATTTGAGTTTTGGGGTGATAAATTTCAAAGAAGTGAAGAAGCGACAAAAAGAATAGATGGGTCTGATGAAATCCAAGAAGCCCAAATAGCTGGATGATAGGGCCACACTCACTCAATGTATTAATTAAGGGAAGTGAAGGAGAATAGCAAAAGGACTGAGAATATAATTTGTGGAAAACTTTTGACTAGTAGAATACAAGTGAATGTTAACCAATGATTCAAGTAATCTATATTAAGATATTTTACAAGTTAGCCAAGATAATTGGCAAATGTCATCGAGGATCCAAATGTGTAAGTACCCTTTGTTCTTTTGCTACAGCTGGGAAATAAATGGAAGCAAGGGGCTTGCAGAAGATAAACACCCTGAGAATGGTGTATCAATGAAAGTTCAAACATTTATTGCTTTGAATAACTAGTTACCTCTGCACCGCCGAAGACCTCGGATTGTCAGCACCAGCTCCGAAAACTACCAGTAAAGAATTATTTGGGGTTGCAGATGTGTGTCATCACAGTCAATTATAATAAATATGGGTCAGAAAAGTAACCAAAACAAGAGCCATTTAAATCTCCGACTACCGGGAAGCTTAACATTATTCATCAACCAACTGATGGTTACTGTTTTAGAGGGCTAAAACGTGGGGGAAAACATGCTAACATCAGTGAAGCAACAAGCTGCTTTTGTCTCGTTGGTTTTGCAATGGTTTGGACTTGGATATGTTAGCCGGTGTTACAATCCACGCCAACTTGTAAGATATTTCAAAACCAACTCGAAGAGTGTAGGATTAATGGCTCTAAGACCAGGGATGGGGTGAGGTTGAGGGGGTTCAAAAATTGTGCGGTACACCAGTTGTTTGTCGCCAAACACCTACAAAAATACGTGACTAATTTGATGAGATCCCCTCCCCCCCTATATAGCCTTTTCATGTGGGTCTTGCCTTGCATTTAAACACTCCCTCCTATCACCATCTTTCCTTCTCTCCTTGACATCACTTCTTTTCTGTGTGTTTTTTTTTTTTTCAATCTCTCTCACCAACACTGAAGAAGATAAACTCTCCCCTAAGCCTAAGCCTAAGCCTAAAGGCCCCATGTCTTGTTATCGCCTCTTCATCTTTATACTTCTCTTCCTCCTCTTGCTCCAACTGACCCGGGGCTCAACTCCGCCACCACTACCACCATCCCCAAGAAACCACCCTCCTTGTGATTCTTTCTCTCGATCAGAGCAACGTTCTTTGTGCTTTCAGCTTCAAAGAATCCACAATTTCCACCCTTTCTTGCCATCATTGGCGCCACCGCCGCCGCCCTCTGAAGCCAACGAAATTGATCCAAGATACGGTGTGGAGAAAAGACTTGTTCCCTCGGGGCCCAACCCTCTGCACAACTGAAAAACATCATCATGTCTCCCAATCACGTACCCACCATTTTGTCCATATTCCACACAAGACATGCATCTTTTTCTATCTATCTACCTAGTAACCCTATATTGTCTCCAAGATTTTGCTTTCTCTGCAATTCTTGTTACACCTTTCGTGCATGGGATTTACGCACAGCAGCTGCCCTTTTCCACTGTTCTTTAATTCCCTTTATTGGACAAATGATGGGAAATTAAACCTTCAGCAGCAGTACCTCATAGTAGCTAGTAATTAAAACGTTAGCTAATTTCTTGTTTTTGTACTAATTTTTTTTCCAAGTGTTTCTTTAGGGACGACGATTGTTATTTCCATACTTGTTTTTGGAGTTTGCAGGGAGCTTAAACAAGCAAGGAAATGGCGTACCGTCGCTGTTCCTTTAATGGAGTTGGAAGCTCAAGAGAAACCCATGAGTTTCATTAATGGAGTTTGAATGTGTGAAGGGAGGAGATATAAGACCCTTTTGTGGAGCCATGTAGCTTTTGCAATAAATATGTTGATGTAATCATGTGTTGTTAACATAGGCTATTAATCTCTATATATTATATGGTTTGTATTTTTCTTCGCTATAGACTTACCATTTCTCAACTTATTTTCTTCGCATCCCTAATTTCTTATTCCATTATTACTTCTCATTTCTTTTTCATTTTTGTATTTCTCTTTTTATTTACTTAAAGTTGTCTTCATTAATTTTCATCATTTTCCGTCCTTCTATGAATATATAATTTTATAAATCAAAATTTATAATTTTCTGTAAAGTGAGTATATTTTTTTTATAACACCGTTAAAATATGATGACGTAACATTGACAATCAATAACACATCACATGACAACCCAACATTATTCACACATGATAAGTAATAATAAAAATATAAAAGAAAAATCACGTCTAAACTTATCTATAAATTCATATGTTTTATAATATTTTTATTAATATTTTACACACGTGTCATAATTTTATATTGTCATGCAATTTATATTACTAGCTATTAATGTCAAATTATCACATTTTAATATCAAAAATGTGAAACTTATTTCAAATTAAATATTAATTAAATATAAAAAAATTAACAACCAATTTTGTATAAGTAGTCAATTTCTTCATTAAATAATACATTAACCCTTACTAAAATTGTTAAGTAAATTAATTAAATAATTAATTTTTAATTTGTGCCGAAAAAGCAATAAAAATGTACAACAACAACAACAACAAAAAAGAGTAGTTGAGGGTATTTGAGTGTCTGTTAGGCCCTTAATTCAGGCCGATGAATAGTACACAAATGAAAAGGAATGTGACACGTGGAATCTTTAAAAGCTGCCAACTGCCAAGGTGGTAAAGCATGTAAAAAGTGGGGGCTACATGCCACACTTCTGCACCCTAACCAATGAGAAAAATACAAACAAAAAACCACTTCATCACCATACTTTCCGATTCATGAATATTAGTATGATTAAGGTGGAAAATGATTCGAGCTCAATAAATTTCAATTCATGTTTGTTTATTTATTGTTAAATTTGTTTTTTGAGTTTGTTAAGATTTTTAAATTTTTTTTATGTTCGTTTATTTAAAATTATATGTGTTCATGTCCGTTTGTTTAATGTATCACGAACATGTTTATTTAACTTAATTAAACATATTCACGAACATTAAACGAACATGTTCATGAACATATAATTGAACGTGTTCACGAATAATGTTAATGAATAATAAACAAATAAATAATAAATAAATACATACACATAGATATTATTTTAATATTTTTACAAAAAAATATCATTAATAAATAAATGAGTCATAAACGAGCCAATAAATGAGCTTGTTTGTGAACATAAACAAACCGGATACGTTTCTGTTCGTGTTCGTTCTTTTATTAAATAAACATAAAAAAATTATTCATACTAGTGTATTTAGCTTAGTAAATGAACATAAACGAATGTTATATGAACGGTTCATCGAACGTTCTGTTCATTTACACCCCTAAGTATGATATTATCATGTTTCCTTAGTTATTAATTCTTTTATTGATCAAATTATATAGTAAGTATTGGAACACGAAAATATATTTTAAATCTCTTTATTTGTATATTTAAAATTTAGTATTTGTACTTTTATTTTTAGAAATTTGATCATGCTATTTTTCAAATTTGAAAATTCAGATTCAATTGTTAAGACTATTAATTTTTTTATTAAATTTATTGGTGTAATATTTGAAATTAAAAAAATACTCATTTAGTAGTCATGTAAAAGAAAAGCATTGCAATGGACTTGAATTTAAATAGATAAATTTAATAGTATTAATAACTCTTAAAGTTATATTAGCATTTTAATCAAAACAAAATATTTTAGCTAATTAGTGATATTGTAAAAAATTGAGGTATCAAAGTATGTCAAAAAGTTGAAAGTATAAAGATTGAATCTTAAATTTGGGTGTAACACGGGGATCAAAATTGAAATTTGACCATTATTATATATTTTAAAAAATTGAGATCATAAGGACTAAAATTGAAAGTTTACCATTTTTTATGAAATGAAAAAAAAAGTTATTCCACCTGTCCATAGATTATTATGTTAAGGGTAAATTGCATTGCTAGTCACCTACTATTAATAAGTTTTTTTTTCTCATCCAATTATGAAAATTTACAAAATGATTATTCAATCATTTGATTTTTTTTGTTTTTTCGGCACCATCAGTTAAATGGCTAATGGAAAGATGACATGATAGCTTTTAAGATCGACATAATAACAAATTTAGCCCTCAATATTTACATATTTATTAATTTAGTCTTAATTTTTTTTCAAAATTTTAACCCTCAATGTTTACAAATGACCTAATTTTATCATATTTTAAATGGATATATAATTCAATATATTGTGTAAATTAGAAATAAAAATAAATATCTAATTTAAAAAAAATTAAACGAGTGATGAGGCTCTTTGAGTTTGCAAGAGATAGTAATAACAACAACAATAACAATAGTAACTCGACTGAATTGATGTCAAACGATTCAAACGTGAATCTTATAAAATCAGTGAAGAGAGTGAATCGATAAAAACCAAGTTACCTCAACTGTCAGTGTTCAATCCAATGGTGGAGAATCGAAGTATCAAGAGAAAAGAACAAAAAAAGTGAAAATTATGATTTTGGGTTTTTGAGTGTTCCCATTATTGGTATATTTTTTATCAAGTTTAGTTGATAATTTTTTTAGCTCTTCAGGTAAAAGAGTCACAAAGAGAGAAAAAAATTGCAAAAGGACCAAATTACACATTGAGGGGTTTGTTTTTAGAATTAAGACTAAATTGACACAAAGTATAAATTTTGAGGGTTAAAATTGTTTTCATGCCAATTAAAAGCTAACATGTCATTTATTCATTAGCCACTTAACAGCTAGTGACAAAAAAAAAACATCAAATTAGAAGTTGTTTACTTTATGTCTAATACATAAATATTATTATGTTTATATTTGCAATCATTTTGGTCTTTTGAGTAAATTAATCTTAGAGTTGATTGTCTTAGACATCCTCAAATTATGACTTTCATATTAAATTGATTTCTAAAATTTAAAATGCAATTATAACATTCTCAAAACATCAATGTTATACCAATCATGTCTTTTCATTATTAAAATCATCAATTTAATTGTTAAATGGCATGTCGAATCTTATGTAACTAAATTTAAAATGACAATTTTAAGAAAATAAAATGTTTTCGCATAACTTTAAAAGCAAAAACTACAATAAAATAAAACTGGAAAAAGAAGTGAACGATAAAAGCTTCTATAAAAGTTTCAAAAAGAATCAAAATAAAGATTTTAAAATATCTATTCATATAAAATTTTCATTGTAAATTATGTCATATAAGATATAATGTATCATTTAATAGTTAAATTAACAATTTTAGTAATAAAAGGACCTAATTGACATAAATTCAATGGTACAGAGATGTAATTAGAATGATTTGAAGTCTAGGAACCAATTTGAAAAGAGTGTGATAATTAAAGGATGTTTAGTGAAATATAGGCCCTTAATCAAGGCGCATGAATAGTAAAGAAATAAAACCGGAGGAAAAGCATGTAAAAAACCGGGCCCACATATCTTCATCCCATCCAATCAGAAAACCAGAATACTTAACGACCAAACTTAACTGAATCCGACACACTCTCAGCAAAATATCTGTGAACTCAGATTTCCAATTTTTCCAACTTTCGTTTTTCATGATCTCCTTCTTCAATTGATTTCTTTTTTGTTTAAAAGAACTATAATTGGTGAAAATGGCGCGCTTATTCACTCTTCTCATCCTTTTCTTTCCAGTTCTCAACCTTTCCTTCTGCAAAACTCTCAAACGCGATGGTAATTTTACTTTTTTTTCTTAATTATTGAGCCTTCATTTTTCTATTTCTTTTTTTAAATTTGGGATTCGGTTTCGTTATGGCAGTTAAAGCACTGAACGAAATAAAGGCGTCGTTAGGGTGGAGAGTGGTGTACGCTTGGGTCGGTGACGATCCCTGCGGGGATGGAAATCTGCCGCCGTGGTCCGGTATCACCTGCACCCTCATGGGTGACTATAGAGTTGTCACCGAATTGTAATTTTCATTTTCTTCACTATTTTTCTATTTTTAATTACTTTTATTTTTTTAAATTTACATAATTAGCTTCCTCTTAATTTTCAGAGAAGTTTATGCAGTGTCAATCGTGGGGCCGTTTCCCGTTCCGGTGACAAATTTGTTCGATCTTACAAGACTGTATGAATATAATTAACCTTTACCTTACCATTCATTTATAATAATTTCCTTCTTTTTCTTCATTGAATTAAAATAAGTTATTAAATTGTTGCTTATTACAGTGATATGCATAATAACAAGCTGACCGGACCCATTCCGCCTCAAATCGGGCGGCTTAAACGTCTTAAAATACTGTATGGTTCCTTTGTTTTCTCTTTAGTTTTAATCAACATTATATGTTGTTCAGAGCTAGAATCTAAGATTATCAACTAATGGGTTATTTCCTGTGTTTTGGTTTAGTAATTTGAGATGGAATAAGCTACAAGATGTTCTTCCTTCGGAAATTGGTGAACTTAAGAGTCTAACACATCTGTAAGTAGCACTTCCAAGTGTGACTGTATGTGTGTTTCATATTATATAATCTTCAAGATTATTGCTTCATACTAACCTGAAACTTGTGTAGGTATCTGAGCTTCAATAACTTTAAAGGGGAAATCCCGAAGGAGCTTGCGAGTCTACCAGAGCTTCGTTACATGCATCTGCATCAAAACCGGTTTTCAGGCCGGATTCCAGCAGAGTTAGGTACTTTGGAGAAACTTCAGCACTTGTAAGATAACAAATCTCCTTAAATGTATAATGTTCTTAGTGAACCTTCCTTCACCGGATTCTAATTCCATATGTTTCGTAGGGATGTTGGGAACAATCATTTGGTGGGTACTATAAAACAGCTCATAAGCATGTATGGTTGTTTCCCATCGCTTCGAAACCTGTAAGTTGACGATAACTTTACTCGAACCCTTACGACCTTCATTAAATCCAATGGATGGCTAATTGCAGCGACTTTTGTTCAAAACATTTGCCTGCAGTTACCTAAATAATAACTACTTAACTGGAGGAATTCCGGCAAAGATAGCAGGCTTGACCAACTTGGAAATCTTGTAAGTATATTGCTTTTTAACCTTTGGGATACGGTATGGAGTTCGCTTTATTATCGGATACCCTTTTAACTATGCTAGAATACTCTGATCTAACTCGGATTTTCGTTATTCAATCTACTGGTCACAGGTACCTATCCTACAACAAACTTTCAGGAGTAATACCACATGAAATTATTCATCTCCCCCAGCTGACATCCTTGTAAGCTCATTGTTAGACATTGTTGATACTTCTGTTTAGTCGCAATTCACATAAAGTGTGTAGCTGGAGTAGGGTTTCATTGTATTAAACCAGAAAGTTCATTTAATTTGCTTTTTTGCTTTCATTTAATTTGCTTTTTTGCTTGAACATAACTCGGCCTCTTCTTTAAAGCTTCGAGTATCTAGACATCGCTTGTTGCCTCTTTCACAATGTATTCGCAGTTTATTCCAGCTTTCTGAGCTAATTTAGCATCAATGCATTCATGAACTCGTCTCCATACATGTTATTATATTATCTTATTGGAACTGCAGGCATTTAGATCACAACCAATTTACAGGAAGAATTCCTGAAGCACTCTATAGACATCCCTTCTTGAAAGAAATGCAAGTTTTCTTCTACTCTCAGTTCTGGCCAACTTACAACTCTTATAAGGTCTGTTAATTGACAGTTCATAGAAATTGTTGACAGGTACATTGCAGGAAATTCATTCCAGAAAGGATCAAAATCCATCGGTGTCCCTAAAATCCTGGAACTTGCTGACTCAGAGTTCCTAGTTTAGAGTCAAAATAGCTATGTAGTATTCTCTATTGTTTATATCAATTTTGAAAATTTAGATTATATTTGCCAAACAGTGGTTCATCTAGTTCTCTAGCAATGGAAAGTAAACAGATTTACATTGAATCATTTAAAAAGAGCAATGGCAAAATGCAGATCTAAATCACCAAATTTGAACCGAGAAAAAGAGCTCAGACAACAAGCTATTTGCTTGTTTTTGCTATGACACAGATTTGGAGCTAAGGCACACAACTCCTACTGATAGCACCCGATACACATCAGTAAAAATCTGGGGACATTACCGTATAGACTCTTTAAGAGACGCCGATGACGAGACTTTTCATTCACACTACCATTTGGCTGTAGGTAGCTGTTTGCCAGTTAGCCAGTTTAGCCCAACAGTAATTGCCACTGCTATGAATAAGGGCTCAAACCTGCATGATGCAATTGCTTGTCTATCTTCTCCAAAATTAAGTGTATTTCCTCCATTTGTAGGTGGCTTTTCTCCCCCGCAATAAACTCGTGAACTTCCCCATCGATCTTGATAGAGCTGCATCCTGGAGCCTTATTCACTCCTCGGCTTTTCATCATCTGTTTTATTCTTCTGGCATCATAATGTTTCCCTGAGGATGCATACAGATTTGAGAGCAAAACATATACCCCACTATGATCTTCTAGTTGCATGAGCTTCTCAGCGGCAACTTCAGCCAGTTTGGTTTGTCTGCTACTACAATACGAACTCAGCAATGCTCTCCAGGCAATGGCTTCATCAGAGGGATTGCTTGAATCTGGCATTCTTTGAATTATTTGATTAGCTTCTTCAAAGAGCCCACCTCGGATAAGTAGATCAATTATGCACCCAAAATGTTCAATTTTAGGTTCAATCTTATACACGCTACACATTCTATCCAGTATCCTTAGACCCTCAAATGCTAGACCAGAATAACTACAAGCACTAAAAAGAGCTATAAAAGTAATGTCATCAGGCCTGACTCCATCTTTCTCCATTTGCCTAAACAGTTGAATTGCACTTCCTCCATCCCCATGCATTGCCATTCCAGAAATCATTACATTCCAGCTAACAACATCTCTTTGCTGCATTTCATCAAACAGCTTTTTAGCAATTCCCAAATTCCCACATTTTGCGTACATATCCACAAGACAAGTCCTCAAACGAAGAGTCAATGGGAACTTTTGTTGATCCATATGTTTATGAATCCAAATTCCGGTATCTAAAGCACCTAAATGAGCACAGGCACTAAGAATACTGACAAATATAGCCTCATCAGGCTCTATATCACTCATTTGCATTAGCCTGAACATGTAAAGGCCCTCTTTAAAGCAATTATTTTTTACATATCCAGAAATCATGGCCCCCCAAATTCCTCTATCTTTCACTGGAGCCTCATCAAACAGCAATCTTGCAGTGTCGATATCACCCATTTGCCCATACCCAGAAATCATAACTGTCCATGAAACAACATCAAGCCCAGGAATATCGTCAAAGATGTACCTTGCTACTTTCACATTGTCAAACCCACAGAACATAGAGATCAAAGCGTTACCCACAAAAATATCAAACACAAAACCCAGTTTCAGGCAATGGCCATAAACCAATTCCCCAAAGTGAAAAAACTGCAACTTTGCACAAGCTTTCAACACAAAAGGCAAAGTATAATTATCAGGGGACATGCCTTTGTACAACATGTTGCTGTAAAATTGGAGGGTTTTAAAGGTTTCACCTTTGAGAAAGAAAGCTTTGATGAGGGTGTTGCAGATACAAATGGTGGGGTCCTGAACGTGTGTGAAGAGGTTCCAAGCATAGGTAAGGCTTCCGTGATTGGGGTTTGCACAGAAAGCTAAGAGCCTGCTTAAAGCAAAGCTGTTGGTGCCAAGACCAGACGTGAATGCTTGAGCATGAGCTTGCTTTAGTTGTTTCATGTTCTTGCACTTCTCCAAAAGTGTTAGGCATCTCTTGCTACTGCTTGACATTGTTTTAGAAAAGCAAATGTTGAATTTCTGACATGGTTTCTGGAAGATATTCAATAAAATTTTTAGTTGATCTTTTTATTTAAGCTGGAAGATCTTGAGTTCGACGCACGACAAGACCGAATAAACCAAAATTGATATGTTTTTTTTATTATTAAAATAAGTATAAAATATATAAAAAATTAACTGAATTAAAACTACATGATCATGATACTACTCAACTCAAACAAGCAAAATACCAACATGAGAAAATCTTTTCGCTTCGAAGCACATAGCAAAGATATTGTGAAGGAGGATTGGAGAACAAAGGGGATGGCTTCCCATCATTTAGACTCCTCTCGAAATTAAAAATTACTAGGAAAAGACTCAAAGCATGGAATAGAGAATCATTTGGCAACATCCATAGAAGGAAACAAGCTCTCATGGAGAATATAGCAGAGGTGCAAAATAACTTGAAAGACATATCATCCATCGACCAGGTAAGATTTCTCAAAAATGAACGCGCTAAAGTTGGACATGAACAAAGCATATGATACGTTGAGTGGGAATTTTCTACATGCACTACTGAGAGCAAGTGGTTTTGAGGAAAGACGGATTAATCTCATCATTTCAACTGTTTCATATCAAATACTGTTTAATGGTTCCCTCTACAAGTACAGAGGCCTAAGACAACGGCGACATGCCACACAGTGAAAAGGCTTAAAATCAACAAGAATTGCCAAATTCAAAAGAATGTTCAGAGGCATTCTTTAGGTAAAGACTAGTGGGGATGGAGTTAGGATTCCTAAAGAAAAAGAATGTTCAGAAACGGATAAAGACAAGTGATTCTTGGACCTAGAAGAGCATCCTCATGGAAAAGGGAGTTCACTTAATGATGTAGATAACCCTAGCCAGGTACAGATCAGAGATATCATTGGCAAAAACAGCAGACTGGAATTAAACAATCCCAAGTCCTTATGAAGGTCCTCCAAAACCCTAGTGGATGCATATACAAGATGGTGAATTCTCAGTGAAATTGACATACTTTCAAGCATTTAATGAGCAGACAAGGAATACGAACGCAACAAATCGACAAGTACCAAAACAAGATTCAGGAATTCCTTTGGTCCATCAAGCTGCCATAAAAGGTGATCATATTTCTTTGGAGAATACTCAGCGAGGCCCTTCCCTGCAAAGTAGCAATTAACAAGCGAGTGGACACCATAGGTACGGAGTGTGCAGTTTGTGAAGGTAATAGAGAGGACGAGAATCATCTATTCTGGGAATGTAATTTCGCTAAAGCCATTTGGTCTGGATAAGGATTGATTAAAGAATGAGTAACACAAGCTATGGAGCAGGCAAGAGTGGGTGATGATTCCATGAAGGATAAATTTTCAAGGTTTACAATTTTTCTTCGAAAAACAGAGTGATTTATTTCAAATAATATTTTAACTACAATTATTTTTCTTCTTGAAATTTATTTTAAATATATAACCCTATATATTTAAATTCATAATGGTTATACTTTAATAATATTACAAATATATATATATATATATATATATATATATATATATATTCAAATTAAATTTTACAAATAATTAATATTAATTTTTCTTTTAAATAGAATACATGGTTAATCCGACTTTGAAATTCTTTATTAAAAACTAGAATTTTTTTACTGTCACCTTGTTGATGCAAAGTTTAGTTGGTCGATTTATTTCGTTTAAGATAAAACGGAGAGTCGAAGATTTAGAAACTCGAAATATGGAGAAAAGTAGATTTTCCCATAGAAGGAATGGAAAAAAGATGGATAGGAGACAGGGCTGCAGTGAAGAGTTGAGAAGTGCATAGATAGGGGCTTTGGTAAGAGCCGCACAATCATACCTATTATGCGTGAGGTGATTATATGCAATCAGATGAGACAGGTTAGAGCTAGGTATTATGTATAACGTGTACTATTATTCTTTGAAATTTATTTTTTTTGCTGACTCATATTTTATTAAAACCTTAAATTTAAATGACCGGATGCGTATATTTGTAGCAAAAGGTTTAATATTGAATATTTATGAAATTATCTAGTTATGAAATGAAATTAACAAGATATGTCATAATATGCAATTTAATGAATTTACTTTAAATCCACAAAGTAAGTGTTCGGTTTTTTTTAATATTTATATTAGGTATACAAGTATTTGCTCTCATGTATCTACTTTAATTTTACTTGTGATTTTTATTATAATCCAACTTTATACATATTTCATATATCATATTATTAACCAATATAACTATCATTAAAGTATGTACTCTATTTTACAACATATTTAAAATGGTCGACCGAGATTTAATTCAGTTGACATCGATATTATCGTCGGTACAGGAGCATATGCATTTGAATGTATTGAAATGCAGTTATCCTCCTATGTAAAAGTTGGGAGGGATTATGAGTAGTTCTAAGCTTTATATCTAAAATGAACATTTTGTTTCTCAGAAATATTTGTTAACAGCAATGATAAACACTACTAAACTTTTCAAGAGCACTCTTGCACTTTTCAACTTCAATGATAAATTTAACCCCAAATCAAAATTCATAAACTAAATTACACATTAAATCAATTCATGTATAGTTTTGAGATTTATGAGGAAACTTTTGTAACGCTTTAAATTACATCCATTCTTTTTCCATTGCCTATTAACATTTTTAAACCTAACTTGTTCAGACAGTAGAATTTGATTAAGTTGATCGTTTTCTGTGAAAAAAAAACCCTGAAAATTATATAGTAACATTTGTAAATTTGGGTTTCCTTTGTGTTTGGAAAAAAAATCCAAAAGGCAATGATTAAAAAGATATATAAAAAGGCAAAGGTAGGTGAGAGCAGGCAAAAATAAGATTCTTGTCAAACTTTTGGGGAAGGAAACATTCCTTGAAGCAGTTTAAAAAGAGATGAAAACCCAAAAGACAAGCCATACGTATCTTGTGGTTAAGAATATCCAAACCCCAGATTTGCATGCGAACAAAGAAATGCATATAACCCAAGCTTGCTTTGCATGCTCCTCTCTAGCCTTATGAACATCACCCCTTCTTCCTTTGTCTTTGCTTTTATAAACCACCCAACCTATTCATTCCTTGTATACCTCCACTTTTCCTTCTTTCTTTCAAAAACAGTCATCTCAACCCATTAATGAACAATTTGCCACACCTCATTCTCCTTTGTTTTTGATACAGGAATCTGCCATCAACCAGATTACTTGCATATATAGGTAATAATTCTATTATCTCACCTCATTCTATTATCTGCATAATCTTTTCACTGATCACTTATGCCATTGAGAGATTTTCCGGGAAAAGCAGAAGATAAGTCGAGCAGTACTAGAAACCAAAGTATACCACCATTTAGAAAGCTCAATCTTTCAAAGGAGGTATAACTCTGTTGTTTTTTTGTATTATATTGTGTCCAAATCTCTTAAATGTTCAATCCTGGATGAGCAATTAACATCCCTTGCTTCTTTGAAGCTGTAACAATGAACATCTTTAAAATTGCATTCCTCCTATATCACCATTTTTGGGAGAGAAAGAAATAAGAGACAAAGCAACAATCACTGACCTTAGCTTCTGATTTTGCAGAGAAGAGAACCCAGAATTGGTTTCAAAACCAATTTTCTGGCAAAATGGCAAGTTGGAATCATGATTCAAACTATGTAACAGAGCAAGTAGTTGGAGTTGCAGCTGCTGCATATGTCATTACATCGATTGCAGAACCCTCTTTGATCAAGGACAAGAACAGAATGGAAGGTCCAACATTTTCAACATGGAAACCTGGCATCGTATCCGAACAATTTTCAGGTAAAGATTCAAGGCATAAGAAATAGATTCCGGATATCCATGTAACAAAGCATTAAGGATTCTTCTTGCTGCCTGCTTAACCAAAAGAAATGAACAGGTGAAGGTTCGAAGAAAGTTCCAGACAGTGCAGACAGCAACGTGCCAGTACCCAATGCCAAAGATGGAAAAGCAACTAGACGTGTGTCATCGTTTAGAAGACCTGCTATTTTTACTGACAACGTGGGCAGCTCTAGTCGTACAGAACCAGGAAGTTCCCGAAAACCTGATACACTTTCCAGTCAACCAGAAAGTGCAGCACCGAAACCTGAAAGAGCAACATCAAAACCAGACCATCATGCCATTAAACCAGGAACTCCTGCAACAAGACCCGAACTGCCTCCTACCCCTAAACCTGTGCCTCCGGTGGTAGAACCCAAAAGACAGCATACAGTAAGGCCAGGGTCAGATCAAGCAAAAGCAGATGCTTGGGAGAAAGCAGAGATGGCTAAAATCAAAGAACGGTAATAATACATTGACTCCGAGAAGCACTAATTATTTAGTACTAAACAGTTGTAGGCAATTAGAAGTATATGATCTTCTTCACTAACAATGAATTACAGGTATGTGAAGTTAAATAACACTATACTTGAATGGGAGGAAAAGAAGAAAAAGAAGGCCAGAAGCAAGCTGGACAAAGCAGAGGTTAGACTTGTTTTCTAAATTCGAACTAATTCTTAGAAACTAACAGCTTATTCAGAGGTTACACATGTTTTTCTTTTCTAATTTACAACTAATTCTTAGAAACTAACAGCTTAATTCTTCAAGCAGAAGAGTGAATCGGAGAAAAAGAGAGCAAGAGCCTTAACCAAATTTAGGAATGAAATGGACTACGTCAAACAAGTTGCAGATGGAGCAAGATCAGAGGCAAATGCTAGACAAAGAAATGATGAGCTTAAAGCAAAGGAAAAAGCAAACATAATTAGAACAACAGGAGAGCTTCCAATGACATGCTTCTGCTGTTGAATTTAACTAATAACGTAGCATCATGAGTTTGAAGTCACATATAAAACCACTTACACAATTCTTTGACTAATTAAACGATGCCTAAGCACAAGTAGAGACACTGTAATTTTAATCATTTAGCCTTGTTTCGAACAGATGTTTCTTCAAGAACCTTGAGTTGCTTTACTAATATTCCTGACAACTGATGTTTAGTATGAACATATATGAAGCCATATAGCAGCTCATGTAGAAAATCCTAGCCCATGTCTTGGACAAGACTCTGTTACTCAAAATAAAATAATTAATTTACAGTGCAAATGATATGAAGATAAAATGCAGAAATCGTTTTATATTATTTTGATCATGAAGGAATTTGAATAGTCTCGAAGATTGACAGTATAATCCAAACTTCAATTGCTGCAGAAGCATGAATGAAAATCCAACTTTTTCTGGAAATTATAAATCTAAAGTACAAAAATAAGATATATAAATAAATAAATAAACCCTCCAACCATCTGAATACCTCCCACCATTACTAATACTTGAAACTGCAAAAACCTTGAAGATAACAAGAACATGCTGAGAGTTTAAATCCTTAGTTAACCATACCTTACTTGGGCTTTTAGATCGTGCATAAACATTCAACTGTCACCGGAAGATAAACAATACTGCAAGTTGCCATTCTGAATTTGAACCATAATGAAAAGATCTCTATATCATGCACAAGAATAAAATGAAGACTAGCAGAATCTTTAAGGTTAATGCTGCAAGCATTTTTTCAATAATCATCAGATAGCAGTAGATACAAGCCCAAGTTAGACAAAAGTAACGTGGCCATTTGTGCATTCAGAAATAGTTAAAAAAACCAGTTTAAATATAATAGCAAGTAAAGCCATACACCACAATGACAAAAACTGCAATGAGTCCTTGTAATTTTCAAAGGCTAAAAGATTAAGCAACCAGCAAAACCATTTATCTTAACTTGAACTGTCTGCAACGAGATATAAAGTAGCAAATTGTATATAAAATGCAGAAAATATGAAAATAAACAAGAAAACACCACAATTAACTGCAAATTATATTCTTTTGATAACTCAAGCTTGTACAACAAGTAAGTTGACATTTCATTGACATTTAATTAAGGGCACAACCACAATTGCCAAAACAAGCTTTTGAGATGTTTTGAAGTCACTTAGTCACAGCCATATTGAAAACAATGCATTAATATGAAAGCTTCAGGATACTAAAAAATAACATTACCAGCGACGGAGCTACTAAATTTCAAATAAAAGCAGTAGAGTGAGCATTGGAAGAAGGATGATCAAACGGATAGATGTGTTCACTTGGAACCATATATCTCTCTGACCTTTGAAGTGAGAAAGCAACATCTCATGAGGTGATTTCTCTTACCAGCCTATCCAACATAGGGAATGCAAAGTACAGTACCAAGAAAGACGGGATGGCAAAAACAACTGTGACCAGGAAGTAGAGTAATAAGATAACAGCACTCCCCGGTATTGCAAAGAAGACAACCAGAAGGAAAATGATGACCAATGGGAACTTGGATGTAAAGTGAATGAAGAAATCCAGTGATTTATGAAGCGAGAAATGATGCCTCTCACCATTATTTCTGCCACCATTATCTAGAGACCTATTTTGTTCAGAACGATTAGCATATGACCCTCTCCTAACAACACCACTTATAGCTTGATTTCCAAGCATTAAATTACATCTCAGAGAGCCAAAGGGTTGATTGTCCCCAGATAGATTTCTCCTGGAAATGCCATACCTATCCCCATTCAAACTCTCGATCATCCACAAAATGAAGAAGTTCTTGCGAGGGAACTTGAGGTTCCCCTTATAAACTAGCCGTAGCGATATTAAGTGGCACCATGGGCAAGAAATGAACATGGGGATCTTGATTTGCTGAGTGGGGAGTTTCAAAACAGTAGGTTGGAGACCCAGGATACAATTTTGGCAAAGAGTGTGACCACACCATAAGACATAAGGCACATTCTCAACAATGTTGAAAGGTTCCCAACAAATGGGACACTCTAATCCTTCATCTCTACTACCATTTGAACACACCTCATCATCTGAACACTCGGAACAAGCTTGATTCGCCTCTTTTGAAATCTTTAACCCAATGCTAGCAATGGTATTTGAAGCAAAGCTCCACATATTGACAGAACAATAACAATAAAAATAAATAAGAACTGCAACTAACTCTTAACTGCTTAGAATCTCAGACCAGAAAATCAGGGACTTCCGACCTAACAAACCTGAAAATAAATAAAGAAAGAAAGAACAGATTTTAGAAGATGGAAGACAATTGTTCATAATTCAAACATATCTCAATTCATTATTCTTTTACTTTTAGATTCAGCATAATCATCCAATAATTATATTCATAAAATACAAATTAAATCTGAGTAAATGTGAAAAGAACCCCACAAAAAAAAATTGAAATTTTAGATATGAAATTATAAAATTTACAGATTCTAAAAGGTGAAACAAAAAAGAAAAGAAAAGAAAGAGAATTTTTACCTTAAAAAAGTTGGATGGATTTGAAAGAGAAAGAAAAAAGATGTGATTTTAAGATATTTTTAGTTTTCATTGGACGAGACGACACTGTTTAAATAAGAACCAGAACTAACCAAACTGGTCTCCGAGTAAACCACCGATGAAATCGCCGTGGCTTAGTGCTCCCCCTCGACTCCAACTGAATAACTGAAAACATTTTTATTATTTTATAATTATTTTTTCACTCCTTCCGGAGTTTGTTATTAGTTATTATAGTATATGTGTTTTAACTTGTACACGTCACTTCCTAGACAAATTTATTATAAATATGATTTAATTTAATAGCGTAATATTTTTTAAAATTTTATAAATAATTTAAGATGCAACTATATTAACCCATGGTCATGATTTGTTTTTGTCATATTCCTCCGCCCCTCGTGTACGTGTCAATAGTACAAGTTGCGATGACCTTCTTTTAATCTTGTCAGAGAAAGTGCCTTTATGCTTTCAACTTTTCGCCATAATAAGATGGCTTCTCACCTTTCGTTGCCTTCAAGATTTCAAGGCATTTTTTTTACGTGTGAATGCACTAAGCCTTTTGTAGAGTCTAATTGAACGTAACAATCTTGTGAATGATTAAATGGAGCTCACAATCTACGCCTTTCACATGTTAGATGTGTACAATTTCTTTCATAACAATCCGTTATATCACGTTAATGGATAAGAAAATCTTTTTTATATCCTAAAATTATTTTGAGAAACTATCCTCTTAATTAACCCGTCATCTTATTATTGTTTCAGCTTTTGGTCTCTTCAAGTGGACTGACCTCTATAACGCCACCTTAATCTTCCTAATGTTCCTCATTCTCCTCCTCTTTTATTGTACATTGTATCAATAATTTAATAATGCACATTGTTAATATTTTTTTAAAATAATTATAAATAAATTAACATCTTTTTACATATATTTCGTATTATTGCAACAACGATCATATTAATAAGTTAAGAATCAATTGATATATATTAATTTAATTTAATATATAATAAAGAATAGCTTAATGTTGTTACTAACCTTATTACATCCTTAAAAGCAATCCCTTTCATTACAACTTTAAGTACAACTTTTAATAAAAAAAAAATTAGATATCTGAAAAATATTATAATTTAGATATCAAATTGTGATTTAAGTCATCTTCTTATGTGTGCTTGTTTGTAGTTTGAGTCCATGTGATTTACTTCTTAAATCTATAAATTTTATAATATTTTATTTATTTTTTATAACTTTTATAAATATTCTTTTAGCATTATTATAATTTGTTATAATTTTCATAATTTCTTTTTATTTATTTCTCATTCTTTTAGATTTTTCTTAAAACAATTAGGTGAACATTATCATCTGACACAGAGAAAGGAATTGAAAGGGAAAGAAAAACTGGGTAAATTTTACTTAATTATTACTGCAATATATATATTAGGTAATTTATTACAGCATATTACACAGATATATGCATAGGAGTCAACTCATGGACCATCCAACATACACAGAAAGAAACATATTGACAGCAGGGCTTAATTAAATAAATACTAAAAAGTTTTAATTATAATTTTATTTGCCTAAGAAACCTTGAGCCATCTTCATGTAATCCCCAACACCACCACCACCAGCTGCAGCAGTTTCAGAATCTTTGGCGGCGGCACCGGTTCCATGGGAGTCAGGTTTGGTGGTGGGAGCTGAGTGACTGGTCTGGTATTGATGCAAGTAAGTCTCACCCTTTTCAACATATTGGCCAACACCCTTGTCCTTATCCAGCTTCCCATAGTGTTGGGCGGCACCCAAAAGATCAGCACCAGCACCAGCAACCTTCCCCTTGTCAACCTTGTCGCTTTCTTTGTTGAATGTGGACTTTGCTGCGTCCGCCACCAGCTTAGCGCTAGACAGGAGTTCGGAGGTGCCTGGTTGAGGGTCTCTCTCTGAAGCCATTGTTGAAGGCAAGCTTTACTATAGATATCTCCTTTCTTCCTAGTGGATAGATATATAATATGGATGGTGCCAGTTGATTGAGATATTGGACTGCATGATATGGATGATGGGCCACCCTCTCTTAACTTGTTCAGTGTCGGCAAAACGTTTCCATGGTTAATTTAAGGACTTAAATTTGCCACGCATTCGGCTTCCTTGATTGGCCTGGCTTTTGGATATTTTGTTGCCCCCCCTATTGACGTGTTTTTGGCTTCTGCTGTTGATAGTGCAATGTCATCCAAATACTCCCCTTTTCTGATTAGGACTTCAAAGCTTGATATTTTTCACTTACACAACTCTTGTTTTCCCCTCATCTCATGGAGAACACATCCACAAAACATCAAATAATTCAGATACCATACAAACCTGCGTCACCAGATTATCATCGGTTGGAAGCCTGAGATCATCCTTCGTGTTCCCATTCTCAGTCGGCAGACTCACCTCAACTCAAACATCATAAAGTAATTCATATGAATAAAAAACCACATCTTACAAATCCATCCTCAGAGATATCAATCAGCTGGGAGTCAGTACGGTTGACATGAGGAACCTGAGGGTTTTTTATCCAAATATTATAAAAAATAATTAATAATAAAAATGGTACCCCAAATTATTATTTATCAAAATGGTATATTTAGTTAATTGAAAGAACTTTAAGTGGCGGCATTAAGGGATTTTTCTGATAGGAATTTTTATTATTTTTTTATATTTAAAAATAAAAAAAAATATTTTTTTTATTGGTGGAGGAACTTGAAGTGACGGCACTAGGGGTTTTTTTGTACACAAGAAAAATACGAAAAAAAATCTGACACCCTAATGGAGGGACACAAAGTGACGGCACTGAAGAAGGAACTTCAAGTGACGGCACTAAGGGGTGTTTTGCCACTTGGCAGCACCTCATCATACCGTGTGTGTGTTTATTTTATTTTAATTGTAAAAGTAAATAAAGATGGTTGAGGGATTAGAGTTAAGTTTATAATTTGTTATAAAATAGGAATGGGGGAGCAAATAAACGGGAAAGAAAGAAAGAAAAGAAAAAAGGAAAGAAAGAAAGAAGGAGAAAAATGTAATGTGTATTTTTAAATTTATTTCAGTATGATATCTTTTTAAATTAGTATTTTATTTATTGAAATTTTATTTAATTTTTAACAGATTTATTGAATATGGATAATCAATTTTTTGTATGCATTTATTTTGATGGAATAATTTTGAGAATATTGATTGGATGTATATTTGATTGTCGACAACAAATAGGAATGAGATTTCATCGAAATGTCTCGGTTGATGATATGAAAGCAAGGATTAGTGCAAAAATTCTTAGACGTTGTGGGAGAAAGATCTCGAAACTTTTCTACAAGTTTCCAGTTTCGATAGATCCCATCAAATTCACCGAGATGGAACTTGTAGACGATGAAGACGTGAAGACAATGATCGCTCTTTATTGCTCGATATCAAAGTGACCCAAATGCACCGGTTCAATTGTTTGCCGAGTTAGTTGATGTGAAACCTGTACAAAATGGAGATCCAACTCCATTAGAAAATGAAGATCCAATTCCGTGTATGGTGGTTCCAGTATCGTACATTGAAAGTCAATCAATCGTACGCGGGCTAGAGATCGATCTTAATGCTGCTACACCCGAGAATGATGCGGATGAAGATGGTGAATATGATAGTAGTATTCCTTCTGATAATGAAGTCGATATTGACAATGATCCAGATGTGGATGAGGTCCTGAATGATATTGACGATGAAGGAGTGAATGACGATGAAAATCCAGTCGAAAATCCAGTTACACATATTGTGATGCACAATAATCCTCCTAGGGCACACATGTCGCTTATAAACCCCGATGCGACACATGTCGAGTTCGCGGAGTACCCTGAAATAGTACCTACTCACCGATTAACCGTAGCAACAGATTGTGAAGAGTTGTTTGTAGGCCAAAAATTTGAATCCAAGGAAGAGTGCATATTTGCTATTAAGCGATATAGCATGAATGTGTCGATAGACTACAAAGTTGCAGTATCTAAACCGACATTGTATATTGGGGAGTGCTGGAAGTCGACGGAAGGTTGCAAGTGGCGGGTACGAGATGCGTTTTCGCAGATGTGGGAGATAAGAAAAATTGATGGGCCTCACATATGTAGTTCAACACGTTTGTCAGAAGATCACTGGAAACTTGATTCCAGAATCATCTGCACACATATCATGCCAATGGTTAAGGACGATCCGACCATCAAGGTTTCTACACTGATTGTGGACATGCAATCACGATTCTATTATCGGGTTTCATATCGAAAAGAATGGATTGCGAAACAGATGGCAATGGAACAGTTGTTCGGTGATTGGATGCATCATACAATGAGCTGGAAGGATGGATAGTCGCAATACGACAGTACGTGCTGGGGACTGCGATTGAGTTGGTGACACGGTTTTATTATGGCTCAGATAACAACATACAATCGGGAAGAAGAATTTTTTAGTATATATTTTGGACGTTTGATCCCTACGTTCGAGCTTTTCCTCACTGCAAGTCATTTGTCCAGGTAGATGAGACGTGGCTATACGAGAAATATACGTAGATCCTACTAATTGCGGTGACTCAAGACAGGAATCAAAACGTACTCCCGATAGCATTCGCTATTATAGGCAAAGAAGACATGGAATCCTAAGAATTCTTTTAACAAACCTGCTGAGGTATGTGATTCATAACGATAATATTTGCATCATCTCCGATAGAGGGAAAGGTATTATTGCGACCATTAGGCGTACTGGCGTAC
Organism: Gossypioides kirkii; assembly: GCA_005610355.1. NCBI lineage: Eukaryota > Viridiplantae > Streptophyta > Magnoliopsida > Malvales > Malvaceae > Gossypioides > Gossypioides kirkii. The sequence goes on along the minus strand of CP032246.1, from coordinate 30,935,984 downwards.
CATGGAAATTGGTTTAATGTAGCCAACACATTACGGCTAACTTCTAACGAGAATATAAGAATGCAGACTGGTGGAGACGACTTGTGAAAATAGGTAAAAAAATTTAGTTTCAAATTATTTTTTAAAATTTTTAATTTCAGACTTTAACTTATGTTTTCTTAATATTCCTACAGTGTACGAGCTAGAGCCACACCGATTCCGACAAAGAATTACTAGACTTGAGCGTGACATGGAAGGTCAAACGAACAAACCTCTACGCGAGTGGTTGAGTACCATGGAGCCGTGACAATGGTCTCAAAGTTTTGATGAGGGGTATCGATATAGTCAAATGACGACCAACCTGGCAGAGTTGATTAACGGCGTGTTCAAGAGAATACGACATCTTTTGATTTCATCCGTGTTCTCCGTTACGTTCTATAGGCTGGCTACCTTGATGCCAGTAATGGGGATGCAACAAATCGATCAGATGAACGTCGGACACTTATTTGTTGAAGCTGTCAAGAATGCAATGGATGCAAACCGTCAGAGTGCAAGGACGATGAACGTTGAAATATATTCACGATAGTTTCAACGATTTCAAGTTACTGAGACCATTGGGCGTCGATCTGGTATCCCACCTAGGTCATACGGGGTTGATCTCCAAAACAGACATTGCGATTGCAGGAGGTTCAATACACTTCGTTATCCCTGTGCGCATGTCATTGCAGCTTATGCTAAAGTGTTGCTCAATGTTGAATAGTTCATCGACCCCGTTTACACTCTCCAGCGTACATTATGTATTTGGGAAAACGAGTTCTCCGTCCTGCCTGACTTATCCAAATGGGAGATGCCTCCAACGACTTTCGAACTTATCCCGAACAAAGATTTGCGAAGGAATCTAAAAGGTTGTCTCCATATCACCAGAATCCGCAACAAAATGGACATTATGGAGAAAACAGACGGCGGAAAGCTGTGTGGACTATGTAGGCTAGCTGGGCATACTCGACGTAATTGCCTCCAACGAACATACCATATTGGTCAATCCTTCGGATCAAGTAGGGCTTAAGCTATTTGTATTGGACATTTTTCATTTGGAATTAATTAAGTTTATGAATCAATTTGAAATTAATTATTTCAATATTTGTATTTAATTAATAATTTTTATATTTGCACTTTGGTTTTGGAATTAGGGTTAAGGGTTTCTAATTTAAGGTTTTGGGTTCTAGTTTTTAAAATTATCACAACCTCGAAACTTTCCATTTATTATCTCTATTTGTGGATCTTTTAAAAATATTTTATGTATAGGGTTTAGGGTTCAAGTTTAGGGTTTAAGGTTTATGTTTCCAAGTCTAGGGTTTTGGATTTAGGTTTTAGGGTTTAAGGTTATAAAATTTAAATAAATGATCAAATTGGTTCAAGTATATGTACATTATGAAGAAAAAAGTCATCATTATAACTCATCAATAGTCAAATTTAAACACTATTAGATACAACCCTAGTATTCATGATTAGATGGTGTGGTTCTCGGGTTATATCTTCATGGTGGCTGGCGTCTACGTCGAGGTTGCTCGTCAAGCTCATCGTGATCATTAGGGTCCATTTACCCCGGAAGGAGTAGAGTATTACGGTGGCTCGTCAAACTCAACCTAATATCCTTGGCTTGAGTATTGCGGTGGCTCGTCAAACTGAAGCTGATATCCTTGGCTTGATGAGCTAGGGATATGTGATGACCCCGTAAAATCAAGACGATAAGAATCATCGTTATCCAATGCCTCTTCCTCCTCTTCTTCCTATTGCTTTGGCACTGGTTGTGGTTCTGGGGCAAGAGCTACATGATAGGGGCGATTTTGTCGAGACATGTGTAGGGGAATTATCGTCGATTGTGCACCAAGTAAATATGGTTTCCTAACCTCAATGAACCACTGCATGTACTGTACCGATGACTGCAAATCCGGAGTGTACTCCATTAGAGGTACTCGTATCATCCGGTTGTTCCACACATAAACATATTGTCCATGCACACTCCCCCAATCACAATTTGCTTTCCCCTTCTTATCCATCCCATAGATAGACCCTAATTCGAATGGCAGTTGTGGGATAGGCTGTTTACAACCAAACTGCCAGAGTACTCGATCCCCGACATACCACTCCACTGTTTGAAAATTGATTATCGATGCGTTAATGCACCATTGGTCTAAGTGGAGGAATGTCGAGGCGGGAATAACAGCAGTGATTTTTGGCTGTATATATGGGTCCAAATAAACTGCACAATTAATAACATGTCAAGATATTAATAAGAGTAAAGTAATAAAATTTAGTAGCATGCAACCATATTAACACGAGTCAAGTAATATAATTTAACATGTTAATGAATAACATAACCCTTCCCCTGCATATTGCTCGAGCATCAAACGATACATGGGAATTGTGTACTGCCTCCCGATCCCTGGTTTTGTTTTCCATCTAAGAAAACAAAAAATAACTTGTTAGAATAATATAATTAATAAAATATGTCAAATAATTAAAATTTTGGGTATATGGTAATCACCTATTAACGAGTGGAAAAATATATGTTTGATGCCTAACGGATGTTAGGAATGGCATCCGATAAAGTGCCCAAGATTCCAATAGCACTAGGCATCCACCCATATCCCGAGAAGAAGGGTTTGTGGCGCGACAAAGTTCTGGATACAGCATGGCAAGCACCGCAGATCCCCAACCATATTCATGAATTTTTCGCAAATCTCTTAATAGGGGCAAGTACATCAAGTGAATCTTATTGTTATTCGCGTCTAGCATGAGTATGCCCCCTATCATTAGCAAAATATAGGCTCGAACGGCCCAAGTACGGAAGCAGACGTTCATGAGGGGAAATTTGAGGTCCTATGCACGAGCCCTCAATGAACGGTACGCGAGCTCTTACTGTTAATTTACAAAAATAGTTAGTATAACCTAAATTAATTTTGTAAACAAATAATAATATCGTAAATGACATAATGAACGAATAATAATTTTATTACATTCATATTGGCTTAGTGTGTTTCCGCATTCACCGATTTGACTATGTGAAGACGTTCCGAGTTAATTAATGAAGTTATTCTGCAACTTGAAAAAAAATTATCAATTAGTTCAATACATAAGTTTATCAATATAATACAAAAATAATAATTAAATATCAAAATGAATTGTTTACTAAAATGGTACAAAATATATATTTATATACTAAAATAAATAATTATTTTGTACCATTTTAGTAAATAATGTGATGGGGATATTATTTTGGTAATTAATTATTTTTTATATAATATTTTGGTAATTAATTAGTTAGGTTTAACTTTTTGTGAATTATTAAAAATCTCTTATTTTTATAAAATAATAAATTTATTTTAGAGTATTTTTATCTTTTTACATTTTATATAAATTTAAAACATACATATATTCACATGAAATCCAAATTAAAATTATTAATTTTATCATTTAAATAAAAATATTTAAAATTTTATATTAATTTTTTATAAATTTATTATATAACTAATTTTACCCGTATTATATAATAATTTTATAAATATACTCTAATTTTATTTCAATTAAATTTTTTAATTTCATACTTGTAACTAATTTTAATTATAGCTTAAAAATGGATTATTGTTTATTTTATTAAACACTTGTAATAGTTTTTTTTCTCATTTTATTAAATAATCTTACGACTTGTATAATGAAATTTAACATAATAAAAAACTTATTTATAAGTAAAGTAATTAGTTTTATTCAATTATTTAAGAATAAGAATCAAATTCAAAGAATATATAATATTCTTTTCTATATCCTATTGAAAACACATACATATTAGACAATCATATCCAACTACCAAAGCTTAATTAATTTATAAATTTCACTTATTTAAATAATTCAATTTTTATTTAAATAAAATATAACTAAATGTTATGCTTGATTCTATTTAAATTTAAACATTATTAAATTTTAAATTAATAAATATGAACAACAATATTTCTTACTTACTATTACTAACAACAAAATAAAATTATTAACTAACAAAATTAAAGTAAAGTAAAGTAATAATAACATAATAACCAAACTTACATTTCTTCCTCTCTCTTAATTTACTCAACTATAACAACATTAAATAACAAATCAAATAAAAATTAAATTAAACAAAACAAAAAACTTAAAATAATCAAATTAATTAACAAATTAAAATATTTAAAATTAAATTTAAAATTAACCAAACTTAAAAAATTAAGCAAACTTACATTTCTTCCTCTCCTCTTAATTAATCAACCTATTAAACAAATAAATTTATAATAACAAATCAATCACATTACTACTACTAACTATCAAATTAAAATATTTTAAAATTAAATTTAAAAATAAATACATTACTTTTTTCTCATTCTCGTTCTTCTTCTTCCTTCTTTCTTTCTTTCTTTTTTTTCTTTCTTTTTTTCCTTCAAATCACGTTGGTCCTCCCTCCCCACCTATTTTATAACAAAAATTTTAATTTGTTTAATTTTTATCACCTACAAAAAATCCCCAACCACCTAAATTAATTTCTACATCTTAAATCTTCTACACACACGACACAATAGGGTGCTGCCAAGTGGCAAAACACCCATTAGTGTCGCCACTTGAAGTTTCTCCTTCAGTGCCGCCACTTTGTGTCCCTCCATTAGGGTGTCAGGTATTTTTTTTGTATTTTTCTCGTGTACAAAAAAACCCCTAGTGCAGCCACTTCAAGTTCCTCAACCAATAAAATAATTTTTTTTTATTTTTAAATATATAAAAATAAAAAAAATTAAAAAAAATCGTGTCAGAAAAACCCCCTAGTGTCGCCACTTAGAGTCCCTCCACCTAACTAAACATATTATTTTGGTAAATAATAATTTGGGGGTACCATTTTGGTTATTAATTTTTTTTTTAATAATATTTGGGTAAAAAACCCAGAACCTAAAAATAGAAGCGTATTTAGGAGGGGCTGGCAGAGGGCCCGACTCCTCTAAAATGATTATTTTACCATTTTAGCACTTTATATTTTTAAAAATTTTAAATTAGTAAAAAGAAAATTACACTTTGACCCCTTAAAAAATAAAAATTTAATTTAATCTTTTAAAAATTATAAAGATTTGCCTGAAAATAAACAAATGATTATTAGCCTCTAAAACACCACCACAATAAGCAAAGGATAGGGAGAGAGGAAGGCATACATCACAGTTGTGAGAGGAGGGAACGATATCTTCTAGCTTTTTGCCGGTAAAGATATCAATTGCAACAAAGTGACATTGTCCGTGCTCGTGCTTCCCAATCTTGGATGTTGAAACTTCCACTACCTATCCAAACCGTATCTAGACTACGGGTGAGTATTCGATCGAGTCGAGTCAAAAAATTTCAAGTTAGTTGAGTTGACGAATCTCATTTTAGCATCCGAATTCAATTTGAAAATTTTTCGAATCGAGTCGAGTCGAGTTAACGAATTCTATTATTTATATTTAATATTGTGTTTACATTGACCGATTATTTAACTAGTAGACGAAATATAAAAGAGTAAAATCATAAAAAAAATTCTATGAAAAGAGGAAAGTAATAGAAAAAAAAATTAAAGGAATATAGAATTAGAAACTAGGAAGTATAAAAGAGTAAAGTAAATTATAAAAAAAAATTCTATGAAACTAGAGCTTTTAGTAAAATCATAAACATGGTTTAACTAAAACTGTTGCAGACAAAGCCAAAGTAAAAAAAAATTGAAATCTTACCTTAAAGCTTAAAGAATCGATGGAGTCAAAAATGGATAAAAGAGGGGTGGGAATTGGAGGGAAGGAAACAAAATTCAAAACCTTTGGTAATCAGAGGTGGGAAGGAAGAATAAAGCTAAAGTGGAAGATGGAATGGGAGGAAGCAAAAATAACTAAATAAGGATGAAATTAAAATTTAAAAATATTAATTTAATATTTATTAAAATGACATAGTTTTGATTTTTCTTATTCGGATTTTCGGATAATTAGAATTGTGTAAATCATATCCGAGTTAAACAGAAAAATTTAAATTTTTTATTCGAGTTGATTCGAATAACTCAAACTATTTAATTTAAAATTTGAATCTTTTATCAAGTTTTTTGAGTCGGATCGAATTTTACTCACCCCTAATCTTGACATCAAAAAATTAAATTATTTAATAATTTCCTTTGCAGCCACTTGCCAGATTTAAGAATTGTCATGATATAAAAGTTTTACCGACAAAATATATAAATATGAGAAATTAAAAAAATTGTTTAGAGTAACCTTACAAGGACGACAATGTAACCGTTCTTACGGATGGTGCCAACTTATTGAGGATAAATTTTGGAAGCTCCAGCATCAGCTTTAGACTCGAAGTGGTGCTCCTTGTTCGACATCACCGCTTTATACGCTAATAAAATTTAAAAGCTTTAAAAGAAGAACATTAGAAAAGCAGTGATTGAGGAATAAGAGACACATATTTGTTCATGTTTGTTTATTTATTAAACGAACATAAAAAAATTTTCATACTCATTTATTTAACTTAATAAACGAACATTATACGAATGATTTATGAATAATTTATTAAACATTCTGTTCATTTACCCTCTTAGGCTTCACTATCAATTCAATTCTAGTGTTCATAAATACATTTTTTAGACACATCTGCTTATATTTTATTTTTAGATTATACATTACATTGTGGAAAAAAATGTTATACGTTATTATAACCAGGGGTGAGCAAAACTCGATTCGAATTGAAAAATTTGAAAAAAATTTCGAATTTCAGATTATTTGAATCGAGTTATTTGAGTTATTCGAGTTAAACGAGTCGAGTTAAATTTTTTTTTGAATTTCGAATTCGAATCGAGTTGAATTTTCGAATTCGAATAAACCGAATAAAATTATATTATTTTTAATTTTAAATTTATATTACTCAGACTCAAATATTTTTACTTTACCCCATTTTCTCCCAAAGCCCAAACCTTTTACCTTACCCAATTTTTTCCCCTAAAGGTTAAAACTCATCCATAAACTAAACTCAAATATTTTTAATTTTTTACCTTTTATCTTATCCAAATATTTTAATTTTTTATCTTTTACCTTACCCAAATGTTGTTTACTTGGACTTTTGCTTATGTTTTTTTATTATAATCTTATTGTGTTGTTATTGTTTACTTGGACCTTTTTCACTTATTTATTTCAATTTTTCGTTGTATAATCATGTTTAAAAACTTTAAATAAAAATATTTTTTTTAAAATTACATAAAACTAAACAACACCAAATTAATTTTTTAATTTAACTCGAATAAATATATTCGATTCGATTCGATTCGATTCGAATTCTATCTCACTCGACTCGATTCATAAAAATTTTAAATCGAGTTAGGATGATGAAATAGGATTCGAAAACTCTATTAACTCAAAAATTTTTCATTCGATTCTATTCGATTCAATCGAATGCTCACCCCTAATTATAACTTCTTTTTATTTCCCTTTTAAAAAACCTTTTTCATTATTTAAGTTTATATGTCAAAAAGACTATTTACAAAATTAATTAAACTCATATATTATATTCACACTTAATTAAGTTTTTTTTGTTAACAAAAAGAATTAATTAACTCTCTTCATTAAATTTTTTTATTAATTATCACGTTAATTATTAAAATAAATAGACAAATCAATCAAATGGTGATATGTGATAGCTTTTATTTTAATATTCTTTTTTTCCATAAAAATTTATTAAAAATCATAAATAAATAAATAATAATAAATATTAAAATTATATATACTTATAAAAATTATAAAAAGTATTAAAAATCTATAAATATTATAATAAATAACATTATAAACATATTTTAAATTTTCTAAAAACGTATTAAAATCATAAAATTTATAAAAATTTATTAAAAATATTAAAATTGATATAAACTTATAAAAAATATAAAAAATCATAGAACTTAACCAGATCAATTGGTCAGACCGATTAGACCAAAATTGGCGAGGGTACCAATAGGAGAAAGCTATTAGATCTGTTGCCTTAGGAAATAGACAATTGAAATGATTTCTTATTATTTGATTTTTTTAACATTTTATTTAATTGAATTGGATGAACCAATCGAACTAAGAAATTGATGGCCAAACTAATTCGATCATCGATCTGATTATGAAAATCTTGGTCAAAATATTTCATTTTGACACATGTTAATAATTGGATAATGAAATTTTGGTTTGACAATATCTAACGGCACCAAAAAATACTTTAGATCATACAATATTTAGCAAATATTTTTCAACTTTTCAAAGTCCAAACTACAATATTGTACTTAAAAAATAAAAGATAAAAATTTTAAAAATAAAAATAATAGTTTATCAATAAAAAAGAGAGAGTTCCATATTATTGCTTTTATAGAATATCGAGAACATTTCGTTCAACATGAAATTGACCCTAACGATTTGATGATAATTTTGATTATATAATGGTTGGAATGATGCCATGTGTTTATTATGATTTTAGGGGTTTAAATGATTTTTTATGTACCAATCTATTTTTCAGTCGAGTTGGAAACAATGATTTGGGGGCTACAAATCCGACAAGTGAGTTTGTAAATATTAAGTATTAATATTTACGAGTCAATTTTAGTTTAATAATAAATATAAATTTGATAATTTATGTTATTTGAACTAATAGCTAAGTTCAAGTGGTTTTGAAAAAAACGAGGTTTCGATATCTATTTTTTGTAAACCGAGCCTGTAAATATTTTTATTAAATATTTATGGAGTTACTATATAGGCATATTGAAGTTCAGTCTGGAAATTTTAGTGATTTGATTGTTAATTAAATAAAAAGGACTAAAATGTAAAAGTTACGAAAGTTGAATTCTATTAGTTAATTGTATCTAATAGCCATGGAAAGGAAAATAGGAAGGCTTAAATGGCAATTATGCCATGTCAATAGATTGTGGCGGTGGTTGAATCACCTTTATATTAAGAAAAACAAAAGAAAAAGAAAGAATAAAAACAAAATTCATTCATTTCTTCTTCCTTTGGAACCTCCATTTTTGAGGAAAAGAAGTTCGGCCAAGCTTCCCTCTTTACTTGGGTGAGTTTTTGAGTCTCTTTTTTTAGTAATTTTTATGTTTTTGAACTTGTTTTAGTTTAATCTAACTAACTCGAGAGTTGATTTGTGATATTGTTAAAAGTTTAAAGATTTACTATGAATGAGAAAAATGTATTTGTGAGCTTAGTAACTAAATCTTTGAGATTTAAGGTTAAATATAAGGGTTTTGTTAAGAAAGTTTTGATGATTTGGGTTTAAATACCTATTTATGAAAATGGCAAAAATGTAAGGGTAAAATGTGAAATCATAGTAAATATGGGTTGTTATAAAGTCATAAAAAAATTTGGTTAGTGTTTATTTTTTAATTTGCTTGAGTGGAGATTAAATATTGTATTTTGGTTTAAGGATTAAAAGGTGCAAATGTCAAAGTGTTGAGAGTAATTTTGTAAAATCACTTTAGAGGATTTGTGAGTTCAAATTAAATATTTAAGATGAATTTTTGAATGTCTAATTTAATAAGTTATTATCTAAATCAAAATACTCGACAATCGAACACAAGTCGTGGAAATGCCAAAGTTGCAGAGTAATCGTCGACCTTTATTTTTTTGTACAATTGAATTAGCCGAGGTAAGTTCATATGAAACTTATTTTGTTTATTAGTGATACAGTTTTTATTATAATGTTTTGCTTAATATTTGAATTGTTATTTATATAATGTTTTCGACATCAAGGAATTAAATAAAAAAATATGAATGAAATAATTACGATATGAACAGCTCGAAGTTTACGATGAGCGAATTTTTTAGTTTGATGTTTATTAAATTCTATATATTATGATATTTTATGTCTTTATTGATACAGTTCAATGCTAAGAAAGAATTGACTTATCTTGAAGTAGTTATATGGAATTGACTTAAATATGTATTAATCGGATTGAAATTGAGTAAAAGTGTGTTCCAAATGCTGCCAAAGTAAGTTCGTAAATTTATGAAATTAATTATATGTTATCTTCGTGACTTAAAGCATACTTGTTTATATTGTAATTGAGTTGGACTGCTTGAGATGAATTAGATTAAGTGGCGATGATGTTTATATTAAGTATTATGATTAGAAATGTGAAATACATGGATATGAGTTTGAAATAGTATAATTGAAATAAGATTATAGTTGAGGGTCACGAAGGGAAATAAAGAAAGGTTTTAAATAATTATACGACATGTTTGTAATTATTTATGTTATATTTGATAAATAAGGACTCGAGAGATGTGTGCCCGTAATGGTATAATGTGAAGTAAGTTTGTACCGATATCTTTGATACAATTTGATAATATTGTTGTTTAAAATACCTTTATGCATATTGAATTTTCATATCAATAAATATATTGATTTATAAGATGTATAAATGAAGTATACGAAAGGTTCCAATTAGGGGTGAGCAAAACTCGATTTGAATCGAAAAATTCGAAAAAAATTTCGAATTTCGAATTATTCGAATCGAGTTATTCGAGTTAAACGAATCGAGTTGAATTTTTTTTCGAATTTCGAGTTCGAATCGAGTTTAATTTTCGAATTCGAATTATTCGAATAATTCGAATAAACCGAATAAAACTATATTATTTTTAATTTTAAATTTATATTACCCAAACCCAATACCCAAGCCCAATTTATTATACCCATTTTCTCTCAAAACTCAAACCATTTATCTTACCTAATTTTTTCTCCTAATATTTAAAACTCATCAACAAACTAAACCCAAATATTTTTAAACCCACATATAATTTTATTCTTCAAAAACACTAATAAACTAAACCCAAATATTTTTAAACCCAAATATAATTTCATTATTCAAAAACACTCATAAATTAAACCCAAATATTTTTAAACCCAAATATAATTTTATTCCTAAATAACATTCATAAACAACTCATTTTCGTGTCTAAATTTATTGTTCCTTTTTGTTTATTATTATTCTGGTTAAGTATACTTATTTAGTTTTTATTTGGAAAAGAAATTGAAAATATTAACTTTGTAAACCCAAAATCTATTTTTTCTTCCTAAAAAAAAAATCTAAATTAAAGCCCTCAAAAGAAGAAGCTTAAGCTATTTTACAATGGTTTTGTGTTATTACTGTTCGTTTATTTGACTTTTGTTGTGTTATTTTTATTTTTTGTTTTGTTGTTTGGAATGGTGTTGCTGTTTAGCTTTATATTGTATTTTGGACTTTTGCTTATGTTTTTTTTATAATTTTGTTGTGTTATTGTTGTTACCTGGATTTATGTTGTTTAAACTTTTGCTTTTTTTTTTATTATAATCTTGTTGTATTGTCATTGTTTACTTTGATTTTTTCACTTATTTATTTCAATTTTTCGTTGTATAGTCATGTTTAAAAACTTTAAATAAAAATATTTTTTAAAAAAATTACATAAAATTAAATAAAGCCAAATTAATTTTTTTAATTTAACTCGAATAAATATATTCGATTCGATTCGATTTGAATTCTATCTCACTCGACTCGATTCGTAAAAATTTCAAATCGAGTTAGGATGATGAAATAGGATTCGAAAACTCGATTAACTCGAAAATTTTTTATTCGATTCGATTTGATTCAATCGAATGCTCACCCCTAGTTCTAATGGATCAAGTAAAAGTTTCATACGTAAGAATTTCTGTAACCCCCTAAACCCGACCCAAAAGATACGATTGGATCTAGAGGATTATTTAAGTAATTTACCCACACTCTGACTTGACAACTCAAACTTATCCTCAGAAATACATATAAATATTCATAAATAAAACTTTAAATCTATAATCAATAATAAAATAAATTAATTAAATCTCAAAGAACAAAATACCAAAAATTCCCAAAACAAATTATATTTATATCCCATAATAATAATAATAATAATAATAATAAAATAGAATAGAATATTCTAAATTTTGTAATTAAGCCTCCGGGTACCAAGTCACCTAATATCCGAAAACCTGAAATGAAACTGTGGAGGTATGAGCTATAAAGCCCAGTATGTCTCTAAAGTAAATACAACCTAATGCTAGAATACATCAACATATCAATTTTAAACACGAAAGAGTAACCACAAATCATATTGCACACACAAGCACAATGCAATGCACCCATACTCCATCACACCAACACAATGAAAAGGTTCCCCAGAACCCTTTCCCAGCCAACGTCACCAATCGCAGTGTGGTTTTAGTATCAACCTAAAAAGGAATGATAACCACTTCTTCCACCTTACAATCCCACCCCATGAACACACAATGGTATGTTTACATGCTTATCAGATATTCATATTTTTCCCAATCTCAAGCTCAATTAATATTGCACATATCACAACCCCTGTAAGCATAGTACATTAATTATCTGTCACATGCTCAATGTAAAATTATAACTGTATGCATGTCACTAGCACAACTTAATTAATCATACCATTAATTATTTTTATCACAGCACAATCATCTCAATCAGCATAAAATCACATAACCTCAGTATCATCACAAACATCAGAGTAAATTACAATTAGAAACACACCTCGAGCAATTAAAACTCTAGCGACGAGGAGGTCGTCCACCACGCACAGTACGAGTTCCCGGTCTAACGGAATTAGATCCTACGAATACAACTAAAAATTATTACAACCTAGCCACCACTTAAACACAAAATTAAACTAAAATAACTTACGAGTAGCTCTCGGAACCGATGCAGGAACGGGTTGAACAGTAGGAGGAGGTAAATCGTCTGCCTCGGACTCGTGATCACCTAAATACGAATACTTAATATCAATACTACTCAAATTAAAACTCTAAAATAATTTAAAGTGCACAATTTAAATTAAGACATCAAAAACGAGACTTTCGGGTCAAAATTTGGCAAAACGGACAGCGAAAACAGACTCAGGACGTCGAAAAAAGGCAGGATAGGGTTTTTCAAAAAAAGTCAACGGTCAAAGTCAACGGTCAAAGCCAACGGTCAACGGTCAAAGCCAACGGTCAGTGGTCAACGGTCAAAGTCAACGGTCAACGGTCAGTGGTCAACGCCGGTCAAACGCCGGTCAACGGTTTGACTTAGATTGGGTTGGACTTGGTTCAATTGGTTTGGTTCAAATGGGTTTGGTTAGGTTTTAAATGGGTTTGGTTAGGTTTAAATGGGTTTGGTTTTAAATGAATTTGGGTTTGGTTTAAATGAATGTGGGTTTGGTTTAAATGGGATTTGGGCTTGATGGGTTTTAAAAGAAATAAAGTTATTGGGTTATTTAATTAAATAAAAATTGGGCTTAGAACAAAATTAAAACCCAATTCTTTCTCAACCAAACAACACCAACAAAAAAAATAAATGAAGAAAGAAAAGCAAAAACCCTTTCCTTTCTCCTTCCCCCAAACGGCACCAACACCCCTCACCCCTCACCCCTCAAACCAGAATTTTTTTTTACCAACACCTCAAGCCAACAATCCTGTAACAACCCACATCATAAAACAACAAGATACTAACCTCAAAACGTAAATTTTCCCCCCTTGCTATCACACGTGAATGGCGATTATTGAAGATGATTTGAGATGCGATTTTAACACGAGAATAAAAGGAGTATTATGGTGGTGATGATCAAGCAAAAAGATAAGGAATCAAACTTGATTTGAGGCTTTTAAAAACAAATAACAAAAAGGAGAAAAAAGGGGTTGGAACAAAATTGACAGAGAGAAGTTTGAAGAAAAGAAAGAAGGAAAAAGAAATGAGAAATAAAAAAGGATGGGACGGCATAAAAGAAAGTGGGGTTTTAAAATCAACAAAATGGTCTAATTTCATGGAGGTCCCCAAGGTACTCTAGGGTTTACCAAAAGGCCCCAAACTTTACACACTCATCGCAATTAAGTCCAAACTCCTCAATTAACGAATATTTACCTAACAAGTCCTTAAAATTTTACAACCAACACCCTTAAAACCTTATAATTTTTAGAGTGTTACAATTTCTATGTGAATATCTGCTCTGGATCGAGCTCCTGCATGTGCTGCGGACTCGAATTAATACGAGACTCGGATTTAGCATGATTTAGCTATCAGTTGTCACTTCATACGTTCACCTAGCTCTGGCCAAGCTAGTTCATATGTGTTGTCTTTGGTTTAATCCGAAAGGGTAACCTGACGCAATAATACGGGATTTGCTTGGCTCATATGAGCATAATACGTTCTGAACTTACGTTTAATTATTTTTACTATGATCCATCGGAATAATAAAAGTTATCTGATATGAAAATGTTCAAATTTAATGTTACAAGTAATGAAGTTCAAATATCTATAAGCTTAAACAATACTAACTCTAAATTTTTGAATCATGTTGAACAATGTCGAGGTTCAAATGATTATGTGCTCATAGATAATTAGTAAATAAATTCTTGGAAGCTTACTAAGTATTTTTTGTACTTAATTTTGTTGATACCTTCTCCGTAACTCTGTATGTTTAAATATTCTCTGACATGAAAGATATTTCATCTAGTTCAACGGGTGATAAAGGTTCAGAGATTTGAAATATATATATATATACACATACACAAGAATTGTTATATGGTCAAGTCATGTAAACTGGAAGATGTTTATATAGAAACTTGAAATGGAAGCTTGTTATCAAACACATGATGAATATGGTATGTACATGTATGTTTCTATGAAATACCCACTAATCTAGTGAGGTTATATTGTGGAAGAAAGAAATGTAAGTTCAAGACTTAATGATGATTATATGTTAATTGATGAAGTGAAATGTTTAGATGAGGTAATTACACGAAATATTATCATGAAAATTGATATATGAAACGATTATATGAAGTATTTTATATGCAATATTTAACAAGAATGTTGAGATGTAAAAAGAGTAACATTTGAATTGTATACTTGGAATAATGATGTTAAAGGATATATATACATTGAATGCTTATGGTAATAGGTTACATAAACTTTGGAAGAATTTTATGTTCATTAATACACCTGCTATTCTTTGAGAAGTGGTATATATAGGAAAGGAAATATTTCTCAGTATTAAAGAAATTATTCTTAGTTGTTTAACCTAAAGGGATCGATAATTTAAGTATTCTTTTTACGAGCTTACTAAGCGTTAGTTGCTTATTTGGTTGTTTCCTTTGTTTTGTAGATCATTGGAAGGTTGATTGGTTGAAATTTCATTTGAGCATCGTCACACTATCCATTCGTATACTGACATTTATGGTCGTTTGGTTAACGGTTATAAATGGCATGTAATAGGGTTAAAAGAGTTATTTAAGTGAATTGACTTGTTTTGAGTTGTGTCAAGTTTGGTGTTTTAATAATAGTATTTGAAATGACTTGTTTCGGTAGTAGCCAATAAAGTATTGGTAGAAGCAAATCAGGTTTCAAAAACTCGTTTGATTTCTAAGTAATTCTATTTTTTTAAGTCTGTTTTGTCAATATTAAAGAAAAAAATAAAGTAGAGATTTAAAGATTTTAAATTGTTTCATGAAAGTGCATTATTTGCGGTAATGCTCTTTTACTCGGGTCTGGTGATCGGATCGAGTAAAAGTTGTTATATTTTATAATTTATTATTTTTATAAATTTTTATAATTTTTATAAAATTTTAAATATATTTTAATAATTTCATAATTTTTTAATAATTTACTAGAATTTATTAGATTTTTAATAATATTTATAACTTTTTAATAATTTTTATAAATTTATATCAATTTTAATATTTTTAATATTCAATAATATTTCATATTTTTATGATTTTTAAAAAAAATTATAATTTTTTAAGATTTGTATACGTTTTTATAAAATTTTAAATATTTTAAATATGTTTTATTAATTTTATAATTTTTAATTAAATTTATTATATTTTTATCTTTATAATTTTTTTATTATTTTTAGTATTTTTTTAAATATGTGTACTATTTTTTCTAATTGTTTATAATTTTATGACTCTTTATATTTTTTATTTTTAATATTTTTATAAAAAATATTATATTAAACAGGAAATTACCACGTGTCACCAGATTGATCCATCAATTTAATTTAGTCATAAATATGGTCAACCATTTTTCTTGGAGGCATAATTCTTTCTCTTCCTAAAACTTTGAGGCACTTAAAACTTTTAGTAAAACAATGTACATCGACACATTTTCATTTTTTTAATTTATTTTGAATTTTATAAAAAGTTTAATATTTAAATTATATTTTTGTCATCTTAATATTTAATTTTTTTAATCATAAATGTTATCTAAACTCTTTTTTCCAAACATGGTATTTCTATTACTCTAATGATTAGTTAAACCATTAAGCTTATTTTAAAAAAGGGTTAATGTATATTTTGCCCCTTGAATTTCTCCAGTTTTACTTAGTTGGCACTTTTTTTTAAACCGATACCTAAATTTGAATTCAATCACATAAGTTGATATCTTCACACTAACGTCGTTAGTTTGTATTGACGTGACATTGATAATCATAAATAATAAAAAAAATAAAAATCTAAAAAAATATATGATTTAATAAATTTTTTTTTTCATGTTAAGAATGAAATTAAATAACTGATTGTCCAGATACATCTGAATTTAGATAAAAATTGTTCAAATTCATTTCAAAGGTATTTTTAATAATTCTATATACTTTATTGATAAAATGTCAGTTTTTTAGGTTTTTATGATTTTGAAAAATATATAAAATATAAATTTATAAAATATAATGATACATAAAGTTTATAATATTTTGAACATATATAAAATGTGTAATATATAACATAAATTTAAAAAAAAATCAAAGTTTTATAAATTTATAAAATGTATAAAATATTAAAAAAACACGTTTAAAATGAATCTAGACAATCCCTATCCAAGTTCATTCTTTATGTGAATTTTTTTATTAATTTATATTTTTTAAAATTATATATATTTTTAATACGGAAAAAGCCAGATTCAAGCCGGATTAAAATTAATACTATTGATGGAAGATTCGACTCCCTTCAAGAGAAATCTTCGGAATGTTGTCGTCTGGACAATCTACCTAAATTGTCAACAATTGAAGGTATTGTCCTGTGTCATGGTTTTGTCCATGTCCTCACGGGAGCCGTGTACGGCTCATGAAGGGGGGGTGCCTCGATCAGTGGATGTAGGTACCTGTAAGACTCGTGAGAGATGTTAATATTAGGCGTGTGAATAATAATGGAGGTATCCATAGGGGCTTGGGTCAAAACCCCGACATGGGACAATACCTTGATTATTGACAGTCTAAGACGGCTGTCCAGATAATAACACTTTGAATACTTCTCCCGTAGAGAATCGATTCCCCTATCAACAAATACAGAAGGATCTTTGAATCCTAATGACAAGCTCACTTCAGTTGGGAGAGCAATTAGAAAAGAGTGTTGGATCCTTAGCTACATCAAAAACTTGGGGGTGGGCGGAATACATATGACCGGAATGTGGGTGATTTTGGTTGGATTAAACGTGGCCTGAGAAGAGGGTTTTAAACATGTAATTGTAAAAAACGATAATGAGCCTATTGTGAGGTGTCTTGCTGATGATATTAAGGCAAATCTAAATGGGCATGGTTGAAAAGGTTGATATATACCATCGGGATTGGACTTTTAAGTTTCAATACATTTTTGGTTGCTGATTTTATGACCAAACTAAAGAGAGGAGATGGTCGAAATGTGGATTAAACTTGGCTTAGGAAAGAGGTTATAAATATATGTAATTGTGGAAAGTGATAATGAGTTTACTGTGAAAGTGATGAACGTTTGTTCATTTGGATGCATGATTTTTGTCTTAGTTGATCATATGTATTAATGCATTTGTCTTTTGTTTTGTTTACCAAAACAAATAGAGTTAATTGTCAACATCTCACTCTAAGAGGTAAATTTTGAATATTGCTAGCACAGTAAAAGGGAAATGAAAAAAAATAGAGAAAAATAATGTAAGAGGAAAAAAGGAATTAAAAAACTTATTTTTAAAAGTTTGTATAATATGAAAGTAGTGGGTGAAATTATATTTTTATAACCGTAAATTATATAATTTAATTTCGTCCCTCAAAATTTTTTTTATGGTTTCGCCGTTGTATGACAGATTATTATTAATTAGAATTTTTTAACGGATGTAACATTTTAATGTAAAATAAATAATGAAAAAATAGTTTAGGTATCACCTGTGACAAAAAAAAATTCAAATACTAGCTTAGGAAAAATGATATAGTTTAAGTACTAATTTATAGGTTAAGCATTTTTAAAAAAAAATAGAGTTAACGATTTGACTAACTGTTAGACTAACGAATGTACCAACTTAGAAAAAAATAGTTTAAATATCACTTGTGATGAAAAAATTAAACATCTAAATAAAAAAAGATATAATTTAAGTACCAATTTGTAGATTAAATTTTTATTTTTTAATTATCAATTTCAAGTAAAACATAAGTAATAGGTTTTTTTGTATATAAACAAGCACCGATGTTGAATTTTTTTGTATTTTTAATTTTAAAATAGGCAATGAAAAAATAATTAAATGATGATGTGTCATTCATGTGACAATTCACGTGTATGCAATGTCAATAAAGTTAAAAAAACGTTATCTTTCCTATTCATTTTGGGGTGATTTGTTAAAAAATGCATATTTAAGAGCTAAAAAAGCAAAAAATTAAATGGAGGGCTTAAATGACTTCTTTCTGAAAAGTTGGAAAGTCAAATAAGTCATTTATGCATTGATTATACGACATCTACATTGTAGGTGGAGGAAAAAATTATATAAAATTGACACTACCATCAATTTTAAAACTTGTATCTATGACATATATAAAAAGGGAAAATCAATGCTTTTAAATAGTACCATTGGTCGAATCAGTTAGATCATTAATTAGTTGCTTTGACAGGTCCAATTGATTCGATTAAAATTTTATTATAAATTCAAAAGAATTAAAAAATCTCAGTTCAATAGATTTTTTAGCCAATTCAACTGGTTCGTACCGATTCTCAATCTAATTAGTTCAAAATCACTTTCTAAATCAGTCCTTAATCAATTCTCGGTTCAACTAATTTGACCTACTGATCTTGTTCAATTTAAACAACACTGAGAAAACATTGAAACACCGTAGAAGTCTAGAGGTGTTCATGGGTCGGCTCAAGCTCAACAAAAATTTTAGGCCCATTTGCTAGGCCCGAGCCCAACCCGACCCGAAAATGGGCCTAAAATTTACCCAAGCCCGGCCTAGATAAAAATGCTAAAACCCGGTCTTGACCCGACCCGCTATATTAATTTTTTAATATTTTTTATATAATTTTTAAATATATAATGCACTAAAAATACTAAAACCATTAAAATAAATATTTCTTAACAAATTGAAAATAAGTTTTGAAAATATATACTTAAATAACATTAAAATAGATACAACTTAACAAATAAATGCCTCTAAAATAGTAATAAAATTAAAAAATACATCTAAAATAATAACAAAATTAACAATAAAATAAGTTTTATACAATATTCAAACAATAACAACAAAATCTAACAAAATAATAGTGAAATTATAGCAAAATGGAGAGAATGCAACAAGAAAATAGCATTAAAAAAAAATTGTCCTTTTGTGAATTCGGGTTGGACCAGGCCTGAGTCAAAAATATCTTACCCGAAGCCCGACCCATCTTTTTAAACGGGCCTTATTTTTTTGTCAAAGCCCATTTTGAGGCCTATATTTTTACCCAAACCCTCTCATTTTTTGGACGGACCTCCAGATCGAGTCGAATAATTCAGTCCATGAACAGGTTACTTCTTAGAAGTCTAACTTTCAATGAGAGACACTTGTTTTTAACATTTTTTTATTTGAGCTATGTGAGGGGGAGAAGGAAAAAAAAAGAGATTAAAAGGAAAAATGATTTTTTTGTATTTATTATATATTTAAGATATTACTATATATCTTTTCAAAAAAAAATATTACTAGATATTTATTATTAATTTATATGAATTTTTATGAGTTAGTTTGATTAAATAATAAAAGACTTAAATATTATATTAAAAATTTAATAATTAATTGTAACTCAAGTTAAGTTTTATTATATTAAATAATTATTATTTAAATTTTACTATTTTATATAAATAAGTTTTGAACTGAATAATTAAGATAAATTATGCAAAATAAAGAATACATGAGATACATAGATATACTATATGGAAAATTAATTCAAACATGATATAACAAAAATAAACACAACAAGAGTACATGAGTAAGATAATTATTTATATTGTAAAAATTTCATATGAATTACCAATAATTGTTGGATGCAATGATAAAATATATTGTATTTTTAAAAAAGACACATATTTAAATTTTAAAGACGATTTTATTAAGAGGGACAATCATAAACTTCAAATATGATTCATAAAACAGATATGAAGAATATAAAAAAATTCATATGAATTATAAATTTAAACATAAAAAATAACACAAAATTAGAAATACAAAAATGTACCCTTTTCTTCTTCTTTTGTTGATGAGTCTATTGGCTAGCTTTATTTTGTATGTATTTTTATGATATTCATATTATTTTTTATTTTATATCGGTTTTATGTTGTATGTCAATTTATACTATATTGTTTTCTTAGACATCAAATTATAAAAGATATTTAAATATGTTGAGATGAGGATGGACTCGTTTTAGGAAAAGTCTTCAAAGTGTTGTTTATCGAGAGCCGATGAATGACAAGTGATATCATTCTTATCCACTAATGTTTTATATAAGGGCATGAGTTTAAACCCCGCCAAAGCCAAATGCTTATATTTTCTTGATGAGGTAATCATATTTAAACAACAATGACATCAGGAAGTAAACATATATTATATTAATTGATGATGAGATAATATGATATTATTTTTTTAGTTTACTTATAAGTTTATAGTAAGTGAAGCAAATTCTTTTAAAATCGTTTTTTTATCTATTTGTTATTTGTTTAGTGCAGAAGAAAAATGTTTTGTAAGTTTGTTTTGAAAAAAAAGTCAAATTTTAACAATTATTTTATAATCACTATTATTAGACATATTTATTAATTTTGTTTAAATATCTTTCTTATTTGTCATGAACTATTATTAAAATTGTTACATGTTATTTTCTTTTTTTATATTTTCTATATAATACTTCTACCAAACGTATTAATCAATAAATTTTGTATAAATATATTTTTATATAAAGATTTTACTTCCACCATAATGTAAATAATCTAGTATATATAAAATATAATCAAAAGGTTTAAATAAAAATGATTTTTTAAGATAGTTTATGAACAGAAATCGATACTATATTAACTAAAGAAGAACAAAAAAAGGTTGACTTGATCTTATACAGACAGATTTTGGATTGTAACAAAAAAAAAAAAACCCAACTCTTGAAACATATCTAAATCTGAAATCCATAGTCAAATTACAGACTGAAACAAAGGGAATCGAGAAAATCACCTTAAGTGAAAAAAAAAATTCATACATACAACCAAGTGTCAAGTTGCATTGCCAAATGCAAATGTTTTTACCTTCTGAGCTCATCAATATGTGTTATTCATCAGGAACATAGAAATCGAACTTGACATCGATACATCCAGACCTTTCTCCAGTATCTTTGTACTCGATATTTGTTATTGTTCCAGCTCCATTCACTTCTTGATATTCTGCCTTCACTCGCCGAACGGGGACCGTGACTGAGTAAATAGTCCCTAGATCAAAATCAGTTGAGACACTAAGTTGAACCTTGTCTTTTGACTCTATCTCAACAAAATCCGACAGAGTCCTCACGATGTTCTTAACAATCTTCTGTTTCGCCTCATCACTAACTGCACAGCGATCAGAGAACAGAAGCATCTTCAAACGCTGCTTTGCTATATTTGCATTAGAACTCCTTCTGGTTGCTGGAGAAGGGAAAACTATTTTCCATGCCAAGTTAAGTCGCTCAAAGAAGCTCATGTTTATGGCATTCAAGAGGATGCTTTCAACCTCTTGGCTGCCAGTATTTGGTGATATCTTATAATTTCCAAATATCCCAGCTGAACCTTTAGTTGGACCGTGAATGTTTCGGCCATTCATTGTCATTCCAGTCCATTTCAGTGTAATTCCAGAAAAACTTGATCTTCCATTCATGAAACACGTACAATCTACCTATAAGAAATAAAAACATGACCATACATTAGCGTTTCTTCTCAATTTTCCATTCTAAAAAACTCACTAGCCAATTCCTTCTACTTCTAACAAACGGTGGTTTTTATTGATATCTAATGTACGACCAAAATAAGAAGAATGAAACATTTGGCACGTTTCCATAGCATTGAAGACTACAGAGCATGTTTATACACCTATAGTAATTAATGGTGCTTTCTGCCAAACAATGTACTTTTTTTTTTCAAGCAAGCAACAATTTATGCCAATGCCTAGTAGCAATGCAAATACGTGCTCCCATAACAACAAAGGTCACCAAACTAGAGCAGCAGCAGAGACCACATAAACCACCATCATCCAGAATCAAGGAGCTAGAGAACTTGACTATTTGTTTGAAATGATAACTTTCAATGAAACCAATAAATAAGAAAGTCACTGCAATTACCACTGCCACCAATGCTTTACTCAAAAGTGCTACTACACACGAGTAATAGAAAGACCATTCAAGCATCAGTGACAGCCATTAACAGAAATAGCACACACCACCACCTAACATATAATCCACAATCGATGGCAAATGCATTTACTTTTAGTTCCTACGTCACCATTGGTTATTTTCATTACCTTAAGAGCTAATTATCACAGGCACTAGGTTAAAGTCTTTTGATGAACAAGCATAGCATTGACTAACGCAGAGCACAAAACTCATCAAGCTCAGATCTTCCATTTTACCATCATCTGGTATGAGTATGACTATGACTATGAACATCAAATCAAAGGGAGGAAAGGTAATGCTGCCGTATCTAACATATTCATATCTAACAATATTCCAAAAGGTGGTGATGGATGGTATAATTTGTATAAATCTTGTAGTCATTCAATGTCCTTGCTCATTATTGCCAAGTTCTTATAAACAAGTAGTAAGTTGTAAAACTCACAGGAAATATTCTCAATATAACCTGTCTTGCAGTCTATGTATTATATATGCCTAAATGTGATCATCTATTCCAAAGTTAACAAAGATCAATCTATAGTCTTGAGTTTTGATCATTGATTAAAAGAAGTGAAGACGGCCAAGAGAATGCATGAAGATGACTAGATTAAGCACAAAATTTGGATAAGAGTAGGAAACTTGCAATCCAATTGGTTGACAGGAGGCAAAAGCCAGATGTAAGGATTTGCAGCGCAACCATGTGAGTGGAAACTAGGAAAATATAATAGCTCATGCTACGATTGGTTGAAAAATTTGGAATTAAAAAGAATAAGAATATCATGTCGAACTCTAACCCATACCTAGACAGTAATTGCCCAATTATATTCGGTTCCAACAGGGAATTGAAAAAATATATAGGAAAATGCAAAAATATTTCAAATTTAATGTAGAAAAAAGTAAATACGAAGGAAAAAAAAAAAGAGGTGATAGATATCAGAAGATAAGAACCTTTGAAGAGAGTGTGGAACTAGGAAAAGGGCTGTGATGGTAGGAGGCTAGCGTAGCTGCAACAATCGAATTCCCAGATATGGCCATGTTGGAGTTAGCTCAGTTCCAATGGCTCCTTCTTCACGGAGAATGTGGCTCCTATTTTGCTCACTCACCTTCTTGCATTTCAGGCGGCTCCGAAACGAAACAGCAGCCAGTTACAACCAAGTCCATGGGGAGATGTTGCGTTTGAAACGGCACCGTTTAACTTCGCGCTCGCTGCTCCCACCAACCCCCACATTTTGCTTGTTGATTTGTTGGGTTCTTCCCCGTTTTATTTATTTATTTATTTTTTTGTTAAATCAGTTCAAAGAATTTCACGCCAATATGGGTTAAAAAATAAATATTTTATACGTGAAAAATTTATTCAAAAATAATTATATTTGAAATAATTAGATAATTTTTAGAGAAATTGAAAAAATATTTTTGTACTTTAATTAAAATGCTAATTTTTTTAGATGAGTAATTATTTCAAATTAATAAATAAATTTAGATGGATAATTATTTGAAAGTAGTGAATGAATTTTAAAATTAAAAAAATTCAACATATCTATTTACCCTTATTCTAAATTTACTAATTTTACTTTAATATAATTTTACTAATGGAATTGGTGTCACTAGACTTGATCATGGCTCGACCACCAGTTTAGGCTTGAAGGCTCGTTCGAACTGAGCCTCGGGTAAAATTTTTTGTCTGGGCTCAACGTCGGTTCAAATCAGCTATTTTGTTATTGTTTCGTTGCTGTTTTGCTGTCATTTCGTTATTATATTGCTACTATTTTGTTATTATTATTTGGATATTGTATAAATCTTGTTTTATTGTTAACTTTGCTACTATTTTAAAAGCATTTGTTTACTAAGTTTTAACTATCTTAGTGTTATATTTTTAAATTTATTTTTTATATAAAAAAATTAATACGGGCAGGTTAAGTTGAGCTTGAGTTTAGCATTTTTAATATGGGTCGGGCTTGGATAGAATTTTAAGCCTATTTTCGGGCTGGGCCCGAACCTAGAAAACAGGCCTAAAATTTTGAATTGGCTTGGCCAAAATCCAACCCAATCCGACCCATAATCAAGTCTAGGGGACACTTAACTCATGATACCAACTCAATAAAACACTTAATTAATAGATGGATAGCTAGATATTAGATTATGACACAATCACAATATTTGAATATTCAAGTTCGAGCCAGACTTATATTTTAAATGGACTTAATTTTTTTGCTCAAGCACATTTTTCAGGCTTAATATTTTTCTCAAACCCTCCCAAATTTTGGACGAACCTTCGGACTTGAACGGATAGCCCGATCCATAAACAAGTTTACATATATACATTAAATTACTCATTACTTTATATTTAAATCAGAGACTTAGAATTCTTAAAATTTACATTTATTCACCAGTTCGAGATTATATCTTTTTAAAACTTTACAGCAATTTTTTTTATGAATAAAAGAAGGCATCATGTTGCCTTATTTCTGATTGTTTTTACAAATAAAAGCTAATTTGTCTTCTAAAAGAAATTTCCTGATATGAAAACTAGGGCTATTGGTCATTGCTAAATTCAACTCATTCGATGAACATGATCTTGCTAACCAATCAGCAACTCTATTCCCTTCTCTATGCATAAACTAGAATTTGACATCCTCAAAACAAGTGAGCCATGATTTAATTTGGTTAACAATAGTCGTTGAAGGCGTGTTCCCCTTGCTCTCCTCAATCATCTCCAATGCCATCATACAATCAGTCTCGACTATTATTTTCACTCAAATTTTAATAAATATATTTTTGTCAAAATAATTCTAATTTCACTCAAAGACTTTCATAAATATACTTATAATTATTGAATTATATATTAGAATGTAATGATTACATAGGACTATCCCATTTTTTCCATGAATGTCTTTGCTTTGCTATAAGTTTCCATTAAATAATCCCTAAACCTAACTAAATCGAGTTTAACATTTTGTTCCTTCAAATATATTTTCATAACATCGGATGGCCAATTTCTCCCTTGAAAACTAGCCGGGTCTTGAATCACCATATCATTCTTCTCGTACTTCTCCACCAAGCTACTCTCTTCCACTTTAATCTTATATTCAATGTACTCTATCCCCATTGCCCTAGTTGGTTCTCCGAAGCACATCTTCCCCACCCAATCAATCCCTAACGGCAGTACTTGCATGAACACCGACCCCGGTCGGAGAAACAACGAGTGTGTTAGAGCTGCGGCGTGGATACCAACCATTGCATGACTTGAATTTATCAATTCATAAGCTTGTTGCAAAGAAATCTTACTCGTTGGCTCAAACAAAATGACGTCGAATCCAATCTCTTTTGCTACTTTCACGGCTTCATCTTGATTCAAAATTTCCCGTCCGATGCCTTTTGATCGACTCATAAACACAAGGCGAGGTCGAGAGTCGGAATTTGGAGGAGGGTTAAAGATGGAGTATTGGCCATGATGATCAAATGCCTTGTCTAGGTGGCCACGGAAATGAAGTAATGTTTGTGATGAGTTCGGCATTAATGCCACGAAACCATATGACATGAGGCCCAGAGTGGCGGAAGGGAAACAGTGAGTGGAAGTATCATTGGGTGCGAGCTGAATGCATGGAGCAGATTCTTGTACCTGTTTAGCCACCAATCACGAGCCTTTGAGACCACGAGGACGACATCTTGGTTTTTGTAGATGGAATGGATGGTGGTGAAGAGTGGGATGAACCCATCATTGAAATCATGGAAAGCGTTTCCCGTGTACCCTCCCGCACTGAATACAATGGCCGGGGAATTATGTTGGACCTCACATTCTGGGCCTGATGGGCCTGAAGTGATAGTTAGTTCTTTGATTCTCTGCATTGGAAAATTCTCCCATTTCCTTGGATAGGGCTTGATTTTTTCCACGATGGATCCTGGGCCCGATATGGTAGGGTCCAAGAGAAAGAACGTGGAGGTGACGGGGTCCACAACAGTTGCGGCGGTGATCGAGCAGAGATCATATTCCTTATGAGAACAGTCGCAACTGATCACTTGTTTCGCCACATGCTCTTTTCCACGACGTTGTCCACCAAAAATCAGCCTCTTTTCCATATGCTCTTTATGAGAACGGCGTTGTTCACAAAAAACAAAAAAGATAGAAGGATTCAGAAGATTTGCAATCCCTTTCCTTTACGTAGAAGAGATGAAAGAAGAGGAGTGAAAGTAAAGGTGTACTTACCTTGAGTAGGAGCTGAACTCAATCTAAAAATGGACGAAAGATTGATCTCAAATACAAACACAAAAGCGACGATAAGAGCTAGGAACACCGTCGCTGTGGCCGTCGCTGCTGGATTTCTCTTCCTCATATTAGATGACACAAAGTGGCGTGGATGTTGGAGCTTCAAATATAGGATATAGGAGATAGGACTTGCACTTGATTCTGGATTTCAGTGATACAGGTCGTAGGGATCGGCGGGGTTGAAGTTTCTGCACGTTCTTCACTTGTATGGATTGTAGGTGAAGTTAAAGTTATACATTAATTAATCCAATGCACATGCACTTATCATCAATTACTATGATCCCATTTCATTTATTATCCTTTGAAGGAAGATACGAGTAAAACTCAAAATAGCAAAGTGAGTGTCGAAGTTAGTATTTTTAAAAGCGTTACGGAACTTAATTCGTATAAATCTGGTTGAGGAAATAAGCCATTAAATATAAATACACTTGACGGTGATTTCATGTCATTTTTATCTTTTTTAATAGAAGAATGACAAATCAGATTTTTTCTCTTGATTTTGAGTTTTTCAAAAGGAAAAAACTCAAAATCACGAAGGAAAATTTTATTTGTCATTCTCCTATTAGAAAGAGATAGGGATGGAGTGGAATTACAGTTTCATACAATCCCTTCTCTGTTTAACAATACTTTTTAAAAGTATTTTTGGGTCGAAAGGTATTTTTGAATTAAAGCTAAAAATGTTCGCTTTTGCTTTTGGTCAAAATAGTGTTTTTTTTTAAAGCATATTTTGCCTCCAAAAGCACTTTCGAAAATCTTAAAAGTATATTGTTTAGTAATATTTTTATTTTAAAAGTGTTTTTTTTTCTCAAAAGTAAGAAGTAATACTAAATTCGCCCTATGTTGGTTACATAATGGTGGTGATTCATACAACGGTGTAAAGAGTTATTAAGGGTCAGTATAACATTATTTCTAAGAAGCATTTTTGAAATAAAAACATTGTTAAACAAGATGTTTGTAAGCTTTTCAAAAGTGTTTTTGGGGGTAAAAAAAGGTTTTTTTAAAGCATTTTTTTTAGCCAACTGCAGAAGTAAAAAATTTTAATTTTAACTCAAAAGTATTTTTTTGACCCAAAATTATTTTTGAGAAATAATGTTAAACTAAGCCTAAATATGATAGTGATTCAACAATGCAAAAAATTATTAAAGATTGTAGTTTATTTGAATTAGGATGACGTTTGAGTAAAATATAAATTATCTGTTTGATCATACGACCTCTTTAATATTGAAAGAGAAAGTGTTTATAGTCGAAAGAGTGCATGGAATGAATCTCTTAATATATTATTGTATATCTAGTAAAGTTCAATTTAAACTCAGATCAATCTATAGTTTGGATGCATCTCGCTGTGACCATTTTCATGGTTGGTGAGCATGAAAAGTTGAAAATATTAACAAAATTGGATTTAATGTAACGGTTGTCTTTGATAACAATATTATTTTATAATTTTAAAAAAGAAATCAGTAGAAATTGTATAATTTTTCTGTTGGTGGTTATGCTATTATTTTATAATTTCAAATAGAATATTCTTGAAATTTCGTATGTTGGTCTGATTATTAAAAGTGTTCATTGTTTAAAGTGTAATATGGATTTAAGTTGTGTCAATCATGTTGTTGTTAGGACTTTACCCTCTCCTTGTAATTCACTAAAAAGAAAATAGAACATCCTTGGAAGTTGGAAGTTATGGCACTAACAATCATCAAATTATTGGTTTTCTAAATAAAAAGCATGTTCTTGAGCCAAAATTTGGAAAATTTCCAAAAAACTAGAAGTTTCCTCAGTTTGCAAAAGAAAAGTAAATCCAACACCAAATCTATAAATTCTCTTATCAAGCTCAATTAAGCTATATCCAGGAGCCTTCCTAAGACCTATGCCTTTCATTAATGATCTCACCTTCTCAAATTCCTTCCAGTTTCCTTCCTCACCATATATATTAGATAACAAGGTGTAGTATCCAGTGTCATCTGTATGAATATCAACAAGGTCTTCTTCAATGGTTTTGATCATGTCCATCCTGTGGTGGATTCGACAACCATTAAGCAGCGCACTCCAAATACTTGCATCTGCGGGATATGGCATCGATTTGATGATTCTATACGCTTCATTGAGATCACCACCGCGACTTAGAAGGTCAACCATACAGGCGTAATGTTCTGAGTTAGGCTCAACACCGAAATCCCTCATCGACTTAAAATAAGATTTTCCATCTTCCACAGATCCTGCATGACTGCAAGCCGAAAGAATGTTCATGAAGGTAACTTGATTAGGTCTTATGCCTGACTCTACCATTTGATTGAAGAGTGAGATGGCAGAATTCACCCTACCATGTGCTCCATATCCAGCAATCATGACAGTCCATGACACCACACTTTTCTCTGACATGCTATCAAAAACCCTTTGGGCTGTTACAAGGTCTCCACACTTGGCATACATGTCGGTTAAAGCTGTATCGATATAAAGATCTGTCTTTACACCATAGGTAAGGAACTTGTGGTGAAGCCATTTTCCTTTCTCAAGATAACCCAAATTGGAGCATGCTTGAAGCACGCTTAAGAAAGTAACATCATTCATCTCAAGACCGTTCAAGTACATTTGATCAAAGAGGCTAATTGCCTCTACAGAATTTCCATTTTGATGGAATCCGCAAATCATAGAATTCCATGTTACAACACTTTTCTCGTTGATATCATCAAATATCGTGTATGCTAATTCTGTTAAGCCACATTTTGAGTACATATCAATTAGCGAATTCTGGACAAACTCATCCGAAAGGCCTCTTTTGATGATATGACCATGTATCTGATCTCCAAACAGCAACAAGCCTCCATCAGCACAAGCTGAGATAGAACTTGCTAGGCTGAATGAATCAGGCATTAATCCCAAGGTCTGCATCTGCACAAGGTGTGCCAATGCCTCTTTTAACAACCCTTTCTCAGCACAAATTGATATGATCATATTCCATGCCACGATATTTCTTCCTCCAACGACGTGAAGAACCTTATCACAATAGTTCAACTTTCCACATTTCATATATAGTTCTATGAAAACAGGCCCTAAAACATCATACTCAAGATCCATTTCGTTCCTAATAATGTAACAGTGAACCGACTTCCCTTCTCTAAGCCAGCCTAGCCCTGCAAAAGACCTTAAAACGCTCATCATGGTCACTGAATTCGGTTCCACACGAGAATCTAACATATCAAAGAAAGACTTTAACGCTTCTGCAAACCTACCTGTTCTATAATAGCTAGACATCATTGCAGTCCACAACTCAGTACTACGGTTCGTTACATTTAGAAAGATCCTCTCTGCACTATCCAAGTCACCACATTTGCTATACATTGCAACAAGGGAACTAGCCAATGAACCATCAATTTCAATCCTCCTCCTCACTATATAACCATGAACCAGCCTTGCTAATTTCAGAAATCCCAAGTCACCACAAGCCTCAGCTACACTAAGCATTGTTATGGAGTCCGGTCTAATACCTTCCAATACCATTAAACGGAACATCTCCAAGCCGTCATTTGCCTTCCCATTCTCAACATAACTCAAAATAATCGAACTCCAGGAAACCAAGTCTCTCATTGTCATTTCATCAAACATTTTCTTAGCATAACTTAAACATCCCATTTCGCCATACATTGAAAGAAGTGAAGACTGAATAACAGTATCTTTCCCAAACCCATTTTTTATAATGGTCCCATGGACCATTTCACCAATACCCAGAGCACCAAAACCAGAACAAGCCCTCAAAAGAGAAGGAAATATGAAGTTACTGATGTGGACTTGGTCATTCTTTATCATAGTGAGGTAGAGAAAAATGGCATCTTGAAACAAGTTGCTCCAAACAGAGCATTTAATTAGAACACCCCACATGAAAGAATCTGGGTTAGGGAAGTATCTGAAAACAAGTTTTGAAGATTGAAAAGAACCCATTTGGGAATAGGATTCAATGAGCTTGGTGGAAGGGAGCGGGTCATGGTGATACCCAGTAACTAAGAGGTGGGCATGGAGTTGTGCTAGTGATCTGAGATTGGTGCATGATCTGAATAATGGCATGTAAAGGGTGGTCATTGCAGAAGCGAGAGAGCGAGCGTGGAAAGAGAGAAGTCGCGAAGGCCTCCAAGTGTGAAGTATGAACTGACCATCGCAACAAGAGTTGTTCGGTCTCTTGGCCCAGATTCTTTCTTTTAATCTAAAAAAATGCAGTCAACTTTGTTTGCCAATATTTTATGTGTTATACAGAGAGTTGATTGATATTCACCTATAATAACATGTTATTATATAAAAATAATTGTTGTAAATTTATTATAAAATTTATATAGTAAATTTCTGTCAAATAAAGAAGTGAGAATTATACTAAAAAAAATTATTTTATTTTACAAAATTAAAAGACCTATAATATGTACATGCATTATTGTTTTTTTTTTTGAAAAATAAAAGTAAATTATAGAATATCAAAGTCTCAATCACACCACAGATTTTATATTGTTGAAAATCTCCCAACATCTCATTAAGGGGCTCCTCAAAATTTTGTAGACTCGACTTTCAACCAAGACAAAATGTCAAACGATCAACAACAATCATATTAGATTATTTGGAGACCACTCCGATCTTTCATTGTCCTTCAAAGCAAA
Source organism: Gossypioides kirkii (assembly GCA_005610355.1). Lineage (NCBI taxonomy): Eukaryota > Viridiplantae > Streptophyta > Magnoliopsida > Malvales > Malvaceae > Gossypioides > Gossypioides kirkii. The sequence continues at coordinate 30,904,391 of CP032246.1, read as the reverse complement.
TCATTCTTTGAACCCTTCGAAGAATTGTACATGTTTCTTCTATCTCCTTATCTTCCAAGGCCTTAACCACTTCGGCACTATCTGTTTAAATTGTGGCTTGCCTATATCATCCATTTAATAAAAGGAGTACATCGAAAATACCCCACAATTTTGCTTCAAAAGGAGAATACTTGCCCAGATAATAATTGTATCCTAAAATCTAATTACCCCCTTGGTCATGCGACATACCTCCAACAGAGGCATTTTCGATACCTCGTTCCATTGCACCATTCGAGAAGAAATGAACCCACTGCCTTTCAGCAAGATTTTGGTGGCTGATCATTGGAGGAATGGGTCTATATAAATTCTGACAATGCATTATTGCTTTTATGCATATTTTATTTTACATTTTTCACTTATTAATTATGAAGTTCATAAATCTAACAAGTTCAATTAATCAGTATAAGTTATCGAATTAAATTAATTAATTTATCACGAGTTATTAAATTCAAGTAATCAATTTATAAGTTTAAGATGTTCCAAATTCATAGTAACATTTTTAATTTTGCTCATTGAAACTTATTTTCGTTTAATAAAATATGATTAATAGAATTTTTATATGAAATTTAAAAATTATAAAATAAGATTAATAGATTTTTTTATATGAAATTTAAAATTTTTCTTGAAATAATATTTTAATTAATAATATTTTTATTTAATAAATTATAATTAATAGGTTTGTTTATACTGAATAGCTATAATTTTACTTCAATTTTAGAGAATAGGTTGTACTTCATAACTAGAGATGTTGCTGTTAATAGTGAAAAGCTGTTATAGAAGGTTAAAATAAAATATAAAAAATTGATTCTACTCAAAACATGATTATTTTAGCAAAATGTTATAACAAATGACTGTTATAAAGAGGGCATTGGTTTTAAATTTCTTCTTACAATACTGAACTGTCACTGGAACCAATAATCTCACACACAAGAAGCTGGAAGTACCGAGGAGCTATGTGAAGTTGAGTTGGGAAAACCGCCTCCTCACTTGAGAGCAGCTCTACCAGATATTTATCTATCCATTTGGGGTCTACTCGTGATTCATGAAGACAACTAACAGGTTAACCTGGTGTAAATTTAGTTGGTAAAAAGAGATTTCCATCCTTCAGGAAGCATCTGGTGGGGAATATAATAATGGAGTCCCTTGAACAATATACTCTTTGGTTTTCAACAGGATGAGGACGATTCCTCGTGGGTTTCCCTTGAACGTTTATGAAAACAAGTGAAAATATTTCAGGTAGTGCATGTTGAATCTCCTCTCTTACCCTTCACGATGTGTGCTCCATTTGGCAATTTTCTTATCTCCCTTCATACGGTGAGATTTGATTCATTTCAAGTTGAAAAATAAGGGTTTTGAACATCAGAAGCCGTGAGGTCATTGCTGCTAAGCTATGAATATGCAGCATATGAAATGAGACAAGAAGATAACCATTCAAGGGCTTGTTTACATTGCTTTCTCATGTTAATCTGCTTCTTGTTCTTTCTTATGTATTGTTCCAGCACGATTAAGAGTTAATGCAAATGGGCCAGGTTGTGTGTCACAGTGCAACAAAATCTGTAACCTATATTATCTGCTTCTGCTCAATTGTGTTAGCGAAAACACTTGCACCTAGTTGAACTCTAATATATATAGCTGATGTCAAGTGATATTCATAAGTCCTGTCTAAGACCATGACAGTGTGCCAGTTTTTACATCCCAATATTATCTTCCCTAAAACTATATGGTAAGTTCCTATGAAGAAACTGAATTAATCTACTAGTTCAATTATGACAACTGAATTAAGCAGAGACCAGACAACTTCAGAAAGCAGAGTGGGATTACATTCATGCACACAATCTCCCATCCCCATAGCCATGCTACCTTGATGGCTCGAAAGAGTCACTACTCAACCATGCCGTGGATGCTGCTGAGCCATTTGATAATGCAACTCAGCAAGGCATCCGTTCGTCTTCAGATGCACTTCACCAATAAGGCCTCTCATCCTACTTTCCTTGACTAAAAGGTAAATAGCAAAATCCAGAAGAAACAGGATTCAAACCATGAAACTGTTAGTGAAAAAAAAGCTTCCTTTACACAGATCGTGCACAATGAGTTTTCTAGCTCATCTTTGCTTTTAGCAATCTTGTAGCCTAATACTTCCCCTTTCACTACAAATCTGCTCAATGTTTCAGCCTCAAGATTTAAAGTTAAAAGGATTAGGGCAATAATGTTTAAGGCTTATCTCGGTGGGAACATTGCCAGTTCTATAAGCTTCATTTGTGGATTGGTTCCATAATCCTAGATACTTTCAAAGCTTTCAAGCATGAAGATCTTGCAGTCCAACAACCGAAATTACCGAGGAAGTAAATGAATCAGTCAACAAATGTTCAATCAAAGAAAGATAAACAACATACAGAAATCATACTATCCTCTCATATCCCATTCAAGCAACATATCACATTTCCAGTAACAGCACTTTTCTCAACAGTTTAAACACTAAAACACAAGGAAGAATATAAAGAAAACTAATAAGATTAAACACTTTTCTCCAAAATTCAAAGACAAGCATTCCCAACAAACCCGAAAACGTTTAACATGCATTATGCTAACATATACGAAGCTGTTCTCTTATAACATTGTTCACACATCTTTGTTTTCATATTTACAAGTTAAAGTAAACAAACCTTAAACAAGTAAAAGGACCCTATTCCTACTTTCATCAACCATAAACAACAGATAAAACATGAGGAACTTTCCCATCATCAAAGGGCAAACTTACATACTCTCTTGCAAACTCTTCAGCGATCTCCCCAGCAAGCTCTCCATGTATAGCCTTGGCATACATATAGAAAACTGTTGTTGCAGCCAAATAAGAAAGCATAATCAACATGAACAAAGTGGAAGTGCTCACAATATGTATAACAAATGCCCAACTTTTCCATTTATCAGCAGCTGCATAACCCCATCCTGCAGCTGAGACCCAGATCAAAATCCCACTGAAGAACCCGTAAAACATAAGCATAGAGAAAGCAATTCTTTTCAGTCCTTGAACTAAATTTTTACTTCGTTTTAATGGTTCAAGCCCCCAGCTTGATTCAACTACAACAACAACATAAGCAAATATCCACTTAACTTGCAAATTGAGTACAATAAAGAAGAAAGTAATTACGAAAACAAGACACAGGGAAATGAAATAAGGCGAAGTGTAATCAACATGGAAGCCTAACAGTTGGGTTACTTGAAGTAATCCAAGGAAGATCAAAGCAAGAATTAAAAGGATCCCAGAAACGATAAGCTCCGTTACAAGGCAAGTGAAGACGAGGGGGAAGAAGGAAGTGAAAGCTGACTTGATAGCGGATAGGAGCTTGACGGGTCGGCCATAGAAGCCGTGGAAAACGCTGTAAGTGATGGAACCGGTGGCGAAGAGAGAGAAGATGAAGATGAAGAGGGTGTAAAGGAGAGTGAAGATGAGGTATTTGATGGGAATTGTTGGGAGTTTTTGCTGTTGAAAAGGGGTGTGAGGGAAACTGAGGTGGGTTTCGATGGTGGGGGTGGAGGATTGGGAAAAGAGTTGATCGATGAAGGGGTAGGCGGAGAAAGAGAAGGAAAGAGGGAGGAGGAAGAGGACGGAGAGAGCAAGGAAGTGGCGGGAGTGGGCGTTGATTATGCGTTTAGATTCGGAAAGGATGGGCCAGAGGTGGATGTGGACCGGCGGAGGTGTTGGCCGCGTTGTCATGGCGGAAGGAGGAGGAGCAGGAGCAGGAGCGATAAGGATAGAAGGTTTTGATCCACAAGAGGTAACGCCGTAAAGGATATAACAATCGGATGTTGCAAGTGGACATTATTCAAAAACCAATGCCATTCTTACGTTACAAATTATCATATCAATGCATCCATTATTTAAATATAATTACATACTGTACCTATCTAAATTATTTTAAAATAAACCACAAATTTTTTCAACCAAGTGTTTATAGTATTTTTTTATAATTGGAGGTTACTTGAAATTAATTAATAATAGTGTATATAATAAAAATAAAATAAAGTTTCGATTAAATGATAAATATAAATTTTATTAATATAATTAGTATGGTTCTAAATCCTATGTATTTTTATTATTATTTAAATTAAATATACAAAGATATTTTAGTGGACATCAACTCAAACAGAGATTTAATAATAGTATAGATTAATTGAGTTCCTATAATATTACTGTGTTAATTATATTTTCCTGTTTAAATTAATTGTTAATAAACTCATATTAAAAATTTTATCACAGGCTTGTGCATGAGTGTGCGTTAAAAGTAACATATAATAACTAATGAAATGTGGGGTTTGAAACTACTAATAATAACAACAACAACAATATATATGTAATATGTACGAAATTAAAATAAAAAATATATTCAATTGTTAGTAAAAAGAAATTTAAATAGATAAATACATAAAATGATATTAAATTCACTTCAATAGTTTATCATAGTATTGTCATTTTATTATAACACGTTAAAATTATAATGTTAGTGACGAGAAAATTCAATATAAAAAAATAACTATAAAAAATTCAATGTTGAGTTGATTTGGCACAAACTCAATCAATGATATTATTAATATATTTCTTTTGGTGAATTATAAGGGGAGAGCAAAGCTTTAGCTCGACTTGAACTCGAGCCACACTTGAGATTAAAAATATTTTTGATCATCAGACTAATACACATAATTCTATCACATGATGTGAGTGAAATAAAATATTTCATGTTAAAATATTTACTTTTAAGTTTATTCATTAATGAATACATGTGGAGTACTAATAAATTTGTATTTTAATACTATTGAATTTGTAATTATTTTATTTCTATAATTTCATAACTGGTGACCCTATTAAGAAGGACACCAATTTAGTAAAATACTTTAATATAAGCATTAGATTAGATTAGATATCAATAGGGTGTAACTAAGGGGGCAAGCAGGGGTCTTAAGAACATAGTTATTGACTTACCGATTAGAGAATTAGAAAGGGTAAAATTATTTTTGACCCCTATTAAATTGTTTTTGTATCATTACTTAAAAAATGTAAAATTAGATTTGGCCACTCAAAATTTTTAATATTTTAGAATTATGTTTATAGCATTATTTAAAAGCAATAAATTATATTTAACCCTTTAAGTTTTCAATTTAATCCTGGTAAATTTTCAAATTAATTCCATCAATTTAGTAACGTTTATAGCTTTGATTTTTTTTTTAAATGATTCGATCGATGCATTAAATAAGGGAAAAATAATAATAAAACAACAACCTAATCGGTCATGAGGCCTTTCCACCTGTCACTAATTTGTTGCTTCCCTTGGGCGGTGCCTTAGGTTAGCAAATTTCCTAAAGCCTGAAAAACGGCTTCTAGCCTAAACATTAAAGAAAAAAACAAAACCAAATCCTAAAAAACCGAGACTAAAGAAACCTTATTTTTCTACTCATTTCCCTTTTCTCTCTCAAAACTTTGCATCTCTGAATTTCCTCTGTGATAAAAAGAAACTATAACCTCCACATGTTGTGTGTACAAACGGACAACTCTATAGTTCATTCGGCCTATGAGTTCTTCGGAGGTCTTGTAATGGCAAATCCTTCTCATCCAGACTCAGATCAACAAGTACCCAAACACTATCTTCATTTTCTTCCTCTATAACACCCCTTATTCGGTCCGATCGTCAGGTCCGAACAAAAAAGTGTCACAACAATTTAATAACTAATGTTTACTACAATAAATCACTATTCAATCATTTAAATCCAAAAAACACATATATTCATGTATATTAAAAATTTAATTCTCAAAAGGAGGGTCTAATGATGACATACGCGTGTGATATAAAGTTACATTTATGAAATTTAAAAGTTAAAAATATTTTCTCGAGAATTGTAGTTGGTATCGATACCACAAGAAAAATCGATACCAAACATCTATTCTATTCTCCATGCAAAACTAGTGGTATCGATAATAATTCCCTGGTATCAATATTTTTCTGAAAATATCGGTACCAAAACAAAAATCGATACCAACCTAGCATTCTGTTAAATTTCAGAATCTAAGCTTACAAGAAATTATCGATACCTTGAATAAAACTTGTATTTTTCAATGTTCAACCTTTACCTAGCTTATATGGAGCTTAAAAATTACTATAAATGTATCTAGGAACAAGTCAAAATCAAACCAACATCCAAATCATCTAACTAATTCCTCAAACCATAACTTACCCTAAAAATCTCATACTTAGGTATCTTACCCTAGAAATCATACAACTAATTATATGTATTTGTATATACCACCATCACAAAAACTACCATTATCATTTTCACACATCAATTCATCCATCTTATAAGCACATATCAACCAAAAACCCAATCATCATTTACTTACAAATAAAGACTCAATAACAAAAGACATTCTAGGTATATGCCATAACAAAATAAGATATTATCACTAACTTTTGAGTTCGGGATTATATTTGGATGTTGAGTCGTAGATCTAACCAAAAAGTACCTAACCTGCGCATGAAAAATAAATCGCATGCATGAGAATTACTCAATGTTATTTCCATAACTAAACATTAAACAATATATATACATTATATAGATTCTAAGCTAATACTAGCTCATGTTAAATCAATTATCATATTTTGTCATCTTACTCATGAATCATTATAATATCCACACACACACACACACATATATATCATTGATCATATTTATCTCTCAATTCTCATCCCATTGTGTATATTATTTTAATACATATACAAATACCATTTCTTTGAGCCTCAATGCACAATTCATTTCATATTCCCATTTCTATTCAATTATGCATAATATCATTACGCATATTTACATACCATTTCTTAATTTTCTCAATACATTTTTCATGTCCATTATGCATAATATCATCATGCATAACCAATTCTCATTTCTTTGATTTCCAATACAACATTCATAATATTTTCATTCAATGTGATTATCATAATAATAATTTATAGTTCCCTATTAACATGACTTGGACTCTGACGGATACACGGATCCAACCAACACACCGGTTTGGCACCCAGTGCCTCATCGGATAAATCTCAAGTAATAGATCACGCCCTACGCTATAATAAAGTTGACACCTAGTGTCTCATCGGTTAAACTGAAGTAACTTGGCACTCAGTGCCTCATCGACTCGTGGTCGAAGTAATCTTGAACTCTTCCTATCCTATGGCATGCCATCTATATCCAACTCGTCTCGAACAGTTAATATGGTAATCATTTCCATTTAATATCAATCCACATTTCAACATTTAATTTTATTCACAACAAAAATACATCTAAAATTCAATCTAATAATAATTATAAATTTATCAACATCACAATTTCACATCATACATTTACACATGGAGAATATACAATTTAAATCCTCATACCATCAATTTATTCAAAACAACTCAATTGAGTAGAGAATCTCATACCTTATTTTCATACATTGATTTATACTTTGAGCAATTTATTATAATTTGACAATTTAATAAACTAGTTTAAGTTATAGAAACACCAAGTGTAAATTCTGAGCTACTCGTCGTTGACTTTGTCTTTGCCCTTCCTTTTTGAGGAGTCCAGGTCAACGTTAGCTATGGAATTAAATACACAATATATTTCATCAAAACACATCCATTTTATTCTAATTAAATTTAACTCCTTATTTCTTATTTTTACAGTAATTCACCAAATCTCCAAATTTGGTCCTCACTATTTAAAATAAACAACTTCTTTCATAATTTAGTCCCCTTTTCACCTTTAACTTAAAATATATCAAATAATACTTAAAACCTTAACTACTCAACAATGATAGTATTTAATATCTTTGACAAAAATGAAAAATACGACATGGGTAAGCTAGATTAAAGTAACGAGATTCCAAAAATATAAAAATTACGAGAAAAAAACTAGATTAAGCTTAACAAATTGAAGCTTCAACCTTAAACAAACCCTAAACTCTTTTTCTTCCCCCTTCTCTGCTTCGATTAGGCTGAACAAAAGAAAGAAAAATATCTTTCTTTTGCCAACCACTTCCATCTTTTAGCCATTCTTTCCATTTTTTTTAATTTTAATTTATTATTAAATTATCATGCAAAATTTTCAGCCACACATTACAAGTTAATCGACACTAAGTAATTAAATGGAAAATTTTCCCCTTTGGTCCTTCCCATTAATTCAATTCAATATCCTTTTATAAATTGCAATTTTACCATTTATACACTTGAATCCTAACACTTAAAATTAAGCACTACACAATTAAAATTTCCTATTAGAACATCAATTATTCTACTATTTATTTTCGTAAATATTTTTATTAAATATTTACGGATTCGATTCACAAATACGGAACCTCGAAAAATACATTTTTTTACACCCCGAATTCGAGTTGTTACATCCTCTCTTTGGTCATTTTGTAAAAATCGATTCGATTATCGGTGACGCATCCTCTTCTCCATGCGGCCATCGCATGCGCCGCCTTGTTTGCTCCATGTGGTGTGTGATGAAACTCCACATTTTTAAAAAGCTTTGATTTTTCTTTTTGTTCATTTATCAAACCTCTGATGATAGACCTGTCGACTTTTGGTGTCTGCAATTTTTTCACTACTGTCATAGAATCTCCTTCAACTATGATGTCGTTAAACCCCAATTCATTTGCAAAGACTATCCCTTAGAGATAGGCGTAGGCCTCTATTATTGTGGCATCTCTCACATTATTTACCAGCTAAGTACAAGAACCCATTACCAAACCCATATTGTTTCTTACCACTATTCTGGAGACAACTGTGTTATTTTGTTGTTGGAAAGCTGTGTTGATGTTTTCTTTCTCTTGATTTTCTGTTGGGGGTTCCCAGTGGGCTTCTTGTTTATTATGTTTGTTCTCCAGGATGGTGTCTAGTATGTTTAGTTCCACAATATAAGCTTTAACAAATCTCACTATTTCATTTGTATTGTAACAGCCCAGTTTTCAGTGGTGTCGAAAACAGTGATTTCGGGACTACAACTCTGATGGGTTGAATTAAAAATTTATTTTATTTTAATATTTATGATGTCATTAGTATTGCATTAAATTTTGGATAAGAAATTTTAATAGTTAGATAGTGAATCGAGTAGAAAGGACTAATCGTAAAAAGGGACAAAGGTAGAGTTGATAAGTTAGAAGGACTAAACGAACAAATTACCCCAATGACAATGTCATAAGGCTGCACTGTATTGCCAAGAGGGATGGAACTAAATATTTTGGTTTATTCGTCAATGAAAAGTTACCCCAATATGTCCTCCTTTCAGGTACGTGAGTCTTGGTCAATTAGGTCTTTTACCAAAGAGTACCTCCAATTAATATGCTAAAATTGTAGTTTTCCATCCCTAGGATATGGGAGCCATGTATCGTTCCAAATGTTACCGAGTTTTCGTCACCTATTCTCCACCCAATGCTTGTTTCCAAAATGTTTCGAGCTCCCCATATGCTTCTCCAAGTAAACGAAGGGTTTGCTCCTAACTCAGCTTTTAAAAACTCACTTCTTAGGGAGTATTTTGCCTTTATAATTTGCGTAAGTAAACTAGTATGGCTAGTAATTAGTTTCCATCCTTGTTTTTCAAAAAAACAAAGCTTTATTAAAATATGCTAACTCTTTAAAACCGATCCCTCCTTGTGCCTTTGGGATGCATAGAGCCTTCCAACTGCACCAATGAATTCCTTTATTTGTTTTAAAATTGTGCCACCAGAATTTACACATAATGATGTCCAACTCTCGACATAATGAAATTGATAAATGGAAATATTGCATTGAATAAATAGGGATAGCTTACAACACTGATTTAACGAAAACCTCTTTCCCTCCGATGGAAATATTTCGAATGCTTCAACTTTTAACTTTCGTCAAACATTTTTCTTTGATTTCCACAAAAGCATTTTTTTTCCTTTGGCCTACCATTGTTGGCAAACTAAGATACTTCTCAGGATTATTGGCAATACGTACTCCCAGTTCATTCCCAATTTGGCACTTTACTGCTTCCCTTGTATTATTACTGAAATAAATCAAGGAATTTTCAAAATTCACCAATTATCCTGAGATTTTTTTCATATTCATTTATTACCGATTTCATAACAAAAGCTCCCTCTCTTGTTGCTTTTCCAAACAAAATACTATCATCAACAAAAAATAAATGAGTTATTGTCAATCCACTTCTCCTCACTTTCGCACCTTCAATCTTTCCTTCACTTTTCTCCTTGTTAAGTAATTTAGAGAAACCTTCTACACAGATTATAAATAGGTATGGGTTTAAAGGGTCTCCCTACCTTAAACCTCTCGTGGGATTGAACTCAGTTCCCCTTCCACCATTTAGAATTACTGAGTATGACAAGTTGCTAATACATCGCAATACCAAAGAAATCCATTTTTCACAAAATCCAAGACTACGCATCATTTTTTCGATAAAAATCATTTTACTTTATCATAAGTTTTACTCATATCTAATTTTAATGCAAAAGACCATACACCATTTTTTTTCTTAAAAGAGTGTAACAGTTCATATGCTATTAGAATATTATCTGTTATTTGTCTACTAGGTACAAATGCTCATTTTGTTCCTCGACGCAGTAGCTCAATGCTTTCCTAAACCTGTTAACTACGGCCTTTGAAATAATCTTATAAATCACATTACAAAGACTAATTAGTCTAAACAAACTTATATTTTTTGGCGACAAAGCCTTAGGGATTAAAACAATGTTTGTATCATTTATGAATCCACAACCTTTTTGGTTATTTAAAACATCCAAACAAAACCTAAAAACATCTTCTCCTACGACATGCCAAAATCTTTGATAAAATAGCATAAGACAATCGTCCTTACTTGAAGCTTTTAGAGGGGCCATTGTCTTTAATGCATCATACAACTCGTCTTTTGTGAAATTTGTAGTTAAAGCCTCATTTATCTCGTCAGATATACATGGTTGAACTTCCATTAGTAAATTCTCACAATCTTGCAAAAGTTTTGAAGAGAAAAGTTCTTGAAAATAATTGGTCGCCACTTCAAGTAATTCCTTATCTCATTCCACCCATCTATCACTTTCATCTTCAATACCCTTTATTGTGTTTCTCTTTTTCCGATAGGAAGCAAAGTTGTGGAAAAAAGTTGTATTATGATCCCCCATTCTAAGCCAATTCGCCCTTTCTCGTTGCTCCTAAAAAAATTTCTTCTTCGTTTGCCTCCATGTTTAGAGCGAGTTTTACATATGTTATTCAGTTAACAGGTTTTCATCTAGGTCTTCATTATTAAGTTCAGCAAGCTTTCGACCTAATTTTCCTTTCCTTCTTAGTTGATTCACTCTGTTGGTTCTTTCTTATCCTTTTAAAGATACGCCTAACAAAACAAGTTTTTCTAGGATATCAACATTATTTAAGCTTCATGCCATCTTCACTTGCTCCTCAAAATCTTCTTCCAGTATCCATTCCACATTAAACCGAAATGAAAACTCCCTTCTTTGTGTTCTACCATTTTGACATCCTAGTGTGTCTAACAGTAATTGACAATGATTCGAAAAACTGTGCGTTAAATGGCTCATGGAATAACTTGGAAAACAACACCACCAATCTAGATTGACCACTTCTTTATCCAATCTTTCCTGTATATTATTCTCTGTTAATCGTCTTCTTACCCAAGTAAACCATTGGCCAGAGAAACCTAAATCGTTTAAATCACAATCTTCCAATACTTCCTTGAAAGCTGACATTTTCCTTTCTTCTCTCAACCTCCCCCCTCTTTTTTTAAATGAATACATGATTTCATTGAAGTCGCCCATGACTAACCATGGGAGTTGGCCACCTTCTTTTAATCTCCTTAACTTATCCTATGATTCTCGTCGAAGATGTCCAGCTGAAGATCCATAAAAGCCTGTACATCTCCAATTCGTTTTTTCATTATCTTCCCTTACTTCCACGTCAATGTGGGAGTTAGAAAAGCGTCATAGTTTGATTGTAATATTATCCTTCCACCCTAATGAAAGGCCCCCTCTAGAACCTTCTGCGCTTATATCGATGCCGAATTCAAAACCATACTTTCTCCATATCAGTTTCATCTTTCTTTCGTTAACTTTTGTTTCAATAAGGAACAAAAGCTAGGGCTGATGATGTCTCAAGAAATTTTTGAGACGACTTACAACTGTGATTGCCCCAAGCCGTGGACATTCCAACTTAAGAGTTTAATTGCGACCAGTCGGCTTGCTAATAGCGACTGCCAATAATTTGTTTTCAGATTTCGTCTTCATATCTAATGTGTATCTGTCATCTAGGTAGATCATCCTTCATTTTTTTTCCATCGAATAAACCAAGCAGACTTTCCTCGTTATCGTCAATCACCCCTCTTTCATCATTAATCAACATCTTTGAATGACCTCCATGCTCCCAAACTTCTCTTCGAGAGCTTTTTAAAGTCCCCTTTCCTTTTGTTCTTCTTAAAGATTCTCTCCCTCACGTTCTAACAGTGTCATCGTTCATATTATCTTCCAAAACCTCCTTTCTCCTTTCGTTGTTACTCGATCCGCTCTTGACCATAGTCTTGGGCTTGTCTCGCAACCACCTACACTCATTTTGCATAGCCCTCTTGGGTGGAGCCCTTAGAGAAAGGTCCTAACCCATCTCTGTCCCATATGTCCCTGTTGTTAATCTTAAAGGACAAAAATTCTCCTCATGCCCTAGCCTTCCACACATAAAACAAAATAAAGATAATCTTTCATATTGGAAATTTACGTAAGTGGACTTATCCTTACCATATATAATGCGTTTCCTTCTTTTCAATGGACTCCAAATATTAGGCAAACCTTGAGTCTCATGAATTTTTAATACTTCTTGTTATTATTGTAGCATCATATTCCAGGAAGCGCCCTATGAAATTTCCCAGTTGCCTACCCATCCCCTTTGACATAAATCCTATGGGCAAATTGCGAATATGCACGCAAAAATTCGTGTGGATCAAAGGGACTTGAATTGGGTCTTCCCCTCTCTCCAACCGATACAATAGTATCAAATGTCTATTAAAAAACTATGGGATCCCATCAAGAACCCTTTTCAGGTCCAGTTCATTGTAAAACTTGAAGAGAACTCTCTTATCTTTGATTTCTGTAATTGAGACTCCTTCAATGGGGTGCCATAACTTAGCAAGAACTGTCCTCATAGAGGGAAAGTGGACGGCACTATTTGTTAGGACATTTCCCACTAAACACAAATTGAACTCATCGTTGACCTCCTCTTCATCTTCTAGGTCGTCGACTGGATCCTCTTTATCGTCAGCAATATTTAGGTTTGCTAACTCTTCTTCCATACTTCTAATCTTTACTTCTTGTTGTCTCACGATACCTTGTATATTCCTTTTTTTTATTTTATTTTTATAAAGCAACCCTAATTCGAAAGTAAAACAAGAAAACCTAAAGAAAGCATATAACAACTACCTTTATTACTATAAAAAAAGACTAGAAAAGAAAATTTGAACAGCCCTCGAAATCGAAACCGCAACCCAATTATGTGATCCCAAAAGAAAAAAAAACAATCGGGGAAAAACCCTACTACTGCTTCAAACGACAGACCTAAGAAACGAAAAAACAATCCTAACCTGTAACTATCGACATACTAAAATAATTTTTATTGCTTTGATTTTAATTCTTTTACATTTTTATTAATCAAATGGGTATATTTACCTTAGTTATTTTGTTAATACAAGTCAGATTTTACTTCATTTTCCATCTTCTATACTAATATTATTCTATTTTTATATTAAAATATTAAATAATTTATTCATATTTTAATTATAATATTTTGGCTTCAAAATTGAGACCTTATCATTTATAATATTTGAAAACTGAAAAAAATTATTATAAGATTTTATATAATATTAATAATTTAAATATAGTGCTTTCCTAATAGAATTTGCAACAAACCAGAGCATATTTAAAACGAGCCAAAAACATATTTAGATAGTGAAAAAAAGTAATTAATATAGTTCCTATGATGTTTAAAAATACTTTTTAGTTAAATTTAATAAAATATTTTTAAAAAATTAAAAAGTAAATCTAAATTAAAAAGAAAACCATTGAGATCGAGCTATAAAATTAGACAAAATTTTATAATAATTTAATTTTTATTTAAATTTACATATAATGTTATTTCGACTCTTAAACAAAATTTTTATTTTTGCCTTTGGATATGGGCTTAGAGCTTCTTTAAAAAAATTACCAAGTTTAAAGATATATATTTATTGATGATATGAACAAATTTCATTTCGATATATTAAAAAAAAATTTAGCTAGATTGATATTGGTATTATTGTCAGTATAGAAAACGTGGGTTTGAGTGTGCTGAAACATACTATCATCTTATTTAAAGGTTTGTGGATACATTTTTTTTGTGTTTCTAATTAGTCAGATTAAAGTTTTTAATAAAGTTATTATCATAAATTTAAAATTTGATTATTTAAAATATATTCTACATAAAATTCGACTCAACATTTAAAGTTGAATTTAACGGTTAAATTATCGAAAGATCTTAATTGATAGATAATTTTTTTGTTTGCCTTGAACTCTATTGGAATTTAAAATTTAAATACCCAACCGGTCCTAAAATAAAAAAAAATAAAGAATCACACATTCACCAAACTAGAGAGGACGATAATAAAATCATTTGTAAAACTAAGATTACATGCATAAGCAAGACTAAAAAACATGCTACGAGAGCAGAAAATTTTAAAACTGAAGACTTATTAAATAATAAAAAAATAAACAAAAAAAAAATATAAAACTTAAGATAACACGGATCCAAATCGACTTGTGAAATCATTTATTATTTTGAAATACTCCCAAATAGATTAAGAAATTGACGAAGAACCACTCACTTTCTAATAAAAACTACTGATGGCCGATGGCGTTTTAGGGAACGACAGACGCCATCATCTATTCATCACAATCAGGGGCAGATCCTAAAATGGAATTTTTATCTTTTTAGCCTTTTAAATTTTAAAAATTTTTAAATTAATAAAGGTAAAATTACATTTTAGCCTCTTAAAAATAATAAAATTTAATTTAATCCTTTAAAAATTATAAAGATAATAGATAGTTTAATTTCGACCACCCTACAATTTTTTCTTGACTTCGCCACTTATGACAACTTGTGAAGATACTCACAAAATAAATTTACAAACTGAAATGTGAAAACATGTGTAATGAATGAGAAAAAAAAAAAGGTTGATGGGAGTGAAAAAAAACAAGAAATAGCTAGTCCGAAGATTTGCATCGCGGTTAGGTAAAATAAAAGATGATAAGCGAATGGCTTGGAGGAAAAAGAGAATTTTTTTTAATTTTATAAAATTAAAGTATCTAAAATAATTAAAAATCTTATAAATAAAAACAAATAATTGGTAATATAGGAGCATTTTGATACAACTTGGATTTTCAAAAAGCTATCCTTATAAGTCCGCCGGCTATGATTAAAAAGGAATCCGTCCGGTTGGCATTATTTATCATTTTCACCGACTGATATAATATTGTTTCTTTGACGGTGCTTTTAGAATTTTGGATGAATTTACAGTCAATTTAAAATTAATTAATGCTTATCTTGTCCCTTTTGTCGATTGCTAAACTGAGGCCCATTACAAGCTGTTACAGACTTAGGATCGTCGGCGCCATTGCATGCCCTCCCGAAAAATGGTAGCTAATTTTGTATAATCCTTTTCTTCTTTTATTATCAAACATTTAACTCTCGAGGATCTCCCTCCTATTTCGCAATCTAATATTCAAGCTGTTGCCTTCAATTTCATTTTGTGTTTTGGGGACTGCACAGCGGTTAAAGAGTTGGATCTAGCTCTTTCAGATTTGATCTGCGCTTGTCTACCATTTCCAATGTTTACGTAGCTTCTCGGTTTGGTATTTTCTGGGTATTGGATATAATGGAAATTTCTACCGTTACTTCTCCACGAATGAGGTCAGATCATCTAGAAAAGGAACGATTGAAGGAAACCCATCATGGTCAAAGTTTTGAGCTACAATCATCCCATGATGCTACTCATCCCAGCCACCGATTCCATTCGACGAGTGTTTTAGAGATCTTAAGAGAAACTGTTAGGATTTTACGGTACAATTGTTCTGGTTTTATGATCATTTTAGCTTTGTTAATTTGCCCTGTATCTGCAGTCCTTATGTCTTCTAATTTGTTAGTTGGTGAATCCATTGTGAACACTCTAACTGCTAGGCTTCTGTTAATTGCCAAAACGAGTGGAGTTCCATTCAGACCTTTCATCAAACAGTCGTGCCAACATTTAGTTGAGACGGCTGTTTCCTCAGTAACGTGCTTCCCTTTGCTCATTACATTTGGTTTGTTATCGAAGGCTGCTGTGGTTTATTGTGTAGATTCTACTTATTTGAAGGAATCAGCTGATGTTTCCAAATTCTTTGTGATAATTCGAAAGCTTTGGAGGCGGCTTGTTTCTACCTATTTGTGGATGTGTATGGTAATTGTTGGTTGTGTGACAATTTTCATTATTTTTCTTGTTGTGGCATGTAGTGTACTCTCTGTTCTTGGGTTTTCACCTGATATAATTGCCTTTGCGATGATAATGATGGGGCTAGTTTTTGCAGTTGTTTTCGCCAATGTTGTTGTTGTCTGTGATATTGGGATTGTAATGTGTGTGTTGGAGGAAGTTTGGGGAGTACAAGCATTGGTTCGAGCTGGTGTCCTAATCAAGGGGCAGACTCATGTTGGTCTGTTGATATTTCTTGTATCTACAATTGGATTGACATTTGTGGAGGGGTTGTTTGAACATAGGGTACAGACATTGAGTTATGGAGACGGGTCTTCTAGGATCTGGGAGGGGCCTTTGTTGGTGATAATGTATTCGTTCGTGGTGCTCGTTCATTCCATGATGAATACAGTTTTCTATTTTAGTTGCAAATCGTACACTTCCGGTGAACATGAATCAATGTTGCTCTAAATTGTTGGGTGTTAAATGATATCATGTACATTGCTATGTGTAGATTCAGATATGTTTGCCAGTTCCATTCTTGGAGTACTAAAGGTGATGAGTTGTTGTTGTTGATCCGGTAGAACTCCAACAAGCAGGGTTTTCAGCTCATGAGTGCTAAAGATGATCCTCTCAACCCTTCCAAAGACATTCATGGCTCAGGTGCATAAAATTTCTTGTATTCTAAGAGCAGACATGAAACAATTTGATTCTATCCTCGTACTTTGTATTTATTAAGGGTGTGCTTGGTAGAGTGGAAAAGTGGAGAGATGAGAAGAGGGAATGAAAAAGTGAAAAGAAAATAAATTTTGAGTATGCTTGGTTGAGAAGAGAAGAAAAGTGAAGAGTAAAGAAAATAAGGAAGGATGACCATTTTTTCTTCCAAATTGGAATGGTGAGAGAAGAGAAAATAAGAGAGATGTGTATGCTAGTTCAAAATTATGCATTTTTTAAATATTTTATGTTTTTTCCTTTCATTTTTCAACTCTACTAGGCAATTGATGGAAAGAAAATGTTCCATTTCTCCGGCCAAGCACACCTATGAAAAACAACTATGCTTTTCCATCTTTCTAGTTTTTTATCCCTTCAATTTCCATCTTTCTAATTTTCTTTTCACTCTATTAAGCAAAGCCTAAGCTCTTGGCTGTTGACGAATTGGGGTACTGATGAAGATCACCCCTATAGTAGTAGCATGATAAGAAATATTAATTGATCTTGAGAATGATTTGGTGTGGAAAAGTATGTTTGTTGACTGATGAGGAAAGCATTAACATATGGTCTTTTGTTTTCAGAAAAATCATACTTAAAAATCTGCTTGTCATTGATAATTGCACTTGGCCAATATTAGATTCCAAATCTTAATCTCCACAAAACCTTTTGTTATTTCCTGTAATTGTGGGACCTTTCACTAAAATTCAAAGAAATGTTTAATGACAAGCAGGTTGGCACTTGTTTTTGAAGCAAGCTAAGTGGGTTTGAGGATTGATCATGGTTCAGTACTTCATTTACATCCTAGTATACACAAATAACATGTATATCCCAAGCACACATTTAAGTACAGATCCCCTCAGATAACATGCCAAAGAATCAATGTCTGAAAACAATGATGCCTTAATCTGGAATTTAACAGGTAATAGAAGGGCTATTAATACCTGCATTTGCAGGAAAAAGAATGGTGGATAGAGCTTAGAGCTTCTTCAGTGTAAAGATTTCCACTGCAACAGCATGCATAAAAACAAGAGAAAATATCAGTGAATTGTGCACATAGGCCAAAACTTCCCCTCCCTCTTAATCATCCTGCCTACATTTACCTTCATGGGGTAAAAATAAAAATAGTCTATTATCCTTATAGCAATTTAATTCTTGTGAATTTCAAAAATAAGCAAAAGAAAAATGATCACAATCAAATAAATTTAATTGGTATAATAACAAATTTAGCCCTCAATGTTTACAC
Source organism: Gossypioides kirkii (assembly GCA_005610355.1). Classification (NCBI taxonomy): domain Eukaryota; kingdom Viridiplantae; phylum Streptophyta; class Magnoliopsida; order Malvales; family Malvaceae; genus Gossypioides; species Gossypioides kirkii. The sequence continues at coordinate 30,885,865 of CP032246.1, read as the reverse complement.
ACTTTATTAATCTAATCTTGATTTTACAAATTTAACTCAAAACTTATTTAAAATTAAAAGAAAATCTTAAATCTTATATGTATATATAAATTAACCTCAAATACATATATAAATATAAAAATTTTAGAAAATTGATACGAGAGACTATCGTTTAAGTTCGATTGTAAATTTTTTTTTTTCAAAATTTCACTTCATTTATTATTTACTTTTACTCCTCCAGTTTCAAGAAAGCAAAAGTCCTGTCAATTCAAATCTCAATTTCTTCATTTTAGAACCAATATTTTCTTAAACTCATTTCTCAAATAGTATATTCCTTTGCAAAGTTTCAATTGTTGATTGAAATCTTTCATTTTTTTTTTACTTCTCCTTTACTTTTCCGTAGAACCCAAAACCAAAAATCAATTTGTGGAAGAAAAAGATCAATGAAGTTGGTGTTGGAATTGATCTCATTTTGGCTTTTTATCTATCTCAAGATATTACCTCAACCACTTTTTCATTTTCATTGATTGTAAAAGTAATAGATTCATCAAAGTTCATGTCAAATCTCCACATTTTTCTAAACTCATGCTGAAACCTAATACTATATTACTCAGCTCCACTAAATGTAAATATGATACTTTTTTTTTAATTTTTATAAATAAAGATTGACTCTTTTTTTTAAATTACATAACGTAAGAATGATGAAGACACATAATTAATAAAATATGTGAACATCTAAAATTATATTTATTATTATATTAATCAAAATTATGTATAATTAACAGAAAATATTAAAGCCCGATCAATTATATTTAATTTCTAAAGAAATAAATTATTTGGTGAGAATAAATTATTTGGTGAGATCATATGGGAGATGTGTTTTTTTATACCAAAAAGTACCTCTCTAGTGGAAATACATATATTTTTGCTGCTTGGGTGTTTTATAATCATGTTAAAATGATGAGATTAATAAAGGGTGATTGATTGAAGGAGATCTGGCCCACAATATCCTGAAAATCGAAGCAAATGAAAGACCCAAAACCAACCTCCTTTATACATTGATTGAAGTGGAGGGGACATGAAATACTATAATCCAGTCAGTTCTTACATTTTCAAACCTCCAGATATTTCTCACATACATCTATCTATCTCCTCTTAGGCAAAGCCACATATTTAACCAAACTTCAACGTCACAGGCCAAGTGTGAGTATACGAAGAGAATCTAAAGTTGTGCTCCCTCTGAGAGAAAACATGGATGAAGGCGAGGTATCGGATGGGTTAAGTGAGTGGGAGCTAATCCAGGCCCCAGCAAATTCAACTCCTCTCATGTCACCATTAGTGGAACAACACATGGTAGCTACGGATACTACCAAAGGCAACAGCCCCCAGCATCACCATCACTTGTCTGTCTTCCCCCCAAGTCGCCATGATGCCTTGGAAGAAGAAGAAGAAGTGAATTCTTCAGTGACCTCTTGGTCGATGATCAAAGGGGATGGAGGAAATTCATGGCCTTTGAAGAATACAAGTACCATCGGTAAAATCCTGACTAATGGGGCTTTAAAACTTGCTGCCAGAGTTGGATATTATGTGGGATTCGGACGGGGGGTTTGGTCAGGTAATATAGTCGTGGCAGCTATGTTGCTGTCCTTTCTGTATGCCAAAGCTAGGATATGGGGTGGCAGAGTGAAGGAGGCGAAGAAGGATCCATTGATACGTTTGATTCAAGAGAAAGACCAGGTCTTGATTAAATCAACTTAATTTCTTCTTCAAAACTCTAAACTTTCTCAAATTGGCTTAAACTACATATATATACACGATGCTTATGATATTAATTTGATGTTGCAGAAGATGAAGCAGCTGTTGGTTCAGATTGGCGAAATGAATGAGATATTATTATCAGCAGGAAGACGCAGGGTTCCGGTGGTTCGACTCAGCTGCTGATTCATACTCATCTTTAGTTGGGGATTTCTTTGCTGTATTGAGTCAGCTGATGAATACCAGAATAAAGTTTATACAAATATGTATGAGCAACATACCAATTTCCTACACCGTATGTATACAGTTAGACAACACTCCTACTTTTTGTTGATGTTATAAATATCTTTTCTCTTGAGTATCATTAATTATTTGTCTCTGCAACCAGTGGGTCATTTTTTTGGGCACGAAATTAAGAGAATATATTAAAAATAACAGATCTCCTGTTTAATAAAGAGAAATAGAGACGTCACATCATATTGTATCTCTTTCTGTTTATTTAATATTATTGTAACATTTTTTTAATTTAAATTTCAAATCTTAAACTTTTGATTTTAAATCTTGAACTCTAGATCTTAGAATCTAAACTTTAAACTTTTGAATTCTGAATTCAAGATTAAAGATTCAAGGTTTAAGATCTAAAATTTAGAGTTCAATATCCAATATCTAATATCTAGGGTTCAAAATTCAGTGTTCAAAATTCAAGATCCAGAATAAAAAATTACAAAAATAATGTATCAATTACATGAAAAAAATTATTGAAATAATATTAAATAATTGATAAAAAAATAAAAAATGATATGACATTTCTTATTCATACAATCATTTTCTATGCAATCAATAATAAGAGCTAAAGATAAAGTTGCATTTCAGCATTTATTAATCAATAATTACTGAAAATGCGGGAAAACGTTTCTTCTTTATTTTCTAAAATAAAATTTAAATAAATTATTATTTATAAAAAAGGACTGGAAATACAATTTCTTCGGAATAAATTGGAGAGCATAGGGAGAGAGAAAGAATCTTTTCGGTTGACAAAGTAAAACCGAATAACGGATGAAACAAATATTTTAATTTTGCATTTCATTTGGAATCCGACGAACACTCCTCCCTTCATACAGAAAAACAAGAAACAAAAGCCATGAGCTCAAGCAAATCCGGCGGAGAATCGTCGGCGCGGGGATCGAGCTCTTCCGACAGGCAAAAGGAGAAGGCCAGACTGAGCCGGACTTCGCAAATCTTATGGCATGCTCATCAGAATGACGCCTCCGCTGTACGCAAGCTTCTCCAGGAAGATCGGTCTTTGGTCAATGCTACGGACTACGACAACCGTACGCCTCTCCACGTCGCTTCACTTCATGGTTGGATCGACGTCGCCACTTGCCTCCTCGAGTTTGGCGCCGACGTCAACTCCCAAGATCGATGGAGGAATACGGTGCCTGCCTTTTCTTTCGTCTTCGCTCTCACTCTTTCTTTTTTCTTTGGATTTAACTTTAAATTTGTTTTCTTTTTGGTGATTGAAGCCATTAGCCGATGCAGAAGGAGCCAAGAAACATAAAATGATCGAACTATTAAAATCATATGGTGGATTATCTTTTGTAAGTTTAGCCTTTTACTTGCCACTTTTTTCTTTGTTCGAGGTTCTTTTAACTATGCTTTCAATAATTTATCTAAAATGAGAGGAATTCTTAAAATGCCTGTTCTTTTTATTGCTTTTCTTCATTGTTATAGTAGTCAGCTATAACAGTACGCTGGATAAATAGTTGTGGGAAATGGAACTTGAATGCTACCTTTTCGTGATCATATTTGGCCAGACTAGAGATGCAACGGGCGGGGCGAGTTGGATTTTTGCCCCACTCTAACCAGATACTCTATCGTGATGTCCCGATTCCAACTCAATCCTGAACTTATAAAAATTCAATCTGCCCATTCGAACTCGAATTTTTTAACTTCATTTATATTAAATATATATATAAGGTAATTTCGTAAATATCTCGAGGCGGGTGATTTCACGGAAAACCCGATCACGACCCGACCATCTTCTAAAGCTAACTTTACCTGCCTTGCCCCCGAAACCTGATTTCAAGGAAAAAAAAAACGGACCCTATCAAGTCAGATCAGCTCGGAACTCGTAGGTTTCTGGTTTTTTACCATCCCTAGGCCAGACTTCTACGGATTACTCTCACATAAACAAGTAACGTATTTTCCTTTTTCATGCTTGAATATGCTGACTCAAAAGTCAAAACTGTGGATGGCCTATAATTTTCCATTGATGTCCTTCTGTCCTCAGAAGGACATCCTAGATATCTTTCATTTTGCTAATGTTGTCTAAGCTTTATCATATTAGATATGGCTGCTTGATCCGAATGTTGTGTGTTTCCCTATCCATACGCATTGATGATGTAACTATGCGTCCCTCTCTCTCTCGGTGCAGTAATTCATGAACAATTTCCTTAAGATGTCAAATGCTCACTAATTTTGGGCTCTTATGGCTTGCTCATCATCTCATGTGATCTGATTGAGGCAGGAGCTAGATAAACAAGTTTAATTGATGGAAAACCTTTAAGACATGTTAGCTTGTATTTTAGCTGCTTTTGGGTTAAAAGTTAAAGTTCTCTTTGTTGCAGGGACAAAATGGAAGCCATTTTGAGCCAAAGTCAGTTCCACCTCCTCTACCTAACAAGTGTGACTGGGAAGTTGACCCTTCTGAGCTGGACTTCTCAAATTCAAATATCATAGGGAAGGTGTGATCTCAATTTTTAAACATTGCTAACTTTCAATCTGTCAGTTTTGAACCTGAATTCATATATAAGCTGCTCAAGTTCTGGTTATCAGCAATTCAGCATGCAAGTACCTCGTCTATTTTCCTTATACAATGTGTGCTTTCACTAATTATATCTCACACTTTCAGGGGTCATTTGGTGAGATTTTAAGGGCCAGTTGGCGAGGAACACCTGTAGCTGTCAAACGCATTCTTCCATCACTTTCAGATGACAGATTGGTGATGTAAGCCCACAATGTTTTGAATGTATCTCTATAGTTTTCTTCCAAAGCTCTTTCCCATGAATGTTTTCTTTCTTTGATGTTGTCATATGCAGAAAATTATGTGCTTATTGACTGACAATGAATGTTGACCTAAGAGAAAAAAACAGAACTGACATGAATTCACCCAAAATGTCATGAAACATTTTCTTTAATGATTCATGCCTCTCCTCGTGGTAATTAGCTTCAATTTTGAAAGCTGCTTCCACATTTCTAATGGTTTATCTGATGCTTGTATCAATTCCCTCTCTATCCTTTATTCTTTTATTGGTTCTGCAACTCGTTGTGTGTTTCTGCTGCGCTAGTTCAGTCAGGATTTCCGGCATGAAGTGAATTTGCTCGTAAAGCTCCGCCATCCAAATGTAGTTCAATTCCTCGGAGCTGTCACTGACAAGAAGCCTCTTATGTTAATTACTGAATATTTAAGAGGGGTACACGAATGCATTTATGTTCTCGTTCTAAATAGTTTAGTTCTCTCTGTAGAAATTCTAAACAGAAATCTAAGTTTTACTTTAATTACTTATCATATTCCATGGTATTACAGGGTGATCTTCATCAGTATCTCAAGGAAAAGAATGGACTCAGTTCATCAGCAGCCATCAACTTCGCATTGGACATTGCTAGGTATGTAGGAAAGCTTGTGAAGCTATATGGTCCGTGCAGCTCTATGGGTGATGCTCTTGACATCTAACTAAAACTTGAGGAAAACTTGAGCGTAGCATAAATCTTGTTTCATTTCTTAATTAAGATAAAATCATTTATTTTCTTTGGTTTTGAACGACTTCCCTTCCTTTTGATCTACAGAATATGTATTTGCTATGTGACTGACTGGATTAATTTTCTCACATTTCTATGCCTATTTTACTAATCTGGATTTATGATTTTTTTCCTAAGGGGTATGGCTTATCTTCATAATGAGCCAAATGTCATAATTCATCGAGATCTGAAACCAAGGTGAGTCAGTTTCTCTTTCAGTTCTGATCTGGAACTTGATTGACTGCGAGCTTATGTTGTGGAAATTTCTTTTCGAATTTTGACTGCTTAAAGAAGTTTGGCCCGCTTTTTTTTTTTTTTTCCTGAAAGCACAAACTATTTTCCCTAATTCTCTAGTTGCTGTATTTCCTTTTCGCTTCCACGATTAAAGTTTATAAGACGTTCTTTTTTTCGTGTTAAAATTTACTTCTTTTTATCAGGAATGTGCTTCTGGTAAACTCCAGCGCAGACCATTTGAAAGTTGGAGATTTTGGACTGAGCAAGCTCATCAAGGTTGAAAATTCTCATGATGTCTACAAAATGACAGGCGAAACAGGGAGTTGTGAGTCTCTTAAAGATTTCCTTTGGATATAATATGATTCTCAGATACTTACTTTCTTGACTTGGAACTGGAGTAGATCGTTATATGGCTCCTGAAGTTTTCAAGCACCGGAAATATGACAAAAAGGTTGATGTTTTCTCTTTTGCGATGATACTTTATGAGGTAATCTTCTTCCTCTCTCAAAATGGTGTTGATCATGCAATGCAATATTCGAGTCTACTTCCGATGAATGATAATTCTTACTTGGAGCAGATGATTGAAGGAGAACCACCATTCTCAAATCATGAGCCTTATGAAGCAGCAAAGTTTGTGGCAGAGGGTCACCGGCCTCATTTTCGTTCAAAGTCATTTCTCCCTGAACTGAGAGAGTAAGCCATCTATTTTACTATAATGTTAATAAAGTTTTTTAACTGAGTTTTATTTTTATATAAAAAAAAAACAACTGGAGTGATGGGCTTGGAGAATGGGGTGGTTGTTGATTGTTGAACTTTTGTTATAGCTTAACAGGTAAGTGCTGGGCTCCTGACATGAACCAAAGACCTTCTTTCTTGGAAATTCTAAAGAGGCTTGAAAAGATAAAGGGAAATGCACCCAGCGATAGTCATCATTGGAATATATTCGGTTCATGATCAATTCCCCTTTCCACCTCGCCCATTTGTGTAGATAAAGGTATTATAAAGTAGATTTTTCCATGACTGGATTACCTCTGTCCTTTCCAATTCAATCATGAAAGTAGGTCTGTGATAGCAATTCACATTTTTTCTTAAAAAAAGAAATACAAGCAAGTGAACCAAGGAGGTCTCCAGCATTGACAGTACATAAAATGTTTCATCATCTTAACAGGGTTGTATTTTTCATCCTTCAATTGTATCCCTTTTAGTCTTTTTACTGATGTTGGTTTATTCTTTGTATATGGTGGATTTGATTACTTGTTTTGCAAGGGATAACTTTTGAATCATTGCCACTTCTTTTATAGCTTTTAGGTGTCAAATATGAGCATGATACATGTATTAGATTGCGTGTTTCAGTACCCTGTCCCAGAGTTATCATCGAGAGAGAGCATTTTAGATTATTAACATGAGACCTAGAAATTACATTGTCAAACCAAGTAGCTAAAATATTTTACGAGTACAAAAGGCAACATAATAATTAATAGGAAACAAATAGGGATGCTGGGTAACACAGTTAAATCAAATAAGCTTATTTTCTTGGAAGAAGGATTTTAAGTACCAAAACTGTAATCCTGCAACTGAGAAGCCAAAACCAAGTGAGAGGAAGGACAACCACATCATTTTGGAGATAGTCTCTTGATTTAGCTGCTGCATTTCTTTTTCTCTGAAGGGAAGCCAAATATGGTGAGCAAAGAAATTAAAGGGGGGAAAAATAAGTGAGAAAGATGTTACCCTACCTTGCCCGGAAATAAAACATTTCTTCATGAATGGAATTAATAGTGTGGTACAACTCCTCCAGCTCCACTTTCATGGCCTGCTATTCACAAAACAGCCACAAAACATTATAAAAAGTATGATCAAATATACATATATATATATATATCCTAATATCATGAATAAATGAAGAGATTTACATCGACATGGCCCTTCTTGGCAACATTAAACCAGTCCTTAAAGTGAACACCTGTCCTCCAATCAAAATCAATGGTGAAGGTAAGCAGAGGCCAATGCTCGGGTGCCGAAAAGCAAGCCATGTAATCTCCCTGCTCCATCGCCGTAAATACAAACTGCCCTTTCTCTACTTTCTCCGCCCACTGAAAAAGATGGCCATGCCACGACGTTACCTTGACGTTCAGCTTGTGAGAATCAGGCAATGGTTGATGGTTGGGGTTGATAACTTGGTACTTCCCCACCGTCATTGAATTGCTTTTCATGTCTTCCGAGATGCATTTGGTCTTTCCCGATTGTATGTCGAACCGTAATGATTTGGATGAAGGGACCAACAACATCCCCACTACCAATACCACCCATCCTATCATCATCAACTTCAACTACGCTACTCACAATTAGGCACCCGGTTTCTTAAAGGAAAAGTAAAATACAACCCATATCGCCTATATTAGATCATTCTTAATTTTTCATTAAATAATTATTTATTTCTTATTTTAAATTTATAAGATTATACCTATTTAAATTTTAAATTTGAGTTGTTTATCTAGATTTTAACTTCTACTAAAAAGATTTCTCTGAGGGAGTAATTTTAAAAAAAAAAAAAGATAATATTTCATTATGATTAACTACTTAAAAAATTGATATTAATATCTAAAAAATTGTATGTTTCTTTCAAGGCTGCTCAACCGCATAAACGTAATATTTCATATAATGGCAACATCATGTTTTTAATATCTTGGGTTAATTCAACATACTTTTTTTGTTTGTTTGTTTGAGTTGGGTATTTAATTTTTTTTTATCGAATTAATTATCTCAATTTTAATTCGTAATCGAGTTTTTATCATGGTTACATTCATTTAAAACAATCGTCCCTCCCAATAAAAAAATATTATACCATCTGTTCATCCTTAGTTACCCGATTGGACCCTCTGTTAGACCACTCGCTATTAACAGATACATTCTTTTTAAGAAATCACTTGGTAGCCATGATCTACCTATACCTCAAAACACAACATAAAAGTAACTCTTTTCTTTCTTCTCTATAAATCCTAATAACCCTAACTTTCCATTCTTCTCTCTATTCTTTGACTTTCCCGACTCTCGACTTTTCTCGATACCACTCTTTCTCCACCTTCCTTGATACCATGTATCAACATTAATATTAATATTCCCTTCTCCCATCATCGTCATTTTGGCTTTCTAGGTTTTCGTTTTCTTTTATTTTTGTGTGTGTGTGTGTTTTTTTTTAAATTTTTTCTGTCTCTACTTCCATGGAAGGTCGTAGGTTAATCGGATCAACTCTAATAACAAATCAATTTTTTTATTTAACTCAAATATGAGTTACACAATTCGAGTTATCTGAAAATAGGAATAAGAAAATGTAAAACTACATCGTTTTGATAAATGTTTACCTATTAAGTTAAAAGACAAAACTATTATATTGTTTATGTAGTTAAATAATCTTGTACTTCGTCTACTAGTTAAATAATCGATCCATGTAAACGCAACATTGAGTATAAATAATAGGATTCATTAACTTGACTCAACTTGAAATTTTTTAACTCCGAAAAAAATTCAAATTGAATTTGATTGCTAAAATAAAATTCATCAACTTGATTAACTTGAAATTTTTTATTCGATTCAACTTGACTCGATTGTATACTCACTCTTAATGATAAATACTATAATAATATAATAATTTTGCATTAAAACCCAGTTGCTCATATATTTTATTAAAATTAAAAAGATGATGTGACAATCAAAGAGGGTTCCATTTGACACAATTTTCAATTTTAAAAGCTTCACAGAAGAAGCTTATCATGTAGCTTGTAATACTATACATGAAATTTTATTATATGTGTATATATAAAATTCATGTATTTAGTATATTGATAATCATTTAGAAATAACATTCAATAAATAATAAAGTATACGGTTTGAAATTAATAGTAATAACAATATATATGTAATATGTATGGAATTAAAAAAATTAATTTAAATGGCGAGTAAAAAGAAATTAAATTAATAAATATAGCAAATTAAAAATAATAACTATGCTTCAATTGTTTATCATGTATTGTTATTTTTTTATAACATGTTAAAAAGTTATCACGTTGGTGAAAGAGAAATTCAATATTAAAATTTTAATTAAAAATTAAATATCAAATTAATTTGTGATGCTAACTTATGATATTAAAAAATATTTTATGTAATAAATTAATTTTTTAATTGAGTTGATAATCGATTAAGTCCCGTATTTTTTAATTTTTTAAATCAATTTTTTTTAGAGGAGTCGAAATTAAATTGTATATTTTTACGATAGTAAAAATGTAATTTCATCATTTTAATATTTATATCTTTATAAAATTTAAAAGATAAAATCAAACTTTTATCATTTTTAAAGGAGATCAAAGTATAATTTTACATTTGTTAATTTAAATTTTTATAAATTTTAAAGAAGCCTAATGATTTTTTTTTTTTTTCATTTTTAAGGAGCTGGCTACATCCCTGCACCATACTGCATGAATTCACTGCTTAAACAGATAAAATGGTGTGTTTCCATTTTAGGCAGGCTGGCTACGCCTTTGCACCAATCTACATGAATTCACTGCATAAACAAACAAAAGAATGTAGGTGTATTTCAACTTCACATATGCAGGGTTTAGCTGATTAAAGTACAATGTAGGCCGCTGCTTATTTACATAATGGAATTCACAATGATTGTTGCCTATTTAATTAAAGCGCTATGTAATAAATGAGGCTCAAATATAAATAGATGTGTCAACTTTGAAATTCCTATCTCATTCATTTAAATCTGAAAAATAGTTGTTTGGTGCATGTAGATTGTTTTTTAGAGATAAAAATTAAAAATGTAAAAGAGACTTGAACTGTTGAGTGTAAATGAGTATTCCTATGGTTGTCAGGTCCGACCTTGACATCATCTAGAAGTACGATTGTTCAAGGCTTAAAATTGAAAGAAGTTCAAAATTTTATTTTTAATTTTTAGGGGTCCAAAAAATATTTTCTTTCAACTTTTAAAGGGTTCAAAAAAAATTTACCAACTTTTAAGGAATTTTAAAAAAATTTACCCAACTTTTAAGAGATCCAAAACTTTAGTTTATTATTTTGTTTAAGGTCCAAAAAAAAGGTCAAAAATAGGCCCGATGGTTGTGATGTTATCCACACCACTTGAATGAAATTAAGCATGTCATGTCCCAATTTTTGAGTGCTGCTACAACCCTTCATTCATCATTTCTCATTTCACATCTATATCTTGTATCTTCCGATTATTAAATAAGAGGATAATGTGCTTCAGTGCAGTTGAACTCATATCTTCTTGTACTGATAACAATACCGATACCAATCAAACTAAGACACAATCGACATATTGTTACAAAACTTATTTCCCCATTACAATATCTAATCTCACTATTATTGACAAACAAGCTAAACCATTTTAGCAAGTTGATCCATTACAAAGTTATTAAAAATATAGATAAAATGGATATTATTAGGGTAAACTACATTAAGTTCATGTTTTAGTCACAAAATTTTAAAAAGTTTACAAAAAATTATTGAATTATTTGAAAGTATTCATTTAAGTTACTAAATTATTCAAAAAATTTTATTCAAATCAATGGACTATTAATTCAACAATCGAATAAAAAATTATTTAAATTTTAATTAACAAATTCACTCCTACATACAAAACTAACGGATAATTTTTATGATTTGATATTAAGACATGAATATGAGATGATGCGCACCGTTAACCATTTACTAAAAACAACCACCTTAACCAATAAACTAAACATTGGATTGAATTATTAGATTTAATACAATATTAATTTAGTATAAAATTTAAGACAGTATTTATTTGAAACATTCATTAATAAGTAAAAAAATCCTTGTAACAAAATCGTTGGAACGGTCGGAGGCTCGGAGCCGTCCATATTACCTTATAAATTTTTAATTTTTTTTTCATTTAATTCCTTCAAATGCTTTATCTTTCTCAGCAACCAAACAGGCCTCCTATCCCGTTTAAAATCCAAGGAACAGGAAAAAGAAAAGGAAATACCTTTAAACGGTTTTGTTTGTCCTCCACGGCCATTAAAAAAAATCAGTTATTATCTAATTGGTTGGTGAGATTAAGTTTCTTTTTCAAATTCATTTGATTACTTTCGTCTGGTTAGCCATTTAGGCTTTGTGATTTTTTTCTAGGGTTGTTTTAGAAAGAAAGGGAAATTGCATATATTTGTTTATTGTAAGGTACGACGTGTTGATAATATTTGTTCAAATGAAGAAGCGGCAATGAGGAGAGAGGAAGAGAAATGGAGGTTAGATCTGAGAATAGTATACAAGTGAGGTACGACAAGTTCCCTAGTACAGTGATTCCTAGGACTCGCCTTCAGGTTTGGTTCTTTAGAGTTTGTTCCAGCATTTTGCTTTGGACTTGTTTGGTACACATCGTCGCCGTTACTGAGCTATGGCATCCTCGTTTGCTTACCGGTTTTACCAGCCGGATTTCCTGGATCACGGGCCCTCCTCTTCGTCTTCAACACTCGCTCCATTCCCCTCCCCCTCTTGCTCCTCCCAGTGAGTTTACCTCCGTATCTCTCTTTTTCTTCTTTTGCCTTTAATTTGCCCAATTTTTCGACGTGGCTTGGGAAAAATGCTTGAATTTGAGAAAAAAAAAATTGGTATGTGGAAATATGCAATTTCTTTTGGCTTTTAAGTTTCAGCCTTAGTTTACATTCACTATAGCACACTCGGTTATATTTCTAAATAGTTTCACCTGGAAACTCTATTGAATTTGATTGTTGGAATGCCGTCTATGTTGTCCTTTTAGGCTGTCAACATACCACTGATACTGCATTTCTGGGTTATTGATCATGTTCCTGAGTTACTTATGTCTGAGGTTAGAACCTCCATGTCTTAGTTTCTTCTTCGGCTATTGAGAATTTTATGACTGATTTCTAATACCTTGAAAATGCGTCCATTAATTTTATTGAAGGAAACACTTTTTGCCTTTGCGTTCAGTCTTACAAAAAGCAGGATACTTGTTCATGTATACTTGCAGGATACTATAACGGTAATGGTTTTCTTAAAGTTTCTTGCAATGGGGGCTTGAATCAAATGCGTGCTGCGGTCTGCATCTCTTCTCTAGCTCATCTTTACCTTGTCTTTATATTTGATATTTATGTTATTAAGCTAATTTGGCTTCTTCTTTTTTTTTTTAGATCTGTGACATGGTAACTGTTGCCAGACTTTTAAATCTCACTTTGGTTGTACCAGAGCTTGATAAAAAATCATTCTGGGCGGACCCTAGGTGTGCTTATCATTCTGAAAATGTTACAATATCGTTCCCTTCTTTCACAGCTGCTTTAAGAGTCTTTGATTCATGATCTGTGTTTGCAGTGATTTTGAGGATATTTTTGATGTCAGACATTTCATTGATTCTCTAAGGGATGAAGTTCGAACTGTCAGAAGGCTACCAAAGAGGCTTAGTAGTAAATACGGGTTTGAAGCGTTTCAGATGCCTCCCGTTAGCTGGTCAAATGAAAAATACTACTTAGAACAGGTTTGTTGCTCGTTCCTAATCATTGTTTACTCTCTCATTTATAGTTTCAACAAGACAAGATTTGTAGTTCTCTAAATGGATGGATATTGATGTGTCATGTGTTTGTGTCTTTTCTTTGCTTTTTTTTTTTCCTTTTGGTTATGAAGTAGAATCTAATGCCTTCGACTCTGTTTTACAGATTCTACCACTGTTCAGTAAGCATAAGGTGGTACACTTCAATAGGACAGATACACGACTTGCAAATAATGAGATCCCACTCTATCTTCAAAAACTGAGATGCCGTGTTAATTTCCAAGGACTGAAATTTACTCCCCAGATTGAGACATTGGGGCACAAATTGGTTCGCATTCTTCAAGAAAAGGGACCCTTTGTGGCATTGCATCTGAGATATGAGATGGACATGTTGGCTTTCTCAGGTTGTACACATGGCTGCACTGTGGAAGAAGCCGAGGAGCTAAAACGATTGAGGTTTGTTTTGTTTGAAGCTGATAGGTTCCTGTCACACAATCAAATTATCTTTAGCAAGGATTGATGTTCCCTCTGTTTAGGAGACACACACTAGTCACCCACAGCATGCTTGCACACATGCAAACAAGATTGTGAAGCCATGTGCTTCTACTTAAATATGAGCATTTTTCTTAAGTGTAATGCTAAATTTGGATGGACGATAAAGCTAAGATGCCTCCAACTGTTGGTGGTTATGAATAACTAAATTGAGTTAGTTTCTGCGAAATATGATCTGATTTGCATCCAATGCTAGCATTAGTGATGACAAGAACTGAATCTAAACTTTTCTCTATAAAGTATCTCGTCATCTCAACATTATCAATAACAAGTATCTGAGTATGGCAAAACAAAAATGTAACTGGATTGCTATCCCTTCCTTTCAGGTATGCATACCCTTGGTGGAGAGAGAAAGAGATAGTCTCTGAAGAGAGGAGACAGCAAGGGTTGTGCCCTTTGACACCGGAGGAAGCAACATTATTTTTGCAAGCATTGGCTTTTACTAAGGAAACTCAGATTTATATTGCTTCCGGTGAGATTTACGGCAGTGAACGGAGATTGGCACCACTAAGAGCTGCATTTCCACGGATTGTGAGTTTATGACCCTCAAATATGTAGCTTTTGGTATTAACAAATTTTCTTTAATGCTTATCAAATCAATTTTTTTTATATTTTCAAAATTAGTTGGATGCTTTTTGAAACTTTAAGCTTTTTCCAGTAAATTTTGCAATGTATTTGTTATGGAAACCTAATTCAAATTATCATTGAAGTCTTCTATGATTCCAGTGGTAATGAGGCACTCATCAACGTCGAACAGTTTATATTTCATGAATCATTTTTGTTGTGCTTAATTGAGTCCCTGAATCTTTTTAAAGCCTTGATGGCAGGGTTTAGCTCTAAGTTTGGCTTTTAAATCAGGCATCTGTTGTATGTATATATATTTATATATATTTTGTTCATGATTCTTCTAGATCTCAAGACATTATTACAATTTCAGGTTAAAAAAGAAACACTATTAGATCCAGCGGAGCTGCAGCAATTTCAGAATCATTCATCTCAGATGGCAGCTTTAGACTTTATGGTAACGCTTGCCAGCAATACCTTCATTCCCACATATGACGGGAACATGGCAAAAGTTGTAGAAGGTCATCGCAGGTACGTATATTGCTGAATTATGTAACAAGGGAGTGGGGATTGTTTTCATAGTCTTGACAAAGCTTTTCTTTAGGTATCTTGGGTTTAAAAAAAGTATCCTGCCAGATCGAAAGAAACTTGTTGAATTGCTGGATTTGCATCAGAATGGGACACTTCCATGGAATCATTTTGCACTAGCTGTAAGGCAAGCTCATGAAAAACGGATGGGACAGCCCTTCCATCGTCGGATTATTCCAGACAAACCAAAGGAGGAAGATTATTTCTATGCAAATCCTCAAGAGTGCCTTTGTGAGGGAACAGGTTGTGAAGATTTACTAGACCCGGTAAATCAAGTAAAGCTACAATGACTGCAGGTGAGCAGCTCTAAAACTCAGCTCGAAATGGTTTCCACACAACCATTCCTAAACTTTATGGACGATAACCAGTCAGGTCCAGGAGAAATGCTCTAAACAACCATGTATAAATGTACTTAAAAAGAGTTTTGTAAGAAACAACAGCAGAAAGTCCACCAGGTTTCCATCTAGGCACAGAGAGAAGAAAAATGGAAACATTTTTTCCCCTTTTTGCTTATAGATTTATTCGTTTGTTGTCCCCCGCTTACCTGTTGATTTTGTATTCAGCACTGTCACATAATTCCACTGTTGAATTAACCAAATATTCATACAGTTTCCTTGTCTCTAGTTCCTCAAGTGCCTTGATGTGAAGAATTGATTTCTTACCTTCTGAATCTAGCACAAATCATCACACAAAAGGAATGCATAACCAGGAAATCATTAATGATTTTATCTAGCTGCAATTCAATGTTAAATTGTTAAGAAATATAGCACGGGTCGAGGATGAATAAAACAAGTAGCTACCAGGCAATAGATATCATCTACAAAGCAAAATTCCCTACAGCAAAACTACAACATGATTGAAGGGCATTGTTAAAATGTTGTGCAAGCTAAATTTGGACAGTTGTGATGGGAATTTCCTTCGATCTTTAACACATGGACCTTTATATATTGCAAGTCTTTGACATGGCCTAGTTCGTCTCCCAGAAGATGATATCACCTTGCTCTCCAACTAGACCAAGATCTTTGAGCCTTCTTTCTTGGTAATATTCCAACACATCCAATTCTGATTCCCGTCCTTTAAAGATCTCATCAATTTGCTGCAGCACCTTCTTTTCTCCTGCCCTGATTCCTACTGCAATTTTCAGCCTCGAATCAAGGTTTTTGTCTTCCATCAGCTTTTCATCCTGCAATTAACAAGAATTGTTTAGTAATGAAACACTCATTTGAAAAATTTTTGGTTAGAAGGAAATTGTTTGCTCAAATTTATTGAAGGAAGCCGAAGGTGGGTGATTAGAGAAGAGTCACTGTGACATATGATGGATTAAGGATGCCATCCTAGACCCCTAGTAGAATGATTCTATCAGCACATATAATTAGCAAATAATCCTTTTGCAGGAGTTGATACATTAATTACTACTAAAGAATTAGCTTTGATTGTTATACAAGAAAAGATATAGCTTTACCTCTTCAACGGTGGTACGATAGCCAGAGAGAGCAGATTTGCAGGCATCACGGATGACCCGACATATGAGCTCTTCATTGGCACGACTTACAGGTAATTCAAGGTGGCCCCAAATTGTGTTTCTAAAAATAGATTCCAAGAGGAAAGCATCTGTTCCCCCAAGTGCCACCAGTCGTAGATATGGAATGAGTGCCGGTGGAAGAGGACGACCCAAAACTATGTCAAAATAGGCAGTCTCACCCAAACCGTTTGTCTCAGCAATGTCGAGCTTGTCTCCAAAGAAGGGGTCCGACTCCGATATCTCCAATGTTAAGGTGTAAGCATTGCGCTCGGACTTTGATTCTATGATTCCATAATCAAGTGCTAACTCAGCATTACTCTTGTCTAGATCATATTGAATCAAAACCTGTTGAATTGTCTTCTCAATCAGTCTATACAATGGAACATGTTTCATATCATATCTAGCGGCTGGTAGGGTCCCAGCATAAAATTTCATTTTGGCCCTTTAAATTTTACAAGATTTTAATTTAGTAAAAGGTAACATTATACTTTGGTCCCAAAAATGATAAAATTTTGATTTTGTCGTTTAAAACTTATAAAAATATAAGCTATTAAAATTGCGAAATTGCATTTTAGTTCTCGTAAGGTTATATAACTTAATTCTAGAAAAAAATTCTGGCTTCACCCTTGATCGTATCATAATTGTTTTGCAATATGTCTATCATATAAGTAAACTATATGATCTGCATACATGTAATCTCAGCATTTTTCAGCTTAGAATTGTATCAGACAATTTGGATGATAAATATAACCCTTCTCAGATAGCTTCTAAAAGCAGGTTTGGCAGATAATAAAATTAGAAAAACATAAAGTTTTTCATCCTCACCTGCTCCCCAGCCTTGACAGAAACTGGAGACCGCAAGGAAAAGAGGAGATCCCGAGAGAAAAGTCCAGCCCTTTAATCTCCCATGCATAATCTTCTGTAGTTATGTTAGGGCTGTGGTTGATCTGATTAATGAAGAAAAGTTAAAGAATGAAACTAAAGGCAGTTATAGCTATTCTTTCATATTCTGTAAGTTGCAGGGATGATCACCCTTTTATATCAGACCAAGTTGCATGTAATTTCTGGAAACTGATTCCAGGGCAAGCAAGATGATGTTCGGAAAATAGTGAAGGGAGGCTGCTTACCAAGTCTGCAAGAGGTATTAAAACAAGATTTTGACCGCGAAGGCGAGAAAATGCTCTTGACCTGAGAATCCCAAATGCCCAGAAGAAATCATCCAATGTTATAGAGGCTGGAAAGAGCTGCTTGTTGGGGAGTATGATTTCTTCCTCTACTTTCAAGAACTCATTCTGCACATATTCTTTCACCCCCAGTGTTGTGCTCAACAACTGAGTACCTGTTCCATTGGAATAGAGTACCAACTATGAAAATTCAACCTAAATAACTTGGAAAACAATATTTCTAATTCAGCTACTTTGCTGCAGTGCTAATTCAAGTAAAGGGTATACCTTGAAGCTCAGCTAGCTCTTCTTCTGACCTGCACTGGAACCATAAAGAAACAACACTTTATCAACCACAATGGTCTAAACCCCATTAACGAAATGGAAATTATTATTTGTTTTTAGAGATAAATGGGGGTAAAAAGGAAATAAGAAACCAAGCCACACCCACCAAAACACAGTGGAATCTGTTAACTCTGGCAGTATATCAAGATAAACCCGCCATTTAGAATCTTGCCTAAACCTCTCCCTGATCAAAAACAAAGCTACAGACACCCAAGGCTTCAATCCAGTACACACAGTTCCAATCTCAGAAGCCGCAACTGCATCCTGGTTTATCCAAAACCGGTTAGGAATCTCCAAGACAACCTCGTTCCTGGAAATGTCCTTTTTTGCAATGAGCCCAAGTCCTTCAGGGACCATTCCAGGCCTTACGGGAGACTTGGCAGAGACAACACCCTGGTCCTGGAGCCATTGCCAGAAGGTTTGGAGCTCAGGTGGAGGGTCAGCAGTTGCCGAAACAGAGATGGGTTTCTTTGCAAAGTGGATGGAAAGTGTGGGCTTAGTGGAGAAAGAAGAAAAGGGTTTAAGAGTAGTGGAAGAAGAGAGGAAAGTAGAAGAAGGTGATGAGAGAGTGAAAAGTGAAGGTGCCATTTTGAGTGCTGTACTGGATGAGATAAGATGTGGTGGGGGATTTTATAGCTTGTGGTTTTGGATTAAATTATTTCTTACATTTTCACACGAAATATCCAACTGAATCCATCACTCAAAAAATAACAAAATTTCCATGTAATATTTTAAATTATATTTTATTTTTAAATTACTAGATGGTTTAATTAAAATATTTGTGCACGCGTTGAATTTTATTTGCTGACTTGATGGTTAAAGTGTCACCATTAAATTCACAATAATCACATCATTAATAACTATTTCTAAATAAAAACACTAAATTTCTAATCAATATTAAAAAATTCAAGATTATAAATACAATCACTCTTAATTTCTTTACTGATTGTATTAGTTAACCTCTAAAATTTATTACCCAATTAAAATGTTATGAAACTCATACAAAATCAATATTCTAAAATCATTCAATCAATAAAAAAATTAAATATTGCAAAAAAATTACTAGAAATTATTAAAAATATTGAACAGTCAGACATGTTTTTCGAAATTGTTATCAATTAGGGAGGCCTACTAAAAATTATTAAAAGATTGATCACTTTTATTGTAAAAAAATACTAGAGAGTGTGTAAGAAAATAAGAGATATTTGAGAGAAAAGTAATCACTTTTAAAAGAAAATAAGAACATTAGGGATTTTTGTGGGTAAAGATATTCATTTTTTATATAAAACAATTTTTTTATAAAATATATATTTTTTAAAAAAATTTGATGATTAATTTTTGGATATTTATGGGGTTCAATTAATCAATTATATAAAATTTTTAAAATATTATGAGTAAAATTTTCTTTTATTTTTTCCCTATCATGCGTGTAGCTCCCTAAATCAAAATTTCATATTTATTTGAGATAAAATATTTTCCACTTTACTCTATCCTTTTATATATGTATACAGTATATACTAAGCTCTTTTAGGTGCTGATGAGTATATTAAACTATCCATATGATTGAAAGTTGTCACAGCCCAAACACAACAACGCAATTATCAAAAACGTGCTCTATCACTGAGCTAATAGCTCATCGTGCGAGTCTCTCGTTGGGGGTCCGCTATGCCAAAAGCTAGAGAAACTCCATCACTCTCTTTCTTTTTTACACCCCATGTGGGGGGTACTATTACTTTTTTATTTACTTTTTACTGGGTAAAGAATTTATTATAGATTTAAGGCATCAAACAGTAGCAAAAGTGTTGAAAAGGAAGCAAAATAAAAGTAATGATAAGGGACTCCACTTGACCACCAAACCCAGAAAAAGACTCGACCTGAGTAGTGCACTACGGCTGTAGCCAAAGTATCAACCATACTGATTTGTAAGGTAGTCGAATATTTTATTATATTTATATAGGACATTTGTCAATTTTTTTATTCTGCTCGTAAAATTTAAAAATTTTATTGACAGTGTACTTAATATTTCTCATATATATACATGTATGAAAAATATTTAAAAAATCAAAAAACTCAAAACAATACATCAAAACTAACTGTACAGATATATCAAAACAATACATCAAAAATATTTTAAAATTTAATTAAATATTAATATATTATCGTCAGCAAAATAAACAAATTTTAATTTTTCATTTATTTTGAGATAATTTGACAAAAAATAAAAATTCAAAGATAGATATTATAATTTCAAATATTATAAATTATGTAGTGGATGGTTACAATTATTATAGTTTCAAATTCTATGAAATTATGATTGAAATGTGAATAAAATTAAATAATACTATATGGAAATGATTTTAATTATTATAGTTTCAAATAAATTAATTAAACCTTAAGTAAGTTACAATTTTAAAAATAAAAATTCATTTCAACTACCTCATATTAACTATATATCCGTAACTTCTATCACCTCATAAAAAAAAATTCAAAATAGATGCATATGTTTGTTTATTGGGAGGTTTCAAAAATATAATTAATAAATTAAATCGAAAATATTTTTTTTTGATAATTACGTTCGTTTTCTTTAAATTAAGAGTTATTTTTTTAACTTCATGAATTATTTATTTATTTTATTATTTTCCACATGTAATTACTTTATTGGGTTATCAAATTAATAAACTACATCCCATTAAAAATATTCCACGTAATCTCGTTAAAAAAGTTAACGGTACTCTTATCAAATCTATTAAAAAAATTTTGAAAAAAATAATAAAGGTTATGGCAAAAAAAACTCAAAAATATAATTAGGGTCATTTTAACAAAACATGTAAACATTAGTGACCAAATTTATCATTAAACCAAAAAAATAGGTTATTAAATATTGGTTATTAAAAGTAAAAGTGTTCAAACTTAGATTAAAATTGAATTAATCGATTGAATCGATTTAATTCGATTAATGCAAACTTGTGAAAATTGAATGTGAACAGCCTATTCTTTGTAAAATGTCAAAGTATTATTATTATTATTATTGATGATTTAATAAAACTCCACCACCATATATGAACCGGTAATTTAAGAAGGGTATTTATGTATTTTTATTGTGTTTAATGTAGTATTTCTATTAAATTAAAATTATATATTTTGATACTAAAAATAAGATGTTAATTTTTATTATTTAGTTCAAACTTTAAAAGATTTGATAAAAATTTATAATTAATTAATAATATTAGCAATAATTTTAATTATTAAATTAACTTCAGAATACTAATATATGATTGTCAACAAAGTTAACAAAGTTAATTTTTCAATCTATTTTAGGATGAGTTGACAAAAAAATAGAAGTTTAAAAGCTAAAAGAGATGATAAATTAAATGAAGGATTAAAATAACATTTTTTGTAAAGTTGAGGGACAAAAAAATCATATATCTTAAGAAAACATCATATTTAAATTATCAATAATATATAAAATCTTATAATTTCAAATATTATAAATTATGCTTGTGGCTACATGTCTAAAAATGGTTACAATTAAATGTCAAGCTCTCTCTAGGATTTTTTAGAGAAAACAATCGTTGTTGTGGCTAGAATAGGAGGAGCTGTGGCTTTAACGACGATGGCAAACAATGATGTTTCTTTACTAGAAGAAGAGCTTATTCAACTGTTAGCCAAAAGCTCTTTGGTTCGTCCCTCAGATAAACCCACGCTTCTTTGTTCTTTATGGACAAAAAGGCTATACAATCCAGATAGTTTTCGAGCCCAGATGAGGAGTATTTGGAAAACGAGGAAGAAATTGATATTTAGTTGGCAGGTTAGAATCTATTTTTGATTATTTTTATGAAGAAGAGGATCTTGAGACCATTCTTGATGGACGTCCATGGCTGTTCAGAAAACATCTAATTTTATTTGATCGCCTAAAGGAGTCGATTGAGAGGAAAAAGGTTAGATTGGCTCTTTCTCCCTTTTGGGTCAAAATTGGTCCATGTCCTTCGAAGTGTGATCGTAAGGACCTTATGTATTCAATAGGCTCAACTTTTGGAGGAATTCTTCTATATGAGTCGAAAGGTGATTATGAGCGAATTAGGGTGAATCTAAAGGCTCAAAAGCCACTTAGAAGAGGAATCTTTATTGTCTCAAAAGAGGGGAATAAATTTTGGATCCCTTTTAAATATGAGAAGTTGCCAGCATTCTGTTTTGGGTGTGGTCATATGGGACATGGAATTAAGGAATGTAATACAACACCGTTAGAGGTCAAAAATCTACCTGAGAAAGATTTGCCCTACTCCTTGGCCCTTAAGGCTGAGCTTAATTTTATTAGGAAAATTAATACAAAGCTTGGGTCAAACATTAAAAAGGAGATGTTACAAAACACATATCTTGGGCAAGATGATACAGTCTAGGTCCTTGCGCTTGGAAAAATTTCTTTTCCTCTTTATGATGACGTGATCAGATCGGGTAATGGGGAGGATGGTAGCCCTGCTGAAATTGCACCAAAAATTGATATGGACTCAAACTCTATGAAATAAAAAAATAGCAATGATGAGTTTTTTAAGAAGTTGAATTCGAGTCTGATTAGTATTCCGGATCGTGAAAACTCCTATGATGGCACTATTATTTTCCGGAATAAAATTCTAATGAATGGTGGGTTTCTTGACTTACACGTGGACCGCTACATTAGTGGGGATTTAGGGCGAACTTCAAAGTGATGGAAAGATTAGCTCGTAGTAGCATTAGTGAGACAGCGGACAGGTTTTCGCAAGTAGGTAAAAGGAGAATAGATGAATTTACTGATGTGGAAATTGGAGTTGACGGACCCAATGATGAATTTGGAAAAAGAATGAAATTTTCAGAAGCTGAGACTACAAATGCGCTCTTTGATGATAAGATGAGTAATGTGTCAGATTTTGATAATTCCTCTCAATTAGGATCGGCGGTTGCCAGTGGGCAAGTCGACTGGGCACAATGAAACTCTTAAGTTGAAATGTTCGTGGATTGGGGAGTCCATGAACAGTACGACAACTTCGACGTACGCTGAGGTTGTATAAACCCCAACTGGTCTTCTTGATGGAGACCAAAATTGACAGAAATCGCATGGAGAAAATAAGGAGACGTTGTGGCTTTCGTGATGGTTTTGATGTAAGTGCACTTGGAAGCAAATGAGGGTTTAGCCTAGCATGGACAGATGGTTGTGAATGTGTCCATACAATATTATTCTTTAAATTTTATAGATGTTCTAATTGATGATGAGATATTGGGTAGCCAATGACGTTTTACAGGATTCTATGGTTCACCCTACGCAAACTGCAGGAATGGGACTTGGGAGATTCTCCGTGACTTGGGAATACGCAATAATTCCCCTTGGTATGTATGCGGAGACTTAATGAAATAACGTACAAATTTGAAAAGCAAGGAGGACTGCTCAGAGATGAGAGGAAAATGGAACAATTTCGTAGAGTTCTCTCAGAAAATGGCTTAACTGACTTAGGATATATTGGTCCTTGGTTCACATGGGAGAGGGGCAATATACATCAACTGTAAACATTCGAGAATAGCTTGACAGAGGCATGGAAACAGAAGAATGGATTTTGAGATTTTCAAGGTCTTTGATCCAACACCTGCCTCATTCTAAATCAAACCACTGCCTTATACTGTTGAAAATAGATGAAGTAAATTGTACAAGAGGAAAGCTTTTCTAGTTTGAAGTCTGGTGGACTTTGGAGGATTCTTCTAAAGAGGAAGTTACGAAAATCTAAAATACAGGTGTTGGGAATCTTATTGAAAAGCTCACCGCCCTTCAGCTTGGCCTAACCCGTTGGGCTAAGCGCATTAAATTAGCTAGATCATGTTTAAAGCTAAAGCTGTAGTGGGACTTGGAAATTTTACTAAAGAAAGAGAGAGATGAGGCGACACTAAATGCTTATTGGATACTAAATGTAAATTGAGCCTAGAAATTGATAAAGAAGAGATTTTTTGGGAGCAAAGAGCTCGAGTAAACTGGCTCAAGTTCGGAGATAAAAACACCACTTTATTCCACAAATTCACTTCGCAACGGAAAAGAATAAATGGGATCTAATGTCTAAAAATTAGCACAGCTAGGTATGTGGATGATCCAAATGGAATGGAAGAAATTACTCGTAAGTTCTTTGAAGATCTATTCACTACAAAATAAAGCTTAACTGATTTTACACATGTCCTTTAGGGTGTTGAAAAAAAGCATAACTGAGGCTGATAACTCTAAGTTGACAGTAATATACATTGTCGAAGAAATTCTTGAAGCTAAAAAAGGAATGGGCCTAACTAAAGCTCCCGAAATTGATGGCTTCCCAACACTGTTCTTTCAATGATGTGGGCATATTGTGGGGCTAGAGGTTACATCTTATTGTCTTAATGTCCTGAATGATAATAGGGATTTGGGAAGTATGAATGCGACTAATTTAGTTCTCATCCCTGAGGTGCAAAACCCCACAAACAAGACTAAATTTAGATCAATCAGCCTGTGTAATGTTGTCTACAAAATCATAGCTAAGGCCTTGGCTAATCGTTTTCAAGTAGTCCTACCCTATTGTATTTACAGCTCCTAAAGTGCTTGTAACACTTTAGTTTTATTAAAGGACTTAATTGGGAATTTTTGAAAATTTAAGGGCTTTATCGTAATTTTTAAAAGTTACAAGGACTTAGTTAGGCATTAAATTATATGTTGGGGATAATTTGGTATTTTAGGATTTAATTGAAGAGAGTGTAAATGTGCGAGGTCAATCTATAAACCTTAGTGTTGTTTAAGGACCTCTGCGTAAATACTCTAATTTTATTGGGTATATAAAACCCACCTTTTCTCCCTAGCTGACTTTTCTTCTTCATTTGTTTGTGTTGCTGTCGAATTCCCCCCCAAATCTCCTTCCTTTTATTTTCTTCTTTGTTTGCTCTTCAAGTCCGTTTATCCTCTGTTCAAGGTGATTCATTGTCCGTTTGCTTCATCGCCCTTATCTTTGCAACCGTCAGTCCCTTGCGAGAAAAATCACACCCTCAAACCCCCTCTAGTCGCTGCCGTTTGTGAGAACTTTTTGAAGAGACTTTCAGCCTTTGTTGGTTATTTTGCTCTGTTATTTTTCGACGTTTTTAGTGTTGGTAAGTTACGAAATTGAGTTGTGGTTTGGATTTGGGTGTTTTTGCTTGTAAATCATGGTAGTTGGGTGTCGTGCGAGGTGGTGGTGAGGTAGTGCCTCCGTTTGGGAGGTGTTTCAAATTCTTGGTATTTTGGAATGTTATGTGATGTGGGTTAATTTCGCCTAAGCTCAAACCACAAACAAACCTAACCTAAAACCCTTATTACCCATTTAAAACCCAAACCTTATAAACCCTTTAAAAATCTTTAAACTTAAACCTAGACCCAATAACACAAACCCAAAGTGAATCAAACCCAATTGAACCAAGTTCAAACCTAAACTAAGTTAAACCATTGACCGGTCGTTGACCGACTGTTGACCGTTGGTCATTGACTTTGACCGTTGATCGTTGACCATTGATGTTGATCGTTGACTTTAACCGTTGACTTTTTCTGAAAAAAAACCTTATCATGTCATTTTTCGTCGTTCTGAGTCTAATTTCGCTGTCTGTTTTGCCAAATTCGAACCGAAAGCCTCGTTTTGACTGTTTTATCTTTTGTGTTGTACTTTAAGTTATTTAGAGTTTTAATTTAGGATTACTAATATAAGATTTACCTCCGCCTCCACCTGTGCAATCCGCTCCTGCAACAGTTTCGAGAGCTACATGTAAGTTATTTTGGTTTAGTCTTGTGTTAAAGTGGTGGTTAGTATTGAAATAATATTTAGTTGTTTTTGTAGGATTTAATTCTATTAGATCGAGTATTCGTATAGTACGTGGTGGACGACCTCCTCGTCACTAGAGTTCTATTTGCTTGAGGTGTGTTTCTAACTGTACTTAACCTATCTTTTGGGATGTTGTGACTGGGTGATTGCATGATATATTAAGGTACATGTTGTTGATGTGATGATTATGTTGAGGTATGAAAATGGTATGATTGAGATTGAGTTGAGTAATTTATGTTGATCATGTCATGCATTTACTCTGAGCATGTGTTCATTAAAATTATTGTGTTCTCTATCGTGCATTGTGATATTATAAACTTATGAGAAACACCGTGAAATTGTGACTGAGATTATATTGAGATAATTACGTAATCATTCTATTGTGTGTTTATGGGGTGGAATTGTATGGTGGAAGAAGTGGTTCTCATTCCTTTTAAGGTTGATACTAAAATCACACTGCGATTGGTGACGATTGGTTGGGAAAAGGTCCTGGGGAACCTTTTCACTGTGTTGGTGTGTTGGAGTATTGGGTGCATTGCATCATGCTTGTGTTTGCAACATGATTTGTGGTTACTTTTTGAGTTATATATATATATATATAATAGCTGTGAGTATATGATAAGTTGTATGTACTTTAGAGACACACTAAGCTTTATAGCTCATACCTCTACAGTTCTTACAGGTATTCAGGTTTTAGGTGATTTGGTACTGGAGGCATTATTACAGACTTTTTACATATTATTCTACCATATAATTAATTTGATTTTGGGTTTTTATTATACCTTGTTCATTATATTTATAATTGAGGTTGTAAATACATTTTATTTTAAGAATTTTGGTATTTTTATTTTGAGATATTAATTATGTTATTTTATTTTAATTATAGACTTAATAGTATATATTTATATTTATAATTATTTTTGTAAATGATTTTGGGCTATCGAGTTGTGTGTGGGTGAAATTACTTTTATAACATTTTGGATCCAATCGAACATTCTGGATCGGGTAAAGGGAGTTATATTTAGTGGTATCAGAATCGAGTTTAATCCCCGAACTATGAGGCTCTCCAAACTTGGTAATTTTAGGATTACATGGGTATATTAAATAAATTGATGAGTTATAAAAATTTATGATATATATATATGTGTGTGTGTGTAATTTATTCTAAACCTTCGGTACCGATTCTTACTTTAATACTCTTTACTGATGTAGATAGATAGTATGCTGCCACGTAGGAGTGCTAGACTTACGACTGATCGCGATCAAAGTCGAGGCCGAGACCGTACTACTAGGGTCGAAAGTGACCCTACTCCTGTGTTCGAGCTTGAGGCGAATGTGGAGGAGATGCCTCATGTTGATGAGGATGAGCTATTGTAAGTGTTGAGGGTCAGACGACTGTTGGAGGAGACTTGCTTACTAAGGAAGCTCCTGTTGAGGATGTGTCCGATACTGGAGATAATAAGACCGTGGAGTTGGACAGTGCCACGATTAATCGAGAGTTACTATGATTACTTCGTGGATCCACTAAGGGTTAGTTCGAGGGGCCGAGGAGGCGCATTTTTACTGATTTTATAGTTGCAGGGATGAAAGTGTTTGAGGGTAGAATCGGTACAGATCTTTCAGTTGCTGAGTATTCGCTAAAGGATTTACAGAGATTGTTTGTAGAGATGAACTACCCTACTAGACAGAAGGTTAGAGCTGCTGTCTCTTTACTGAGGGGTGAGGCCCAAAATTGGTAGGATACTGTGGAGGAGTTTACTCCTGCTAGTCAGATTACATGGGATTATTTCAGAGAGGCCTTCTAGGATCGTTATGTGGGTGAAGAGTTTCTTGACAAGTGTAGGGATGACTTTATGAACTTGAGACAGGGGGACATGTCCGTTAATGATTATGAGATAGAGTTCCTGAGATTGGTTCCTTATGTGTCAAGGCTGGTGACAAATGAGAAAGAGAAATGTAACTGGTTTAGGAAGGGACTTCGACTTTCACTATAGGTAGGGGTCAACATGCATCATGATAGAGTATTCAGTGACCTGGTTAGTCGAGCTAGATTTACTGAGAGTTTTGAGGCTCGTACTAAGGCTCAGAGGGTTCAGGATAGGGAGCGTATTAAAAAGTCAGTGGGCACATCAGCTCAGCTTATTACGGGTAGTCTTTCTGTTAAGAGGCCTAGGGATAAGACAACTCAGCCTAGTTATCTAAGAATGAGGCCTGCGATTTCGACAATTTCGGTGGGTAGTGATAGTGGTTCTACTGGACCTCGTCCCATGCATCTATGTTCTTATTGTAATAAAAGACATGGGGGAGAGTGTTGGAGAAAGATCGGGGCTTATTTTAGGTGCAATTCACAGGAACACTTCTTTAAAGATTGTCCCCATCCTCCTATTGGTTCTTTTGTGCAGAGTCAATCTTAAGCTTCAATTCAGGCTTCTGTTAGGAGTAAAGGACAGGTTAAACCGGTTACTTCAGGTTCAGCTACTATAGGTAGGCCGATTCAGAGTGGTGGAGCTTCTAGATCTGGGGCGAAATAGCCTGGGTTGGTTTATGCTACTAGGAGGCATGAAGATTGTGATGAGCCTAACATCATAACAGGTACTTTCTTTATTCATTCTATTCTTTATTTTGCTTTGCTCGATAATGGTTCGACACATCCTTATGTGGCTAGTACTATGTCTTGGGGTCTTAAGATTACTACTGAAAAGGTTGAGTCTGCGGTAACTGTTCAAAGTCCGGTGGGCAACTCTGTGGAGGTTAATAGAATATACCGCAACTGTCCCTTAGATCAAGGGGAAATCTTTCCTGTCGATTTACTGGTGTTGGCATTCAATGAATTTGACCTTATACTGGGTATGAATTGGCTTTCTAAGCATCGAGTTAATCTGGATTGTGAGAAGAAAAGAGCAACTCTGAGAACTTCTGATGATCGACAAATACCCCTAGTTGGTGAACGTAGAGGGTTTTTGTCTAATGTGATCTCAACCCTTAAAGTCGAAAAGTTGATTAGAAAGAGATTCATGGCTTATTTGGCTTATATTCTTGATCCAAGGTAATCTGATTCCGAGATTGATAAGATTCGAATGGTGAAGGGCTTTCCTAATATGTTCCCATAAGAGTTGCCTGGTGTGCCACCTAAACATGATGAGGATGAGTTTGGCATTAAGGTCTATCTTGGTACAACTCCTGTGTCTGTGGCACCTTATCAAATGGCACCTAAGAAACTCAATGAGTTAAAAGTACAGTTGCAAGAGCTGTTGGATAGAGGTTTTATTGGACCAAGTGTTTCACATTGGGGAGCACCAGTTCTATTTGTAAAGAAGAAGGATGGAACACTTCGAGTGTGCATTGACTACCGAAAGCTAAAGAAGCTGACGATTAAGAATAAGTACCTCTTACCTCGAATTGATGACTTATTCGACCAGTTCCGAGGAGCTGCGGTATTCTTCAAAATTGATTTGATATTGGAGTACTATCAACTTAAGGTGAAAGACTCTGATGTGTTCAAGACAGCTTTTCGAACTCGTTATGGGCACTATGAGTTCTTGGTAATGCCCTTTGGGTTAATTAATGCCCCTATTGCTTTTATGGACATGATGAATAGGGTGTTTCAACCCTACTTGGATCAATTTGTGGTGGTATTTATAGATGACATTCTGGTATACTCTAAGTCTAAGGCTGATCATGAGGAGCATCTGAGGGTTGTTCTGCAAACTTTGAGAGAAAAACAGCTTTATGCTAAGTTTAGCAAGTGCGAATTTTGGCTATCTGAGGTGATATTTTTGGGTCATATAGTTTCTATTAAGGGTATTCGTGTGGATCCGAAGAAGATTGAGGCTATTATGGGCTGGAAGCAACCTAAGAATGTTTTTGAGCTTCGTAATTTCTTGGGTTTGGCTGGTTACTATCGGAGGTTTGTTGAAGGTTTTTCGATTATTGCGAGACCTCTGATTAAGCTTCTGAGGAAGAGTGCTCAATTTGTTTGGACCAAGGCTCAGGAGGCTAGTTTCGAGAAATTGAAGTCTGTGTTGACTCAAGCACCAGTTTTGATCCAACCTGAGCCTGAAAAAGCTTATACTGTCTACAGTGATGCTTCTCACAATAGATTGGGATGTGTGCTAATGCAAGAGGGAAATGTTGTGGCTTATGTCTCTCGGCAGTTGAAATCGTATGAGATTAATTACCCAACTCATGATCTTGAGCTTGCTGTAGTAATCTTCGCTCTTAAAATTTGGAGACACTATCTCTATGAGGAAAAGTGTTATATCTTCACTGATCATAAGAGCTTGAAGTATTTGCTTACTCTGAAAGAGCTTAATTTGAGGCAACATCGTTGGTTAAAACTCCTTAAGGACTATGATTATGAGATTGAGTATCACCCTGGTAAGGCTAATGTGATTGCTGATGCTTTAAGTCGTAGTGCTGTGACTGAGTTGAGGGCATTGTTTGCAAGAATGAACTTGTTTGAGGATGACAGTTTATTAGCTGAACTCCGTGTAATTCTCACTTTACTTTAGTAGATTAAGGCTGAGTAGGCAAATAATCCATATCTTGAGCATCGTAAGAGAAAGGTGGAGGAAGGTACATCTGTGGACTTCTCTCTGGATCAGAATGATTTACTATGCTTCCATGGTCGATACTGTATTCTGAGGGATTCTGAAATTAAGCAGATTATTCTCCGTGAGGCACATAATAGCCCTTATTCTATGCACCTTGGCAGAGATAAGATGTATAAGAATCTTCGTGACAAGTATTGGAAGAAGGGTTTGAAGAAGGATGTTATGGATTTTATGTCGAAGTGTTTGACTTGTCAAAAAGTTAAGGTCGAGCATCAGTGTCTTTCGGGGTTACTGCAACCAATTGAGATTCCTAAGTGGAAATGAGAAAGGGTGACTATGGATTTTATGTGTGGTTTTCCCTTAACACCATTCAAGAAAGATTCAGTGTGGGTGATTGTGGATTGACTCACTAAGTTCGTACATTTCATTCCAGTAAGGGTCAATTATCTTTTGAGTAAGTTAGCTTGACTCTACATCTCGAAGATAGTTCATCTTCATGGGGTACCGTTATCTATCATCTCTGATCGAGATTCGAGGTTTACTTCGAGATTTTGGGAATCCTTGCACCGTGCTTTGGGTACTCTGTTAAACTTCAATACTACTTACCATCCGCAAACTGATGAGGGGTTATGTGATTGAGTATCAAGGGAGTTGGGAGGATTTCTTACCACTGGCTGAATTCGCTTATAATAACAGTTATCAAGCCAGTATTAAGATGTCTCCTTATGAGGCTTTGTATAGGCGCAAGTGTCGTACCCCTATCGGTTGGACTGAGTTGACTGAGCATCAATTGTTAGGACCAGATCTTGTTCACGAGTCTGAGGAGACTGTTAACTTGGTATGTGAGAGGCTTAAGGTTGCTTTTGACAGGCAACAGTCTTATGCCGACCTAAAACATCGGGATATTGAGTTTAGTGTAGGAGATGAGGTTTTCTTGAAAGTGTTTCCATAGAAGAAGGTGCTTAGATTTGGACAGAAATGCAAGTTGAGTCCTCGTTTTATCAGACCTTATCGGGTACTCCGTT
This sequence comes from Gossypioides kirkii, assembly GCA_005610355.1. Lineage (NCBI taxonomy): Eukaryota > Viridiplantae > Streptophyta > Magnoliopsida > Malvales > Malvaceae > Gossypioides > Gossypioides kirkii. The sequence continues at coordinate 30,854,424 of CP032246.1, read as the reverse complement.
GAGTGAGACCAGTTGCTTATCAGCTTGAGTTACTGCTTGAGCTTGAGTGGATTTATAATGTTTTCCATATATTCATGTTGAGGCGTTATCGATAGGACTCGTCTCACATTGTGCTTATTGAGGAGATTGAGATTCGTCCAGACTTGAGTTTTGAGGAAGAACCAATTGAGGTCATTGCTCAATATGAGAAAGTTCTTAGGAGGAAGACCATTAAGATGGTTAAGGTATTGTGATGCAACCATGGTTATGAGGAGTCTACTTGGGAGCCTAAAGCCGTCATCAAGGCCCAGTATCCTCATCTTTTTGGTCCAGGTAATTTCGAGGACGAAATTCCTTTTTAGGGGGAGAGTTGTAACACTCAGTTTTATTAAAGGACTTAATTAGAAATTTTCAAAAATTTAGGGGTTTTATTGTAATATTTAGAAATTACAAGGACTTAGTTAGACATTAAATTATATGTTGGGGACAATTTGGTATTTTGGGATTTAATTGAAGAGAGTGTAAAAGTGCGGGGTCAATCTATAAACCCTAGTGTTGTTTAAGGACCTCTTCATAAATACTCTAATTTTATTGGGTATAAAACCCACCTTTTCTCCCTAGCTGACTTTTCTTCTTCATTTGTTTGTGTTGCTGCCGAATTTTTCCCTCAAATCTTCTTCCTTTTATTTTCTTCTTTCTTTGTTCTTCAAGTCCGTTTATCCTCTGTTCAAGGTGATTCATTGTCCATTTGCTTCATCGCCCTTATCTTTGCAACCGTCGATCCCTTGCGAGCAAAACCACGCTCTCAAACCCCCTCTAGCCGCTATCGTTTGAGAGAACTTTTTGAAGAGACTTTCGGCATTTGTTAGTTGTTTTGCTTCGTTGTTTTTTGACGTTTTTGGTGTTGGTAAGTTGCGAAATTGAGTTGTGGTTTGGATTTGGGTGTTTTTGCTTGTAACTCGTGGTGGTTGGGTGTCGTGCGAGGTGGTGGTGAGATGGTGCCCTTGTTTAGGGTGTTTCAAATTCTTGGTATTTTGGAATGTTATGTGATGTGGGTTAATTTTGCCTAAGCTTAAACCACAAACCAACCTAACCCAAAACCCTTATTACCCATTTAAAACCCAAACCTTATAAACCCTTTAACAATCTTTAAACACAAACCTAGACCCAATAACCCAAAGCCAATTGAACCAAGTCCAAACCTAAACCAAGTCAAACCGTTGACTGGTTGCTGAACGATCGTTAACCGTTGATCGTTGACTTTTTTTAAAAAACTCTATCTTGCCATTTTTCGACGTCCTGAGTCCAATTCTGCATGTGTTGAGCATGTGTGATTAAAATTATTGTGTTATCTATCGTGCATTGTGATATTATAAACTTATGAGAAACACTGTGAAATTGTGACTGAGATTATATTGAGATAATTACGTAATCATTCCATTGTGTGTTCATAGGGTGAGATTGTATGGTGGAAAAAGTGGTTATCATTCCTTTTAAGGTTGATACTAAAACCACACTGCGATTGGTGACGATTGGTTGGGAAAGGGTTCTGGGGAACCTTTTCACTGTGTTGGTGTGTTAGAGTATTGGGTGCATTGCATCATGCTTGTGTTTGCAACATGATTTGTGGTTACTTTTTGAGTTATATATATATAATTACTGTGAGTATATAAGTTGTATGTACTTTAAAGACACACTAAGCTTTATAGCTCATACCCTTACAGTTCTTACAGGTATTCAGGTTTTAGGTGATTTGGTACTGGAGGCGTTATTACAGACTTTTTACATATTATTTTACCATATAATTAATTTGATTGTGGTTTTTTATTATACCTTGTTCATTATATTTATAATTGGGGTTGTAAATACATTTTATTTTGGGAATTTCGATATTTTTATTTTGAGATATTAATTATGCTATTTTATTTTAAGTATGACTTAATAGTATATATTTATATTTATATTTATTTTTGTAAATGATTTTGGACTATCGAGTTGTGTGTGGGTGAAATTACTTTTATAATCTTTTAGATCCGATCGAACACTTTAGACCGGGTAAAGGGGGTTACAGTGCTTTCGTCCCAGTGTGGTTAATTTCAAATAATATCTTGCTAGCCTATGAGTTACTTCACACTTTTAGGCAAAAAAGAACAGGCATGGTAGGAAATCTAGCTCTTAAACTTAACATGAGTAAGGTATTTGATAGAGTGGAGTGACACTTCCTAAAGGCTATGATGAGGAGAATTGGTTTCGCAATAGAGTAGGTAGGCAAGATTATGAGATGTATTTCTTCAGTCTCTTACATAGTTAGTATCAATGGCAAAATGGGGAACAACTTTAGGCCTATCAGCGAACTCCGACAAGGTAACCCCCTTTAGTCCTTTTTTGTTTCTTATTTGTACTGAATGTTTGTCAAGTTTAATGAGACTAGCAGTTAGAGAGGGTCACCTGCATGGTGTCAAAGCCAGTAGATTGAGACCACAAATATCCCACTTGCCATTTGCAGATGATTGCATACTGTTTAGTAAGGCTACTTTGGTTGATTCTAATGTTTTGAAAAGAGTACTAAAAGAGTATGAAGAGGTTTCTGGGCATTGTGTGAATTTTGAAAAGTCCACAGTTTTCTTTAGTAAAAACACAATAGAGCATACGAGAATTCAAATATCCAGTCTACTAGGTGTTAAAAATTCACAAAATCCAAAGAGGTATTTGGGGCTTCCTAACCTAATAGGATGACAAAAAAGGCTTCTTTCCAGAATTTATAAGATCGTATAAAATTACGGATTAATAATTTGGCTATCTAGTTTTTATCTCAAGGGGGAAAGGAAGTTTTTATTAAGGCAGTTTTACAGGCCATTCCCACCTATGCTATGGCTTGTGTCCTTCTCCCTAAATCTCTATGTGACGAAATGTAAAGTATCTTAGCTTGTTTCTAGTGGAATAAGTCTTATGGGTTGAAAAGGATACATTGATGCAGCTGGAAGAAAATGTGTGATTTAAAGGAAAACGGTGATATGGGGTTCAAGGATCTAGCAAAGTTTAATATTGCCCTTCTCGCTAAGCAAGGTTGGCGACTTATTACGAATCTCGATTCATTGTTAGCACCAGTTTTAAAATCGAAGTATTACCCAAAAACTAATTTTTTTTGCTCGAATTTAAAAAATGATGCATCATTCACTTGGAAAGGTATTTTGTCATCGCAAAAAATCCTCCGTGATGGTGTGTGCTGGAGTGTTGGTACATGTTCAAGTTTTTCAATTTTAAATGACACGTGAGTTATCGGTGCTATTAATCGTCGTTTATTTGGGTCGGTTATTATTTCTCATTTAGTTTATATTGATGAGTTAATAAATAACAGGACTAGGAAATATTTAGTGAGAGATACTTTCAAAGTGACTGATGCAGATCTGATTCTCCACATACAATTGGCAAAGGATGAGCATGCGAATGTGGTAGCCTAGAGTGACGAGCCTTCTAGGGACCTTTCAGTCCGTAGTGCCTACAAACTATTACAACAAAATCTGCCTAATTATACTTCAAATAATATATAGACCATGAGCCTAAATTTCTATAAGAAATTCTGAAAAATAGACCTACCCTTTAAAGTAAAAATCTCCATAAGAAGAATCCTATATGGCTATATTCCCACGCGAGCAAATTTACGCCACGGCCTGCTATCAGATGCAACGTGCCCGAACTGTGGTAACGGGACAGAGAATCTAACCTACATCTTTTGTTGGTGCCCTACAATATTTGATACATGGGAACTGTTAGGTTTCCGTCAATAGTTGCAAAGCAGAGAAAGAACTTGGTCAGAATGGCTTACTGACATTTTTGAAAGTTGCTCTCCACATGAACTTCGCCTCTTCTATTGCACACTGTGGACTTTGTGGTATGAGAGAAACAAACGTGTCCATGAGAAGAAAGCTAGATCCAAACAAGAGATTATTAGCTATGTGTTTGGTTACCTACAAGAACTTGACAATCTAGTGGAAAAGAAAGTTACGAGATTTTTAGGCACTAAACAGTGGTAGCCTCCGCCATAGGGAGTAACCAAAATTAATTTTGACGCCTCTTTTTCAAACGGAGAGAGGAGATCGAGATCGAGAGTGGCTGCTCGGTTTGCACAGGGCTCTGTTCTGGCTTCAAAGTCAGTACTCCACAGCAATGTATTAACGATTTTCGAAGCCGAAGCCCTCGCATGCAAAGAAGCGATCAGATTAGGCAAAGATCTAAACCAACAAAGAGTCATAATAGAGGGAGATGCTCTAACAATCATAAAGAAATGCAGATCTTCTTTCCCAGACAAATCGATGTTAGGAGCTCATATCAGAAACATAAAAAAAGACTCATCCAATTTTGAGAGTGTGGTTTTTTATCATACATATAGAGAAGGTACTCTTTTAGCGTAACATCATTGCAAAAGAGAGCTTTCGAAGAAATGAAGAAACATGCGTGCTTCAGAGAGTGCCTTAGTTTGCCGGAGATGCTTTAATGACAGACTAGCTGCGTGAACCCGATTGAATCCATGGCTCTTGAGTGGAAAGACCCACTTTCTGTGGTTTTCTTTTTTTAGAAGCAGATGGAACAAATGGGAAGAGTTTCTTTCTAAAGTCACATGAAAGGTTAGGGTTGCGTATGGAAATGGAAACCGTCAGAACAATTAATGTACAGCTGGTTGAAAGGACGGGTGAGATTTCCAAAGGATTTGGGCAATTCAAATTTATTTTCTAGTTTTTAAAACTTTGTTTTGTCTTTTAGGATACCTGATATTTTTTCTCTTGGCCGATTAGACTTTTTGGGCCATCTATTTTCTTATTTCTTTTTTAATTTTAATAAAAACCCAGTCCATTTTGATTTTTAAAAAATGGTTACAATTATTATAGTTTCAAATTCTATGAAATTATGATTAAAATGTGAAAAAAATTAATAATACTATTAGTGGCGTATTTAGGGGACTAGCAAGGATCTTGATCCCCAAAATGGAAAATTTTTCATTTAGATTCTTTAAAATTTTTAAAATTTTAAATTAGTAAAGGTAAATTTAGGGGGTCAAAATTAAATTGTCTATATCTTTATAATTTTTTAGGATTAAATTAAGTTTTTATCATTTTAAATGGGCCAAAGTACATCGGTAATTTAAGAAGGGTATTTATGCTTGTATAAATTTAAAAGGTCAAAATGATAAAATTTCTATTTTAGGGAGAGACAGAAGTCCCTGTCAACCCCCCTAAACCCGCCTTTATGTTTAGGTAACTTGTATAACATTTCTCTAGTTTTGGTATCACATTTAATTGAAAATTTAAAAAATCAAATTCATATATTAAATGTCATATTAATTTTAAAAATATAAAAAATAAATTAATTTTATACCAAATCTCAAAGGGTAAAAACACACACAAAACATATAAATTTCGATTAATTTAGTTAACCGATCGAATTAATCGAAATATTTCGATTCACTTAACAGTCAAATGATTAATTTTTTTTGATTAATTTAATTAATATTAATTTGAAAGTGGAGTGTTTGTGGAAATTAAATGGCAACGGTCTATTCTTTGTAAAATGTCAAAGTTTATTATTATTATTATTATTATTATTATTATTGATGAATTGATAAAACTCGACTACCATATGAACCGATAATTTAAGGAGAATCAGCTTGCCAACTTATATAAAATTAGTATTTAGAAAATTGTATTTATTGTTATGAATATCTTATTAAGTGAATGTCCATCAAGATCAAGATAAGTTTTGATTAAGTTTAAATTTTAGTAGCCATTAAAATTAGAGTTTTATTTCATTTATACTTTCTATATTTATAAATATAGACTTTGTAGAAGCATTGTAACTGACACTTGTATTGATCAATAAAGTACGTTCTCTCTTTGCTCTCTCATTCTCTTTGTTCTTTACTCTCTGTCCTTTTATTTTATAACACGTTATCAGCACGATTCTCATTTAATTATTTTTTTCCAGTCGCCAATTGAGGCTAACGCACTATGGGTAACCACTAAAGCCTTTAACTACTCAGTGCTCATGATAGTAGCTAGGGTGATAACGATGATGTTAAAGATTTTCAAGTATATTTCACTATGATTTATTTATTATATCATGTTTATTATAATTTGGGACTAATCTTGACAACATGAATAGATGGATTTTGATTTGAAATCCACGCATGTTTGCGATGGTGATTATGAAATAAATAATCTAGCGGGACATTTATAAGTTCATCTTACTAAATTTGTTGCATTCCCAGAAGTGAATGCAAACATAAAGAAAATGAAAGATATGATCATGGACCACTAAAAGTGGGAACATAGTGATGAATAAGAGAACAATGAGGGTTCTCAAGAAACTCTTCAAAGGGCAAAGATAACTTATGTTATCAATATGATATGAAAGGTTTTTTGTCACATATGTGGGTATGTCCGCAATAATGAATTCTATCATTACAGATGGAAAATATTTATTTTATTTGGTACTGAAACAAATCAATATTATTCCAATATTTGGTAGTACAAAATTAGTCGAAAGCTCTAGAAGAGCTAATATATTAATATCTTATGATGGTTAATCCATTGGTTTTAAAAGATATTCATAATGGATCTCATATTGAGATTGTGAATGAGGAAAATATTATATTTCATATGAATAAAAAAATAATTGAGTTATTGATTTATATTGAATTGATTGTGATTATATTTATGATATTCTTTTGTCATTATCTCCATTAAGGGATTGAAGTCAAAATATTTAACTGTGAAAGATCTACTTAAATTGTGGAAGAAAAATATTTGCAATAGAATATGGTAATTCTATCTAAAACTCGTTATTATTGGATACACCTGAAGAATTTTGGACATGTGAATATTTTGGCATATTCCCTGAAGCGAATATTGCATATAATTATTTGCAAATTATATTATATGACTTAATGTCATTATAAACTTCACATTGATTTTGACATTTCCAGTAGTAAATGTCACAATGGTATTTATATGTGGATACAAAGTAAAAGGAATGATAGTAAAATTATCAATTTGCTACAATTTAGTTCAAATTGAAACGCATGTTAAAGTAAACCAGAAGTTTACTGGTACAAATATATTTACTACTTGGCATGACTAGTTAGACTATCCTGGATCATATATGATGCGAAAATTAATTGAAAATTCATATGAACATTCATTAAAGAACAATAAGATTCTTTAATTTAAAGAATTTTTATTTGTTGGTTGTTCTCGATGAAAATTGATTGCTAAAAACTCACTAGCTAAAGTTGAGATTTAATGTCTTGCATTTCTTAAATGAATATGGGCACATTAATTCACCATGTGGATGGTTTTGATATTATATTATTTTGGTAGATGCATATACAAAATAAACATGTGTTATCAACTTGCAACCTATCGTTTGCAAGATTATTTGGATAATTAATTTCAGATCATGCAATTAAGACAATTCACCTTGCTAATATTGATGAGTTTATATCTCAGTCTTTTATTGATTGAGTTTGAAAAACTTTGATAAAAGTTTGTTATTTATGCGCGTAATGGTTTAGAGAAATTATTGATTGAACGTCTCTGATTATTACTTATGAGAACTGAACTTTCTCTTTCAACATGGGATTATGTTGATTTACGTGTTATACGCATCAAGCCAATAAGTTTTAAATACTGTCCATTGCAATTGATTTTAGGTCAAAAGTTAAATATTTCTCATCTTTGAATTTTTGTATGTGCGTATATGTTCCAATTGCTCCACCACAACGCACAAAGATGAGTGAATCTCCAAAAAAAGTTAGAAATATATATTAATTATGAGCCTTCTTTTATTATGATATATTAAATGTATTGGAGATTCAATAATGATATGATTGTGATTACTATTTTGATTTTATAGTTTTCTCAACATTAGGGGAAGAGAACTAATAACTTGTAATTAGTTAAGGGAAAGAGTAATTTGAACCAGAAGTTCAACAAGGATAACTCATTAAAGTTCCAAATATGGAAATTTTTTTAAAAGGAAAAAATCTAGATGGTCATATAGTGAAGGCGAGTGCTCCAGAAGAGACCTAAGGCATAACTAATAAGAAGATATTCAGATACCTGAAACTGAAGATTAAAATAGTGAAAATAAGATATCTCTATAAGTTATGTCAATTTGAGAAAATGTTGAACCAATAATAAAAGTGGTTGACAATGGTTTTGCATGCAATATTATTGTTGAAATAATGAAATAAAAGGAGGATATTGAATAAATCTATTGGGAAATATAGATATGAAATAAATTGGCCAAAATAGAAAGACGCAACTCAAATACAATTAAATTCGTGAAGTTTTTGGACCAGTTGTCCAAATATCTAAAGGTGTAAAGCCAGTAAGGGTACAAATGAAGTAGTTTTGTAGGCGAAATAAAAATATGAAGTTTTTCGCTAAGTCTTGACATTGATTATGAGAAGATATAATATTTTTTTTGTGGTAGATGCAATAACCTTTAGATATATTATTAAACTGGCAGTTCATATTTGCGTCTCATGGTTGTTGTTACAACTTTTTGTGAATCATTATATAGTAAAGTTTATATTAAAATCCTTGAAGGATTTGAAATGCTAGAAGCATATTGAAATTATCAGAAAATTGTTCATTTATATGAATTGAAATAATTGAACATGTGATAAATTTGACTTAGTCAATAGAAGTTGAAGGAGGATTATAAAATGATACAAAATACGTATTTGTATTTTTGTAAAAGAATTATGATTAAAGTTTGTTATGATTATTTCCTCCAAATTTTCTCTCACTCATGACTTTCAAAAGAATTGTGATATAAATGCTTAGCAAATACATTCAAATAGTCATTTGAAAGACTAGTATTCAAGATTGAATACGTAGAATATGAGTTTTTATGTGATGTTTTTATGAGGTGGAGTAAATATACATTGTACTCTTTTTCCTTTAATCAAGGTTTTGTCCCATTGGGTTTTCCTGGTAAAATTTTTAATGAGGCAACATGTTATGCGTATTATAGATATATGTACTCTTTTTTCTTCATTAGGAAATTTTTTTTCTCACAGAGTTTTTATCTTAGTAAAGGTTTTAATTGGGCACATTATCTATTAATGGACCTCCAAAAGGGAGTGTTATGAATATCTTATTAAGTGGATGTCCATCAAAATCAAGATAAGTTTGGATGAAGTTTAAATTTTAGTAGTCATTAGAATTAGAGTTCTATTTCATTTATATTTTCTATGTCTATAAATATAGACTTTGGAGAAGCATTGCAACTGACACTTGTATTGATCAATAAAATATGCTCTTTCTTTGCTCTCTCATTCTCTTTGTTCTTTTATTTTATAACAGTTATGTTTTTTTATTGAGTTTAATGTAGTATTTGTATTAAACTAAAAATATATATTTTAATATTTTAATATTTAATTTGAATTTTAAAAGATTTGATAAAAATTCATAACTAATTAATAATATTAGCAATAATTTTAATTATTAAATTAACTTTAAAACTCGAAATAAATCATAATCATCTTATTGCAATTGTCAAATTAAACACAAAATTAAATAGATTCACAATTAACACTAAAAATTTTCAATTAACAAAATCATAAAAAATTAAAACTAATAACAAATCAATTTTGAAATCTAAATTAAACTTTAAAAAAATTAACATAATTACTTTAAAATATCAAAATGTATAATTTTTATAAAATTAGAAGCCGCATTAAAACAACACATATTACATATTAAAGAAAAATTCAAACTTAAATAATATATTTGTGTCATTTTATAATTGTATTTAAAATATTAATAAGGATTTTTATTATTTAAGTTCTTAATTGAGTCCGAGTCAACCCAACACCAATTTGATTAGAGGAAATTATAATGTTACTGTTGGCTTCTACTCTTTGTTAGAGATTCCAATTTGAAATATATCATAGCTCATATTTATATATCATAGCTCACCTAATACAGAATGAAACGCCCAAGGCATTATTCACCGGTGGGGGCGGGCGGGCGGGCGGGCGGGCGGGCGGTCAATCCCGATTGCTGTCAAGCTTTAACCCAACTTTAAACTTTAAAGTTAAAGTAAAAATTTTAATCCTATAGACTTAAATTCCAACCTGGCCAGCCATTTTGTGTCTCTAATTGGTTTTTCTCTTACCTGTCACACGTTTTTCTACTCTTGTCAATGCCCAAAGGTTGGTTTGCTCCTTGCTGAACCAGTTTCTCGGCTCTTTCCGTCTTAGTATTTTTCCCTCCAACTGGCAACTCCTATATATATATATATTTCAGCTACCTGCACCTAACGAAACCCACTCTCATCAACTTGCTCTAATTTCAACTCCTTTTAGTTATTTTTCTTTTCAACTCTTTTTCTTTGTGGGATTTTCTTTAATTTCGAGACGAGTAGAAGACCCACATCTCAGAAGCTTCATAGTGAAAACTGTACTTACTGTATTTATTTCAGCATTGCCTCATCTGCATTGCCATTGGCAGTTGTAATCGGAGAAGATGAAGTTTGGGAAGGAGTTTGCGGCTCAAATGGTGCCGGAATGGCAAGAAGCATACATGGATTACGATTACTTGAAAACCCTTTTGAAAGAACTGCAAAATTTCAAGCATAGGACGAAGCCGCCGGCTGCACCTGCGCTGAAACGAAAGCTCACACTCTACAGAGCTTTCAGTGGCTTAACACAGTGGCACCACCACTATAACCCAACCAGCTCATCCTCCTCACCTGATGATATTGAAAGCCAACCCATCTTGGTGAACTTTGTGAGTCGAGATGGGTCGCAAAGTTATGAAACGACGTTCCTGATGTCATCGGAGGAAGGGGGAGAGTATGAGCTGGTTTACTTTAGAAGGCTTGATGATGAGTTCAACAAAGTGGACAAGTTTTATAGGGCTAAAGCGCAAGAGGTGATGAAAGAAGCTGATGTATTGAACAAGCAAATGGATGCCTTGATTGCTTTTAGGATTAAAGTTGAGAACCCTCCAGGGATTCATTTCGACAGGTCTGTGGAGATGACTCGTCTTGCTTCTGATATTGCAGCTTCTACTGCTGCACTCTCTGCTTCTACTCCATCTGGGGCTAAATCAGCAAGCAGTAACTTTCTCTTCTCTCTTACCCTTTTATCTCTATGACTTTTTTCAGTCACTTGCTTACCTTACCTTACCTTCCTGTTTGCACTTTGATATGCAGAAAGGGCTGCTCACCTGGAAGCCATTGAAGAGAGCACCCATGGCCAAGCTGATGATGACGATAATGGCGGTGAGAAAGAGAGAAATACTCCGACTTTAGAAGCCGAACCAGAAAAACCCAAACCCAAGGTCATTGTACCTGCACCACTTGAAATACTTGACCGTGTGAAAATGAACAATACCCTCGAGACTCCTCGTTCCACCATTAAAGGTGTTCTCAAGGTTTCAAATCATACGGATCTGAGTTTCAATAGGGAAAATCTAAGAAAGGTTGAAGAACAACTTAAGCGGGCTTTTGTTGAATTTTACCAAAAGCTTCGCCTGCTTAAAAGTTTCAGGTAATGCCTGCTTCTGCTTTTTTTTTCCTTCAAATTTCCACCATTTGTTTCTACAGTCTCTGTTTTCTTCTGAACTGATTGTACCAATCCTTCTACCCTGGAATTTAACAGCTTTCTGAATTCGTTGGCTTTCTCCAAAATAATGAAGAAGTATGATAAGATCACTTCCAGAAGTGCATCAAAATCTTACATGAAAATGGTGGATAACTCCTACCTCGTTAGCTCTGAAGAGGTAATGTTTCTTCATCACAAAATTTATAGTGGGACACAGCTAATGCAGCATCATTGGTTTCCTTCCAATCAATGCAGCTACTCTGTTTAATGCCTTAATTTTTATTTTACAAGTGGCCTAATCTAGAAGCTTTCATCACCAGGTAACAAAGCTAATGGAGAGGGTTGAAGCAACATTCATCAAGCACTTTTCAAATGCGAATCGTTCTAAGGGAATGAGGATTTTAAGACCCAAAGTCAAACGAGAAAGGCATAGGACAACGTTTTCAACAGGTAAGATTTCTGTCGATAATTGGAACTTCTAGTCGAGGCTGTAAACAGATGGTCATACTTGTCTTGTCGGGTTCACGCAATTACCTTTAAAGGTTAGTAAGATCATTTTCTCACATGTTGGATCTCTTTATGGCCTTTCCCTGATCATGTCTTCAAAAATATTTCAGGTTTTTTCGCTGGCTGTGCAGCCTCTCTTTTACTAGCACTTATTCTGATGATTCGTGCCCGTAATATTATGGATAGTGAAGGAAGGACTCAATACATGGAAACCATGTTTCCTCTTTACAGGTACTTTTAGTTCTTTCTTCTTCAGGTTTACCACTGCATAAACTTGACAATTCAAGCATAAACCTAATCCAAGTAGTAACATTGTATAACAAGTTAGGCTAACTGAAAAGCCTCTTTGCCTCTGCAGTTTGTTCGGCTTCATTGTTCTACACATGTTAATGTATGCCATCAATATATTCTACTGGCGAAAGTACAGAGTCAATTATGCCTTCATATTTGGTTTCAAGCCAGGAACTGAGCTGGGTTATAGACAAGTTCTGCTTGTGAGTTTTGGTCTTGGGGCATTGGCATTAGCCAGTGTGCTCGCCAACCTTGATATGGAGATGGATCCCAAAACAAAAGACTATAAAGCATTCACTGAACTTGTTCCTCTAATGTTGGTTGTGGTAAGATATCATCTATTCAATATCAATATATATATTGGTCCCATTCATTTTCCAACAACAATTATTAACTCACATCCTTTTGCTATGTTGCAGTTTATATTTATCGTCCTGTTCCTGCCATTCAACGTCTTGTATCGATCAAGTCGATTCTTCCTCCTCACATGTTTGTTCCATTGTATATGCGCTCCTCTATACAAGGTAAATTGAAAAGATATGGAGGAAATTTACATAAAGTTGATCAAACAAATTAAGATTAAAATTGTGGAACAAATCTTATTCATCTCTAAATGTCTGTCCTGCTACAGGTCACACTCCCAGATTTCTTCTTGGCCGATCAATTAACTAGCCAGGTTTGTGAAAAATTACTCCCAGCTTTCTTCTTGGACGACCCTCCTGTCCAAATCATTGGAAGTACTGACATCATTGTATTCATTTTTACAGGTGCAAGCGATTAGGAGCTTGGAGTTTTACGTTTGCTACTATGGATGGGGAGATTTTAAGCGCAGAGAGAATACTTGCAGTGGTAGTAGTGTGTATAATACTTTCTACTTTGTGGTGGCGGTGCTTCCATACTTGGCTCGCCTCCTTCAGTGCCTACGCCGACTCTTTGAAGAGAAAGATGCGATGCAAGGACTGAACGGATTGAAATATTTCCTGACAATTGCAGCTGTATGTTTGAGAACAGCTTACAGCCTTGACAAGGGAATTGTGTGGAGAATAATAGCATGGATTGTCTCAGCCATTGCAGCCATATTTTGTACATACTGGGACTTGGTTTATGACTGGGGGCTTCTAAATAGGCACTCCAAGAACAGTTGGCTGAGAGACAAACTCCTTGTTCCTCACAAGAAAGTATATTTTGGAGCCATGGTGAGTTACAATTTACTAGTTTCCACCATTACGTACTATAATTGTGTCTTAACGAATTACTTTATGAAATTTCAGGGCTTGAATATTTTACTCAGATTTGCCTGGCTCCAAACAGTGTTGAATTTCCGGTTTCCATTGCATCCACAAACCCTGACGACGATTGTGGCTAGTCTTGAGATCATTCGTCGTGGCATATGGAATTTCTTCAGGTAATCAAAAAAGTTTAATCATCCAACACTACCTTAATCTTTTCCCAGACTTTCCGAACCAAGTAGTCATTACATCTGTTAATGGATTGTGAATATCAGGTTGGAAAATGAGCATTTAAACAACGTTGGGAAGTACCGAGCATTCAAGTCTGTACCATTACCATTCAATTATGATGAGGACGATGACAAAGACGAGTAATTTATGAAAGAATAAGAACATTCAGCTTTCACCTGCAACATATCGAAGCTTAACTCAATTGTAAAGAATGATTTGGCAGCAGGAGTTTTGAGATTTGAAAGTGTACAAAATCCAAGCTTATTATTAAACATGTGGCTTATGCACAAATATAGTGGAACTCAATCTAGCATATTTTAACTTTCTTGGACATACATTTTCTCTACAACTTGAAGATTAGAGAGAGCCGCCAGACAATCCTACATGGGGTTGGTTAGTAGGATAAAATAAAAGAATCATTGACCCCAAAGAGAACACTACCATGGAGGCTATGGATCCATTGGTTCAAAACGTTGGTGTCGGACACGTGATCAGGACCAATGCCCATTAATTAGTATTGAACAAAGTCAATGATGCTAGTGCCCATTGTTCATAAGGTAAGTTCCAAGTTTTTATCTAAAAAGAAAAACGATCTACTTGGTTAAGAAGGAGATGAACCATAGGGATTGTATTTGGAGGAGGATGAATGGGACTTTTACAAAACAAAATAAAATTTATGGAGACATGATCATCCATGATTTAACCGAAAGAATGTAAGGAAATCTTTGAGCAGGTGACCATGAAAATCAACATTGCTAAATATTTATATTATAGCCTTTTGGTGTTTCAGGGCTATTGATTAGTAAAATATTTCAAAAAAAAATAGACATGTTATTTTTTAAAAATTACATATAAAATAAAATATATATACCATCAGTGTATTAAATAATCATCTATCGGAGAAATCTCATTGCAATTTACAAATTGGTTACAAAATTAATATTATTAAATTGGAAATTCCTTTTGAATGTAGGTCCTTATACTTTCACCCTATTTCTTGATTCCTCAGTACTAAAAATAGGTATTCTTTGCTTGAGTGGATTGCTTTAAATTAATCAAAACTAATTGCTCATAATTACCACTACAAACTAATCACCTGATCAAGACATCAATTTTTTTTATTTTATTATATTACATTTTATAATTTTTTTAAAAATCTTAATTTATTGTTTTGCCTAGGACTCAAAAAAAGTCAAGAACAGACATGTTTATACATTTATCCATACGCACATAATATAGATCAAAGTAATACTTTCCAAGAGAAAAAAAAGGATTGATTTGAAAATGTGTGAACATGAAACATAATTCTTGAAATAGATAAATAAAAAAAAAGACTTTAAAAAGAAGGAAATATATTAATATTCAACTCTCAGCTTTCATATATTTGTAATGTTGGATACTATTTATTGCAGCTTTCCTATGAAATTTGGTCTGAAGGTGGGAAATGTATATTTTTGTTTTGATAGATTGAGTTATTATTGAGAAGAATTTGATTTAGGTGATAGACTTGTCAATTACGAAATGATTTGATAGGAAGGTTGGTAAGTTCGACTCTCATGTATAGGACTTCTTCAGAGTTATTCTAATTTAATTTGAATATTGGGTTCGTATTTGATACACTTGTTGTGCATTTTGATGATGGGTTAGGGTGGATGAGGAAGCTTGGGTGCATGATAGTTTGTAGATCAATCATGTTGGAGTATCAGAAAAGAGAAGGGTAAAAGCAAATAGTAAGACAAGGTCTTGATCTATTGCCTATTTGGCGCGTGGCCTTTGAATATCTAAAAAAAAATAAAAATAGCCAATTTTTAAGGATAAAAACAGAAACAAGATTTTCCTTTGATTCTCTATCCAAATAACACATTAAACAGAGTTGCATTGGCAGAAACACTGCTGTATCATGATCATTGAGTGATTCTTTGAGGGTCACGAGGGTAAAGTGAAGTTTTACGAATGTTACCCAGAGCACAGAAGAGCATCACCATACGCTCCAATCCCACTCCAAACCCACCATGTGGTGGTGCACCATATCTGAAAGAATCAATAAAGGTTGAGATTGTATTGACATCAATTCCACATGCCTGTGCACGTTCTGCCAACAATTCTGGTACATGGACACGCTGAGCTCCAGAAATTATCTCCTCACCTCGAATGAAGACATCAAATGAATTACTGTAAAGGGCATTGTCATAGCAAGGCATAGTGTAGAATGGCCTCACAGCCAAAGGATAGCGATGCAGAATATAAAATTCAATGTCATACTTCTCCAAAACAAGCTGGCCCTATTTTCTCTCTGCTTCTGTGTTAAGGTCCCCAAGAGGGTCAACTTCCACACCAGCATCCTTAAGCATCTGGACTCCTTCTTCAAATGTAAGTCGCAGGGTCTTTGGCTTGTACTTCAAAGGTTCAAAGGGATACTGCTTCCCCACAGCTTCAAGTTCCTTCTGACACTTCTCATTCAAACTATCAAACATGGTAACAAATAATCTGTCCACAATGTCCATCACCTCAGAGTAATGCTTCTTGATCTCCATTTCAACATCAAGACCTGTAAATTCACACAAATGCCTATGAGTGTTGGAATCCTCAGCTCTAAAACTGGGCCAACCTCAAAAACCCGTCCAAAGTCCTCACATATCGCCATTTGCTTGTGAAGTTGAGGAGACTGTGCCAGACAAGCAGGTTGCCCTTTGTAGTCTAGCTTAAAAACAGCAGAACCACCTTCGCTAGACCCAGCTATCAGCTTAGGGGTGTGGATTTCAACAAAACCCTCAGACAGCAAGAATTGCCTAAATATAGTTCCAACTTGGCACTGGATGCGGAAAATTCCTTGATTAGCAGGGGTCCTAAGATCAAGAACTCTAAAGTTCAAGCGTGTATCTTGATTGACACGAGGAAGCTTATCTCTAGCTTGCAAAGCAGCTTCAATTTCAGCATCACTTCGAGCAGCATCCTCAACGTTAATGGGTAAGGTAGGCATAGCTCTATTCACACAATACAATTTTCTAACATGAATCTTGACCTGCTGGGTGGTTCCCTTGATGGGATTCCCAGGGACAGATACCACACCGATTGCATCAATGATGGATTCTCGGTTGAGTGCAGCTACAAACTTCACCATCCGACGACTCACTCCCGCTACCAAGCACTGCACAGTAAATCCCCTCTCCCTCACCACCACGAACGCCATATTCGACATTTTTCGTGTTGTGTGGACTCGTCCCCTAATAAGCACCTCCTTCTCCTTCAGTTCCTGGGTAAGGGCTCCGACACGAGTCCAGTCCATGGAAGAAATTGCAATGCTCCAATTGCCAGCATCTGGTTTGGAGCAAGATTTGAGCTCCGGGAGAGTGACGTCACTGTAGTTGGAGGAATCGCTGTCCTCCTCCTCGACGGAGAGAGAAGAAGCCGCTGGGGCCAAGGCAGCGGCTTCCTGGCGGCGGCGCATCTTCTCCAGCTCGGCAGCTTCTTTTTTGGCGGCTTTCCTGCTCAGCTGCTGCTCTTCCGATTCGGATGACATGTTGCCGATGATAATAATATTATACTTTCAAGTATCAAGCTTATAATAACACTTCACCAAAAAGGAGAAGAAGAAATTTTATGAAGCAATCAGTCGTCCAAGAGAAACCCCAATATTTAAAGGTTGTATATTTTGAGGTAATAGCTGGCTCCCATTCATTAAAAAAGAGGATGGACAAAACAACACTCGAGCCTAACTCTTCCATTAAGTCTTAAAAAGCAATTAAATACGCATAGAAATAAAAACATTTCCACACAGAACACAAAAGTAAAACCAAACCCTAATAGACAAATCCTTCCTCTTCTCTGTCATGCGGCAGAAACCAGCGGAAATGAACGGTCCTGCGCTTCTTGGCAGCATCGGTTTTAACTATCACAAGTAATATGCAGGAACTTCTTCTTTGGTAAAGGCTTGGAGTGGAAATGATGTAAAGATCTCCGAACAACCAAAGACAGTGGTAGAGTCGAGTCATCTTGTAGAAGCGAAAGAATCCCATTTGTGCCAGTCCATCGTCACCGCTTTATATATTAAGTGTGAGTTATGAAAATGTTTTCTAGTTAATATTATATTAAAATTAGCTTTCAATTAAAAATAATAATTATAGTCTTGTTAGAAAGCGTTGTATGTTTAAAGAATTCTGTACTATTCTTTTAAGTTTTTACAGACATTCAAATGTTTTGTGAATAAGAATATAAATATAATGTAAAAAAATTTAAATCAATTTGATTAGAATCAAATCAAAAATTAATTAAATTGAAATATTTTATTTTTCTAAAACAAATTCTATATAATATCTGCCGAAGAAAAAGATAATTATCCAATGAGAATCTAAAATCTTCTAATATATACATGTTTGCTTGTTTATAAAGCTGCTAGAAAAATATGTTTTGCTATTGCAATACAAGTGGAGTGTACTACTTTCTAATGAATTGCACACGTAAGTAGTTATGAAATAATAATAATTATAATAATTATAATATATTTGTATTCATAATAGAAATATTTAGTGGTGGAGCCACGTTAAAGCTCAGGGCTCATGATCTTCAAAGCTTAAATTTTTTCAATTTAATTATTTATAAATTTATATTATGGTCTTCTTAAAAATATAAGTAGGTCTCTCCAGCATTTAAGAATTTTACAATTTTCTCCTTTGTGTATATATTATAATGTCCTTAAAATGATAAATTTTTAATTTAAGCCCTTTATAATTTATAAAAGGCATAATAACAAAATTAGCCTCTAATATTTGGGTGTTTTGTCATTTTGGCTCTTATCGTTATTTTTTGTTCACTTTCATACATAACCTTTCTTTTTTTGATCAAATTGATCATTTTTAATGGTCTTGTTGATGTGGCCATTAGTTGACTAACGGTGCTGACGTAACAAATTTTTTCCATCTTGGCAAGTCCACATATTTAGTTACTGATGTAGCACTATTTTATCTTATATCCCACATTAACAAATAATTTTAAAATTATTTTTTAAAATATAAATTATTAAAATATCATCATCTCCTTCCCCTCTTCTCCTTCCCCTTCATCCCCTTCTCCCTTCTCCCTTCTCCCTTCTCTTCCCCTTCTTATTTTTTTTACGATGGGTTTTTTTGGGGTTTTTTCTATTCCTCTTCCTCTTATTTTTTCGGTGGGTTTTTTTCTAGTTTTTTTTTTCTATTTCCTTTCTCTTTCTTCTTATTTTCCTTCTTTTTATTGCCTTTTCTAGATAGATTTCAACACACTTTACTTATTTATATCTGGGTTTTTTTGTTTAGGCCAAGATTCTTTTTTTATTTTTTATTGAGGTAAGCAACTAATCTATACTTTCAAGATGTTGAAGCAAGTCCACCCTAATATTGGCATTTTCTGCAAAGCCATGGGTATTATGACCATGGTTTTGATCTGTGAAAGACGAAAAGCTCTTTTCTTTCTCTCTCTTATTTACATTTCTTTTAGTTACAAATTGGTACTTCTTTGTTCTTCAAGCTCCAATATTCATTTTCTTTCCCCTTTTTGCTGTCCTATTTAATGTAAGATCTGTTGGAAGAATTGGTTCATGGGTGTTCTGGATCTTAAAGAATAAAGTTTTTACTTTGTTCTTCAAGGATGATGATGATTTTAATTTGCTGGGAAATGGAACAAAGTTTTTTCTTTTAATCAATTTTGCCCAAAATAGATTGGAGTTCATCGGGGAGCAATCTATCGGAACAATTCCAATAAACGGCCACCAAAGAAGGAACTCACCAGAACAAAACAATCACCAAAGAAGGAAAATAAGGGGAAGGGGGAGGGGAACAGACAGAAAAATCCAAAAGAATAGAATGATGATGAACCCAAAAGAACAGGATGATGATCATGATGATTAAAATATTAAAATAATTTTAATAATTTTATATTTTAAAAATTAATTTTAAAATAATTTTAATAATTTTATATTTTTAAAAAATAATTATAATAATTTTAAAATCATTTGCTTACGTGACATATAAGACAAAATAGTGCCACGTCAGTAGCTGCATATGTGGACTTGCCAAGGTGGAAAAAAATTTGCCACGTTAGCACCGTTAGTTAACTAACGACCACATCAGTAAGACCGTTAAAAATGACCAATTTGACCAAAAAAAGAAAGGTTATGTATGAAAGTGAGCAAAAAAACGATAAGAGCAAAAGTGATAAAACACTCAAATGTTGGGAGTTAATTTAATCATTATGCCTTTATAAAAGTATAAATTAGTATTGGTAAAATTATATTTTGGCCCCCTCAAAAATGATACAAACTCTCAAAAAATTTCTCTGATATGATAATTAAACAAAAGGGAGAAGATTGTTTTTGGGAGAGAATGTGTAAAAAAAAAATTCTACTCGTTAAACCCCTCTTGCCAATTATTCTTAGCTAAATATTAATGTAACACGTCAAATCCAACCTTATAACAGGATCCAAATAAGGTGTCACTATTAAAAAATCAAATTAACTTCAAAACAATTTTTGGCGGAAGCTTTATAAAACTTTCAAGATTTAATGAAATCATATACAATTCATATAGCATATAAATTCGAGTATAATGACTTCGTTAAACAAACTATAATACTTTCAAGTTCAAACTTTAATATTTAATAAAGGTCTCGTAAAAATAGAGTCTTAACAAAACATAAGCACTTTATGCAATTCATTTCCAAATACACTTATGTGTCACCCTTATAAAGTCATGCATGATATGAACAAAGCTATCAGCTCACAATAACAGTAGCACTTTGGCGTAATTCTTCAAGCAAAATTTTCCTTCAATCAACAAGCCTGAGAAGGAAAAGAGTAATAGAGTAAGTTCATATGAACTTTGTGAATTCCAAAGAGAAATCATACATAATAATATTGAATATACAACTGAACCTTCCAATGGGGTTAACACATACATTCACATAGAAGTTGTTCCAAACAAGAATTGTTCTGTGATGATTTTTTTTTTTTTGGAAGAGCTTATTTTTTACTAGCTATTCTTGAAATGTAATTGTTTTAAAAACGAGTTATTCTAAACTTTAACTATTCTAAATAAAAGTTGTTCTCAAATGACAGTTACACATGATGACAATTAACCCAAAAAAAAATATTATTTGTAATTTATTACAATTTTTTTTATATATTTAATATATTAAGTCACATAAAATTTTGAAAATGACCCTACAAAAATTTGAAGAAAAGACCCACAAATTTTCTTTTAAAAAAGCATTTTATAAAATAAATGATTTAATGTAAAAATAACAAATCTCTCCCCAACTACTAAAACCCAACATTTCTTTTAATATTTCTCACATACATAACTTTTTTGTTCTCGATTTCTTTTTATTCTCTTAATTTCTATTACTGTTACATGATAGATGTTCAATCATGTTGGTCTTCAAATTTGGCAACAACTCTTTTTTTTTTTTTCCATATTTTATTGATTAAACTCTAAAAAATTAGGATGGTGACTTTTCTCATAATAGATTAAAATTTTTATGTAAGATTTAATTTTTTTTCTTTATTGAATGATTTTAAGATTATTTATTTTATATAATATTATTAACATCATGAGTGCGTAATAGCTTTTGGAGAATAATTAATACAAATCATTGAAAAAATTAAGATTGATTAATACAAACTCTTGAAATAGCGTTTGGATGTTAGATTTTTCAGAGTTTGGATTTGGATTTCAAAAATATGTAAATTGACTAGTAAACTAGTTAGAAATGTAACATTCATAATCATTTCTCAAAACCATGGATTTGCTAGAAGCCTATTTATTAATGAATTTGATATCTTTAAAATATTTTTAGATTTGACAAATTCACGTTTTTATATTTTTCTAATAATATATTAGATTGAATCTTGTGTTTGAAAAATTCGTATATTGCATTCTTATAACACTAATAAGTATTTAAGTGATGTTTATTTTTTTTTTAAAAATTATTAGTGAGATGTTGACATGAATCGAAAAATATTTTTTTTGTGAATTATAATAATAAGGTAAATTTCGAACAACAACGCGATTAGTGCGAATTGAACTCAAACCATATCTAGGACGGTGAAATAAAAAATATTTTTTAAAAAATATACTAAAATTATACCTTAATTTATATAATTTATATAAATTTTTTTATTTTTTTATAAAATTTGACCCTCCAATCTATAATTCCTATAATTTAGATAAAGGGAGAGGTAGTTGGGCTAGGTGACATACTTGGTCGTATTTCTTTTTAAATTTCAAATGTTTTTCAAAGAATAATTTAGATAAGATCAAGATGTTGAATAATGGTTTAATATTTTAGTTTAGTTGGGTGGGTATGTTTTTAAATTAAAAAGGGAGGAGGGTTTAATCTTGTAAGTAACATTTAAGTATGATATTAATATATTTTATGTATGTTTAAGTTCGATTTGATTCAAAATTTGAATTTAAAATTTTATTTAAATCCACTCAATTTTGCAAAAAAAAAAAAACTAATTCAAGCTCATTTTAACTCCGTTCATATTATTTTTTAATTTTTATAAAAATATTTATTTATTTTATTTTAATATTTAATAATTTTATATATTTTTTTATTTATTGAAATTTTTATATTGTCATCCTAATGTTATTTTAATATTTACATTAGAGTAGTATTATATATTTAGTATAAGTTTATTTTTTAATATGTTTTAAATTACACAATATTTAAAAATAACATAATATAAAATATTATAAACTTAAAATGGGTCTAGCCGGGTTGGTCTCGGATCTCGAATGTTCAAGCCTAAGCCCAACCCATATTTTAAACGGGCCTAATTTTTTTACCCAAACTTATTTTTCGAGCTTAATATTTTTGCCTAAAACTTTTTAAATTTCGAATAAATCTTTAAACCTAGACGAATAACCTGACTCATACACAGTTTACTTAGAGTATCCAACCCTCCACTCTTTTGCCTTATGTGGTAAGCCTGCTATTTTGACAAATGATATTACAATCAAATTATTTTGTATATAAAATGGGATATTCGTAAAAGAAACCCTGAATTTTGAATATTCATATTGCCAAATAAGGAATGAGTTAGTTTTTCTTTTAGAAAATGTTGTAATACTTTAATAAAACAAAATGTCGATTTTTTATCATATTCTTCCAATTTTCTCTTCATGAAGTCATGTTTGTTCTTAGTGGATAAAAATATCATAAATGTTTAACCCTAATCTTATAATCAGGGTGTTTATTATCTCAAGTGTGATTTGAATTCGAGTCGCGTTAATTATGTTGTTATTAGGACTCCCTTCTCTTGTAACTCACAAAAAAGAATCATAAATGCTCAATTACTAAGAATTGAATTGCAATTTATTTATTTTAGGTGAATTACAATAACAAGATAAAATATGAGCAATTAACGCGATTAGCACAACTCGAATCTAAATCACACCTACAATGATGAACACTTTTGACCATTAAACCATCAGATGAGACTCATTAAATTACAATACATAAAAAAAATAATCTATACACACAAAATCATAAAATAAATTAATCATTTTATTAAAAATGCTTTACTATTAGACTGAATAAATCCTAATGGCAAAGGGTAACAGTGAAATGATGGAATATACCTCAAAATTCTAAAATCCATTTAGTGCTGGTCAACATGCCACGTGGTGGTTCTATCTTTGAAATTCTAACGTATAAAATAAAAATTGAGAAGCAGCATATTAAAATGGGAAGGATTAGGACGAAATAAGGGCTAAGATAAGAACCACAAGCTAAAAATAATCTCTTTTTTTCTTTTTTAGTTGGTCTACGTTTCTTTCTTTTTTAAAAAATTATACCATACTTATCCCATTATTCCCACTACTACGTGTCCCTCTTGTAACTCCTTACCCAATTATTTTTATTTTAAAAAAATAATAATTTTCATGAAAATCGTACTAATCGCGACTTTATCCTCGTTTTATAATTCACAAAACATAAATAAATTATAGGATATACACGAAGTGTTAGTATATGATTGGATTTAATTGTGGCAGGGGAATAGAAGACTTTTCCTGATTTGATTGGGTAAGGTAGAAAGAAGGGAGAAGAGCGTGTAATGAAGGGATTGTGTAGAGAGAGCGGCACGTGTTGTCCACGTTCTCACCGGTTGTGGCAGTTGATCCTCTTACGATGTTTCCATGGCTTGAAAGTCAAGGCATCAGCCAATCACACTCCGTTTTCCCACACAATAATACGACAACAGTACTTCAACAATAAAAGGCGTAGCCCTCTCCTTGCAAACATTTCAAACACCCTTCTTTTCCTATGCCCCTTTCCTCTCCTCTCACCCTTTTCTTCTTTTTCATTAATGAATAGAATGGGAACAAAAACCAGCTCTGGCCTTCCTCCAGGTTTCAGATTCCACCCTACAGATGAAGAATTGATCACCTTTTACCTTAAAAACCAGGCCAAATCAAAGCCATGCCCTGTTTCAATTATCCCCGAAGTTGATATCTACAAATTTGATCCATGGCAATTGCCTGGTTAGTATTTATTTTCCCTTAGTTTATTATGCTATGCTGCTGAGTACTGACTATACTGTTTGTTTTTTGCATATGATGTTGAAGATAAAGCAGAGTTTGGTGAAAAGGAATGGTACTTCTTTAGCCCCCGAGATAGGAAGTACCCGAATGGGGTTCGACCGAATAGGGCGACCGTGTCAGGGTATTGGAAGGCTACGGGCACGGACAAAGCCATTTACAGTGGTGCCAAAGATGTTGGAGTGAAGAAAGCTCTTGTGTTCTACAAGGGCAAGCCACCAAAGGGACTCAAGACTGACTGGATTATGCATGAATATCGGTTAAATGATTCACGTAAACAAATCACCAAGCAAAATGGATCCATGAGAGTAAGTTTGTCGTCTTCTTTTTTTATCTTTTTGGTCATTCATAATATTTCCAAGTATTGTTGTGATGGTAGAAGTAAACTGAGTGGAAACAGGGCTTGTTTTACAATTTCAGCTGGATGATTGGGTCCTCTGCAGAATCTACAAGAAGAAGAACTCAGGGGGAATAGTTCTGGATCGACAAGTGGAAGAATCAAATACCCCAATTCACATGACACAGTGCTCCAATGATGCTATTGAAACCCAACAAATGTTGAAATTCCCAAGGACAAATAGTTCGGTTCCTCAACTACTGGAATTAGATTACATGGGTCCAATTTCCCAACATTTGGGTGAAAATACATACGATTCCAGCTTTGACTATTTCCCTAACACCATAGCCGGTAATACCACAGGTGACCATGTTGAGAAACTTCAGCTACAAGAAACACCTTACCAATACACTTACTCAGGGAAGTTTCAAGTGAATGAGACTGGGTTCTTAAACCAGCAAGTATATACGAATCCCATGCTGTATCAATTTCAGTAATAGATCTCCATTGAACTGTTTTCACCTTAACAAAATTTTGGATTGGTCTATTCACAAGAAAAAGAAAATGTGTGTGTAAAAACTGTAAGCTGATAGATTAGATATTTTTAAATGATTAATTTTGTATTATAATTTGCTTGAAATTTGCAAAAAGGACAAAAATGATCATGATCAAATTGAAAGCCAATGCTATCTTTGTTAAATGAATATTGATCGATTATGATCAAAATCATATACAGTCTTACAACTCAGATATATGTTTTCTTTATCTAATATTGTACTGGATAATTAAGCATAAATTATTAAATATACGTGTGAAACTTATCATATTAATCCCTATTTGAACGTGTAGAATGTTGTTTATTAGCAAATTTATTTGGAATATATGCATAGATGACGCTAATGATGATGGGAAGAAAGAAGATATTTTATTAGTGACAACTTTGATATTTAATTATTTATTAGAGATAGATAGCTACAGACCACGACAAGAAATTGGAACAAGATTGGCATGACCGTCGTTAGAAACTATTGGCTGACTTTTGGGATAGCTGGCTTGCTTTGCATCACTTACTTATCCGAAACAAAACAATTAAATGGGGGAGTTGGTGGCTGGGGGTGGTCAAAGATGCGTCTAGAATTGCTGTGTGCTGCACATGATGCTGATATTTGCAATCAATAGGTTATTCAGCCATCATACTCAACAATGGAATCTCTGGATTCTGCTTTTAATAAGTTAAGCCTAATCCTATGCCTGCTGGATTCTTTTAAATGGCTCCTATCATACTTTCCTTTTCCTAGTTTAGAATGAGACTCTAACTTCGTCTTTCATCAATATTATCTATTGGTTTCAATTTCGTCACAAGAGATAACTATGGGAGCACTGGAACTTGTGCCATGCCTGGGTCAAATATGAGATGGTGTTTGGAAAAAATCAAGCATGTTGAGAGCAGATAGATAGTTCTTATCTCAAAGTGGATAAGGGAGTTGAATGAATTATCTGGTGTGTTGAGAAATTTTAATGACGGTTGGGTACTAAGCTTTGACTGGTCTTCAGAATATTAAGTTGGCTTTATCTGGTATTCGTGCATTTTGCAGTATGATCGATGTATGTTATATGAGATCTTGAGGGAACGAAAGTAGGCCATAAAGAGGGCTGCTGATGAAATGTTTAGCACTCTACCGATAGCTAAGAGTGTTGGACATCATGCTGGTGTTGGATCTAGTGTTTTTAGTGTACTATTTTTGGGGTTTAATACCATTAAAGGTTTATTTTCGAATTTATTTACGGAAATAAGTCATTCTGAAAAATAATTACGAGTATGGACCAAAAATATAAAAATGCACTTATGTGGCGTCGTTTTCAGGAGATAAATCAAAAAAATGCTTTCACGTAAGTTTTTCTTCGTTGTATCGAGCAAAAGCACGTTGACGTGGAAACGTTTTTCAAAAAAGCGCCCACGTGAACACGCTTTTGCCCGTGTTTTCCCCCAACGGTCACCTTCCCAACAGGCAAAAGCGCTTCCACGTGGGCTCTTTTTTGTAAAGTGCTTCCACGCCAACGCGCTTTTGCCTGACACAAGAAAAAAAAAACCTACGTGGAAGCTTTTTTTATTTATTCCCTTAAAACGACGCCACATAAGCGCGTTTTTGTGTTTTTGGCCTATACCAGTAATTAATTTTTAAGACAGACCATTTCCGTAAATAATTTCGGAAATGAGCTTTTATTGGTACATAACCCCTATTTTGTCTATGTATATTTTTATTTTTCAAATAAATTAGTTTAATAAAATTATTCTTTGTAAATTGTCTTCAATGGTTGTTCCATGCAAAGCGAAATAAAATCAAATATTGGCTCATTGATTATCTAACGTTTAATTAATACTTAGTAATATTACGTTGTTGGATCGTAATACAGAAAGACAATTTATATTAGTAGATAATTTAAACATGTCCTTAGTCTAATAGAAAATAAGCAAACCAAGTGAAAGACTAATACGTCATCTATCAAGTCCAATTAGAGAGATGCCTTGTCTTGGGTATTGGAACAATGTTGGATCCGGTGTCCTAAGTGTAGTATATTTGTTTTATATACTTGTATTTTTCGAGCAATTTGGTTTAGTAAAAACGTCCATTAGTTATATCAATACGCTTTGTATATTGTCCTTAATGTTTTTGCACGTAAAGAAAAATGAAAACAAATATTAGTTAATTGTTTATCTAACGTTTAACTAATATTAAGTAATATTACGTGATATAACTGTAATATGAAAATAAAATTTATATTAGTAGTTGAATGATTTGATTATTATTCTATGGGGTTTTTTACCCAACTTGTAACAGCTCAATTTTCAATGGTGTCGAAAATAGTGGTTTCAAGATCACAACTCCGACGAGTCGAGTTGTAAATTTATTTATTTTAAATATTTCTGGGGATATATGTATCGTATGAAATTATGATTCGAAAATTTCATTGATTAGATAGTTAATTGAATAGAAAGGACTAAATCATAAAAGGGTAAAATTATAAATGTTTAACTAGAAGGACCAAATGAATAAATTAACCAAGGAAGTGTTAGTAGGTGGATTGGTATGATTTATATTAATTATAAATAGGTTTAATAAAGGTTAAAAACGGTTAATTAAAACTTAATGATGAAAGTCTCAATAATTATAAAATTACCATTTATATATATAAGAAATTAAAAGAAAGAAACTGAGAATTTCATTTCATTTTCTTTCTTCTTTCTTCTTCACACGACACAAAGGGGGAAACTTAGGGTTTTCAATTCCAATCTTTGAGCTTTGATTTGGGTAAGCAAACCTTGATCGTTTTTAGTAATTTCTATGTTTTTGAGTCCGTATTAGCTTAATCTAGCTTATGCAAGAACTAATTTGTGAATCTATCAAATGTTAGAAAACTTGCCATTATTGATATTGTTTGTTCTTGAAAGCTTTTGATATATTTGAATGTTTGATACTTGGATTAAATCTTTTTGTAAAGTGATTTATGATGAAATTAAGGTTTAAGGACTAAAATGTGAAAATGGTGAAATTACATGTACTGTTGTGAAATAAATGTGTGAATGGGTTGAATGGACACCCAAGAGAATTTGAGTATAGTTGGTTGTGTTAGAAAATGGTTATTTTGCATGTTTTGTGTTGAAAGGACATGATTGAATAAAAGGAAACTAGTATGGGTAAAACCGTAATTTTCCCAAAAGGACTAAATTTTGTTGAATGACTAAATAATGTAACTTAATATGAGAATTGAATGATTTGTGAATGTAGACTACGATTGTGCTACAAACCGCGAAAAAGGGAAATTGGCGGATTAGTCATTGAAGTCTTTCCTAAACTGCAATTCAGTTCGGTAAGTTCGTAATGTAAATATTACTTAATATTCCTTGTATATATATTGTAAATGTTCAGCAAATCAAAAGCATTCGGTATTGAAGATGATCAAAGAAATGAAACGCAAGAGATAGTAGGCTTTATGCCGTTGAAAAAGTACCGACACGATGGCTGGGGTATCGCATGTGTTGCGAGTCCTCGACAACTTGTGTGAGCAGCATCGTGACTCGAAAAAGAGATATGGATCTTATATGGATTACAGGTCATACGATGGCTGGGACTTATGTTTTATGCATACTCCTGACAGCTCGTGTGAGTAGCATCATTAGGAAACAGTTTACAGTACAGATAGACATCGTACCAATGGCTGGGGTACCGCATAGGTTGCGAGTCCTCGACAGCTCGTGTGAGAAGAATCGGGTACTGGTAACGGAAAGTTATGAACAGGAAAAGGAGTTGTAAATAACTCAAAGAGCAATGAAATTACGTTGGCTCGATGGAGTCATTGTTGCTTATTACCATGTTGGTATTTCTTAACTATCGAACTTACTAAGCTATAAAGCTTACCACAATTATTGTTGTTGTTTTGTAGATCGTTTTGCTGACTGAAGATCAGATTATCGTCATTTTTTGAAGTCACACTATCGCGGAGTTTGTCGGTATATTTTGCATCACTTGGTCTTATGGCATGTAGTAGGATGATATTAACCTTTGATGTTGAACTAAAGATGTTGAAATCTTACTATTTTGATTGTGTAAATGCATGAAGTACAACCTTAGATGTTTAGGCTTATGATACTTGTAAAGACTTAAAAGTTATGTGTGTTGTGTGATGGATGTGTTTGAGACATTAAACTTGTGTCTTGACATAATTCTTGAGATTCTGCATACTTGTTTCGGTAGAACTTATGCATGTATCGGTAAAAGTACAGGGTAGGAGAGAGGTTGTTCTCTGATATGAGCTATATTGGTAGTTGAATTACAAGTATCGGTAGTTTTTAGCATAGATGTATCGATAGTTGGTATACATATATCGGTAGAAGTTGCAGGGTGAGAATTTTTGCTCTCTAGAGTTTTTGGTATCGGTAGATGCATGACTAGTATCGGTAGAAATCATACTTCTATCGGTAGAACTAGCACAAGTACTGATAGAAATCTGCGTAATTTCCAAATTATTCACTGACTTTACTACTACCAATGCTTGATCATCAGGTACCGGTAGAAGTCTCCTAACTTATTGGAAATACCATTTTTACCCTTGATGAAATTATGTTATGTTTAAATATTGATCTAAAATGTGAGAATTGAATTTCATATTGATTAAAGATGAAGATATTAAGATATTTTTAAAAGATAAACAGTATTAAATGAATAGAAAACACCGAAATCCTAATCGGTGACAGTGTTCGAGATTTGGGTGTTACACAACTAACCTAAAAAATTAATATTTACAACAATGACCTAGGTTGAAAAACTATAACAAAAATAAGAACCATAAAAATCTACGTCGTTCGCAGTCTGGGGTTTTTTCTATGTTCTTCGGTTTTTTATCTTTATTCCTCTGCTTTCTTTGCAGTGTTAGGGTTGTTTCACTTTATTCTTATCATAAAATTCATTAAAGTCAGGAGTACAAGTAGTCGTTGATCATAGTTCCCAGAATATGGAGGAAGAGACGACTAGATTGAGACTTTTTGAGGAGGAGAATGAGCCAGTTAGAGATCTGGATGAGGAGGAAGAGGTTTCGAAGGATTTTGATCTATTTTTAGTTGGACTAGCTCTTACAAATAGTGCCGTCCACTTTCCCTCACTGCGCAACATTTTGGCGGAGGTTTGGCACCTTATTGAAGGGGTTACAATAACAAAATTAAAGGAAAAAAGAATACTTTTTAGGTTTTACAATAAAATTGATTTCCAAAGGGTAATAGATGGAATGCCATGGTTTTTCAACAGGCACCTAATAATGTTCCACAAACTCGAAAAAGGGGACGATCCAATTCAAGTTCCTATTTTTGCCACTAATTTTTGGGTACAAATCCACAATCTCCCACCGGGATGTATGTCGGAGGGGATGGCTAGACAATTAAGGAATTTCGTCGGAGAATTCCTAGATTATGATACAACTATTTTTTCCAAAGGCGTGACGAAGTATATGAGGATTAAAGTGATGTTAGATGTGAGAAATACTCTAAGGAGAAGGAAGTGCATGGCATATGGACATGATAAGTCGACATTTGCGTACTTTCAATACAAAAAACTCTCATTATGTAATGACCTAAATTCACGGGCACCGAAAAAGTGAGTTATAGGGCCTCCGTCTTAGTAAACCGAGTTCGTAAAAAATTATTAGGAGTAATTATGAGTTTAGTAGTGTGTTTAATTAGGCTTTGATTAGGTGAATTTAGTTTAATTTAGAGAAATTAGTAAAAAAGACTAAATTGAATAAGGGTTGAAAGCCTAATTATAGATTAAAAGAAAGAAAGAGGGATTAAAAAGGGAATTATGCCTATTGCATAATTTGAGGCGGCAAATCATGAGAAAAATCTAAAGATTTTCATGATTTAAAATATTATTAATTAATATTAGAATATAATAATATAAATTATTATTTAATTGGTATTATTTTATTATATTAATGAAATATATATATAAATTAAAGTCAAATGTATGGTAATAAAATATACATGTGTAAAAATTATATCCGTATATTTGTAAAATAAATATTAATTTACTTATTATTAAGTAAATAGATATTTATAATTTATTATTATTATTATTATTATTATTATTATTATATAATATAAAAGAATAAAGAAAAGAAAAGAAAGAAACAAAAGAAGAAAGAATAGAGGCTCAAACGAAATAGGGGAGAAAGAAAAGGGAAGGAAAAAGAAAAAGGAATAATTAGGATTTTGAAGTTTTAATCTTTAATTGATAAGTCAATTAAGCTCTTTTCTCTTAAATTATATGTTTTAGAAGCTTTAGAATAAAGTTTTGATGAAATTAAGTTGAGGTCTTTGAAGTTTTAAGGTTTTTGAACATAGTTCATGTTGAACAAAATAGTGAATTAGGGATTTAATTGAATGAATTTCAAGTTAGCATTAATAAAAGGGATTAAATTGTAAAAGAAGCTATAAATTTTGTGATAGAGGGATTAAATTGAAAGAAATTTTAAATTAGGGTTTTATTATGAACATTAGATAGTTAAGTAGAATATGGAAGGAAATTGAATAAAAATAAAGTATGGATTAAGTTAGAAAAATAAATGAGTTAATTAGGATTAAATTGGAATTAGGGTATAAATTGAATAGAAATTCAATTATCATTATAAATTAGTGTTGTAATTAATAGTGTAAATTATTATTATTATTTTTTTAGCTAGCAAAGAACCCGAAGCATCGGCACAAAAAGGAAAGGAGAAAGTTATCGAGGAGTAATTGCGAAATTCGGGTTTGTATTACTATAATTTGAATTATTCATTATTTAATATTTATTTTGATATTTATATTTAATAAGTGAAATTGAAATTGAAATTGAAAGTGCTATGAATTGTAAATTGAAAGTCCCTATTAACTAGTAGGGCTGAGTCGGATATAGTTGGCATGCCATAAGATTGGAAGAGTTCAGGAATACTTCGACCTTGAGTCGATGAGATACTGGGTGTCATTATTTTACTCCGGATAGATTCAATGAGGTACTGGGTACCACTTTACTTCGGCTAGGCCGATGAGACACTAGGTGTCATTTTATTACTTCGAACTATCCGATAAGGAACTGGGTACCATTCTGGTGTGTTTGGTTGGATCCATGTATCCGTCAAGGTCCGAGTCTTGTTAATAGGAGTAAACAATGAGAAAAAGAAAGATTGAATAGAAATGAAAGTTGAGGCATATAAAGTGATATGTGATGAAATTGAGAAATGAGAATGAAATGGTTAAATTAATTGATATTGATATAGAATGAAAGTGGTGTATAAATTAAGATAATATGTGATCATGTATTATATGATTGATTATGTGAAATTTATTTGGTTATTTATAATTTGAATTATAGTAATACCACTGAGTATGAAATACTCAGTGTACGGTTGTTTCCGTGCGTAGGTTAGTAGAAATTAAGGTTCTGGTCCAGCATCCAGATTGATCCCGACCTCAGTATAAACTCGGTGATGTAATTCTCCTCTCTTGGTAAAAGTGGCATGTATTAGGTGTTGTATAGGTTACATGTATATGCTTGTAGTGTTGGTTGTAAATATATATATCATATTTTGATGTTAGTTTAATAAAATGGTAAAGAGTATATTATAAAATTTGGTATTATGTTTGAATGAAAAATGAATAAAGTTATTAGTAAATTTTGAATAATATTAAGAATGTTTAATTATTAAATTAATATGTTAATGAAATGATTATGATTTAGGTGAATTTGAGTATAAATTGTTTTTGTTACAGGTTGAAATTGCAGGGAAGGTTAAATGTTTATAAAGGGGGTTATATCGCGTTCGAAAAAAAATTACTAAAAATCTGCAGAGCACTAGAACAAGTCTCAATTCCCTTCTAATATGTGTTTTGAGCCTCGAGGGTTCAATTAAGGAATTTTATGATTAGTTTATAGTATGTTTATTAATTAATTATTTATTATTTGTAAGTTATCCGATATGTCTGGTAATACTCTGTAACCCTATTTCAGTGACAGTTTAGGGTTAAAAGATGTTATAATTATTGGTATCAAAGCTATCAGGTTTAGCCGATTGTCAACTCAGAAATTAAGTTTAGAAGTACATGCCACTTTTGGGTCGAAACTAAGTCGGGATCTTTGGATGCTGACATATTTGTTTGTTTTTGTTTTATAGATTGAAGATGTCAGATGAAAGAATAAATAATATTGACCAAGAAATGGACACTGGAGACCAAGAGTTGTATGGGTTAAATGAAACAGAGTCAGTAACATCTAGTGTAAACCCAGTAAGAAATCCATCGCCTAGAGCAGATAGAAGAAATGATAGAGATGATTCTGATATACTAAGAGTAATTACCGATGCATTACAAAGAGTAGCGGGGACTGCTCCTGCTTCGACTTCAGTACCAACTCAAAGACGGGCCCGATAAAGGAATTGAGAAAATATGGTGCCACTGAATTTATAGGTCTGAAAGAAGTTGATCCATCCACAGCTGAAAATTGGATGGAGTCGACCAAAAAAACTTTACAGTAATTGGAATGTACCCCCCGGGAATGCTTGATTTATGCTGTATCGTTGCTACAAGGGGAAGCTTATTTATAGTGGGAATCAGTGGTTCGACATCTACTAGAGGATCATATAACATGGGACCTATTTTAGAAAGAATTTCAAAAGAAAAATGTCGGAGAAATGTATATCAAAGACAAGAAGCAAGAATTTTTAATGTTGCAACAGGGTGACATGTCAGTAATAAATTATGAGAGGGAATTCTCGAGACTCAACAGATACGCCTCAGAATTTATACCAACAGAAGTTGATAGTTACAAAATATTTTTACGGGGTTTGCGAGACGAGATTAAGGTACAGTAAGTATCTCACCGTATTATTGAGTTTGTAGATTTGATTGAACGGGCCAAAATGGTGGAGCAAGTTTTAGGCCTCGATAAAAAGACTGAAAGTGTAAGACCAACTGGGAAGTGTATGAGAACTACCAGTTTGAATCCTCAACCAAAAAGATCAAAGGAATCTCAAGGTGGATGGAGATCCAATTTTAGACCGGATAGACGTGGAAAAAGCAAGGGTAAGCAGATGATGGTATCCACTGGCAGTATGAGAGGTTCATCTCAGGAAATAGAAATTTCAGATTGTCAGCATTGTGAAAAGAAACACAGAGGGGAATGCTGGAAATTAATTAGGGGCCGCTTTCGATGTGGTTTTACAGATCATTTCATCAGAGATTGCTCGAAAATTAATAGTGCTGCACCGGTAACATCACAGAGATCAATATCTACAGCTAGAGGCAAAGAATCTGGTAGGGGTGGTTCGGTTTTCAGAGGAGGTGTTAGAAGAAGCAGTGATATTGCTGCCCAACAGTCTAAAGCTAAAGTACCGACCAGAGCTTATGTGGTTAAAACACGGGAAGAAAGTGATAACCATGATGTAGTAACAGGTATATTTTTATTGTATTCTGAGCCTGTTTATGCTTTGATTGATCTCGGATCTCCACATTCATATATAAATTTAAAACTAGCTGAGTTGGGAAAATTAAAGTCCGTGGTGTTTAGAGTGTCAATAGAGGTGTCGAGTCCATTGGGGCAAACAGTGTTAGTAAATCAAGTGTGTCTGAGATGCCCGTTGATTATACAGAATAAAACTTTTTCTGTCGACTTGTTGATTATACATTTGGGGACTTTGATATAATACTGGGAATGGATTGGTTATCTAAATATGGAATGATTTTAGACTGCTATAAAAAGAAATTTAGTTCAGATAGAAGATGGAGGTCGGATTGAGGTAAATGATATTCGTACTAATGGGCCAACACGTCTTATTTCAACAATAAAGGTTAATAAGTTACTTTAGCAAGGCTGTTCAGCATATTTGGCCTATGTCATTAATTCGGATTCAGTTGGAAGCCAATGCAGTAAAATTTGGACAGTTTGTGAGTTTCCTGATGTATTTCCCGAAGAACTACCGGGTTTGCCACCAGACAGAGAGGTTGAGTTTACTATAGAGGTTTATCCGGGAATAGCTCCTATATCCATACCCCCGTACCGAATGTCATCTATAGAGTTAAAGGAGCCGATGATACAGTTGCAAGACTTATTAGATCGTGATTTTATCCGATCGAGCATATCATCGTGGGGAGCTCTAGTGTTATTTGTTAAGAAGAAAGATGGCTCGATGGGACTTTGTATTGACTACCGACAGTTGAATAAGGTAACAATCAAGAATAAATATCCACTGCCTCGCATTGATGATTTGTTTGATCAGTTGAGAGGAGCTTCTGTATTTTTGAAGATTGACTTAAGGTCAGGCTACTACCAGTTGAAAGTAAAAGAAAGCGACATTTCGAAGATAGCTTTCAGTACGAGGTATGATCACTATGAGTTCTTGGTAATGCCATTCAGATTGACTAATGCCCCAGCTGCTTTTATGGGTCTCATGAATCATATCTTTCAATCGTATTTAGACCAGTTTGTAGTGGTTTTTATCGATGATATACTGGTTTATTCAAAGTCAGAGTCAGAACATGATCAGCATCTCAGAATTGTCTTACAGATATTACAAGAGAAGCAGTTGTATGGAAAGCTTAGCAAATGTGAGTTCTGGCTATCAGAAGTTGTATTTTTGGGACATGTAGTATCGGCTATCAAAAGTTACCAATCAGTTTTATTTCAAGAATTAGAGAAGTTAATGAGTAAGTTCTGGTGGAGAAATTTGAAAACGTACAAAGGTATTCATTGGTGTGATTAGTATGCATTATGCATCCCAAAGGCACAAAGTGGGATTGGATTTAAGGATCTTTCACATTTTGGTACTTCCTTGTTAGCGAAACAGGGTTGGAAATTAATTACCAATCCTGAAAGTTTAATTGCCAGAGTTTTCAAAGCTAAATATTATGCGCAAGGAGACTTTATGAGCGCGAGGTTAGGGTCTTACCCTTCTTTTACCTGGTGTAGTATTTGGGAGGCTTGTAAGCTACTAGAACAAGGGTTGGGTTGGAGAGTCAATAACGAGAAATCAATTAACATCTAGAATAACGTATGGATACCGAAACCTGGGAATGGACGAATGGAAAGTTAGTCCATAGATATCCGATACACAACGATGACAGATTTAAAAGATAATGAAATTAATATTTGGAAGGAAGGGATAGTTCGTGACTTACTAAGACTAGATAAGGCAGAAACTGTACTCAGTATCCCCTTGGTAGGCCTCAAGGTTTCCGATGAAGGAGTATGATGTGGAGATAATACAGGCGAGTATACAGTTAATGGAGGCTACTGATGGTTGGCGATAGAAAGCCAGGATAACCAAATTTACAGAAACCCAATACAAACGACAAATACAAGCTAATACTTTACAAAAATTTGGAACCTTAAAATTCCTAACAAAATCAAGATAAATCTATGGAAAATAACACACAACTATCTCCCGTTATTAGAAAATCTGGCTAAAAGGAAGCTACACTCGAAAGCAATCTGCCTGGTATGTAAAGCAGCTGATGAGACAGTGGCTCATTGATTTTGGGAGTATAGGTTCACTGTTCAGGTATTTGAGAAAATTGAGCTCTAGCTCCCCCAAAATACCTTGCAGTATGATTGGAGAGAGTGGTTAGTACAAATTTTTAAAAACAGTAATAATGAGCAGTGCTCAATCTTGGCTATTGCCTTCTGGGCTATCTGGTTTAAAAGCTACCACGGAGTAGTACAAGAGACAGTAGATAGGGTAGCAACTTTTATCATAGCATATAAAACTGAGGTAGATAGTTTTGATACAGTACTTAATAGCAGGGCCTCTCAGGAAGATGTAAGGTGGACACACCCAGAGGTAGATGAAGTTAAAGTAAATTTTGATGCATCTTACTGTAATCAATCGAGGAAAGCAGTAGCATGAATTATTATACACAATGAAACAAGATTAGTAATGGGATCTTGTTTTTACCCATGGAACAAGTTGAGTGATCCGACTACTGCAGAAGCCATGACGTGTATGGAAGTAGTCAGATTTGCGGTCGATCTGAGCTTTCGAAATATCTACGTAAAAGGAGATGCCTTAACAATGATAAAGAAACTCATATCAAAAAGCCATGACAGATCGACGATAGGGAATATCATAAAAGAGATTTATAGCCGAAAGGAGAGATTTAGTCACTTATCTTTTACATACATCCCAAGGTTTGCAAATAATATAGCGCATGAGTTGATTGCTTCGGGACGGCGTCTGGAGACTCCTTGGTTCTGGGCAAAAGAAACACCACCAGAGTTAGAGAATTTATTGAGACCGGAGTACGAAGAAAGTTGAGAATGGAGAGAACTTATTGAGATCGAAGGGGAGTGAAGGAGTAACCTTCGATGAGACTCAGTAGAAGTGAGGCTGAGGAAATAGTTATTTGAACGCTCAGATCTCCATGGAGAAATTCAGGCCTTCACAATTTTCTAATGACGCAAAGAAGGTGGACAAGAAGGAAATGGGGGAGAGTTTTAAGGTTTGATTCTTTATTTCTATTTTAATTTCTTTCTGGACGTTTCTTTTTCTTTTTTCATTTCTTAGGTATTTTTTTAGGAAAGTAATTTGTTGATTTTTTAAGCCCAAAACACCACCGCAATCAGCCAATCATGTGGTGACTGTTGGAAATAGGCAACCAAGGGCCTGCACTGTAATTACTCCCCTATTTATGTTATGCATCAGAAATTTATTTAAAAAAAATTATAACAAAAATAACTTGAAATCTACAGTGTTGGGCGATCTTGGCACTCCAATGGTCAGTACCAAAGTCAATCATCGTGAAATGATTGATTGTTGATTGGGTCGAGGTTTAAATTTTTTTTTTTGTTCTAGCACTGCAATGGTCAGCACCTGTATGTAATTTTTTGTGTACTTTTTTTAAAATACGAGTATTCCCCGATTCAAAAAAATATTTTTTCTATTAGGTGTCGATGTCTAGGTGGCCAGCACCGAGAAAAAAATTTAAATTTTATTTTTTGCATTTTTTTGTCAACATCGCGATGGCCGATCGGCCTTCTCTTGATTGGCATCGGTGTGGTTTTATTTTTTTTTTATAAGCTCTGGTTGTCTGGATCAATCGATCTTTTTCTTCAAAAGCTTTGAACAACGTGACTCTTACGCTTTCAATTGCATAAGAAAAGAGATTTGAATAAGATAAAACAAATATTAATAAAGAAGGTGCAGTGAATATTTGAGAACAAAATAAAAAAATTTTGAGTTCAATTTAATAATTATAGTACTTAGCAGACAAAGGAAACAAGAGAAGAAGATGATAAAAAAAATGGAGAGTTGTATAAAAAAATAGTGAAAAAGAAGAAGGCAAGATAAATTTAAATTTGAAATTTATGGTAATAGAGAAATAAAAGTTGTATGTGAAATTGTATTAATAAATTTAATTAATGGTTTTTTATAGTTTCAAAGTAAGAAAAATTTTAATGCAATTTTATAGTTTTAACAGGAAAAAAGATTATACATAAAAAAAACTCCTCTCTCTCCATCATTACCTTTTTAAAGTGATTAATTAACTCGTGGCCAGCATCCATCCCGTTTAATGAACTTACAGAATGTGAAAAATTAATTAGCTCTAGTAGATATTTTGAGAAATAAAAAAATGCATTAATTAACTTTTAATCCCATGTACACTTTTTCTTCTCTTAAAAAAGTTAATTAATAGCCTAAAAATTGTTTAAGATTTTTAAATTCAATAAAAAATTATAATACATTATTTAAAAAATTTCAAATCATATCATTTAATAATAATAATAATAATAATGATGATAATAATAATGTACTTATATTATATATGATTAAAGGTTTAATATAACATTTGGTACTTGAATTTGACATTTTTTTTTAATTTGATATTTAAACTTTTTTTGACTTATTTTGATACTTGAACTTGACATTTATTTTTTTAATCCGGTACTTAAATTTTTTTTGACCCAATTTGGTACTTGAACTTAACATTTTTTTCCCTAACTTGGTACATAAACTTTTTTTAGATTTAATTTGGAACCTAAATCTATTAAATATTATAAAAATTACGTAAAACAATGATAATGTTGAAATTTTTTTTTTGTTATGCTACAAAAATATTGTCAGTTTTAGAGAAAATTCATGTTAAAAATAGGTATTAAACTATGCTTAACGAATTAATATTAAAAAAAGATTAGGTATCAAATTAGGAAAAAAAGTCAAGTTCAGGTATCAAATTGGATCCCAAAAAATTTTAAAAAAAGTTTCAAGTTTAGGTATCAAATTAAAAAAAATGTCAAGTTCAAATACTAAATATTATATTAAGTCATGATTAAAAAATATTATCAAATTATTAATCATAATTCCCGTTTATGTTTGTAAAATAAAATATTTGAACCATTTTAAAGGACTTATCTAAGGATAAAATAGTAAACTTTTTGTATTTTATGCGTTATTAAAAACTGAAATTAGCATTGATTTTGTTATATTGAATATTGAATAATCAATTACAATAAATTAAAATTATCAAATTTTCAATTAAAATTGTCGAATGATAGCATGTTAATTTTTCATGTTTTATGTGTTAAAATCGATTAATTTGTGAATTAATTCTTGGTAAATTGATAATTTTATGTTTAAATCCTATCTAGGTTTAAATTTGAATGATTTAAATAAAAAACAAGCAGAAAAGAATTAAATTGGTGTGCAAGCAATAAAAGAGAGCCGAATCAGAAATTTGGAGATATTTAAGGAATGATTAGATTTTTTACTTTGTAAAAGCTACATTTGAAAAAAAATATATGATTTTGATTTCATGGGTTGTTAGGTGAGTTAGGCTAATTTTAGTATATGATATGCATGTAAAAAGGATGGGTGGTGGTATTTGGAAGGACACATTGGAATACATTGAAAATTGAATGAAATTATTTTTATTCCTTTATATTTTCATTCGTCAATAGCATTTTGCTTTATTTCCTTTTCTTTGTTTCTTTACATAATTCCTTCCTAAGTTCCTTCTCTTTACACCTTCTATTATTTCCATTAAATCCATTTACACACACTAATAAAGTATGATTAATTTCATGTTTCACTAAATCTCTACTTAGCTTTAGGTCTGTATTCTGTTCGGGTAAGAATCATGAGAAATGAATCCACACTAAAAAATCTTTCATAACGGTATTCACCATCTCTTTGGAATATGAGATAGTACAAATTCATCCCTTAAAGTTAATTAGTACAAATTCGTCCCTTAAAGTTAATTCTACGTCAACATAAAGTGCACGTTGGGAAGTTGAGTCGGTCGTGCTATATTCTAGTTTTCTCGAACAAATTGGCGTATCTTGGTGAGGTCATATTGATAGGATTTTCGTCAAGGGAGATAGTGATCAGATTTAAACAATCCACGCAGTTGAGGTCATTGATCTGAGTTGGGTTCTTCAGAACGTAAGGCTACAAGGATCTTGAATTGCAAAAGCGTGTATCACAATTAGACAATCGGTAAAGGCTGGTTTACATGTCGTACTGGAATCAACTACAAAAGGAAGAATTGGTGATTGAGACGTTTTTAGCTACTATAACCAGCTTATGGTTTGGAGGAGAAAACTCATTTTCAAGGATCGATTCGAAACCAGAATTCACGAGTCTAAACCTTTATAGGATGGAAAAATGAGCTAAAATTCCCTCTTTTAAAACAAATAGTAATAAAATGTTAACATGAAGTTAGTTAAGTAGGTGTTACATTTTAATGAAACCATAAGATTTTTACATTTGAATTTAAGTTAGTCTTTAAGATCTTATCTACCATTTACCCTAGAAAAATTATAAATAATATGTAGGATATTTTTTATTAGGGTTTTAAACTAATTTTAAATATAGTATAGGATAATTATTATGTAAATATTCTTTAGGACTTTGTTCAAGATTAAAATTAATGATAATTATTATGCAAATATTCTTTAGGACTTTGTTCAAGATTAAAACTAATGATTTTTGTAGATGAATTGTAAATCATGAGTAAGCATTTCTAAGTATTTTATTTTAGAAATTTTTTAAGAAAGTTAATAAATGTTATCTAAGATATATTAGGATTTTGACGAATTTAAACCTTAGATTAAGAATTTTAAAGTAAGATAAATCAAAAACTTGGCATAGGATCTTTCGGATATGTTCAACGTTATTAATTAAATCTTTAAAATAATAATAATAATAATAATAATAATCATAATAATAATAATAAAAGATCGAATAAGTTGTAGATGAATTTTATTATTTCTCTTAATTCATTAGTAATTTCTAGGCTTTTTTTTAGAATTCTAAAATAGAATTAATTTTAGGAATTGAAGGTAATTTACTAAAATTATTTAGATATTGTTTAGGATTCCTGTTAAAATTAAAAATATTTAATTTAAGTTTCAAATTAGATAAGTTTGGTGAACACGTCTTAGTCGAGTTACGAGTAAATCGAATGCATTTTTTTAGAGTTTTAATTTAAGATTTCCATAAAATTTTAGCCTAGATTAAGACATTAATATGCTTAAATAAAAAAACTAGCTCCCAAGACCCCGTAGGACTATTCTCGGATAGGCGTTGTGAGGATGCTATAACCTTCCCCACACGTAACTGTACTCTCGAACTCGAAATTTGGTGATGAGATCGAGTCTAGACTTTTAGGATTTTTTTGTAGTATTAATTCTAGACTTTTAGACCATAGATGGCTAACCAACCTATCTCTAATTGATTAATGGGCACTCTACGTTAATTTAAGCTCTCTGTGTTTACCTTTTCTTACTAGGCCCTCGTACTTTTATGTAGGCAACGTTATGAAAATTCTGTTCACAAGAAAATGCGAAATTTGATAACCAATTCTTGTGGATTCAACCTTACTGCTCTATACTACTATTTAGTGTTATTTTGAAATAAAAATTTATATTTGGTAACTCGACTCACATCACCGAATTTGACAACATTTTTTTTCTTTGCCAAATATGCGTAAATCAAAAAATTTGTAATACATTATTTAGAAAATTTGTTTTTTTTATGTCAAATCATACTTTTTTTTCTTGCCAAGTATGGTTTGAAATTTGTGATAATTTTCTAAATAATGTATTACAATTTTTTATTGAATTTAAAAATCTTAAACAATGTTCTTTTAAGAGAAAAAAAAAAGTTGTACATTGGACTTAAAAGTTAATTACTGCACTTTAAGAAAGGGGATAATAGAGAGGGTAGAATTTTTTTCCCATGTACAACCTTTTTTTCTTATTAAAACCATAAAATTGCATTAAATTTTTTCTTGCCTTAAAGCATAAAAAACCGTTAATTAAATTTATTATTATAATTTCTTTTTCTGTTGAAATTATAAATGTCAAATTTAAATTTGTCTTGCCTTCATCTCTTTCACTCTTTTATAAATATAACTCTCCATTTTATTTTCTTTTTCTTTTTCTCTTGTTTCCTTTACCTTTTAAGTACTATAATCAATGTACTGAATTCAAAATCTTAATCTTTCCTTTTTTCTTCTCTATTGGTATTATGTTATTTTCTTCAAATCTCTTTTCTCATGCAGTTGAAAGCTTAGGAGTCACATTGTCCAAAGCTTGAAGAAGAAGAACCAAATGGTGACCGATCCCAGCAATTGGAGCACGTCGACAAAAAAATAAAAAATAAAAACCACACCAGTGTCGGCGAAGAGAAGGTCTGCACCAAAAAGAACTTTTAATCCGACACGAGTGTCAACCATCGCGATGCCGGCACCAAAAAATACTGAAAAATAAAATTTGAATTTTTTCCCTAGTGTCGGCCAACTAGACGTCGGCACCTAATTAAAAAAAATTTTGAATTGGAAAATAGTCGTGTTTTGAAAAAAATACACAAAAAAATACATACGAGTGTCGGTCATTGCAATGTCGACACCAAAAAATTTATTTTTTTAAACCTTGACTCAATCAACAAGCAATCTTTACACAGTGATTGATTATGGTGGCGACCATCGAAATGTCGACACTGCCCGACATTGTAGATTTCAGGTAATTTTCGTTATATTTTTCAACCTAGATGATTGACATTTTCTCTTTTGTTAAATTATTAATTTTTTATCTGTTCATGTATGTAACCCTAATAAGTAGAGGATAATCAATTTATAACAATTAACTTTTACCGTACATTTATTAAGTAATCGAATAAATGAATAGATTTAATTTAATATAATATAATCATTAAATAATGGAATGAGTAGATAGAATTAATTTTTTATTAAAATAAATAAATTGTTGAGTTTAATTTTGGCCAATTAATTTTAAATTTGATTGGATGTATAATATGGATTTAAATATTGCACTCCCATCTTCATGTTTAGATTTTTTTTTAGTAGAAAAAAACAACATTAAGCGATTACAAAAGAAACACTATAATTAACAAGAATTAGTCCCTCGTCGATCTTCATCAAGCAAACGTAAAATCGAGTCTGATGATACTCTAAAAATTTGAATCAAAGAATCACTTACGACAGTACATTTTGTCATATGATCCGCAGCTCCATTTATATTCCTTGGGATGCGATGATATTTAGAAAATGCAACTTTCTTGGGCAAATAGCATATATAGGAAATGCTATTTTTCAGTAAAATGAAGTACTTTTCGTTTGATGTGCTAATCAGACAGTAGTTGTAGTAAAATGGAGAACTGACATTACAAGGCTATGAATTATCTTGTGGGTTTGGATAAATTGTGCGTTTACTTACGGTTAGTGTAAAAATAACGGTGACGGTGAAATTAAATACTGTAACGATACTGTAACATGAGACAAAAACTAAACTAAACACATTACACCACCCATCCAAACCCGACCTATTAACTTTGGATCAATATTGGGATCCAATGGGCAAAAATATCTATTCATAATCGTCTTCTTTCTTTCAAGCAAATGTGTATGGGCCCAGACTGAAACACAACTTGGTTTCTTCACCCCAAACCTAAACCAACAATTCAACACACAATAGTGTCGGCCCATGATTGTGGTCTGAAAACCTAGCCCTGTTATAAGTACTACACCCACAGGAAATCATATCTTCCTACTACTAATCAATAGAAATGTTGGTATTCGAGTAGATGATGGGAGTCGGAGATGAGTCCCCATCCAGCACTTGAATCTCTATTTCTCTCCTCATATCAACTTTCCCTCTTTTTTCTTTTTAAATTTAAAAATGTAATTAATGGAGTAAATAAATATTTTTGTTAAAGGTGAAAAGTCGTCGTATTGAAAATTTCATATGGACGTCATAAATAAGTCCAAAAAGCTGGAGATATAGCAATATCGGTCGTCTACAAAATGTAAATCTGTTGCAAAGACTGCAGTGAAGGGTAGTTGTCAATTGTGATAAATACCCCCCACCCCCCCATGTGATTGGGTGAGGCTCATCGACTTAGCTTCACATTTCCCTAGCCTTTCCTCTTATCCTCGACGGAACACAGTTTTGAGTTGAATGTAGGGGACCATGGTTTCATGTGACCTCAACTATGGCACAACTCGGTTCCTCCCATAGTTGGTTTTTTTTTTTTTTAATGTTAGCCACTTGTTTTCAAGGCTATGACCAAGGTTTTGCAGTTGGAACATGACTAGGGTTCACCTTCCCCACTTGCCATCTCCAAAAATGC
Source organism: Gossypioides kirkii (assembly GCA_005610355.1). Taxonomy (NCBI): domain Eukaryota; kingdom Viridiplantae; phylum Streptophyta; class Magnoliopsida; order Malvales; family Malvaceae; genus Gossypioides; species Gossypioides kirkii. The sequence goes on along the minus strand of CP032246.1, from coordinate 30,809,496 downwards.
CCCATGTCATTCTCTTTCGAAATCCCAGAAAGATATAATTTTTCATTTCTCATTCGTCATTTCTATCCTAATAATTGAATTTAAATAAAGCTACAAAATCGATGAAAATATACAAGAATCAATCAATATCTTCTCCAAATTTAATTCAATTCACCATTAAAAAAGTAATACTTAAATCCCACAACATACTTACCCAAAATTCATTCTTTTATAAGCATAGAGTGTGATGTTTGAGGGCTGTTACGTGCCAAAACTGGCTTACTCTTGATGACAAATGCCAAAGACTTGCACGCTTATTTGATTATGTATATTAGCACGTGACAGGGAATGAGAAACATCAACCCAACACATCAATTGATTTGTGAGAAAAGCAAATCTATACGACTAAAAAAGGCAGCAACTTGCATTGCTGAAGAAACATGGGATAAGCTTTCGGCTGTAACACAAATCCAATACCAAGTTTGAATTCAAATGGGCTTTCCCCTGCATCAGTTTTAGACCATTATTGTACGGTACAACCATGTGATGGAGGAGCCATGATAAAATCTGTGTGAACCATATAAACACACACCAAGGGCAGTGAAGTCGTAATCAAGACAGGAAACAGTACCCAAACAGCTCAAACATGTTGGCCCCCGACATGTAATTAATTCTGTTCCTAAGCAAAATAATCGTCGCAGCAGGCATTATTCAGAGTGCTGATTTAGGGCCTGCCTGCTAAAACTCAAGTATTGATGTGGGTTTTGCTTTCTCTAACCTTCCCTTTATGACCTAATTGCGATGCAGAGCTGAATTTAATGTAGCTACCGCTTCTTTTTAGAGGCTGCTTCAACCATTTTAACAAGACGGTAATGAAGAACCCCTTGGTCAACCAATATATTTAACAAGGAGATTTAGTTGTCAAATTCAGGTACCAAAACGAATAAAAAGTATATAGATATCGGAGTGGATTTAATTGTTGAATTCATGTATTTGACCCTATCTAAAATTATGACAAATGGCAAAGGGTACATTTTCCTCATGATTAAACTTTAAACATGATAAAATAAAGGGAAAATTATACCCAAAGTCATTAAACTTCAAAAAATTACAAAATAATGATTCAACTATTCGAAAGTTTTCATTTAAGTCACTAAACTATTTGAAAGTTTTTATTTAAGTCCCTGGGTTGTTAAGTTATTCATTTTAAAGTTAGGCTAGTGAGCTCCAAACGACGATTCGATGATCGATACGGTTGATCAGTACTCATCGAAAAGTAAAAGAACATACCTTAAATCTAAGTTAACCTTACAGACAATGTCTAATATCAGAGAAAAAAGTTGTTTGGACATTAATTCGCAGATTCTTGACGTTCAAAGTTGTTTCATGAAAAAAAAAATTGAATTGTAGAAGAGATAGGAAAAGAGAACTTTCGATTGGTGCATCAGGTAACGCAAATAGAGAGACCATCTAACAGCGTTTTTAATAGCCTCTTGACTTAAATGAAAACTTTCGAATAATGTAATGATTATTTTATAATTTTTTTAAAGTTGATTGATCAAAATATAAATTTACTAATAATTTAGTAACGTTGGGTCTAATTTACCTAAAATAAAATTTGTAATAAATTCAAATTTTGGTGAAGTATGCAGCATAGTTATTGGTTGGGTTAGATTAATTCCATCACTGAATCATATATATACATGGAAATATAGAAACAGGTATGATGAGCAAGATAAATAATGATTTGGGTGATTAGTCACAAGAGGGATACTGTAATTAAAGGAGAAATTAAACTACAGAAAATTATTAGCCATTTAAAGCGGACAAAAGAGGATTTTGTTCTTTTGTTAGGTAGAAGACAAAGAAGATCAAATTCATTTACTTTTTTAGTAGATTATGCCCTCTATTTTTTTTTTCTTAAAAAAAGGTTGTTCTTCCATGAAATCAGCTTAGGCCAGTTGCATAATTTTGCAGTGTGGTTAAAACATTGATTTATTAAGCATCTATGTTGTATACTTAGCCAAGTTACCAACAACTTTGGGTACCCAAATCCCATCCCAATCTATGAATTTGGAACCTAATGACTACATGCACATACACCCATTGATGATATATATAGTTAAAATTGTAAAATTTTGATATAAAATTTAAATCAAGATCGGTCATGTTAGATTATTAAGAACAAAAATTTAGAACAATATTAAATGTGAAAGCGTACCTGAATTCATTGAAATCTAGTGATTTTGATTTTTCAAATTAACACAAAGAAGTTGGTTTTGGTTCTTTCTTTTATGAAGATAAGATGTTAAAAAAAATAGTACATGTAATTTAGAGACCATAACCCTAATATATAACTTTTACACATTAATCTTAATTTTTAATTAATCCATCTAAAAATTAATTAATAAAATATTTACACATATTTAACACACATTTTATTTTTTAACTCGAGCCTAATAAACTTTAACCAGGCCTTTAATGATAATAAATAATAACTTATAATTATTATTTGTGATGTTGATATTATCCAACATGTAATGATCAGTAAATGCAAGTGACATTAATGTTATGTTGGTATGGCTGGAAAATTGAAACAAACCCCTTGAATTTGGTTTAAATTTAAATCTTGGTGGCTCTCAAAAATCCGATATATTGTTTTCGTTTTTATTATTCATCATCCTATTTTTAAGATAGATTTGGATAAATTAATATAAAAATAACGGTATTAATAAAATTAAATAATATAAAAGTATTATAACATGAAATAAAAATAAATCAAATGCACCACTTCGCCTGTCCAAACCCAGAACCTAATTCTTTTATAATCCTCGACTGAGTGCCATCTGCTCTCAGTCATTACTTTTTTTAGGAGGGAAAAGAGTTAAAATATTGTGGACAGCAAGCAATGAAGTAGGGAAAAAGTGAAATTTTTTGGAAAATATTTAAATTAAAAGTAGCTGCGTTGGTTTCCTTTAACGTGGGATGTTAGTGGGATTTGTTCCGCTTATTGACTCTATGCTTTTTGGTTGACCCATTTAAAATTACAAAAGCAAAAATCCTACACACATCACCTGCTGCAACCAAAAGAGTAAAACTAGAATGCCATTGAGCAGCATTGGTGTCGGCAACCACATTCTCCAAAATTAATCCAAGGCTTTATACATTTATACCCACAATTTCATACAATCTATTCTCTAAGAAAAAAACATAATACAAGATATACAAGAGTTTCCATTATACTTTCTAACCATGGATATAATGTTTGGAACCCTGTAAAAGTTAAAGACAAACCAGAAGGTTGAGTTAGGGCAGTTAGAAATGGTGTTAGAGCATAGGTAGTTAGGGGTATAGCTGCCCTTTCAGACAGTAAGAAGAGAAGTGGAGAGATTTGCAAGGGAGCATATCTAGTCCAAAAGATTCAAACCATCACTCTTTTCCAGGCAAAGACTCCATTGATCACGGGCATGGCATGCCATGAATCCACGCTCTGTCCAAGCGAGTGGCTCGTCCAGTAACTTGGGATTCTATGGTGGAGTAATTTCTGCAACACACATTTGAGGTGTGGTCAGCAATAGCAGACAGCAGCATGACTCCGCAGCTACCTTTTTTTCAAAAAAGAAATAATAATATATTGTTGGGAGATTGAGGTTCACGCTCCTGACCGCAAAGTGCATCAGATATTGGGGAGTGGTTCCTGTCTGACTCATTACAGGTTTTTTGCATGGCGGGATTCACCTTTTTCTCCATTAAACAATTCTTGAAACCTTATTCTCTGTCCCCAAAAAGAATTCCAATTTATTGTGTGAAAATGACAGCACTAACACTAACACTTCATTATTATTTAATCTCTCTTCCTCACCCTTTAATTTGAATTTTTCGTTTTAAAGGTGTAAAATTGACACAGATTTAAATCACGTTAATTATGCAATTATTAATTTTTTTATAATTTATTAAAAAATGTGTGGACTTAATTGCAATACAGAAAACAAATGCATATTTTCAAGCATGGGATAAGGTTTTTAATCTCAAGTTTCATAATTTCTTTTTTTTTTTCTTTTTTTTTTTGTGATAACAAGTTTCATTATTTTAATGATCTCAAAAGGGTTACTATTTGTTAGCATGTTGAGTCAAATCAAAAAAGAAAAAAAAATTGCATGATTATTTTACTTGACTTTTAGTTGCAGTTGCAGAGAATCAAAATCCTGTAGACTGAACAGAATTGGGTTTCCCAACCTAAAGGTAAAATTGAAATGGTCAAGCAAACTGGTAAATAAATAAATAAAAATCAGGTATGGGTGGAGTGAATTAATAAAGATTTTTATTTTTATTTTTAAAAATTGTAATTGTTTCTCTTAATAAAATATAATTTATTTTTTACTTTAAGTTTGTAATAAATTAATTATTTTAATAAATAATTGATTAAAAAATTACCCTGAATAATTATTTACATATTAGAATAAATAAATTACTAAAAATGATTAACAATATTACCATATAATAAAAAAGTAAAGCTCGAATAATAAATGTGACTAGTGCGATTACAAATTCAAGATACTTGAGACTGTAAATACTTTGACCATCAAGTAATCATACGTGATTCAAGTCCATTTGATAGTTAATTACTAATGGACTTTTTTTTTTGTATAAATGTCAAATTTAGGATAATTTTGCATTTTAAGTTCTTTTGACATTTAAAATATTTGTATTTCAGGTCTCTTTGATGGTTAATTACTAATTGGGTTTTTTTAGTAAAAAAAAACAGAACAATTACATTGCATACTAAGTAAAGAATCGAAACTAGTTGTATCAACATTCAAAACATCTATCATTTTCGAAGGCACCTTATCGAACACTTTAATACCTTCCTTCCGGGCAAAAGACATTTTGATTAAAATTTCACAACTTCATTATCTTTCCTAGGAACATGTTGTAGATGCTATTTTCCAAAACCATGTAGAACTTGAGAAATTCTTCTTATCAAAGTTGAATTTGAGCCAATAAAGTTTTGATCTTGAATAGCTATAATCACATCTAAGCTATCAGTGTGTATCACCACTATTTCCAAACCTTGCTTTTGACATGGAACCAAACCATCCAAAATCTTCAATAATTCTGCATCAAACAATGAATATTTCCCCAAATAATCGTTATACCTAAAGATCCATTCTCCATTTTGATCTCTCAACACTCCCCCCTGTAAAAGAAAGTCATGCTCCCTGCTTAAGCACCCCATCAGAATGTAAGAAACACCACTCTTCAGCATGGGATAAATTGAGACCGATTTCATGCTTCCCAACAGAAGTCTTCTTATTGGCCAAAGCAGATTGTTTTGCGCAACTAGTAGAGGTTTTAATAATCTCAAGAGGATTCCAATTCGAATCTTGGAAAATAAAAAGATTTTTATTTTCAGATACGCTAAACAATTAGCTTAAAGAGACATGTTCAATTAACCCTCATATTAAGCATCCATACATGATCATTTAAATTAAATCTCAACCATTTGAATAAATTCATGGAAAAGAAACTACATTATATTTCAAACCTTTTTTTGCAGCTACACAATCTCTAAGCATGTGAAGAATATCCTCTAATTCATTACAACAAAATGAACAAGAAAAATCATGACCAATATCACTCCTAACTCTTTGATATACAATTTTTATCTCACATCCAGTACTATAATTTCATTCTTGATAGATTGTAAATGGACAATTTCTTTCTATATATCATTTTAATACATTATTTTTTAGCAACTTAAAATATTTTTATTCTTATTTTCAATCTTTTTATGGGAATTAAAATTTAAAAATTACTATTAAATGATATTATTTACGCTTTTTATCTCTAAAGTCAACTACTTATAAAAATTGAATTTTCTTCATGTGCTTGGTGAAGCAACTTGGCTCATATCTCTCACACTCGATTGCCACAACCCTCCAAATCAAACACCAATGTTGAGAATTTAAATATTGTGAAATTCTTTTCCAACATTTATTTGTGCATGAACACAAAATTAAATAAAAATGCAAATGCATTTATGAAGATGGGTGTGGGTGTGGGTGTGGGTGTGGGTGTGGGTTGAAAGTTTGGTTGGCAGCACGAGCTTGACTTTAAAGTTTGAGCTCAACTGGGGCAGCTATGCCCTAAGCCCCTTTGCTTGCCTCTCTTTTTGTGTGCAAAAGCTCGATTGTATCGCTTCAATATTTATTAATACACCCCGGAAATTATCGTTACGCCACTCAAACCCTAAACTACACCCCGGAGATCATCGTTACGCCACTCAAACCCCACCCTTCCTTTTTAATATCAATCAATAATAACAATGATTAAAGTTTATAAAATTAAATGTAAATTATCTAAAATGAAAGTGTAAATACGATATGGTGTGTACAGTTAATTTTCGTTAGAGATTTAATGTTTAAATAGAGGTGAAATCAAAAAAAAATTGAGGGGTCGAAATTAAATTGTATATTTTTACTATAGTAAAATGTAAATTTATCATTTTAACAGTCTATATCTTTATAATTTTTAAAAGATTAAATCAAATTTTTATCATTTTTAGGGGTCAAAGTGTAATTTTACTATTAAAAATTTAAAAATTTAAGAGACCTAAATGAAAATTTCTTATTTTAAGAGAGTCGGACCTTTGCCACCTCTTGGGGTTTGTCATTGCGCTTTGTCATTGCGCCTTAAGTGATTAAAATAAAATCATTTTTTGGGCAATGAAATTGTAAGGATTTTTTTTTTGGTTGACAAAAATAAAACTGATTTATCAATTGAGTATTTTACCCTAAAATAATGTAATCGATTTTTTTATATGGGTAAACTACACCATTCGTCATTAAATTATGGTTAAGTTTTCGGTTTGGTCACTTAATTAAAAAAATTACAATTTGATCACTAAAGTTTTTGAAATTATTTTTTTGTCATCCGATTATTAAGTGGTACTTTTTTATTTGGTATAATAACAACTTTAATCCTCAATTTTTATATTTTCTATCAATTTTACCCTAATTCTATAGAAAATTTATTTAAAAAATTCAAATTTATTTTAAATATAAAAAATTATATATAAAAATTCTAAAAAATAAAATCTCGAAAAGATTTTTGTTGAAGAATTATGTATGGGAAATAAAGAAAATTATCATTCAATAGAATCTAATATTAAATTAAAAACAAAAAAAAATTAGATCATTACATGGTTTCTCTGTGCTTCTCAAAACTAAATTAGTTATATCTTTAATTCAAGTTTCATGCCCGTAAAAAACATCCAAAACTGATATTAAAGAGTCTTGTGAAATTGATTTTGATGTCATTTTTTAGCCAAAATATACAAAATATACCATAAAAATTCCTTTTTTAGTCTCAATTCAAAATTTCAATTCATTTAAATTAATTTTCAAAACTCAAATTATAAAAATAAACAAAATATATTCTTTTTCTTTTCTTATGACGAAAAAGCTATGTCAATAAATATAATAGGTACAAAATAGAGAATCAATATTTTTTCTTAATGTTGTTTAATTTTTTCCATGTTTTTCAAAGAATGGGTATTAGATATTTCTATAACATTTGGAGGGTTTAAAAATAATTTTCCCTCATTTTTCTCACTTTATCTATTTTTGAAAATTTTATCTACTTTTATTTTTTATTTTAATTTTTAGAATTTTCTAAATTTTTAAAAAGAATTTCATTTTTTTTATCATTTTATATATAATTAGGGTCGCTTAATAGTCGGGTGAAAAAAAAAAACAATTTTGAAAACTTTAAAAATCAAATTGTAACTTTTTTTAAGTAAATGATCAAAATAAAAATTTAACCATAATTTAAAGAGTAATAATATAATTTACCCTTTTTTATATTTAGTCAAGATTGTGCATTGAATAGAGAAGAAAAAAAAAGTGTTTTTCATGTATAATGAGATAGTCACCATATGCATGTTCAACTTTTTATCAATATATATTACCCTCATTTTGAAAAAAGAAAAAAGCTTTATACAATGATTGTTATTTTTTAGACAATTTTGTTAGATAATGAAATTGTGCATTAAATACAAAAGAAAAAAAAATCATGTATAATGAGAAATAAATAATGGGAAAAGATCAACTTACACCAATGTAAAATTAAAGTAATTTTACATTTTTTTGTATTTTTTATACAATTAATATTTTAACAATCCAACTGTCATATTTCATGCCTCATTCATGTAGATCATGCACACCAAGCTTGGCATAAATTAAAAATTTCTAATTATTTATTTTATGTAAAAAAACTTTAAATCGTTAAATATACATTAACATAAACAATATTCTAGATCGATATGATGGATATATCATATTGATTAAAAATTTTACATGCATGACAAGTACAAATATCTTGATAAATTCAACGGTTGGCTGATTAAAATATTACTTATATAAAAAGTTATGAAAATATATAAAACAATTTTAGTTTTACATCATGGATTCCTCCTATCTTATCAAATAACTTATATCATTACTTAATTATAAGATAATAATTGTTGGATGGTAATTTGGGTAAGGTGGAGAAGATGGTGGGCATACATGGTTCACCTTGTTTGGAACAAGGCGAAAAGTCGTCAAATAAGTTGGCAAGAGATGGTAAGGAAGGAAGATAAGAAAAGGAGAGGGAGAGTATAGTCATTGATGAGAGAGAGATCTCCCATGATGCCTAGCCACTCTGGGTTTTATATACCCTTAGTCATGTATTTTAAGTGCCATGTAACGAGCTACTATTAGTGGGTAGAATCAAGTTACCAAGTGGTATGACGGTATAGGTTTAGGTAGAGTTGTAACACCTCATACTTGACTCGATCACTGAGTCCGGATTATAGGATTCTATACTTCAATTTAAAATTTAACTTAGACTTTCAACATTATTATCCATAAATAATAAAAGAATGAAGACAATAATATATTTAATAATGCTACTAAGTAAATTCAAAACTTTCAAGAATTTATATCGATGATAAAACTTTAACTTAATATACAAAAATTTCACCAATTAATCTTTAACATGTTTAAAATAGTCACTTTGTACTAAAATTTTTTATTCTGACCATTTAATTTCATATACAACAAAGACACTAAGACTCGACCTCTAGGTCGCCCCGCTATATGCAAGTTACAACTATGAAACAAATTTGCTGTTGCACGGTGAACTCTGACATGATCCCTTTTCAAACTCTCAAATCCTTCATTTACCTACAATGCATAATAACAATAATTTCCAAAGAACTTAATGAGTTTCATACCTTAGTAACACAATGCTACATGAATGCACTTCGTGGCTGGGACTTCACGATTGTCTTGCTCGTATTAAGACACTACGCCAATCTTATTGTCATAGTGATTACACCATATAGACTAGTCTACTCACGCTTGGCACACTTCCCTTAGTGATACCATCACTTATGCAAACTGGAGAATAACTCATCTTACTTGGAAGTGGAAGATTTTACGATTGGCTATACTAAGCCTAGCATATATACAACTTCTACCGGAGAGATCTCATAAAGGCCACACCAAAATACCAATCCAATACCAAATGATTTATTTGCGGATTTCCCCTACCAAATCTATTTTCATTACTTGTCTTCATGACTCCTTATGCATTTATTTCCTCAATAGGGAAATCTTCACGAATTCTTACGAAGTTGTAAAGAATAATCCATAAATAATTTGTAATGCCCTCGACCCAATCTAGTTCACCTTACAAATACATGCTTTCTTTAAGTTCTTAACTTACCTTTTTGCATATTCATTACCTTACGGTTGCGTAGACTTCGTCATAACATTCCATACAAGACTTACTTGATAACCATGAACAGTAGCTTGATCTCCAGGTCTGAGTATTCGTTCCCAAATTCTCAAAAATCATTGGAACAAGAAAAAACCCTATGCACAAGCCCTCGATTCTTAGTTTCCGGTTAACAGGATAGATTCCTAATCCGCTCTAAAACGTATCAAATATGGTGTTTCTAGAGAAATGATGAAGATGACCTTTCTTTCTTCAGAAGTCTTCCTAGATATATAATTTCACGTCTCATAATGAAACTTGACGTGTTACCCACTTTTAAGATCATCCTATCAGTGGAATACAGTTGTAAGAAAATGTATATGAGAATCTAAAATCTTTTCATATCTTTGATTTGACCATCGTTCGTTCTCAACTATCTCGTTAGAACGTAATTCACATATTAGCTAGACAAAAGGTGTACTTCAAATTTGGCAACACCCACGATCACAAGGACATTAAATATTTTTATAAATCTCTCATTCCAAACATACTCATACCTCTTGGAGAATATCCTTCATTTCATAGCCTATCATTGCCTATTTGCCATACGAGTGTGCCGAAAATGTCAATTGGGTGAGTAGGGTCATGCCAACTAGATTTTCCTTGAATTACACACCCAGGCTTAGGACTCGCCAAGTCTGGGTGTTACATCAACACTTCACCACAAGTTGACTCATCATTGGTGAAACTCTAGTTCATCATATTCAGTATATGAATAACACAAAATACATCCATTTAAGATCTGAGTTTGAGAACTCGCTTGAATGTTGACGTCAAATCCATCCACTACACTTCTCCCTTGCTACACGAGCCTCCAACAACTTTCAAACATAACCACCCTTTAAGAAATCCAATGAAGATAATTTATCATCATAAGAAGCATGCTTTCCTTGAATGCAAAGGCCATTTAAATAATTAACAAAACATATTTGATAGATAATTAAAATCCTTAACCTTATTTCATTTTCTTAAATTTGTTAGTACAAATGGGTTAAGAAACTTACCAGTTTACGAAATTTCCAGTTTCTAAACCATAAACCTCCATTTCATCCTCCATGCACCAACGCTCTTTAAGCTTTTTCTCTTCTATGGCAAACTAGAGGAAAGATGAAGAAGCAGAAAATGAAATAGCAATCCAAGAGATTAACACCTCACCAATATATATAATCCTCTCACACATCCTTCATCAATACCAAATCAACGGTCACTTGGAATAATCTAGTTATTAAGTAATCGAACTGAAGTTGAAATTCAACTTTTCATGAACAGCCCGTAAAAAATGCTTATTTACAAAAAAAGATTGCCAAAATAGAGAACTTTTCAATTTATTATGCAAATCTCCCGTTATAACTTAGGACTTAACAAGTTCGAGTGTGACAAGAGTGGCGTTATGATTTATCTTGTGTCACCCTTGATGGAACATCGCGGCAAAAGTCTAAGGTAATGGTTATTGAATAAGGCGGGCCCAATTGTTGACTCGAGGAGTCTCCTTCAAAAGATATGTCTCAGGGTTTATTGCGAAGAGTTTATCCACACCATTTATGGACTACCTGCTTGGTCTAAATAATCAAAATATAACAATAATTAAAATATTTTTTAATAACCGAAGTCAGGAGCAAAGCTAGGAAAATTTTTTAAAGGAGACCGAAATTAAATTGTCTATTATCTTTATAATTTTTAAAGGATTAAATCAAATTTTTATTATTTTAGGAAACCAAAATGTAATTTTACTTTTATTAATTTAAAAATTTTAAAAATTTGAAAGGCCATAAAAAATAAAAATTTTATTTTAGGGGGGCCAGGGCCTCTGTCAGCTCCCCTAAATCTGCCCCTGACGGAAGTAGAATAAAATAACTAAAAATTAAACGCAAATTTTCATGTAAATTTTGATCATAATAAATATAAATAAATCTTATATATAATTAAACTTAAAACACAAGATAATAAAAATGAAGACTCGAACATGATATTTATGCAAGATAAGACATGAATTTAAACATTTAAAAATACAAGATTTCAACTTTTACCAATGTCATCAAAATATAATGATATAATAATATATTTGGCTCTAAACATTTATATTTTTTTATTAAATTGTCTAATTTTAGTCATTAAAAAGAATTAAATCATTTTTAGTGAAATATTAACTAAAAATATTAATTTTTTAATGATGTTAGTGTGACGACCCGCATGACAGTTCACATGTATTTCATGCTAACATGTTACTATTTTTTTATATGCTACACCAACAAACAATTTAAAAATTATAAAGTGATAGTCTTTAGTATAGGCTTTTTTATAAAACTAACCTAAAAAAATTAAGTAATTACATAAATGACTTATTTTTTTGATTAAATACGTAAATGACTTAAAATCTACAGTAAAAGTTGATGGAGCCAAATAATATAACGTCACCTGTATAAATACCATGAAAATACTAAAATTTCTGAAAAAATAAAAGGACTTTTAAAAAATTTTCTTTTCTTAGGTGGCATCACCAATTCTTAATGTTGTAGTTTTTTCTTTTTGTTTATTATTTGTTTTTTAAAAATTTAAATTTATTTTTTTTGGTGGAGCCATTCTAAATGGCACCATCCATTGACTTTTTATATTATTTTTTATTATTTATTATATAATATTTAAATTTATATTTTCATTTTAACTAATATATTCTATTTTAATTTTTAAAAATAAAATTAATGTATGAGGCATTAATAAAAATATCAATTTTTATATTTTTTAAATATTTTCAAATAGAAAAGTGTAGATAATCTATTGTAAACTTTTTATTAATTTTAAAATGTATTTTACATATTTTAATTTTAAAATTATCAAATATATTTTAATTGTCAAGTATATTTTAATTTTTTTTTAAAACGTCTTTTACAAAAAAAAATTTTAAATAAAAATAAGTTTTAAAATTAAATAAAAGTAGAATATATTAGTAAATAAAAAATATACATTTAAATTTAATTATATATTTAAATATTATATAATAAATAAAAAATAAATAATGTAAAAAGTGAATTGAATGGTGCTTTTTAGAATGGCTCCACAAAAAAAAATTATTTTTTTTAAAAATAAATAATAAACAAAAAGCAAAAAGGTACAATATTGAAAATTGATGGCGTCATTTAGAATGGCTACACCTAAAAAAGAAATTTTTTTTAAAGTCCTTTTATTTTTCAAAAAATTTAGTATTTTTATGGTATTTATACAGGTGATGCCAATTTACATGATTCCAAAAAATTAATTTTTTTATCTGAATTGCTAACGTGGCATGTTGGTGGCGCTATATTATTTGGCTCCACCAACTTTCACTGTAAATTTTAAGTCATTTACGTATTTAATGAAAAATTGGATCATTTATGTAATTAATTAATTTTTTTGAGTTAATTTTATAAAAAGCCCTTTAGTATACTAGTAGTGTACTTTTTTAATTTAACTCCACAAGCATAATTAAATAATTGACACGTGTCTCATTTTTTTTATATATTTATTATTTTTTAATATTTTATTATATCTTATAGGGCACATATCATCATCCTCAATTCTGCTTGTGGAATTTAAAACTTCACTGACAATATATCAAATAATTTTTTCAATTAAAAGTATATTAAAAAACCAAAATCTAAAATTCAAAATATATGAAAAATATATAAAAAAATTAAAAAATTAATATAAAGTATATGTGGGTTGCCATGTGGGCCACTATATTTAAAAATTTATTGTTTCACTTAATATTTTTGTTAAAAACAATTTTGTTGTGTAATTTTCTATTATGTCTCGTTAAAGAGATCGTACGGGTATTTATACATATTATCACTGTTCATGAGACTAACATTTTGAGCGGACCGCGGGCATGCTGGATACGTGTATCGTTTTGGATCGCTTGCTAGACCTTACGATCCCCCACATGCGAACTCCTTGGGTATATGCGAATTGAGATAGCAAACTCTCCTCGGCTTGTGTGAGCTGATGTCGTGAGCTCCCTTTGTTGTCTTCTCGCAGTATGTCTCGCACACATTCATCTGGTAGGGCTTGGGTGAGTCGCGGATAGCAAATTTAACTCTGTTTTAAAGAGTTAAAAGTAGAAAATATTAAAGATAGAATAATGGGAAATATAATTGAGGGTAATGTTAAAACTTAAAAGCATGGAGATTCCAAATAAGTAAAAGCCCCAACAGCTTATATTTAACTTGAGTGTGATTTTATTCAGTAGTAGTAATATGGCGAGAATCAGGGGCCCTTTTAGTTTATCAACACGTAAATCAAGTTTGCCTCTGGATCCGGCTATGGCTACACAAACTGTAAAATTGAGAAAATGAAAATTTATTCAATTAATAAATAGTAAAAGAAGGAAGGAGACTGCTTTTAAACAAATGGAATATTAGAGAAAAAAAGGTATGGTGTGGAAAACTACGATGCTTAGCAATAAGGCAAGAAAACAGGTATGTCCCACTTAGATTTTGATTTTCAAGGCAATTTCCTCTTCAGAAATCTACATACCCACGCGGTTTCAGCTTTCAACTTTACCTTCAAATTAACAGTCAGCAGCTCCCCATGTGCCTTTCTGTTTTTACTTACGAATACTTTTTATTTTTTGTGAATAAACTAATAGGGTTTGGTCCCCTTTAGCTCAAAAGTGGTAGTTAGGTTTAGTTGTAACTTGCAACGGTGCCCATCCCCGTCCCTCGAAATTTCTATAAATCCCCCCTTCACCCTCCCCCCTTTTTCTTCACTCATCTCCTACCTCTCTTTTTCACTCTTCCCATCCTCTTCGTGTAATCTTCTTATCCCTCTCATGTTAGTTGTAGTGCTTTTTAAACATAAAAAGTGTCACCATTTAGAGTTTTTTATGTTTCTTACTCGCAAGTGCTTAAACAAAGTTTACTTGTTGTTTAGTCGCAGGAAAATGGCTTTTGCTAAGGTCTTTCTGTTGGGGTTCCTTGCCATGGTCTCTGCCGTTCAGGGATATGGTGGTGGTTGGACTAATGCACATGCAACCTTCTATGGTGGGAGTGATGCTTCAGGAACAATGGGTATGCTTCAAATGAAACCTTTTTTTAGGCACAATGGTTTGGGTTGGGTGGCTTATTTCACTAATTCTTAATTTGGGTCTTTTTTAGGTGGGGCTTGTGGTTATGGAAACCTGTATAGCCAGGGTTATGGGACAAATACTGCAGCTTTGAGCACTGCTTTGTTCAACAATGGGCTGAGCTGTGGATCTTGCTTTGAGATTAAGTGTGTGGAGGATGGAAAGTGGTGCCTGCCTGGTTCCATTGTGGTCACAGCCACCAATTTCTGCCCTCCAAACAATGCTCTCCCTAATAATGCAGGGGGCTGGTGCAACCCTCCCCTGCAACACTTTGACCTTTCTCAGCCTGTTTTCCAACATATTGCTCAATACAGAGCTGGAATTGTGCCTGTTGCTTACAGAAGGTATGTTTTTCCTTTTACTGCTTCCCTGTGAAATGAGCTTTTTAAAGAGGCCTATTTATTTCTCTAACCGCTCAGTAATTTCAAGCTTAACTTGTCTAGTGGTCCAATCCTTTTAGTAATGTATGAAAAACCTTATTTTAAGGCAGTAAAAAGGTCAATTTATGAGCTTAACCATAAGAAGGTCTGCTTTTCTCCATATTAGAGTAATATTTAGGGTCAGTTTCTGTTTCGCAAGACAAAAAAGCAACACTTTTGACCATTTCCTCTGGTAAATGCATTGCTTTTACTTTGTTCAATGGGTAGTAACTGCGCAGTAACATCACTTGCTTTTATTAACCATTGGGTTTTTTACTTTGTAGGGTACCATGCAGAAGAAAGGGAGGAATCAGGTTCACCATTAATGGCCACTCCTACTTCAACCTAGTTCTCATCACCAACGTTGGCGGTGCTGGTGATGTACATTCGGTGGCCATAAAGGGCTCCAGGACTGGTTGGCAGCCCATGTCTAGGAACTGGGGCCAGAACTGGCAGAGCAACACCTACCTCAACGGACAAAGCCTCTCATTTAAGGTCACAACAAGCGACGGCCGTACTGTGGTTTCCAACAATGTTGCCCCAGCTGGGTGGTCCTTTGGGCAGACCTTCACAGGCCGCCAATTCCGCTAGAGGAACACATTATCATCTGAGATCTTTTCAAGTTTTTATTAATAATTACTATATAAATATACCAAGCATCCAAAGTAGTATTTAACTAGCTTGACTTTTAGTATAGCTAGCATAGTATACTATATCTATAGGGCCCTATAGTGGGACTGTTGGGTCACTCAAAAATGTGAAGGGCTTATTTTAAAGTAGCCCTTTTATCATTTTGGGTTTTTAGTTTTATTATGGGGTAGGTGTCCTAATTAAGGTACTTTTTTTTTTTAAGTATTTAAGGGTCACTTTTCCTTCTGTTGTTTGTAAAAACAGGAGGAGTTGGCAGAGGTGGGACTTTTACCACCCGCCAGCAGTGTTAACCTAGTCGGTCCTTTGTGTTTTTTTTTTTTTTTCCCGCCTTTTGGGATGTTGAGAAGCATTGTTTTGGGTTGTGAGCTCAATTCATCAGCTTTTGCTGGCTGATTGTCATATATGTATGAGAGTAATTTGTAACATTTGCAATTCTATGTAGCAAATCAAAACTGAACTCTGATTTATTATGATATGATTACATGTTTATCATTTTATGCTTTGGGCTGTGATAAAATTACCAAATGATTATTATCCTAATCACTTCTAAAAAACCTAAGGAAAAGTCTGGGATTTTATCATTTCAGAACCTTCCTCTTTAATTTTCCTTTCCTGGGAGCGGCAGCAAGTGTGAAATGGGGTCACCTAACTTTCCAATCAAAAACCAAAATTGAGAAGGTTTATGGGAATTTTGTAGCCAACATTGGACCCTGGCTGTTAATCAAAATTGGACCAACTCTGGAATTCAACGACTCCTAGATCCAGAGTAAACACAAAGACAAGGTCATCGCATTTGATTGCTCGTAAAGCTATAATTTAGAGAGCTGAGATCCGAGGATTCTGCAGGTAACATGCTATCTTCTGGTTTTCCAACGTATTTCCAAATCCAATTCTACCTTCTATTTTTTTTTCTAGTATCATGTTGATTTTACGGTTTATTTTCAAAGTTGTAATTGTTTTTTTTTTTTTCAAAATTATCATTTCTAAAATTTAAACATGTGTTCTCTCATGGCAGACTGTGCCTTCCTACTATTTTTTTTAAATATTATGTTCACTTTTTTTGTACTAATTCTCTTAATTTTTTTCATGGGCGAGATGAAATGAGGTTATTCTATCTAATTATTATATATTAAGTATTTAATTAATGTGGGCATAAACACAGTTAGATATTAAATAAAATATCAATAATTTACTATACACTAAATGTAACATCTCTAATCTGTTGCCAGATTAAAGTTATGTAACATCTCTAATCCGTTGCCAGATTAAAGTTACGGAATATTACGATGCAAATTAAAGCATTTGACATCATATGACCATTTATTTGTAAATTTAAATAAACAAATATTCAAATCTAAATATCATTCATAGCATAAATAACATTTACAGCCTTGGAACGAGTTTACAGGACCTTAAAAATAATTTGGAAACAATTAGAGGCTAATCTAAAACAAAACAGAATAATATGAAAATTTTAGAAACAGGAGTCACGGCCGTGTGATAGAGCCTAGACCGTGTAACAAAATGTGCTCATGTAACTTCAGGTCACACGATCGTGTCGCCAATCGTGTGCCAGATCATGTTTAACTCGAAATAGGATCACACAATCATGTCTCCAGGCTGTGTAATTAATTGTGTCCGTGTGACAAATAATTTTTTTTACATCTTTATTATGAAAGTTGTGGATTTAGTCTTTATACTTTAAAAAATAAATAAAATTACAATTTCTTTTTAGAAATAAATGTAAAAAATAATTGACACATTGACATTCAATGTCCAGTGCTAGAAAATGGTATCCATCCCCTTAGCATTACAATTGAGCTTTCATTAAAAAGAGCTCATAAACATGGGATTTATGGAATGTGGGAAAATGTGAACAGCAACATAATTGAAACTCCAAATTCATCTGGGCTTTTGTAAACGATGTTTCTTAGCCGAATGGAATGTAGTTAGCATGTCCAAGTTGTGGTGTCTTAGTCCTGCCCAATATTCAAGGAGTAGTAGGAGTTTTCAGAGTGGAGACTAGGCCTTGGCCACCACCATCCAAACTCATTGGCCCATTCTGAGTTTCAAACAGGAACTCCCGAGGATTTTGGGTTTTATGAGTTCTTCTTTTCAAGGTTCAACGGTTTCTAAATTAATTTTAGAACAATTCAAAAATCATTTGCGTGTTAATATTTGATGGGAAAGTATCAATTTTACATTTTTCATTGTATATTAATATATAATATATAATATTTATCATTGCTGTGTCCTAATTGTATTAGAGATGTCCCATGTCGCTGTGTCCATGCTGTATGGTATCCATATTGCCATATTGCATGTCCGTACTTGGTAGAAGTCATGAATAAACCTTTGGATTGCTCAATGCTGTTGGAGCTGCATGCATAAAATAGTAGGGTAACGCATCCAACATTGCTCAAGTGTTGAAAGCATAGTGGGAGTAATGGGGAAAGACTTACTCGGGTATACAAGGGCTCATCAAACATGGTAACAGCACAAGGGCCAGAAGTGGAAGCCCAACTACCTGGGGTAGTATCAAATCCAGTTCTGGGGCCTTGTAGGACACCATTAACTTGATAATCTGCAGGAGTTTCATTGAAGTTCATATCCGCCACAGGTGGGAATTTGGGATCATTCAGTATATTAAGATTGTAAGAGAAGAGGGGGCACTGTCCACCAAGTTGCAGCTGCAATGATCCGTTTCCACTCAAATCATTCAGGATGCTGTTCTCTTGTCCAGAACTCGATAGTTCTGAATTTTTACCAGTCCCAAAATAACCCGAATAGCTTCCAAATGAGGAACTTGCAGAGCACTCCACATCTCTGGGGATTACAAACCAATGTCATAATATATCATTAAGACACTGTGGGAGGCCATTTCCATCGACTTATACTCTTTAACAATTTGAAATAAGTAGAAATTGTTACTATTTTGCCAGGCCATCTGTGAGCTACATTATATATATGAAATATTTCTTTTCTTTTTAATTAAAATAGATGAAAATTTAGTAGAACTAGGATTTCTAGAACCACTGCGCACCTGTGTGGAATCAAATTTGGGTCGTCTGACAATGCTATGTGTCTACTGTCTTGATTAGGCAACCACGAAAGAGTTTGGAGCTGTTGTTCAAGGCCCATTCTATAGGGTACTTGCATTTCGTTTTGGAACTGCAAGAAAAGGCTTGTAAGATACTATTTTGTCACGACATTTTAAGGAGTAAACTGAGCAGTAAAATATTACAAGCCTATTGCACATTCTTACCTGACTTGTGCATTCTAGAGACAGAAGCTGCTGCTGCTTTCCTAAATTTTCCTGCCAAAAGAAGATTGATAAGGTTAGAGTCTTTAGTGTAAAAACATATTTGGCACTCATTATTTAAGCCTTTCGAGAGAAGATGACAAGTTAATGTAGTTTCCAGCAACACTCATCAGTTTACTTAGCACAGCAAATTGCAATTTTTTTCTTCACTTTTTTGGCTTGTTAACTAAGCAAACTTCTAGACATGCGCCTTGTGAGGGCACTATCATTTTCTAAGAAAACTACTTAGGGAAATGGCATGCCTTATGTGCTTGAATTTGATTTAGATATTCCTTGAGTGAATCTTCCATTTGCCCCAATTGTTCTACATTGTTGATCTTGTCTACATTAGTCCAACAGCTGAGAAGCCATTATTGATATTAGCAAAAGTCATAATAAACAAACACATAAAACTAGAACTTCACATTAAAAAACTTGTAGGCCTTCACCTTAGTCTCCTGTGTACTTCAGAAAGCCGAGTCTGTAATAATCTTGCTTGGTTTGTCAGGTCCTGCCCAAAAAAATTATGGAGACATAAAAGGAATGTTAGAATGAAGAACAGTGTGGTCTAAGAATTATAAATTATCATAATCCATTAAGGTAACAAGTCACCATGCATGCATACCTCAATTGTTTGTGTGCTGGGGAGAAAGAAAAAAAAAACACGATATCGTTAGAAATATTTTGTGGAATTTAATTAAACGAATGAACATTACAAGGAGGCATTGTGTGGACAAGAAGAAGGTTCTTGCATACCTTGATCCCAAAAATTCATGAATATTTACATCATGGTCCAACTTCTTGAATGTTTTTTTCAGGGCCTAGACTCTCAAAGAGAAAACAAACTATGTAACTGATAAGGGTGATAACATTTCATGAGCAAATCATTTGATAAAAGTAGACAAATATTGGTCACATTTCTAAAAGAGAGTGGATTTTAGGAAAGGACTTACTTCAAGGCTTTCCAACTTCCTGCTCCAGTAAATAGGAATGAAAATGAGAGTCAATTTCATTCAAATAAGCATAACATTAGACTATAAGTATGATAATAAGTAATGTGAATTTCAACTAAGAAAATTTGAGCATACCTTTTTGCCCGTTCCTGTGGAGTGAGTTGAGCAAACTTTTCAATGATCTCCTCAATGCTGCTGAATTCAGACAGCGTAATAAAATAAATGAATGTTGCTGCTATAGATATTAGCCAGCCTTCTATATAAATCCAACCAAACCAATTAAAAAATAATTATTTTGGTGTGCAAGCAAATCTTAAGCAAACTCTGAAGTTCCTCCACATCAGTACCATGTGTGGAGCTGCATCATCTGCCTCAGTATGAAATAATATATTGCACACATCTTAGCATATTTTGCAATGCAACAATCATATGTCTTTATTATATAATATATGAACACTTCTCAAGAACAATAACAAATATCTAGGAACTGCCTCATCATTGTCCCAAACTATAGCACCTAAATCCCATCTTTCAGGTTCAAGTTCCCAAATGCAGCCTAAAAAGGTCAAATAAAGGCCTGCCCCTTTCGACCATGGCATCTGTTAAGATGAAGCAACATGTGGTTCCATGAAGTTATTCAGCGTACAATGTCTATGTAGCAAAAATTTTCAAGCTATGCAAAGACTAATTCAGAGAACTAGAAAACTGCTAATGCGTCAACATATCTCAATATCTTAGTTGATTTTGGAAAATGTTCAACCATGCATTAACTCTTGAGATATGTCTTTGTTGCAATAATGATGGGATTTGCTCTACATACATGCACTACACTAATCCTGTTTAAAGCAAAGTATAAGGTGCCTTTAGAATTTGAACAATAAAAATGGAAGTAGATGCAAAATGTGAAAGAAGCTACCTGCGCTTCCCAATGCATAAGGAAGGCTTGTTGGTTGGGGAGAACATAAGAAGGACAATTTCTACATCACATAAGATAGATAGCTCATTAGCCTTTTTCATGATGCCATGCTTTCTTTTGGCATAAGTCGCCTGACGGCCATTTGGGTTCTCTAACTTCTTTATCTTTAGCTTAACCCTTCCCATCCTGCATATTCAAATACTCAGAATTCAGTGTTGGAGGGCTACCTAAATGCTACGGATCAAGATACTTTCTCGCGTTTCTCATCAATCCATGCAAAACTGGAACTATCGGAATCCTTCATTGAATGAGATATATGTGATGAGCACAATAAAAGAAAAAACCACCTTCTTTGGCACAATTAGAAATGGGGTTTTCAAAAAATCACTGTAGAAGCAGAAGAAACGTGATCAAACTAAATGAACCCATAAAAAAGAACCCAACTGCAAGATTCATACAAATATCAAATTTTTAGTGTTGTATTGTGATTCTGGGTTGGTTCAATTTATTTGGAGAAGAAAGAATAGAAAACAACGCGTACCCAAATAAGAAAAAATCAAACGACGAGTTGAAAGAGCATGATCCAAACGTCTTAAAAGTTGGGGGGGGAGTGGGTTGATTATTCAGCCAAGGAAGAGAGAACCAAAGGGCAGAAAGAGATAAGAGAGAGAAAGAGAGAGAGAGAGAGAGAGAGAGAGAGAGGGGAAGGGAGAGAGAGAGAGAGAGGAGGAGGGAGAAAGCGTGTGTGAAGAATGATGAGAGCATAGAAGTAGGACTGCATTTACACGACCGGGTGAGCGACAAAAGCGGTCGTGGGAAACGAGCTTGAGAATAGGGGGATCTTCGTCACCCAACCAACCAACCAACTTTCTTCCCCCTCAAACCTTAAACCCTCGGTTGCACCTCTGCTACAACAATTTATCATCATTCCACTTCACCTTTGTTTGGACAATGCTACTGAGAAGCCTTCTGCTCTATTACAAATTTGGAATTGAGTTCTAATGTTTTGTTTTTAGAAATTCAGTCCTCTGTTTTTTTTTTAAATTCCATATTATTATTTTTAAAATTTTAAAATTTAAATTTAATTATTAAAAAAATTATTTCATACATCATAAATGGAATTTTTTTTAAGATTCTATTCCGGTATTAAAGATTTGACAAGTTTATAATAAAATATATTTAAAAAAATAAAAAATAAAATTATATAAATAGAAATAACATTTATTACACTTTTAACCCACTTATGATATTTAAAAAACCCTTGGAAGATTATTTAATACATCACCATAAGAGTTTTTTAGACTCCACTAGAGATACTCATGAGTCAGATCAAAGTGCACCTAAACATGATATTAATATATTTTATATTTATTTAAGTTCGACTCAATCCGAAATATAAGCTTAAAATATTGTCCAAATTAGTATATATTTACAAAAAACTAATCCAAGCCCATTTTAGGCCTATCCATAATGTATTTTTTAAAAATATTTATTTTATTTTAATATTTAATAATTTTATACATTTTTTATTTATTGAAAATTTTTATATAGTCATCTTAACATTATGTTAATGTTTACAATAGAATAGTATTATATATTTAATATAATTTTATTTTTTTAATGTGTTATAAATTACATAATATATAAAAATAACATAGTATAAAGTATTATAAACTTAAAAATGGGTTGAGTCGGGCTTGGGCTTTGAATGTTCAAGTCTGAGCTCGACCTATATTTTAAATAAGCTTAATTTTTTGTCCAAACACTCTCAAATTTCGGGCGGACCTTCAGGCCTGGACGGGTAGCCTGACCTATGAACAGGTCGAGACTCCACTAACAAGTTAAGGGTTTGACAAATGTAATATAAAGTGTACTAAATTTTTTTTATATAAATAAATGCATTATTAAATTCAAGTTTATTACAATGTTATTATTTTAGTTATATGGCTATTAAGTGAATTTTTTTTTATTTCAAAGTATCATGCAACTAAATTTAATGAAAAAAAATTTAAAAGTATTAATAATTGGATTTAAAATCTGGAATCTAAAAAGTATAAGAACTAAAATTTTCAAAATAAAAGTAAAAAAACTAAATTTCAAATATTATAAGAGTACAGGGATTGATGGCATATTTTAACTTTTTGTTTTTTCCTTTAGAATCTATTAGGTATTGAGTTTAAATTGAATTTTATAAATTTTATATAAAAATATTTTAAAAAATAAAAGTATCCTCGAAGAATATTGTTACTTTGTAATAAAGAATGAGATTTTAATATTGTTTTCAAAAGGGTCGGATTGATTAACACACGAAGTTATACAAATCAATTGAATTGGGATAAAAACTAATTGAATCGATGATTGAACCAATTTTATTTATTTTTAATTTTTTTGTAAATTTTTAATAATTTATTCAATTGAACCACACAAATTAGTTAGACCAAGAATTGGTGATCTAACCGATTCAACCATATTTTTTATTCTAAAAACCTTGGTTTTTAGTCATTTTTCAATTGAGTTAATGTCTGGTTGACTCGTGACACTAACTCGGTTTGAGACTTAAATATAGTGTAGATGAACCGAACAAATTGGTCGGAGCAAGAATTAGTGGTCTGATTGATTCAACCACTGGTTCAATTATGAAAAACTTGGTTTTTAGTCATTTCTCTATTGAGTTAATGTCTAGTTGAACCGTGACACCAACTTAATTAGAGACTTAAATATAATATATATAATCAACATGAGTGTAATAAATCAATTTAAGGTTGTGTTTAGAAAGCCACTTCGGGGGTAATTTATTATAATTACTACGTGTAACATGTTTGAGAAGGTTGTGTTTGGAAAGCCAATTTGGTTTTAATTGTTTCTGATTACATATGCGAAACATGTTTGGGTAACGAACTAACCATTGTAAGTAGTGAGTCCTACTTAAATAAGTGTAATTGGATTGTCTCAATACACTCTCAAATTCTTAATGGAAAGGTCAGAATTGAGAGAACTATTGTAACAACTCAATTTTCAGTGGTGTCGAAAACAGTGATTTAGAAATCACAAATCCGACGAGTTGAGTCGTAAATTTATTTATTTTAATATTTATGGTGTTATTGGTATCGTATTAAATTTTGGTTAGAAAATTCTATCGATTAAATAGTTAATTAAGTAAAAAGGATTAAATTGCAAAAGGTGCAAAAGTAAAATTGTTTGATTAGAAGAACCAAATAAGTAAATTAGCTAATAGAGGTTAAGTTAGTGGAATATCATGGTATTTAAGAATATAAGGAATGATTAATTAAGGTTAAAGGTGATTAAAAGAAACTTAATGATGAAAGTTACAAAAATTATAAAAATAACATTACTATATATATGAAATTAAAAGAAAGAAATTGATAATTTCATCATATTTTCTTACTTTCTTCTTCTTCACACGGCTAAAGGAGGAAAACTTAGGGTTTTTCATTTCCAATCTTTGAGCTTTGATTTGGGTAAGCAAACTTTGATCGTTTTTAGTAATTTTTATGTTTTCGAGCCCGTATTAACTTAATCTAGCTTATGCAAGGACTAATTTGTGAATTTTTCAAATGTTATGAAACTTTCCATTGTTGAAAATTCTTGTTCTTGAAAGCTTTTGTTATATTTGAAAGTTTGATGCTTGGATTAAATCTTTTTGTAAAGTGATTTTTAATGGATTTAGGGTTTAAGGACTAGAATGTGAAAATAGTAAAAGTATATGATTTGATGTGAAATAAATGTATGAATGAGTTGAGATTTTTGCCTTAGAATATTCGGTTGGTAATGGGTAAATTTAGAAATGGTTATTTTACATGTTTTGACTCTAATGACTAAATTGAATAAAAATGCAAAGTTAGGGGTAATTTCATAATATTTTCGAAAAAGGACTTATATGTGTGAATTGATTAAGTTAGATGATTTAATGGGAAATCTGATTTATTTTGTGATAGATCAAGATCGGGTCATAGATCGCAGAAAGGGGAAAATCATTGAATAGTCCTTGAAGTTTCACCTGAACTGCAATTTCATCTAGTAAGTTCATTTTTTAGATTTCCTATTTGAATTGTTGATTATTACTTGATGAGGATGTACTTGAAACATTTGATGTATAAAAGGAAGACTCGTGTCTCGGGTTAAGCATGAGGATTTGTATTAAAGGAAGACTCATGTCTCGAGATGAGAATGAGATTATGATTAAAGGAAGACTCATGTCTCGGGACGAGAATGAGAATATGATTAAAGGAAGACTTATGACTCGTTAGAGCATAAGATTGATTGAAGAGGAAATTCTGCATTTTGATGTTAATTGTTGTTACAATGCTTAATGTTGAGTAATGATTCACTGTGTACGAACTTACTAAGCTAGAAAGCTTACCTGTGTATTATGGTTGTTTTGTTTTTCATTTAGGCTGGTTGAAGATCGGATTACCTCTAAGACATCACACTATCTAAGAGCTGGTTCGGTAGTTCTTACATCACTTGGTTATATGTCATGTAATAGGATGATGTCATATTTTGTATATGCTTATTTTGAGATGATACTTATAGAATCTTGGTTAAATGATGAATTTTGAATTCTTGATCAAGGTTGTATGTGACATCTAGTATTTAAATGGTATGCTAAGTTTTGTATTTAAACACAAAGTTGTTATTCATTGCACCTTATGTCTATGAATAAAGTTTTATAGATGAACTTGTATAAATTTGAGAATTCTACATATTTGTTTCGGTAGAACTCTAGCATATATCGATACAAGTACAGGGTAGAAGAGAGGTTGTTTACTGACTTGGGTTGTATCGGTAGTTGCATTTTAAGTTTCGGTAGTTTTGTGCATATTTGTATCGGTAGTTAGAATACTTGTATCGGTAGAAGATGCAGGGTAAGACTTCTTAGCTCTCTAGAGTTTTTAGTATCGGTAGAAGCATAACTAGTTTTGGTAGATGTTACATTTGTATCGGTAGAACTATCACAAGTATCAGTAGAAGTTTGCACTTTTGCAAATTACTTACTGACTTGACTACTATCGATACTTGTCCAACAGGTATCGGTAAAAGTCTCCAAAAATTTGGAAAATGACCTTTTTGCCCTTGTTGAATTGTATTTATAAATAAATGATAGCTTATGACGTGTTGGGTGTATTTCTTCAATAATGTAAGAATAGATGACATGATTTTAAAAGAAGTTCAGTGATAGATGATTTGTGTGACACTAGGACCCTAGTCGGCGATGGTTTCGAGTTATGAGTGTTACAACTACACGTAAATTTGGCAAAATAGGCTCGAACATAAAAGTTCACCCATAAAAATTCGAGTTTGAGAAAGTTCAAATACTTAATAATCCTAGTTTGAGAAAATCTGAACCTAAAAAATTTGAGTTTAAGAAAATTTGAGCTTGATAAGCCCAAGCCCAATAAAGCTCAAGCCCACCACAATCTGAGATTGAAACACTTGTAATTATTACATTTTCCCCTTATATGCATCATATGCGATGTTGCGGTTAAATTTGAAATATAAATTCATATTTAAAGAAAAGTGTAAGAGGGACAGTTTTGATCTCAGAATTATGGGCGATCCTTCATGGCCTCGAAGTTGCTTATCTCAGAGGATATCCTATAGTCATCCTTGAGAGCAATTGTTCGGTGGCAATTGAGGTGATCAAAGCTTGTTTAAAAAGGGTACCTGCGAAGTCCATTGTGAAAAGTATAATAGAAGTTGCTGGCCGATTTGAGGAGTTCAAGCTTCAATATATTAAAAGAGAAGGTAATGCAGTTGTTGACTGGTTAGCTAGAAACTGTGATGTTGCAGATATTGACATTTGTATCATTGATATCCCATGCATTTATATTAGAAACTTATTATAGAATGATGTATTAGGCATTTCATAACATATGAATAAAAGTAGTTAAGGCATTTTAATGCCTCTTTTTCTATAAAAAGAAATAAGATATTTGTATTGAAACATGAAGAAAATTCTTCATGCTTACAACGCCATTTATATATACATGAAAGGGACTTTCATTTTTTTTACAATTTGGTCTCTTATTATGAAATCTCACTTTTCTCCCAAATTCCTTGAAAATTTCCTTTGCATCAAGACGAGGTCAGTGAACTACATCATGACAAGGAACCCCAAAAGTCACGACGTTAACTCGATAATTTGCAAACTTTACAGTTTGGACCTAATTTAACCTCGGGAAAGCAATAGAGCTTTTGTAGGCTCATATAAAACCCGAAAATGACTAAAAATCATAATAATATTGAATAATATAGTTAATAACATGTATTAAATCGTAAATTGAATCGTAATTGCTCTGAAAAATTATATGGCATCTCGTAACTCGAACCCGACAATCAGGTCGAGTATGGAGTGTTATAGATATGTTAGAGTGGTAGAACCCAAGTTGAATCTACTGGCCGCCTAAAAATATTCAAACAGAGTAAGAAACATGGTATGAATCTTGTAACCAAACTTGTCTGGCAACAAACCCTTCGTCCATTCAGAGCATTCAAGATCTGGCGTATCGATCCATCTCCTCCATAGTTACATGCAATGGAGGGGTTGTTTCTAACTATGTGAACTTTAATCGACACCTGTTTAATTAAAATAAATTTGAATAAATACATCATACATGTCATAAATCAATTTCAAATATCAATACAACTCAAAAGGGGCAAAAATGTCATTTTCATAATTTTGGGAGACTTCTATCGATACCTATTGGACAAGTATCGGTAGAAGTCAAGTTAGTAAACAATTCAAAAATAGTTGCAGTATCCTATCAGTAGTTGTGAATTGTGATGGTTATACCGATACAAAAGTGACTTCTACCGAAATAATTCATGCTCTTACCGATACTAAAAACTCCAGAGAGCTAAGAAGATTTACCTTGCAACTTCTACAGATACAAGTACTTAGACTACCGATACTACTATGAACAGAACTATCGACACTTCTTATGATACTATCGATACAATGCAAGTCAGTAACCCAACTCTCTCTTACCCTGTACTTCTACCGAAACAAGTATACAGATTTCAAATATTCACACAAGTTCTCAAGTTTAACAAACATTCTTCATTATAAAATCACATCAAACAATAGAAACAACTTAAGTGATCATGAATTCACATGCCTTTACATTTCAATGCATAATGCCTACTCCTAATGTTAAGCACAACATACAAAATATGTTCAACATTCAACTACAAGTTTCAACAAAGAACCATACAACCCAAAATCAAGTATTATACAAAATAACATCCTCCTAATACATGCCATATAACCAAGTGATGTAAATACTATCGAATGAGCTCCTGAGATAGTGTGATTTCTTCGAGATGATCCGATCTTCAAGCAGCAAAATAGAATATACAAAACAACAACAAAGTTCACAAGTAAGCTTTCATAGCTTAGCAAGTTTGTAGAGTTTAATAAGTTACCGAATAACATGTGTTGTACAATTTGTAAACCAATCGAACCAGAACAGAACTGTACTTCAGTAATCTATAATCAGATTTCATCCATTTTGACCAATGTCATTTCTGTTAGCAATATACGATGCTGCTTACACTAAGCTGATGAGGACTCGCAACATATGCGGTACCTCAGCCATCGATACGGTATTTGTACATATAACTGTTCCCTAATGATGCTACTCACACTAAGCTGACGAGAATATGCAAATCAAGCATAAATCTTAGCCATCGTAGGGCTTATAATCCATTCTTGGATTCATGTCACTTTTATTTGACTCACGATGCTGTAGAAAATCCGCAACAAATGCTGGATCTCAGCCATCGAAACGGTTTCAATCTTCAGCTCAAGGCTTGATAATTCTTCCTTTCTTTGTTCTCATCTTTCTCATTTCCAACCATCGTTTCCCATTTGCAACAATTATAGAGAATATATTAATGTGCAATTTACAAAAGAATTTAACATTACGAACTTACCGGACTTAATTACAGTTACAGATAGGCTCTAGGAACTATTCTGCTAATTTCTCTTTTTCTCGATCTGTGGCACGATCGTAATCTAACCCAATAAATCATCCAAATTCCTCATTAGATCATGTAATTAAATCATTTAATACAGTTTGGTCCTTTTTGGGAAATTTATGAATTTACCCCTAACATTTTACTTTAATTCAATTTAATCCTTAAATACAAAACATGCAAAATAACCATTTTCTTTTCAAACCTATACCAGTCGAACATCAACGGGTATATGTTCACACCTTACAAGCAATTATTTCATACCAAATACATGTAATTTCATCACTTTAACATTTTAGTCTTTAAACCTTAATTTCACCAAAATCACTTTACAAAAAGATCCAACCTAAACATCAAGCACTCAAATCCATCAAAAACTTCCAAGAACAAGCATATTCAACAATGGTAAGATTTATAACATTTGACAGATTCACAAATTAGTTATTAGATTAGTTGGGTTAAGCTAATACGGACTCAAAAACTTAGAAATTACTAAAAACAGGTAACAATAGCTTACTTAAATCAAAGCTCAAAGCTTATAATGTAAACCCTAGCTTCCCCCCTTGTTCTTGCCGAAGAAGATGATGAAAATACAAGAAAATATATTATTTTCTTCTTTAATTTCACTTTTATATCCAATGACAATTTTGTAATTATTTAGACTTTCATAATTAACTTTATTAATCACTTAGTTAACCTTTAATTAATCCTATTTATTATCAATATAACTCATGATAATCCACCCACTAAAATACTTTTGGTTATTTTGTTCATTTGGTCCTTTTAATTAACCAACTCAACCTTTGCACCTTTTATGATTTAATTCTTTCTACTCAATTAACTATCTAAATGTTAAAAATTTCATAACCAAATTTTTATATGATGCTAATGACATCGTAAAATTAAAATAAATAAATTTATGACTCGACTCGTCGGATTTGTGATCCTGAAATCACTATTTCTGACACCACTGAAAATCGGGCTGTTACATAACATATTTGAGGGTGATAATTGCTTTTTTGTATGTAAAATGGTATGAAACATTTTTTTGCCTCTATATTCCCACCAATGTGGCAATCGAATTCTAAATGATTTTTGACTTTGATGTCACTGATGCCACATATAAATTGGCATCCTTCAAGCATTTTTCAATACAAGGATTGAGCTTCAAAAAATGAGTTGGAGATTTCACCATATTGATGACGTAGTTGAAACTGTGTATTGGCATATCTCCCCGAAAAATAAGTACAAAAGAAAAAGTTTCTTTTTTTCCTTGAGAGTTTAAGAGCTTAAGAGTTTTGGAAGATTTTGGGAGAGAAGAAAGGATGTATGGATAGGTTTTTATAGGTGGAAGTTGCAAACCATGCGAGTTGACTTCTATGGTCTTAAATTCAATCGGTTTGACTAACGATTAAATAAATACATCCTAACACTAAACTCGACATCTGTGAATGTCAATGTACTTGGCATGCTCTTTGCAAAACTTTTCTACTAATGTGAGATACTTATGAGTGTTGAGATACGTCTAAAAAAAGTATTCTAAAAACTTAAGTTACATAAACTTATAGTAATAATTAATATTAAAATTTATAATATAAATTCAATTAACAGAAAAAATTATCAAATGTTATGAATATTTTATTAAGTGGATGTCCATCAAGATCAATATAAGTTTGGATGAACTTTAAATTCTAGTTGTCATCAGAATCAGAGTTCTATTTCATTTATATTTTCTGTCTATAAATATAAACCTTTGAGAAGCATTGTAATAAACTTCTATTGAGCAATAAAATATGCTCTCTCTTTTGATCTCTCATTCTCTTTGTTATTTACTCCCTGTCTCTTTATTTTATAACACGTTATCAGCACGATTCTCTTTTAAGGAAGTGATTAGTAAAGTGGAAGGGAGCTTATTAAATAAGCAAGAGTCCTAGTTCACTTCTGGGAATCATGGGTCACTAAAAGTGGGAACATAGTGATGAATAAGAGAACAATGAGAGTTATCAAGATAACTCTTCAGAGGGCAAAGATAACTTATATTATCAATGTGATATGAAAGGTTTTTGACCACATATGTGTTGTATGCCCAAATATTTTATTAATATTCTTTAAGGAAGGATGTTAAAATATAGTAATGAATTCTATCATTACAAATAAAAAAATATTTATCTTATTTGGTATTGAAACAAACCAATATTATTCCAATATTTGGTTGTACAAAATTGGTCGAAAGCTCCAGAGGAGCTAATATATTAATATCTTGTGATGGTTAATCCATTAGTTTTAACAGATATTCATAATGGATCTCATATTGAGATTGTGAATGAGGAAAAAATTATATTTTATATGAATCAAAAGAGGATTGGGTTATTAATTTATATTGAATTGATTGTGATTATCTTTATGATATTCTTTTGTGATTATCTCCATTAAGGGGTTGAAGTCAAAATATTTGACTGTGAAATATCTACTTAAATTATGGAAGAAAAAATATGAGCAATAGAATATGGTAATTCTATCTAAAGCTCGTTATGATTGGATATACCTGAAGTTGCAAGTTTTTAAAACTGTGAGTATAACTTTACAGTATTCAAAATAAGTTCTCAATTAAAATTACGTGGAAAAATATTACTGATGAGAACCTTGCAAGAGAGAACTTATTTAGTTTTTCATGATTCAAATGTGCTCCTACAATAGCAATATCATAAAAAAAAAATTTACTTATGGTTGAATAAAAGTTTTTAATCACGAAACCTAACCATTCCTTGAAGAGAATGTAACATTATGTGATAAATCCAAAGGATATAATCTTTGACATGGATGTAGTAAATTGGACTAAAATAATAGTCATGAGGGATGATCGTGATAATTTTTCTCACCACCAAAAGTGGAAAAATGAAGAAAGTAAGAAAATACCAAGAATTTCCAAGAACTTTTTAAGAAAAAAGATAACTTATGTATAAAAAGGTCATTGGTTATGTTCCTGTTGTACACTTGGAAAATAAGATCCACTCTCAAAGTTTGCTATTAATAAATGCCTGCATTTGAAGATTTTGGCATATTCTCTGAAGTGAATATTGCATATAATTATTTGGAAATTATATTATATGACTTGATGTCATTATAAACTTCAAATTGATTTAGACATTTCCAGTAGTAAATGTCACAATGGTACTTGTATATGGATACAAAGTGAAAGAAATGATGGTAAGATTATCAATTTATTACAATTTAGTTCAAATTGAAACGAATGTTAAAGTAAACCAGAAGTTTACTGGTACAAATATATTTACTACTTGGCATGACCAGTTAGACCATCCTGGATCATATATAATGTGAAAATTAATTGAGAATTCATATGGACATTCATTAAAGAACCAAAAGACTCTTTAATTTAAAGAATTCTCATTTGTTGGTTGTTCTCAATGAAAATTGGTTGTTAAAAACTCACTAGCTAAAGTTGAGATTTAATGTCTTGCATTTCTGAAATGAATATGAGCCTATTAATCCACCATGTTGATGGTTTTGATATTTTATGATTTTGGTAGATGCATCTACAAAATTAACACATTTGTGTTATCAACTTGCAACTTGTCGTTTGCAAGATTGTTTGAATAATTAATTTCAGATCATGCAATTAAGACAATTTATCTTGCTAATATTGATGAGTTTATATCTCAGTCTTTTATTGATTGAGTCTGAAAAACTTTGGTAAAAGTTTATTATTTATGCGCATAATGGTTTAGAGAAATTATTGATTGTATGCCTTTGATTATTACTTATGAGAATTGAGCTTTCTCTTTCAACATAGGATTATGTTGATTTACGTGTAGTATGCATCAAGCCAATAAGTTTTAAGTACTCCCCATTGCAATTGATTTTAGGTTAAAAGCTAAATATTTCTCATCTTTGAATTTTTGTATGTGTGTATATGTTCCAATTGCTCCACCATAACGCACAAAAATGAGTGAATCTTCAACGAAAGTTGGAAATATATATTAATTATGTGTCTCCTTTTATTATGATATATTAAATGTATTAGAGATTCAATAATGACATGATTGTGATTACTATTTTGATTTGATAGTTTTCTTGACATTAGGGGGAGAGAACTAATAACTTGTAAGGAGTTAAAGGGAGAGTAATTTGAACCAAAAGTTCAATAAGGATAACTCATTAAAGTTTCAAATATGGAAATTTTCATAGAAGGAAAAAATCTAGATGGTCATATAGTGAAAGCGGGTGCTCTAGAAAAGACCCAAGACATAACTAATAAGAAGAGATTCAGGTACCTGAAATTGAAGATTAAAATAGTGAAAATAAGAGATCTCGATAAGTTATGTCAATTTGAGAAAATGTCGAACCAATAATAAAAGTGGTCGACAATGGTTTTTGCATGCAATATTTTTGTGGAAATAATAAAATAAAAGAAGGATGTTGAATAAATCTATTGGGAAATAGAGATATGGAATAA
Organism: Gossypioides kirkii; assembly: GCA_005610355.1. Classification (NCBI taxonomy): domain Eukaryota; kingdom Viridiplantae; phylum Streptophyta; class Magnoliopsida; order Malvales; family Malvaceae; genus Gossypioides; species Gossypioides kirkii. Next base: position 30,775,885 of record CP032246.1, on the reverse strand, counting down.
ATTGGCCAAAATAGAAAGACGCAACTCAAATGCAATTAAATTTGTGGAGTTTTTGGATTAACAGTTCAAAAATCTAAAGGTATAAAGCCAGTGAGGGTACAAATGAAGTAGTTTTGCAAAGATGAAATAAAAATATGAAGTTTTTCGCTAAGTCTTGGCATTGATTATGAGAAAATATAATATTCTTTTTGTGGTGGATGCAATAACCTTTAGATATATTATTAAACTAGCAGTTCATACTTGCGTCTCATAGTTGTTGTTACAACCTTTTGTGAATCAATATATAGTAAAATTGATATTAAAATCCTTGAAGGATTTGGTATGCCAGAAGGATATTGAAATTATCGGGAAATTGTTCATTTATATGAATTGAAATAATTGAACATGTGATAAATTTGACTTAGTCAATAGTAGTTAAAGGAGAATTATAAAATAATCCAAAATACCTATTTGGGTTTTTATAGAAGGATTATGATTAAAGTCTATTGAAACACTTGAAGAGATCAAAATATATTTCCCCCAATTTTTCCCTTTCATGATTTTTAAAAAATGGTGATATAAATGCTTAACAGATATATTCAAATAGTAATTTGAAATATTAGTATTCAAGATTGAATACGTAGAATATGAGATATTATGTGATGTTTTTATGAGGGGGAGTAAGTACGCGTTGTATTCTTTTTCTCTTAACCGATGTTTTGTCTCATTGGGTTTTTTTGATAAGGTTTTTAATGAGGCAACATGTTATGTGTATTATAGATATGTGTACTCTTTTTCTTTCACTAGGAAATTTTTTTCCTATAGGGTTTTTATCTTAGTAAAAGTTTTAACGAGACACATTATCTACCAATGGACATCCAAGGGAGAGTGTTATGAATATTTTATTAAGTGGATGTCCATCAAGATCAAGATAAGTTTGGATGAACTTTAAATTTTAGTAATCATTAGAATCAAAGTTATATTTCATTTATACTTTCTAAATCTATAAATATAGACATTTGAAAAGCATTATAATACAATTCTATTGAAGAATAAAATACGCTTTCTTTTTTACTCTGTCATTCTCTTTATTATTTACTCTCTGTCTCTTTATTTTATAACCTCAAATAAAAAATTTAAAATCCAACATCAATATTACAAAATAATGTTGTTAATAGAATAAAGATAAATAATACATAAATTCTAAAATCTCCGTCCTTCATCATCCTTTACAGCAGGAAAAGTAAAAATGCAAGCTTTGCAGATTTCAACTCCATTATCCTCAACCTCTGCTTAAACATTCGGCCACCACCCCACCCATACCCAAAGACGGCGGTTTTCTTTTCCGCCAAAAGCACCTGTACCTCCAATCTTTAAACATCAATCCCCACAAAGCTCTCAACTTAAACCCTTCCCTCCGTTTCACCCCACTTTCCTCTCTCCTTTCCCTCGAACGCTCCCTCTCTTCCGTCGGCCTCTCTCGCCCTTCAATCGGCCGTATCCTCGACATGTGCCCCCTCCTCCTTACCTCCGACCCTCTCCCTCCCATTAACTTCCGCTTCCACGAAGTCCCCATCCCTTTCCCTCATCTCCCTCTCTCCCTCACCCGTTGCCCTCGCCTCTTAGTCTCCTCCGTCCCCACCCAACGCCGCCCAAATCTCCGTTTCCTTACTTCCCTCGGCCTCGTCCTGAATTCCCATACTACCCTTCTCTTAGTTTCCGACGTGGAAAACACCTTGAAACCCAAAATTAACTTCCTTCAATCTCTGGGTTTTGACGAGCTGGAGGTGAACCGGATGGTGGTGAGATCACCCGGGCTGTTGACTTTGAGTGTGGAGAATAATATGAGACCTAAAGCTGAGTTTTTCTTGGAGGAAATGGAAGGTGACTTGGATGAATTGAAAAGATTTCCTCAGTATTTTTCGTTAGTTTAGAGAAAAAAATTAAGCCGAGGCATAGAACTTTTGTGGAATATGGGTTCAAATTGCCATTGTCAAAGATGTTAAAGATTAACGATGGAGAATTTAATGCAAGATTGATTGAGATGCGTTTGCAAAGACTTCATAAGAGATAGCTTTTTCTTGTTCTTTTTTATAGGTTTTATCTGTTCCTTTATTTTTTATTCAATTTTGAGCAATTGTTGATATTTACTAGGTTTCCCATTGAAGAATGTATATTTGTAATATAGTGACTTTAATTTTAAGCAGCCATGTGCAATTTAAAGATATTTCAGTCATTTGCTGATATGTGGTCTTTTTACTTTGTTTATGGTACACTGTCTATCACTCTTGTATCTTGTAGAGATTGCTCAGCCTAATATGTCCTAGGTCCCTTGGAATTTGAAATCCAAAATGAGATTGAAATGGTGGTTTACTTTGGTTCCAAAGGAGAAGCATATTGAAATACAGTTGCCATTTAGGAGACTGAAGTTTTTAATTTGTTTCAATGGGGTGCCAGATTTCTGATATTTACTACTCTATGTTTTATAAACACAATGGTTTTGAGTCTCACAGGGTTCTCAAAATTCTACTTTGATAATTTCCTTATCTTTTTTTATGCTCCGTCTCTTTAAATTTCACTGTTACTTAATCTTTGTTTAATGATGTTGTTAATATGGTTGAAGCTAGCTATTAACACATTGTTGGTTTACCAAGCTATAAAAAGTGTGAGCTTAGAGATAAGTATGGCTAATTGTTTGGTTTCTGCTTCTTCATTTTCTCATTGCTTGGAATTTTGGTTCGTACCATTGCAGTTCTTTCAATTATATATTTCAATAGCATTGAATCTGTTTGTGGTAAGGTGGCTTATGCTTTAATTTATCAACTTGAGGAATTTGGCCTGCTGGAAATGCTAGAATGCTCTGCTATGAAGTGGTTACAAGGAAGCAATTTAGCTAAAATACAGTTTGTGAATAGGGTGAAATGGATTAAAAGTGCTGCTAATTATTTTCTGAAGTCTACAGTATCATGCTTGATACGATCATAACAAATCAGGATTTGCCTGTGGTTGTTACCCTCCAGTGGAAGATCAATGTTCACAGTTTAGTTGTCCCCTCTCCTCTTGGCCTTGTTCATGTTCAGTAAAAACACCAAGGTACGGAGTTCTACAACTGCACAATCAACAATTATCTCGAAATCGTTTTAGCTGTTGTTGATTGTGCAGTTACAGAACTCAATACCTTGGCGCCTTGCCATATGATGGTTGTGATGTCCTTTAACACAAGGCATTTCGGAAAGTTGAATTTGAACAACCAGCCATGTCATTTTGAGTGTTAATAAACAACTAGATACTGTATAAAACTTATAACAACATAAGTTGTCATGATATATGTTGTCTTTAAAGCTTTCTGCCATTAATATAACTGACTTGGCATCCATGAAAACTTACCATTTCTATTTGGAGTGTTTGGATCTGTGATCTTTCTTGTTTCAGGAGAATCTTTGTATTGTTGAAATAGACATCGTATTGCTTCATACTGCCTTGGTCGATAATAGAAGCAAAATTCATACAATTTAATCACTTTGAGTTTACCAAGATTGCTAGGTGAATGTTGGAAGTGACAATCAATGTTCCATGAGGACTAACCACTCTGTACTACAAAAAGTTGAGGGCCTCATCGATAATTGCCTAATTGGCCCTTTTAAGGGCAACATTTGTTCATAGTACATAAACTGAGTGATGCCTTGTGGAAGGGAAACATTAAAAGTTTGCAGAGAAAATAATGGTTAATTGTTTGGGTAGGTTTAGAATCCATTATTCTACAGCTAAAATTGCATTAATTTCTCCATGGAGAATGGTAAGTATCACAGCACCATGCTGTCTAGGCGTAGGAGAGCAGTTTTATTAGTTTTGACCCCACATTTCCTTGCAGAGGAAAGATGAACGTCGACCCATATCACTGGTCTTTTGGTTTGTCAAGGCTGTGTTTTGGTGCATAATTTCTCCAATTATTAACTTCACCTTGCATTTCCTTATGTTTGGTTTCTTTCTTAATAAAGGATTCTAACACATATCCTTGTCATATATGGTATATAGTCATTCCATGTCCATTTCTGAAAGTTATACATCGGAAAGGAAGGAAGCAATGGGCACAACACACAAGCCTTTGTTGTAGAGTGTCGAAAGGATCATGAACCGTTGGGCCTGCTTTGTTTGTTTGGAACAGCACCATGGAGGGTCTACGCACGTGGCGGATAGCTACACTCGCTTGTTCCTCTTTGCTCAGATATATATATATATATATATATATATATATATAGAGAGAGAGAGAGAGAGAGAGAGAGAGAGAGAGAGAAAAGATAATAGACTTTAAACACAGTAGCAGAGAAGCTATGTAACATAAACTATCGGGTACAAACAATTCTTCCATGTTAGTAAAGCTGTCCCTCTTTGCCCCAATCAGTGAAAGAAGATCTCAAACAAAATCAGCCACCCCCGTATACAAAGTTACTTGACTTGCTGCTGCCCCTGCCCCCCATTGGCTATTTCTTTACTGTGCCTCTTGGGTTTACTTTTCCCTTGGTGCTGATTATTATTCAAGTTGGTGCAGGGGGAAAGTTGTGGGTCTTTTTCAAAAGAACATACCATCCATTTACTATGAATTTTGATCTCTCATCTTTACATTAAGCTTATACTATAAAAAATTAACACGAAGAAAACGTAAATAAACCCAACTTGTCAAATCCACAGACTTTTCAGTGTATTAAAGCCCCGTTCACACCCCTTCCCTGCCATCCCTATCGCGCTGACTTCAGCCTTTCATCTACTTTCTTGGTATTTGGTTGGAGATATGTAACTTCATCACCCGAACAACTATGGTATAAAACTAGTACTAAAGTATTTCACTCTGTTTGGTAACTGCTTTTCTGTAGGCTCCATTTTATGGTTCTGCTATTACACGGTAGAATCCTGCTAAAACCCAAATGCAATCCAATTATCCAAAACAAGGATCTTGCAAAATGCAGTCAAATTCATTTCGCTTGATTCTTTGGCATTTTGCATCTTCTACTTCCATGTTGTTTGAAGCTGAATACATTCACATACACATGCATATATGTGCTATGATTCTAGGCTTTATTGTCAATTTATGCCAACAATCGTGGCAGAAAAAATTTGACCAGAGGCTGGACTAATTAAGAAGATATGAAACCAATATTGCTTTAATGAATCTTCCTCTACCTTGTTCTTTTCTTTATCCCTTGTCCAGTAAGAGAAGCATTTATGTGGTGCAGGTATGCATCCCTCGCTCATCTTTAACAACATAGGTCTTCAGAAGTTACTGCTATCCCATGCAAACTCGGGCCTTGCCTTGCTCTTGGAAATGGTCTCCAAAATCATCTTAGCATCAATTTAATGTTGTTGTTGCAGTGGAGAAATGTTTTAAACATTGATTAGAATATGATTTTTCAACTTTTAAAACTCTTATTTTATCATTTGATTTTTAACATTAATGAATTTTTCCTGCTCTGCCTATGATTTTTCCCATAAAATCTGTATGTTTTATTTTTTTTTCTTATTATTTTGTGATCGTTCTATTGCCATTATCGACGTTTATTATAACATCTTCCATAGTCATTTTATTTTTTAATGTACCGCTGCCGCTACACCTGATTTTAACGTATCACTATAGTATTCAATCTTACAACTATAATAACAAATCTCACTACTATAACTAGTTGTAATATGAAGCTGATGAAAATGAATCCTAAGAAATTATGTTTAACAGTCCATTGTGATGTTGGTAAAGAGGAAAAAGAAAACAGAAGAACCCAAGACAGGTTGTAGTTTACTAAAGAATATTTTAATAAACAAAATCATTTGGCACTCCAATGCGACAAGAATCTCTTTTCAGCTTATGTTCAGAAAGTGTGGGTTAAGGTGGCAAAATCCTGTTTTAAGTAGGAGGGGTCACTTAATATGCTGCCTAGTAAGTAGTTGTAGAAACCTCCAAACCCAAAGGTTAAGGCATTGGGGAAGTAAGTCACATCTTCCACATTCACAAGTATAGGCAAAGTATCCCAAGGTGCTGTAACTGCTGTTGAGCCCTCAGACAAATTTAACTGACTTCCATGCTTGATATCCAACAAAGTCTTTTTCTATTTTTCATCTCTCTAAATTAAACTCACAAGCTAATATCTACAGATTGGATTTGTCTTGTTCTTGGGGGTTATGGGGTACCCCTTGAGGAACAGTATTGCTCTTCATATGGCTCCAAGGGAACAGTCCCAACAGAATCTTAAGGATCAGCCCTACAGTTTATATGGTGGGTCATCCATATCACTAATTGTGACCTACTTTCTTTTCATGCATTGTGGATGCATGCAGACTTATATATACACATTAAATTGATTAGCCAAGGCTCTTTCCAAATCTTGCGTTGTATGGGTCATTCCAAAACATGTCTCGTCACTTCATGTTCGGTATTAACCAACTGAAGCACATGTGCTTGGTGTTGATGTGGGAGCCCTTCACTATGTAAGCAATGCTGAGGCTCTCCAGTTCCCACACCTTGCTTCTATATACTTTATCCAACAGGTTTTGCTTTCTGGTTTGTCAATTCAACGACATCTTCATCGAAAGTTCCACACCCTCGAGTTTCATAAATTTAGACCTTTATGCAGGCAATGAGCTTTGAAACTTCGCATTGAATTAGTCCATTGATGGAGCGTTATATCCTTAAATTGAATGGTCAAGCTTAAATCTACATGACCAAGCATTTATGGACATGGGCATCCATCATCACGTGATGAAGGATTGGTTTTGCTGACGCTTGGGTGAAGATATGAGGGTAAAACAAATCCCTGTACATTTACCAAATTATCATGCTGTGACGTAATGTATAAATTCAGTGGCATTAAGTTGAACAAAGATCATACTGAACAAGGACCTCATTCATAATGGTATCGTAGTGTATATCACTATATACTAGGTATTTAGACAACGCGTTGGACATCACGACAGTAGAAATGGGGGCAACCCCATTCACACCGAAACCTCTTTTTTCTGCCATTAGAGGGATCCATGCAAATTGCAAAAGTTGGTGTAAACACGTGCAAAAGCAGGGACCACAATTGCAAATACAACGCAGAGAAGAAAGTGGTAGAACTTAGCAGAAGAAAACAAGAAAGCTCAGTGATAGCTTTGATTTTGGGCAGAGATCATATCCCAGAATTGCTGCTGATTTTGCTGATGATGATCACCCAATAGCCTTATCTCTCTCTATATAAATGCACGATGATATCAATATATTATTCTCGAAATATACTGCAAAAGTATTTCTACCTGCCACTGTTTTACTACTACAATAATTGATGGTGTTTGAACAGTCGGAGACCGAGTGATACTTTGTCCTTTTGGCTTTTACCTGAAAAACATAACAACTATGTCCTTTTCCCTTCTGAAAAACATAAATATGGAGGAATTTGCAGTTTAAAAAATATCTATTTATACACTTGTTTATTTATTCAACATTTTTTTTAAAGAATAACGTTAGAGATATTTTTTTTTGAATTATAAGAGGAAGTCAAAGTTCTAACAACAACGCGATTAATGTGATTTGAATTCAGGTCATACTTGTAGTGATGAACATTTTAACCATCAAGCTAATACACGAGAATTCTCTCGCTTTTCTCATTTTAGTCAAAAAATTTTAGCCCACTTAATTATTTAATGTTATTAATATTCTCAATTTAGTTTTTGGTGGTTGAAAAATAACTATTGGGATATTTAATCAATTATATGTTATCATTGTCATATAATGATGTCATCACAATATCATTTAAACAACCTTAAAAAAATTTTAATAATAAAAAATTAGAAAAAAATAATCAAATTTAATATAAAATATAAAAAAACAATAAAAGATAGTAAACAACTTTAAAAATAATCAAATTTTTAATATTTTTAAAATTTTATAAATAATAGTTACTAGAGTTTGAACATGATATCATTGTCTCTTGGAAGAATATCACCTATGATAATTGTTTTATAATTCAATCGGAATTTATAATTGGTAGAGTTTTTTTTTAAATCATTTAAATAATAAAAAATAATGTTATTTCAACTAAATAATTTATCACCTAAAAAAATTTGTTAATAATAAATTTCAATTGATTGAATTATAAAATATTATGGTAACTGATATCTTTTCAAGAGACAATTATCTCATGTTCAAGCTCTACTAAATGTGATTTATGGGAGACTTGATTTTAAAAAAGTTGAGTGTTCTTTCTTAGTTTCCTAGAGAAATAGTGATTGCTGTGGTTGGGATAGAGTAAGGAGGCAACTTTTTTTAGCAAATGGAAAGGGACGATATCTCTTTATTGGAGGAAGAGCTTGTTTAGTTGAGGGAGGAGAGTTCGTTAGTGGTTCCATGTGAAAACTCGACGCTTCTATGTACGGTATGGACTAAAAAAAATCTTATAATCCAAATAGTTTTCGTGCACAACTTATGAGTATTTGGAAAACACGGAAAAAATTCGAAATCCAAGGGGTAGGACAAAATTTGTTTCTAATTTCGTTTGAACATGAGGATGATTTGGAGATGGTTATGGAGGGGCGACCTTGGTTGTTTCGTAAAAAGTTGATTATTTTCGCTCGCTTATCACAAGAAAGATTTGATGCATGCTATTGGGTCCACTTTTGGAGGAGTGAGTAGATAATCAAGGGGATTCGTGATGTGAGCATGAATAGTGCGAGCATGGACATTGCGAGCATCGATGTTGCTAGCACTAATGCTGCAAGCACTAATGTCATGAACACTGAAGTTACGAGCATAGATGAAGGACAAGCCTCGCACGATCCAATCGAGCTACTTAGAGGATCAATCACTCACGCACAAGCTAAGAAGTTCAAAGAAGCTATCACGGGTTTAATTAAACGAGTTTGGGAAAACACTTCACGCATTCCATACATTTCACACAACTCGTGCACTTCTTGCAACACATGCATTCCATGTAATGTGCTGCATATAAAACTTTAATTATTAAGTTAATTAAATAGTTGGAGATAATGTTTTAACCATTTAGTTATTTTAGTTTAAGCTTTAATTATGTCTTATGTTTAATGTGTCTTAGGGACATAAATGGTCGGCCAACACAAGCTTAATTGTACCTCCCAACATTTAAAGAGCTGAAAAGCAACTTCCCAAGAGGTATTTCTTGAATAGTAAAAGGAAAGTTTTTTCACTCAAATAGCCCCAAAAAATAATTAATTACATAAACGACATTTCTTAAAAAAATTCACCTAAATGACCTAAAATGAACAGTGCAAATTGGTTTTAGCCAACAAATGACCGGCACCCCCTCAAAATTATACCCCATCATTGTTTGACTTGTGTGTCAGCCATTAAAAATGACATTTTTTTGGGTTTTGGCCATGTGATGATCGACACTGGGATATTTTTTGACCTCATATTATATTGGTATACAAATATACCGATTTTTGAAAAAAAAATTTGGATGTTGGCCACCTAATGGTTGGCATCACCTTTTTCAGTACCCCAGAAAATTTTTTTAACTGGTATTTTGGCTTATAAATGGCTGACACCACATTTTTCGGAACCCAAAATTTTTTTTTCTTGGTATTTTGGCCTATAGATGGCTTGTACCACTTTTTTCAATACCCAAGAAAAAAAAGTTTTGTTGGTTTTTAGCCTATAGATGGTCAGCACCAACTTTTTTCGAAGCCTAAAATTTTTTTTCCTCGTATTTTGGCCTTTAGATGGTCAGCACCAACTTTATCAATTATTTTTTTTTCATTTTGGCCTATAGATGGCCTGTACTAACTTTATCAAATATAAACAAATTATTATTATTTGGTTTTGAGACACTGATATATTTAATTTAAAAGTAGAATTTGAAAAAATAATATATATTTAATTTAAGAATTAATATATATTTAAAAAATGAAAAAAAAGTTGATTGAATAACACAAACCTATGTCAGGCCTGCAACTGCAGGCCATGGCCATGCAATGGTTGGGATTAGGCCTGCAAAAGTAAGCCATTGCCAAGCAATGGTCGAGAATAAATCCTCTCAGGTTTCAACCATTGCTTGCCTAATTTCAATACCCTCCACCAAATCAAAGTTTTACCACTTTCCTTTTATAATTTATTAAATCAACACCTCAAATCTTTTAATATTATAATAATGGATTTATTTTATTGATTAATGTTAAATCAACAAAAAATATAATTTCATAAACAAAGACTCCAAGATTTCCTTTTTCGTTTTTTTAAAACTATTAATTGTTGTTTTAATAGAAAAAAACTTCATTAATTTCGATCGGGAACTCACGCGACTTGTAGTCATCCTACGAGGACAACTCATATCAATTCTTGCTGACTCCAAGTTCAATTGGATGTGCAGAAACCATTAAGGACAGGGATTTTTGTTTTGGCCGGTAATCAAGAGAAAGTTTGGTTATCCTTCAAATATGAGCATCTACCACACTTTTATTTTGGTTGTGGGTGTCTATGACATAGGATTAAGCATTTTTACGAGTGCCCCATGGAGGTAAAGGAGTTGGCGAATGATGATCTCCCTTACTTTGTGGCACTAATGGCAGAATTGAATGTGGTAGGGTAAGAGTGTCTGCAGTTTGGCTCCTTTGTAAAGAAATCGTCAATGTAACGTTCATATGTTGGTAAGGAAGATGAGGTTTTCGAGGTGGACAATAAAAGTGATTCGACCAATCTGGTAAAGTTGTGTGTGACAACGATCCAACAGGGAGAGGAGAAGTCGAAAGAAAGGAAAGTTGTGCTAGATAAAGAAACTTGTGGTTGAAGGCATGATTTTAGGGATGTGGCGGATTTAAAAATTCTTCCAATTAAAAGAGGTGATTTGCAAGCGATAGGGGTTGACAACATAATTATGAAAAAGAAAAGTCAAAATGAAAAAAAGAAGCTAGTCATAGAATTTGGGTTGGCCCAATGGAGGATAGGATGCAATGACCCAAAAAGGGTAATTGGAAAAATTTGGTTAGTTGGGGCTTAGATGAACAAAACATGGTCGATTAGGGGATGGGAAAAAGGAAATTAGAGAAGGGTATGGAGGAGTTTCGACTAGTAGACTATTATGAAGAAGGAAGAAAAAAAGGCAAAACATGAATCGCAGAATTCAAATAACTCAATACTTGTTGATGTGGAGATGATAACCCTAGAGCAAGTTCCGGCTCTTTTCCAACTAAGATCGGTGGCTACCAAGAGGCAAGTCGATCAGATACAATGAAAACCATATGTTGTAACGTTCGTGGTTTGAGGAGTCCACGGGCAGTTCGACGTCTTTGGCATATGCTGAAGTTATGTACTCCTCGAATGGTCTTCTTTATGGAGAAAAAGCTTGATGGCAAACAAATGGAATGAGTGGGAAGGCAGTGTGATTTCTTGTGTGGAATTAAAGTGGAAGCGGAAGCTTCTTGTGGGGGCCTTTGTTTAGCGTGGAAAGAGGTTGTAGTGGGGGACTCTAATGAAATCATGTTTTTAAGAAAGAAAGGGGTCTACCAAGGGAAAAGAGAAGAATGGAAATGTTTAACGAAGGTTTAAAAGAGTGTTGTCTTAAAGATGTGGGATTTTTAGGGTTGTGTTTCACTTGGGAAAGAGGGAATCTGCCAAAGAAAAATATAAAGGAGAGATTGAATACGGGCGTTGCTAATGCACAATGAATGTCGTCATATCCAAATGCACATATACGACACCTATCCCATTCGTTTTCAGATTATTGTCCTTTACTTATAAACTTAAATCACGAGCAGACATGGGAAAAGGAGTTACGGTTTAAGTTTGAGGCTTGGTGGATAATGGAGGATTCATTTGAAAGCTTCATTAAACGAGGTTGGGAGTCGACCTCAGGGACAATGTTGGATAAGATGGACAATTTAGCCAAGGAATTACAAATTTGGGCCTAGTCTATTAAAGATAGTAGAGATGGGTTAAAATGGGACCTTAATAGAAAAGTGGCACGGTTGATGGAATTGGAAGGAGATGATGATACATTGGCAACTCTTATAGACACCAAAACTCAGTTGAATTTGGAGATCGACAAAGACGAAGTTTTTTTGGAGTAGTGGGCTTGGGCTAATTGGCTTCGTTTAGGTGATAGGAATACGACATTCTATCATAAGTTTGCTTCGGCACGTAAACGAATGAATACAATTTCCTAATTGGAGCGTGAGGATGGTATGGCAGTAAGTGATATTGATGGGATGGGGGAAGTAGCTACAAGTTACTTTGAAAGTCTGTTTACATCGAATGGAGTAGAGAACCTTTCACACATCTTGTCTAGAATAGAGGTATATGTTTCCCTTAAAAATAATGTGGTTTAACGTTGAATTTTATGGCAGAAGAGATATTTGCAGCATTAAAAGAAATGGGCACAACGAAAGCGTTGAGGGTTGATGGCTTTCTAACCATGTTTTTCTAAAGGTACTGACATATTGTAGGGAAAAATGCTACAAGATATTGTTTGGGGATTTTAAACGAAGGAGATGATATTTCTCTAACTTACATTACGAATTTGGTATTGCTATCCAAAACCTCAAATCCAATGAATCTTAGTGAATTTTCGACCAATTAGCCTTTGCATAATTATTTATAAAATAATAGCTAAAGCGGTTACTAATCGACTTTAGGGGGTCATTGGAAATTGTATTGATTGCACCCAAAGTGTGTTTGTTCCTAAGTATCTTATTTACGATAATGTACTTTTAGCATACAAATTATTATATACCTTTCGACATAAGCGATGTGGGAAAAAGGATACATGGTGCTGAAGTTGGATATGAGTAAAGCTTATGATCGATTCGAATGGGGTTTTTTTAAAGGAAGTGATGGTTTGAATGAGATTTGCATAAGAATGTGTGTCTCTTATCATGAGATATATTACCTCGGTTACTTACTTAGTGAATGTAAATGGAAAATACAGAAGGGTTTTTCACCCATCTCAGGGCCTCCATCAAGGTGATCCCTTTAGTCCTTTTCTCTTTCTATTGTGTAGTGAGGGACTTTCCATTTTGATGAGGTTGACACTTACGGGAGGGTTGATGAAAGGAGCCAAAGCTAGTAGGAGGGCCCCATAAATTTCTCATTTACTGTTCACAGATGATAATATTCTGTTTGGGGAGGCATCTGATAGATGGGCAACACTTTTGAAGGAAATATTGCACGAGTACGAAATTGCTCAGGTTAGAGTGTGAATTTCCATAAATCCAAAATTTTCTTTAGCACGAATGCAGTTGAAGAGGATAAGGTTCGAGTCTCACGATTTTGGGAATGCAATTTTCATCGAACCCCCTAGAAATTTTTAGGCCTTCCTAACATTGTGGGAAGAAAAAAGAAGGCTTCATTACAAAATCTTAAATATAGGATCATAATGCAGGTTGAAGGATGGGGTACCAGATTCTTATCTCAAGGAGGAAATGAGGTATTTTTTAAGTCTGTTTTACAAGCCATTCCTACATATGCTATGACGTGTTTTATTTTACCTAAATCATTTTGTAGGGAATTAGAAAGCTTAATAGCTAAATTTTGGTGGCGAAAAGGGTGTGGATGAAGGGGACTACATTGGTGCTCTTTGGAGTAGATGTGCTGTTTAAAAGAAAGGGGTATGGGATTTCGAAGTATAAGTAAATTTAATATTACTTTGTTAGTAAAGCAGTGATGGAGGCTTATAAATTTTCCAAATTCTTTAATTGTGCTTCTCCTTAAGCTAAGTAATTTCCTAATTTTGACTTTGTTACTGCAAGTTTACGAAATATGCCATTTTACACTTGAAGGGCTTGGGTGGAGGGTGGGGTTGGATGAAAAAATATCTATTAACGAGGATGTATGGATCCTAGGGGCAGATGATTATAGATTGACGAATATTGTTCATAGTATGCATAATTGTCAAGTTGTAGATTTAATAGATGCAAATACTAGAACTTGGAAAAGGGATTTAATTGTTAATACCTTTCTAGAGGTGGATGTAGATAGGATCCTCCGGATACCCTTAGCGACGACCAAGCTTGATGATTTGCTGGTGTGGAGAGGAGAATCTTCGGGGGAGTTCTTAGTGTGCAATGCCTACAAAGTATTACAGAATTTCCCGGGTAGTCCTTGTGCTTACGCTTTACAAGCAAACTATAGGAGTTTTTATAAACAATTATAAAGCCTAAATCTACCATCTAAGATATTGATTACAGTATGGAGAATATCATAGCATTATGTTCCTGATCAAAGGAGACTAGCTGCTACTGTGTCTTATCCCCGATGCAATCGAGATGTGGAGTCCATGGAGCATACTTTTTGCGACTGTCCAATTTCAGTTGAAGTATGACCAGTGTTAGGTTTTACTCACTTTCAGAATAGAGTGGAATTATATTTCTTTCACTGGCTCACTTAGATTTTTTAAAACTATTCGATCCAACAGAGGCATTTGGTTGGTATTGTGCTTTGGGCTTTCTGGGGGGACAGAAATGCAAGAATTCATGAAAGGAAGGTTAGTACATGTTCAGATATTGCCAGATTTGTTAACTAATACTATATTTAGATTGAGGAAATGAACAAAAGGAAACTTACGTATGCTCAATCTACGACAAAGTGGAAGAGTCCTTCTGGGTCAGTTATTAAAATAAATTTTGACAGCGCTTTTGATACTCACGGGTTTAGATCGACATAGGGATTATAGCACAGAATATGGAAGGTTAGGTGTTGTTTTCGTGCTCAATTATACAAGATTGGATTTTGTTGAGTTGCATCGCCGAAACAATCGCATGTCTCCGAGCAGTGCAAATAGGCATGGATATGGATTAGCAGGAGATTAAAGTGGAAGGAGATGCATTAGTTATAATTAAAAACTGTCAATCTAATGGCCTAGATAAATCCCAAATTGGAGCATATATTCATGATATTAAGAAGCTTAAAGATAGTTTCCAGCGTAATAAATTCTTGTATACCCCGAGATCGACGAATGGATTAGCACGTGCTCTAGCAATAGAAACGCTTTAAAGAAATGAGGTAATTTACCTGATGAGGAGTATTCCAGAGTTTGCGAGGCAACTATTGACTTCGGAGCGACCGAGATAACTAGATTGAGCCTTCGATGTGAGAAGGAAGGAAGAAACAAGGAGAATCAAAGAGTAAATGAAAAGTTTTGTTCAATGAAACTCTTTGATTTTTGCAACCATCTGCTGAGGTAATGAATGAAGTCTTGGGACGGGTGTAAATGGCATTTGATTAGGCAATTTTTAGGTAGGATTCTGGAATGTTCTTATCAGATTTTACATTTATGTTAGGCTTTTTAAGGCATGTTGTTTAGTTTGTTTGGTTTTGCTTATGGTCTGTGTGTTTTGAATTTTTATTGTTGTTTCAGTTTGTAGTGATTTAATAATATGACCCGATCTGATTTATCTAAAAATATGTGATTTATAAAGTTTTAAAAATATTAATATTTCTAATATCTTTTAAAAGAATTTAGTAATTTTTTTTATTTTTTTAATTTTATACTTTTGTTAAAAATATCTCTTTAATCCCTCTTGATTTCAAATTGAGCAAATTAGTCCCTCTAAAAAAATGGAGCAATTTAATCACTATCAATTTCGAAAGTGAGGAACTAAGCATAATTAATCAGTATGTTAATGTCTTTCATTAATTGTACATATTTTTATTGATATAATAACAAATTTAGCTTTCAATGTTTATATATTTTGTCATTTTAGCCTTAATTCTAAAAATTTCAACAAAATCAACCTCAACACTTACACATTTACACAAATGTTATGGGATAAATTTCTTAAATTAAGACCAATTTGATAGAATGTGTAAATTTTGAGTGCTAAATTTATTAGTATACCAATCAAAATCATGTACAATTGATGCAAAACATTAATGTTGTGATTAATTATCCGTAATTGCTCACTTTCGAAATTGATAGGGACTAAATTACTTAGATTTTTTTGAGAGGGAACAGTTTGCTCAATTTTGAAATTAAAAGGGACTGAAGGGATCTTCTTCTTTTTTTACCTTTTTTTCTATTTTTTTTAATAATTTTAATAATTTTTTTGTAAAGTTGTTTCACTTTGAAGATTTTAAAAGTTTTTCGGATGATGTCATAATGACGTCATTATATGACATGTGGTAGCATATGTTTGATGAGATATCCCAATCGGGGTTTTTAACTTCTAAATGACTAAATATAGAATATCTAATAGCGTTAAGGGCTAAACTAGAAACATCTGGTAACGTTAGGGATTTCAGATGATTATGAAGTGGTTTAGTTTGGTTTGATTTGGTGTTGCTATGTTTGTGAAAAATGTTAGATTGGAAGCTTAAGAAATGGTTAAATGAATCTTTAGACATGTTTTTGAATGGTTTTGTACAGGATATAAGTGTTCATTCGTGCACCAATTGATAATTGGTTTGGCTTGACATGGAATAGGTATCAAATGGCCTAAACTCTACCAAAACAAAGTCCATGTCGAGACAAGAAACTCTTCACATCACAATGTCGACTCAACGATTTGTGATGTTCGAACGTTGGGTGGCCAGAAGTCGCAACGTAGCAAATTGTTTGGCAACGTCACGATGTTGTCCCTGGATTTTTAAAACTTTGCAATTTGGTTCGAATTCATGATCAGGTCAATATAAGAGCTTTCATAAGCTTAATTAAAGCTCGGATTTAGTCATGAATCGTATTATGAATGTGCTTAAGTTATAAATGTTTGTTTAATTGATTTAATTACTGTGTTTTTATCGGTAGTTATTCCAGCAACGATTGTAACATCTCGTGACTTGGACCCGATGATCGAGTCAGGCGAAAGGTGTTACAAATTATGTTAAACAATCATTTTCGAGTCTTATACGAGCTTACAAAAGCTCTTTTGCCAACTGGTGCACGAAACGAGACTAAATTACAAAGTTTTAGAAGTTTAGGGCTGACTTCGTGACATCATCACTTACATGTCGTGATGTTGCCGAAACAATATGTAATGTCACGACCTCGATCCATTTGACGTTGCGATGTCACATACTGTCGATCGACTTTGCAATGAGAGAGGTTGGTCGTGGAGACATGGCCCTTGTTTTTAGCAAAAATGAACCATTTTGTCCCAAATCAAAGCATGCACACCAACCTATTTTATTCAAACCATATTATACCATCATCTTTAAAAGATATTCATGTCATTTCATGCCAACTGGTCACCAAATGAATTCTAAACTTAATCTAAAACTATCATGATCTCAACCTATTTGAAACCAAACCATGACATTTCATACATTCAAATATAAACTTCAACTATGCCAAATCTACCAAAATATGCCTTTCACTTCATTACATTCAAATTTGCACATAATACCTATGTGATCCTTAAATAGACCAAAGAAAATCACATACCAAATGCACAACTCAATCAAATCCTCATACATACCATTTCAATGGATACTTCAACTTAACTATGTCATACCGCATTGAATTATGCCATTTCACTTTAGTTATAAGCACCTATGCACATAAACACATCAAAAGCTTATAGATCATCACATATTTATACATAAAAAATATATAAATCCAACACCATATATAAATAAAAAAATCAACTAACACGTTATAGGTAATGGTTAAGACAAATTTTCCAAAAAGTAAACACATTCACATACTAATATGCACAACACATCACTTATATACATGTCATAACCCTAGACTCAAAATGATCGTATAACTACCGATTCAATGATAGTGTAAGCTTCAGGATGATTCGGCTTGACATGTTTCACAAGGTGACGATCTACAAAGAAAAAGGAAAACAAACAAGGTAAGCATATAAAATGTTTAGTAAGTTCACAGGTATTGAACAAAATTTACCTTATCTTTTATCTAAATATAATAAGCTACCTTAACTTGGCATAGTATGGCTAGGCATGACAAATCAAAACACAAACAATGTGAGCATTATCTTATAATCAAACCATATGATACGACAAGTACTCAACATGCCAATTCATGTCATTTTGTATAAATAATCTCAAACTCAATCAATCAAGGGATAACATATTCACATACATGTCCAAGACTATTACAATACATTTTTCATACTTAATTCAATATTTTCTTTTTGAACAACAAGTTCATTTCATCCCATTTCAATTTCTCATTTCCACCTTAATTGTTTTGTCCAATGAACTCTAGTAAATAGAATCAGATAAACAGGTATCTACACCACATCAGTTGCTCGTTCGAGCTGAATATAAACATGTCAAGTTACCCGTTCGGGCTAAACCTTTAAAACGACACAACAAGTTACTTGTCTGAGCTAAGCCTGTGTCACATATATCAAAGAATCCGTAACAAAATGTTGGACCTTGGTAACATCTGTAATAAATCTCGTACAAGTGTGCACAAGACCCTATTGGCATGTCAATTGTATCCTAACTTTTGCTAAGTTCACATGGGCATCTTTTACATATATAACATCACTTTTTAATTTATTTCAATTCTAGCCTTCAAAAAAAAAATACACAATCAATTAATCCTCAACCAAACACATAACAACCCAAATAAATAAATAGCATATGAACTTACTTGATCAAAACACCAAACAAGTTAAATCTTCAAGGACTAATTGACAAATTTAGCTTTTCATCGAATATCTTCGGTTTGATCCAATTCTTGATCTATACTATTATTTCATTCAATCCATCAATACAAAAAATTTATAGATTATGCAATGACATGAATTAATCTATATAATATAACACCCCTTACCCGGTCCGGTCACCGGGCCCTAGAAAGTGGTCGTTACAACATTCATTATACATTTCGAAAACAATTTAATTATCTTTAAAACCTTTTTTTTATGTTAAACATTGGGCAAAATCAAACTTTACAAATATCTTGAATTATCTCGATTTAAAATTAAGTTTCTAAAGTTTTAGGGACTTCTACCCATACTTAATTGAGCAAGTATCGGTAGAACTCAAAGAGTAAAAATTTCGAAAATAGCTACAGAGTCCTATTGGTAGAACTGATAGTTCTATCGATACAGGTCTAAGTTATACTAATACACCTCAGACAACTACCGGTATAACAACCTCCATTAAGCAATGTAGTTTTGAACTAGGATTGATACCCAAATCCAAACTACCGATACAACCAGGGTAACTACTGATACTTTGGTACCAACTACCGAAACAAGTAAAGTCAGTAATCAAAGTTCAATATCCCCTGTACTTCTATTGATACCCTATTGGTTTCTACCGAAACAACCCTAAGCAGTAGCCAAAATTACTTCAAAAATACATCCATATGCAAATCTCATGCTTCAATTGACATAGAACATATTCATAAGGCTTATAACACATATAGATAACATCCTAATTACATGCCACTTATAACTGAACCAACATAAACGATTAATTACCAGATAGTGTGACCTCCAAGAGTAATCCAATCAACAGCTCGAATCCGACGGTCTGTAAGGGAGAAAATCAAACAAGGTAAGCTTGCTTAAAGCTTAGTAAATTTGTAATAAACTAAACTTAAATTTCAACTTACCATAAAAGATGTAATTTTAAACATTTTACAAGATAATTCAATATCTTGATCGTAAGTTTGTTAAATTACCTATATGCCACAAATCTCACAAGGTTAGTGAGTTAATATGTAATACATTAAACTTATTCAAGGAAGACACATTTGGTATATAAACCAACCATCATATTTGCCTTTAACACTCACAATACATTTCAAATATCTATATTCAATGTCTCAATTCAACACATATTTTCACATAGTCATTTATCATAACCATTACATAAATTCATTCCCTAAAATCATACCTTGTAATAATTTCATTTACATATATAACACATAATCACTTTGTACTATACATTTTGTTTCAACAATTAATCCATCACATACTCAATAATCATACATTTTCATTTCAAACGTTTGTATCAACGTATTTAAACTCACCTACCTTGACTATATAACATCTCATTTGTATATAAATTTATTTATACCTCTATCACCCATCGAACCAAAAGGATTAACATCAGATACTCAGGAAAATGCTCACACAAGCTGTGACTGTAACATGTAACCATATATGCTCACACGAACTGTGAAATGGGCTTGCTCACACGAGCTATGGGTCGAGATGTGGGGCTACACGATGCTGCTCACATGAGCTGTGGAGAATCTGTAATAAATGCCGAACCTCAGCCATCGGTAAAACATTTAGGACCAGCACCCATATAACCTGTAATGCTCACACGAGCTGTGAAAGGCGCCTGCTCACATTGGCTTGGGTTGAGATGTTAGGCTACGCGATGCTTCTCACACGAGTTATGGAGAATCCACAACCAATGCAGTACCTCAACCATCGGTAGGACATCCAAGACCAACACCCATATAACCTGTAATGCTCACACAAGCTGTGAAATGGGCTTACTCACACGAGTTATGGGTCAAAATATTAGGCTATACGATGCTGCTCACACGAGCTGTGGAGAATCCGCAACCAATGCAGACCTTAGCCATCGGTAGGACATCCAAAACCAACACCCGAAACTGTAAATAGCCCCTAATGACATGTCATTTGTATCCTAAGTATTCACATGGTTCGAATGGGACCTTGATACATATCCAAACTTTTTCCTTTCATTCTGTTGTACTATTCCATTATACATTATATGAAGTTCATATTTTTTCCTATATATATATATATATATATTTACTTGATTTCTAATTAACTTCACAACTTATTCCATTATACAAATTAACACATAATGGTTATAAAGTCTTATACATATCTTTCTTTCTTCCACAAGACAATATCTTTAGGCTAATAGATATCACATAGAAACGTATAATTCAACAATTAATGTAACTTGTAATAATAACATATTAAGTATATATTTCATCCGTCATATGTTCAATAAACGTAATTTCTCCTTACAAGCAATTGTATCAATATTTTCCAACTCACATCCATATATTTCACATTTTTCCAAATATAGTAATCAACTTAAATATCATCATCTTATAATCCACATCATATCATACTAATCTCAAGCAGATAAACTCAATTACAACCTAACTAGATATGTATTATATCACAAAAATATTAATTAATTAATTTAATAAATTTACTTTTTCGACCATTCCATTTATTATCCTTCTAGATAATTCATTTCAACTTTTTCATCTTTTTGAAAATACCGAATATATTGCTATGGTGTCTTTCAACCATGGTCTTTTTCCTTTTCAAGAAATATATCATGACCATATATGACATAAATACAATTTATATAATGATTTAAATTAAAATTATAAATTACTTTTAAAGTGAAATACGAACTTACCTCGACTAGTGCAAAATTTCAAAAGGGAGTCGCTGATTACTCGATAACTTTGTCCTTTCCTCGGCTCAAGCCCGGTTGTTGAGTCCCTTGATCTAACAAATATATTTCTTTTTATTCAATCAATCTTCCAATACACATTTTTAATGACTAAATTAAAGATTAAATTCTTTATTATGAAATTTTTACCAAAGAACCCATATCACTTTGACACTTGTGCTATTTAATCATTCATCCAAGTATTCAACATTTTCCTCATACCAAACACAAACCCAAAATACTATACTTTTGTCATGCATTTACTCAAGCCCCATATTTTCTACTAATTCATGTGTACCCCTTGTATTTCTACCCATTTCATAAATAGGTCTTTAAATTAAAATCATCAAACTTGATTAGCAAAACTTTCACGCACACATATATAAAACTTATAACTTAAGGGTTTAACTACAAAACCACCAAAAAAATACTTACCTCATTCAAGGTAAATCCATATACTTTTAACAACAACACAAATTAACCTTTGAGTCACCAAAACTAAGCTAAAAGAACTTCCAAAGCATGGAAACCATTAAAACTTACCTCAAGGGTTCTCCGAATCAAGAGAAAAGCTTAACCAAATTTTCCCTTCTTCAACAATGGTGGCTTTCACGTGAGAAGAAGAAGATGAATAGAATGGGCCTCCTTTTTCCTCTTTCCTAATTGACTTTTTATTTCTTTTAATAAAAATATATTATAAAAAAAATCCATTTTTTAGTGAAGCCATACCGTCCAATTCCCTAGGCATGGCTTAATTGCCACTTTAATCCCTTATAAGCTCCATTTTTGTTGGTCAAGTTTTCTAGATATAAAGCTTCCACTTTTAAATCTTTTCGATATAGTCTTTTTGTTTAATTTATCATTCTAGCAGTTAAATTTCTCATCTAAAATTTAATATGACCATACACATTTCTCGTAAATATTAATTTAATCGTATTCACTGACATCACTCGTCAAAATGTGTGGTTTTGAACTACTGTTCTCGACGTCACTGAAAATGGGCCGTTACATATAATCTCAATTTTATAACCTTAAATTTTTACATTTTATTCAATTTAGTCCCTAAATTCAAAATAACCATATCTTTCAATTTTGAGCCTTGATTTAAAAATTGAATTCAATTACATTCATTAGAGACCCTCTAATTTCTATTTATACCAAAATTTTACAAAAATTATGCATTTTATTCACTTTAGTCCTTATGTACAAAACTAATAATTAAACTTTACAATCTAGTCCTTTTTCTTAATCTAAGCTTAAAATCGATCAATTTAATAGCAAATTGTTCAAGAAATTTAACAATGAAAACTTTCAAAAACTTTAACAATTTTACAATTTGGTACATGGGCTTAAAGCCCTAATAGTGACCAAAACCTTAAAGCCCCAGGTTGATTTTTCTCTTTTTTATACCTATAGATTTTCGACTATGAAAGATGAAGGATGAGAATTCTCTTTCTTTCCACTAAATTTTTGCTTTTATACCATGATTTAAACTGATTTACTTAATTAAGTTTCTAATAATGTTTTAATGCTTAAGCCACCATCATCCACTAACACATATTTCAAAATGGTTCAATTTTCATTTTCGAGCTTTGACTAATTGCAATTTAAGTCTTTAAGCCTTTGGCCAATTAAAAACCTATAGTGATTGAACTTTTATAATTTAGTCTCTACATCTAAAATTAACTATTAATTAAACAAAATTATTGAACCAAACTTTAATATACTTTTATCCTAATATTTACAAACCCGATTTACAAAAATAGGGTTTCAAAATCTCTATTTTCAACAACACTGAAAATCAGGTTGTTACAGATAATATGCAATATTGTAAAAATTTAATCATAATTGAACTAGTTAGACCACCAATTTCTAGTTCAATCAATTGAACAGTTGGTTTAATAATAAAAAATTCAAAAAATAAAATAAAATAAAATAAAAATATTTAAAAAATAAAAAAAACTTGAATAAATAATAATAGAAATATAAACCTTCAATTGGATATTAGTATTGATTCGATCATTTTTTTTGCAATTCAATCGATTTTTCTCAAATTTATAGTATTGAGTGAATTAATTGAACCACCAACATATTTCTTCTCAATTAAAACTATCTATTTGTTCTTGACAAAAATTAAATGACTTATTATTTAGAAAAAGCTATCCATTCCATTTTTTTGAAATATTATTATTTTTTAAATGCAACATTTACATATATGATATATTGTTTTTTAATTGTAAACTTACAATATATAAAAGGCTTAGACAATAAAATGGTACCTAAACTATACTAATTTTCTCAAATTGGTACCTAAACTGTTTTTTGGTCAGAACCAATACCTAAACTATTAAACTGTTACCCATTTTACCCCAATTATTTGTCCCGTTAGAAAAAAGCCAATCATAACTTACCACATAGACCTCTATTTATTTTACCCATTTTCTTAAATTTTCTTCCCATCAAACAATTTTTACCAGAATTTCCTACATTTTCTCATCGACCAAACACCAAAAACAAATTTCTTGTTTCCTTGTACAAAGCTTTGCGTTTAATTTTTCTGTTTTAAAATCCCATTTCTTCCTCTCTTTATTTGTTCTCTTTAGAAAAATTTGAAGAGAGACAGCAACATTCTTTCCATTTAGTGTTTAAAACTTGAAAAGCTTTCATTTAAAAAAAAAAAAAATCTCTTTTAGGTCAATTTTCTTCCATTTTGGAAATGGGAATCCTTGAATTTCTAAAAAGAAACTTTAATTAGATTCATAGAAACTAATTACATCCCATCATTCCAAGAAAAGACCCTTTGTTTCCCAAGTTTCAAGTTAATCCCTTTTTCTTTCTCCTTTTTTTAATCCTAGATACCCAGATCGTCAAAACATCAAGATATATCTTGTTGCTTGGAATGGAGTCGCATTTTAAAATCTAAGCACATTTTGATCTTTTTGTTTTTTCCCAATTGTTTATTGTAGGCTGGAATGATGGCCAAGGATGCTTTTATAAAGAAATTACGGTAGGTTTTTGGGGATGAGATCCTGAGATCCGTTATTTAGGATACCAATGCTTTTGGATAAATTTGGATGTAACAACCCGGTTTTCAATGGTGTCGAAAACAGTGGCTTCAGGACCACAACTCCTACGAGCCAGGTCGTAAATATTATTTTTTAAATTTTTATGACATCATTATCGTTTTATTAAAGTTTGGTTTGAAAATTTTATCATTTAGATAGTTAATTAAGTAGAAAGGACTAAATTGTAAAGGTTACGAAAGAAGACTTTGTTAAATAGAGGGACCAAATGAACAAATTGACCAATGGAGGCTAAGTAGTGGATAGTTATGGTTTATATAATGATTTTTTCATGAGATTAATTAAAGTTAAAAAGATTAATTAAGTTAATTATAAAGTCTAAGAAATTACAAAAATGCCATTGGTATATAAATTAACTTAAAGAAAGAAAAGATGATATTTTCATCCTTTCTTCTTCTTCCTCACAGTTAAACTAAAAAAAAAGCTAGGGTTTTAATTGTTCATTTTGAAACCTTATTTGAGTAAGTAATTATCATCCGTTTTTAGTAATTTTTATATTTTTGAGTCCGTATTAGCTTAATCTAACTAACACAAGGACTAATTTGTAAATCTGTCAAATGTTACAAATCTTACCATTATTGAATGTGCTTGTTTTTGGAAGCTTTTAATGGATTTGTATACTTGATGAGTAGATTTTATGATTTTGAAAAGTAATTTTGATGAATTTAAGGTTTGAGGATTAGATTATGAAAATGGTGAAAATGCATGTCCTTGATGTGAAATAATTGCATGTAAGTGTAGGGTGAACACCCATGGATGTTCGGTTGGTATAATTTGGGATATAAAATTGTTATTTTGCATGTTTGTACTTAAGGACTAAATTGAATAAAATGTAAAGGTTAAGGGTAATTTCATAATTTTATAAAAAATGACTTATATGCATAAACTGATCAAATTATATAATTTAATGAGAGAATTGGTTGATTTATCGTGTTAGATTGAGATCGAGCAATCGATCGTAGAAAAGGAAAAATTTCAAAATTGTCCCTAAAATTTCACTCAACTGTATCTTCGTCTGGTAAGTTCGTAGTGTTAGTTTTTATTCGTTGGAATGTCTCTTGTATATTCTCTGTTGTGTAGCAAGCTTAAGGAATATTGATTGTTCGAGAAGATCGAGAAACATATGAAAAAAACGTGATGTCAGGCCCGAGGCCAATTATCTAATTTGTTACGATGGCTAGGATCCTCCATACATTGCAGTTTCCTGACAGCTTGTGTGAGTTACATCAGGGGTCGACAGATTCTGAATGAATATTGATTATCTAGACCCCTATGATGGTTGAGTTTCTGTATACGTTGTAGATTCTCATCGGCTTAAGTGAGTAACATCGTATACTGGTTAAACTCCATCTGGGCTCATAAGAGCTAACTCTGTCTAGGCTCGTAAGAGCTAACCCTATTTGGGCTCTTATGAGCTAAACTCTGAAAGTCTTGAAGAGATAAAATCTAATATTTTTATCACAGGATCATGAAGAAAAATTTATTATTATCTCTATACTGAAGTGGAATTGCTATATAATGATGTTATTTCGAACTTACTAAGCTTAAGTACCCTACCTGTGTATTTGTTGTTGTTTTGTAGATTCATTTTATTGTTTGAAGATCGTATTACCTTGAAGAATCACACTATATTAGGAGTTTGTTCGGTATTATTTACATCACTTGATTATATGGCATGCACTAGGATGATGTTATTTAGAAATGTTTGATTTTGGATGGTTTGGATCATTGTCAACTTTATTGAATGATGAATTAAGTTTTGTATGCTTGCTTAATGACTATAAGTAGGCTAATATGAAATGATATGTCATGTCATGTGAATTCATGGAAATTTGATGTGTTTTGAATGTATTATGTGTTCGGTAATGAGAAATACTTGGTAAATTTGAGGATTTGTGTGAATATTTGAAATCTGCGCACTTTTTTCGGTAGATCTCTTGTATGCATCGATAGAAGTACAGAGTAAGAGAGAGGTTGGTTACTGACTTGCATTGTATCGGTACTAACATAAGAAGTATCGATAGTTATGTTCATAGTAGTATCGATAGTCTAAGTACTAGTGTCATGGGCCAGAGTTCAAAGCCCGTGACCATTGCACACAATGAGTCCCATGGAGGTCTATCATTGACATTAGGATCATTTAGCCCACATGAGTTGGCCCGATTCAAAGAGCTGTTGGTCAAGCCTATCAAATTGAAGCCTGGGTGGCCCAATGATGAAGCTTTGGCAACTTAAGGCATCTTGGCAAATATGGGAACTAATCCTAGAAGATAAGAGAGAATCATATCTTTAGGATTAGATAGGATTTGATTTGGTTGTAATCTTGTAAATCCTATAATTTAAGGGATAGACTAATATCATCTGTCAATGTAATTCGATCTTGACCGTTGGTTGTGGGGGAGCTCAACTATAAATAGGGAGCCTCCCCTAATTTCTAACTCACCCTATCCTTTGTAATTGTTTCTTTGTGAATACAATTGAGAGCATTTACTCAAACACCTCTAGTGCATAGTTTTTCTGTTGCTTTCTGTTGTCTTTTGAGCCTTCTTTTGGCTAGTTGCTTCCGCTATACAAATTGGTGCCTTGAAAGAATTCTTTTGAGAATCCTTAAATCTTGGTGGTTAGGCTGACTTAGGCATGTTTGCAAGAAAGGATCGCCTAAGGCCGCACGGATTATGCGGAAAAACTCTAAGTCTGTGATAGTGGTATCAGAGTTAAGGTTGCGAAGGCACCGTCCATGATGTCGAAAGAAGTTCTTGAACAGAAGTTGCCCTGGAGATTATTGAGGGACATGCTGTTGGCTATAAAAGATCGAGTGGACAGACTTGATGAGTCCATGGGGGACACGAAAGAGTCCATCGATGGAGCTCATGAGCGCACAGAAGACTTGAGGGAATAATCGAGAGACTTTATGATCATGAGTCTCAACGACACTAGGGATGAGGTAAAAGAGTTGCTTAATTCCCGTAAGTCAAAGCTGATAGAAAGGAGCGATGCTCTCGAAGCCATACTATTGGCTTTGAAGGAGGAAACAATGGCCACGACGAAGGCTTTGAGCACAAGACTAGAGGAGCTAGAGGGAGAGCTTGCCTTGTGTTGAGCAGTCGTGGGGAATGGAGGAGTGTCAAGTGTAGCACTCGACAACCGTGGGGAATGGAGGAGTGTCAAGTGCATCACTCGATAATGTCCCAAAGCCAAAAGAGTTTGTGGGGACAAAGTTTGCATGCGATGTGGATAATTTCTTGTGGAGGATGGAGAACTACTTTCATGCCAAAGGCATCGAGGATGATTCGAGTAAGGTAAATATTGCTTCAATGTTTCTTATTGATAGTGCACTTTTATGGTGGCGAGACAAGACCACAGATAAAAGGCATAGTTAGATTGGAACATGACAAGCATTCCAAGATGAATTGAAGGGGCAATATTACCCAGATGATGCCAAGAAAGAAGCTCAGGCAAAGTTGCGATGGCTAACGCAACGGGGTACAGTTAGGGAGTACGTTCGAGAGTTCAAGGAACTCATGCTCCAAGTTAAAAATGTGACCGAGAAAGAGGCATTGCATGTCTTCAAGAATGGATTGAAGTCGTGGATTAGACAAGAAGTGGAACAAGGAGGTGTTCAAGAGCTGTCAAAAGCCATTACGTAGCGGAGTCTATGGTCAAGGTTGGTTTAGGGAAAGACAAGCTTGGATTTTTCAAGTCCGAGGAAAGGGGCATATGTGAAGGGAATCACAAGGAAGATGATAATGGCGTTGGCAACGGTGACATTGATGGTAATGGGAAACCACGAGTTGGGAAGAAGAAACCCAATAAGAAGCGAGGCAAGTTGAAATGTTTTCTTTGTGATGGTTTACATTTGTTAAAGAAATGTCCAAGGAAATTCGAGTTGTCTAAGAGAGGCAAGCCAGAAGGTAAGGCCGTGAGACTTGATTAAAATGCAAGGGGTGTCGAAGCCAAGAAGGCCGAAAGCGAGAAGAAGCTAGTGAAGTACTTCTTGTGTCATGGTCTGCATAGGTTGCAGAAATATCTGAAGAAGTCTATCATTGATGGGGCAGACAAGGTGCCCAAGAAGCTTGGTGTGAGCGAAGCCAAGGGGGCAAAGAGAAGCAAAAAGAAGCGAGTCAAGTACTTCTTGTGCTGTGGTCCGCATGAGTTGCGGAACTGTCCAAAGCAACAATCCGTGAAGGTCAAAGAAAAGGAAACATCGGAGCTTATTGAGTCATCAGAGGGGCTTCCACCTAAGGAAGAGGTGAGTTTGTCATCGGATTTAATAGAGAAAGCCGCGATGAAAACAGTGAAGCTGGGACCAATGAGGCTCAATTCGAGGAAAACGACAGAGATGGCCGAGTCTTCGGTGAGGCTACAACCCATGGAAGGGTTAAGTTTGGCATCAAATCAGAGGAAGAAGTTGCGATGCAAACTTGAAAGTTAGGTTCAATGAGGCTCATTTCTGTTGACACATTAGAGGAGCTTCCACTTATGGGAAAAGTGGGTGGTGCATCAAAATTTGCAAAAGTGACGATGCAAGCTGGACAGTTTACCAAAGTAAATGCGACGAGTAAGGTACATTCGGAACATTTTGATAGTGTTTTGCATTTTAACTTGGTTGCTTGGCAAGAATGTAGAGGCCCTTTTAGAGTTCTTAAGCAAGAAGGATGAGGGACTGTGGGCGATTCAAGGCCAAGTGATATGAATCAAGAGGATTCCAATTGAAGCAAGTCAGAATGTGGGCAAGTGAGTGCGGAGACTTCTTGCCAATGTGATGTACCAACAAGTGAGAAGGTTCGAGTTAAGAGGAGACGAAAGTCGAGGTGAAAGTTCTAAAAGAAGGGATGACCCAATAGTGAGACCAATCGAAAAGATGCTAAGGCAACGAGACGAGACCGAGGTGAATCAAGTCAGTGCCATTTTAGAGCCACAACGAGGGCGTTACGAGAATGGGTGAGGGAGAATGTCACGGGCCAGAGTTCAAAGCCCGTGACCATTACACACAATGAGTCCCATAGAGGTCTATCATTGACATTGAGATCATTTAGCCCACATGAGCTGGTCCGATTCAAAGAGCTGTTGGTCAAGCCTATCAGATTGAAGCCTGGGTGGTCCAATGATGAAGCTTTGGCAACTTAAGGCATCTTCGCAAATATGGGAACTAATCCTAGAAGATAAGAGAGGATCATATCTTTAGGATTAGATTGGATTTGATTTGGTTGTAATCTTGTAAATCCTGTAATATAAGGGATAGGCTAATGTCATCCGTCGATGTAATTCGATCTTGACCGTCGGTTGTGAGGGAGCTCAACTATAAATAGAGAGCCTCCCCTCATTTGTAACTCACTTCATCCTTTGTAATTGTTCCTTTGTGAATACAATTGAGAGCATTTACTCAAACAACTCTCGTGCATAGTTTTTCTGTTGCTTTCTGTTGTCTTTTGAGCCTTCTTTTGGCTAGTCGTTTTCGCTATACAAATTGGTGCCTTAGAGGAATTCTTTTGAGAATCCTCAAATCGTGGTGGTTAGGCTGACTTAGGCGTGTTTGCAAGAAAGGATCGCCTAAGGCTGCACAGATTGTGTGGAAAAACTCTAAGTCCGTGACACTAGTATCAATAGAAGTTGTAGGGTAAAACCTTTTAGCTCTTTGGAGTTTGAGGTATCGATAATAGCATGCATTATTTCGGTAGAAGTCACCCTTGTATCGGTAAAACTTTCACAACTACCGGTAGGGAACTGCCCCTATTTTTAATTTGTTTACTGACTTGACTTCTACCAATACCTGTCCAACAAGTACCGGTAGAAGTCTCCCAGAAATGTGGAAATGACATATTTGCCCTAATGAATTATGTTGTTATTTGAATTTGATAATTTATATTGTGTTTGATTTGTTATTATCATTTGGCATATTAAAATGAAGAAATATTAGAAATTTGTCCACGTTAAATGGTCGGAAGGACCCCAGGACCCTAATCGACGATGGTAATGGGTTTTGGGTGTTACATTGGAAGTGTTGGAATTATTTGGGTTACCTATTATTTTTCTATGCTGTTTGGGAGGGGAGGAAAACCAAATGTAATTATTACCTCACAACTAGCTTAGGAGACTACTAAAACGACAAAAGTTATTCTTAGTTTTTTATTGATCGACGGATGTAGGGTTTCTCCTTGTTTTAAACCACAGAATATGTAGCAATCATGATTCAAGTTATTATAAAGTTCACAATTTTTGTCTCTTAATTTTTTATTTTCCTTTCTTTATTTTGTGGAGTCTCTAAAGATTGCCAAACAATTTTTTTTTGGTGTTTGGTTGATGAGAAAATATAAGAAAATTTGGTAAAAATTGTTTGCTGAGAAGAAAATTTAAGAAAATGGGTAAAATAAATAAAGGTCTACTTGGCAAGTTATGATTGGCTAATTTTTTTTTCTAACGGGACTAACAGTTGGGGTAAAATGGGTAATGATTTAATAATTTAGGTACCAGTTCTGACCAAAAATTTTTTAGGTATTAATTTGGGAAAAGTAGTATAGTTTAGGTACCATTTTGTTGTTTAAGCCTATATAAAACCATTGGTTCAATCGGTTCATCTAAAATCATAAACCGATTCGATCTTTATAACAATGCATATATTTTTTTGATGAATTACAATAACAGGGCAAAGCCCGAACAACAAATGCGACTAGTGCGACTCGAACCCAAGTCACACTTGGGGTGGTGAATACCCTTGACCATTAGGCCATCACATGGGGTTCTACAACAATGCATATTATCCACTTTGTATTCATATATTGCCATGTATTCATCTGATCACTACTTAAAAAGATGAAACGAACAAAACTCGTGACCAACATCCAACTCCTTAATGGGCTTACAAAATACGGAGGCTAAAAAAGAAATAAGTGGAGAAATGCATGAAAATTTAAGGGTAAATGAGTAAATTAGTAAAAAAAGAAACAAAAGCGGATTGTCATATTCTTAAGTGAGTTTAACCGAAATTAAGAAGGAAGAAAAACCTCCATTGAAGGTGAGGGTTCGGCCAAAATATATACTATTGCATGTGAGTGAATTTTTCATCCATTTCTTGTAATTTTTATGTTTTTGAGATCGTAACAATTAGGTCCATGAAACTCGTACCTTCATTTTTGAAATTGTTAAAGTTTTTGTGTATTGCCATTGATGAGCCATTGTAGTTTTGAGGTTAAAGCTTTGATTTAAGATGATGGTTATTCTTCATGATGAGTTTGTTAAATAATTTTGATGATTTATGAGTTAGGAATATTTTGTTAAAATGTCAAAGGTTACATTTTTTGTTCTTGTGAATTTGGAATGATTATAGATTATATTATTGTTGTAGTATATTCGGTTGGGGAAAGGCAGTTTAATAACTAGGTAATTTATGGTAATTGTGTGATTAATGAAAAGTAAAGGGTTATATATATTAAAGTGAATATAAAAATGATTGTGGAAGTGATAATTTGAATTATATTATTTTATAGATCAAGAAACGAGTGGTAAAGGCAATAATCGAGAAAAAGGAAAAATCGTGGAATAATCCCTACAAGATACCAGAAGCGAATCGTAGGTAAGTTTGTAGTGGTTGATTTCTTATTACAATTAAATTGTAATTTAAGTTACTAATTTATAGCTAATGAAATTATTAATACTTGTGAAATTAATTTGATATATAAATATTTAGTACAAGGAGAATTTCAAATATTACTTATGTGAGTATGAAATTGAGGATTGAGTATAACGATATTCTTTGAATAGTATTAAATTGGTATATGGTTACTTATTCTTTGAATAGTATTAAATTGGTATATGGTTACTTATGTGACATGGGATGTCAAAGGGCCGTGTGCCATTTTAAGGTGCAATACAAGTTACACGAGCAAACACACGACCTTGTGGCTTAAATTTGTATTGGAACACAATCCCTTACACGGGTGTGTGTAGCAAAATTGTATAGACACATGGCTTGTCACACAGATTTGTATTGGAACACGATCTAGCATATGATCCCTTACACGAGCGTGTGTAGCAAAACTATATAGACACACGACCTGTCACACAGTTTTTGACACGACCGTGTGACTATATTTCGAACTCACACATGGTCTAGTAACAGCTAGGGGCACGGCCGTGTAGGAGTGGGCACATGGGCGTGTGTTTAAGACACATGGTCTTGTGACCCCTGTTTTGAGAAAATTTTTAGTTTTCTTTTAATAGTCCTAATGTATTTCAATTTGATCCCTGATTATACGTAATGCTTATATATGACTATGTATGACTAAATTAAGTTAATATATGTGATTATTATCATGATTTTATATGTATTTATGAATAATCTATGCATATTTGAATGATATTTAGAATTTTATTAATGATAGTTACGAGTTTAGGGTGTTACAAATTGAGCGTGCTACGTTGCTCGTGTAAAATAAATTGGTGATGACTGTGTTGGTGTAGGAATAAATGTGGGTGCTATGGTGCTGGTGTAAAATAAATTGGTGTACGTTGTGATTGTCAAAACCATTTTTGAAAAGGGTCTCGAATTTTATTTTCAAATTCAAAAAGTAGGAGTCGCCACCAATCCTTTTTTAATTCGGTGTGATTGGACTACCTAAAAAGTTTGAATTTTTAAAAAAATAATTTGATCTTCGAAATCCAGAAAATAGATTTGAGAGTGTGTAAGGAAGGATTAGCACCCTTACATGCCCAAAATTGGTACCTAGTCAATCATTTATGGTTTTGATTGTTGAAAATTCGAGAACTCGGTGTAAAAAGTTTTACAATACGATCTTTGGCCCTAAAAAATTTTAATCTTTCGAGAAATAGTCTTCTATTTCGAGTAACTTAAGAAAAATCATGTCCCATAAGTTAGGGACATGATATTTCGAGCCCTCGAAAAAACGAAAAACATCTATCGATTGATTAATGAGAATTTAAGACGAAGTTCAAAAAAATAAATAAAAAAAGAATCGCATGTTTAGTGTTGTTTGAAAATTTCGAGAAAATGATCTTTTATTTCAAGTTTGTTTAGAATAGCGTCACATCCCATAAGTTAGGAATACGACATCTTGAATACTCGAAAAAGATCATTTTTCGGTTAAAATATACATGTTTTTTATTTTAAAATAGGATGCTCGGATACAATTTTATCGAATCCTTTAAACGATGAACAATACCCTTTCTTTTAAAATCGTTTACTAAAAAACACGAGTATCTGTTGTTTGACAAAAAATCGAACAATTATAAGTGAACATAATATACGCTAATGATGTGGCATAAAATACAAGTAAATAAACACAGTAATATACATGTATTTACTATGTGAGACAAATTAATATACTAAAGAAAAAAAATAGAATTTAAAAACGTATGAGGATGAAATTTAAAAAAATCAAAACAAGAAGGTGATTAATTTTAACACTTTCAAAGAATAAAATCATAAAAAGGGAAAAAAAAGGGTTAATTTAAAGAAAATAAAAATGAAAGATTAAATCAAAGCTAAAGTGAAATTTTGGGGTAAAAACATGAAAATAAAGAAAAATGGGGTCAAAAATAAGATTTGGAAATTTTAGGGGTTAAAATGCAAATTTTAGAAAAGTTCGAGGGTCAAAATGCAAGTTTGAGAATGTTTGGGGGTCAAAATGCAATTTTTAGAAAGCATGGTGTCAAAGTACAATTTTTAGAAAGATCGGGGGGTCAAAATGTAGTTTTTAACTAAAATAGGGGTTTCGTGGCATTAAATCCACATATGCTAACACGTGGCACCCCCAGTTTCGCCCAAAAATCAAAGGACTAAATTAAAAGAGAAATAAAATTTAAGGGCAATTTTAAAATAAATTAAAAATATAAAAAGGAAGAAATTGTATATTTTAAAAAATGCGGAATGACCAAATGGGTAAATAACCCATTAATTAAAAACATGCGGATCCTATATTAGGGCTGGGTCAGATCTTGGGTTATAAGGCAAAATGACGTCGTTCTGAGGCCATTTGAATAGGGCCAAACGGCGTCCTATGGTGCTTACTATATAAGTCAATTTTTAGAAAAAAATCATTTCTCACTTCATTTAAAAAAAATTCCTCACCCCCTTTTTTCCTCTCAAGCCCTCATCACTCCGATCATGGAGTCCGGTGGGGCACCATTGGTCACCGTCGTCGGTCACTGTCACCTACGGTGGCCAGACTTTAAAAAAACTTTATTTTTGGTTCCTTTTTGACTCCCGATTATAAATTCGGTGTCAAAATCCCTAAAAAAACATTCAAGACCTGTGAAATAGGAAGAAACCTTTCGGTTTCCTGCTTGTTTATATGATTTTTCTTCAACAAGACCTCGTACGAGCATGGGTTTGTTCGTGGAGTCTCCACCTCGAGAGCAAACTTCCCTTTGACGATGGAAGAATGCCGATCAACGGAAGATGGGTAAGTTTCGAAACCTTATTTTTCTCTTTTTATTTATATATTTTTATTTGCTTTTCTTTCGAAAATAAAGAGACAAAAACAGATGAAATACCTTGTAAAAACTTTGATTCTATTGCTTGTGCGTGTGTAAAAATTTACAGATCCATAGTAATGGCTTTTATAGCTGAAATATATTACAAGATAGTAGTATTTGGTTTGCTCTGTTCTTATTTCTGCTTCTGTCTATTCTTCTTTTTGCAGGCATCACTACAATGGTCGGTGGTAGGGTGTCTGTCGAGGTCAACGACGTTGAAGGGTGTGCCCTTGCCATTTTGACGCAAAATGGGCAAAGGAACGGTCTCGAGAGTCGAGAGGTCAAAGGTCAACAATTGAGGGGTCAACAGTCGAGGAATCAAAAGCCGAAAGGTCACGTGGCTGACGTGGCACAATGCTGACGTGGAGAGGACCAGCGCAAAAGAGACCTAGGTTGATTAGGGTTTCTTTTTTGTTAATGTTTTGGGTCTGATGGGCTCTTGGTTATTGGGGTATTGGGTTTGTGAAGGCTTGGGCTATAAGTTTGGGCTTGTATTGGGTCATGGTTTGGGTTATTATGTAAAGGACTTTGTGTTGTTAAATGGACTCTTTAATTTTATATATTTTTTAATTTTGTATGAAATCTTTATTGGGCCGGATGAAAATGGGTTTTTACAGCTGCCCTTCTTTGCTCGTTGTCATGTAATGGGAACGGAGCAAAGACTAAAAGAAACACCAATTTCATCCAGTCTTATTGAATATTGTCTTCTCTCCACAACCTATCTTCAATCCGCCCTTTGAAGAAGATCGAATGGCATTTTCAATCTGCCCCACAATCAGGGTAAGAGATTGAGTGTGTCAATCTGCCCCATGATCGAGGTAATAGATTGGGTGTTTCAATCTGCCCCATGATCGAGGTAAGAGATTGGGTGTTTCAATTTACCCTATGATCGGGGTAAGAAATTGGTATGTCTTCAATCTGCCCTCTGATTAGGGTAAAAGATTGGATGCTTCAATCTGCCCCATGAGCAGGGTAAAAGATTGGCGAGTCTCCAATCTGCCCTTTGATTAGGGTAAAAGATTGGATGCTTCAATCTGCCCCATGATCGGGGTAAAAGATTGGTGTGTCTTCAATCTACCTCATGATCGAGGTAAGAGATTGACAAGTCTTCAATCTGCCCTCTGATTAGGGTAAGAGATTGGGTGTTTTAATCTGCCCCATGATCAGGGTAAAAAATTGGTGTGTCTTTAATCTGTCCTCTGATTAGGGTTTGCTTTAATCAGCCCCATAATCGGGGTAAGAGATTGGCGAGTCTTTAATCTGTCCTCTAATTAGGGTAAAAGTTTGGATGCTTCAATCTACCCTATGATCGGGATAAGAGATTGGTGATGCGTAGCTTTGCTTTGCTCTACTGCGACTTTAGAGAGATAAAACCTTGATAATGCAGCTTTAATCTGATCCGCTGCAACTTTAGGGACATAAGATTTGCTGCTTTGTTAGTCGATCATGCTATTTTCTGGGGAATGAGACCTGTAGAATATGTTTCGTTGGCATTTTGGCCATGCATTTAGGATGCTATGATCGAAATGGATGAAATGCTCCTAATTAGATAGGTGTGCGTGCAAAAATGTAATTTTTGAGAATAATGATTTTAATCCTTTATTCAACGCTCGTCTAACCACTGACATGTTATCGTGGCCTCCTTTCAAGTATTTTGACATGAAAATCAAATGAATGATCATTATCTAGACTACCGACTTTGGGGAACTTTCCATCCTTCAGGTGGGGTTCTTTCCAATTATTGGTCTCGTTTCAGGTCCTTGTACTATTTAGGAATCTCCCGGAGTGATACGCAAACAATCTTTGTATGTTTTGTCACATTAATCCATTATCTGTTATTTTAATGTAACAGTGCTTAGACAAAATCATAAGGTGAATGAAGTTGAATTTTATTAGAGACAAAGCTCGGATGAAAGGAAAGATTGAAAATGGTAGACATTTGTAAAAGAACTGCCAAGTACAAGGTGAACTAAAATGAAATCAGCTGCCCTAGATATCAATGTATGAGCTTCCCGTGCAAACTTGATGATGACCACTTTGGGTCTGATATGTGCTAGGAGGCTTGGAGTGCTTTGTTGATTCCTCAAGGTGTAAAGTCCCTCCGTCTTGTTATTTTTTAGGGAAATGACCATTATAAATCCATTCTTTGTTCCAAATTTGAGCTGCCCTTTTTTGCAGGTTTTCAATTCAAAACTTTTTTGGTTTCAAGCTGCCCTTTGCGAGTTTTCATCTTGACCTCTCCTCTTTTTTTTAGGTGAAATATTTCTTCATCGAGTCTGAATTCATAGGGTTGTATAGCTCTTTGCCAACCATTTCAGTCAGAATAAGAGCTCCTCCAGAGAAGGCTTTCTTAACAATATAAGGTCCTTCCCAATTGGGCATCCATTTTCCTCGGTAATCCTTTTTGTATGGGGAGTATCTTCTTTAGAACCAGATCTGCCTCATGAATGTTGGAGCTCAATTTTGACCGGACCCAACATTTAAACCAAAATTGAACGCAATTTTAAATTTATTTTAAATTTAAATTTAAATAAATAAAGCCCAAAATACAATTCCAAAGTTTAAAATCCAGATTTGGCCCAATTACAAATAGAACCAAATAAAAAAGGCCCACTCCAAAAACCCTAATCTGCTAAGCCACTTGCTACCGCCCTACCCATCCATTCAGCTCCTGTTGCCTCCATCTCTTCCACTCAAAGCTTGCCACATCACCCAGGGCTACCCACCATCTGCCACCACTAAAGACTCCCATCACCGCCATTGCCATTTGCAGAACAAGTTGAAGAAAAGAAGTCAACAGTTTCAATGACAAAGGACAAATTATAATGATTGTAAAAATAGCTATATAGAGCAAAAATGCAAATTTGTAGAAAACTTTTTTTTGTTACATTCGAAAATCAATACAAACAGTTACACAGTGCATTTGAAATACTTTTAAACAAATAATTCGAAACTTTAAGTTCTCAAAAAAATATTCAAATAATTTTAAACAAAAAATGAGGCAATAACCTTTCGTATGAAAGTTTCGAAAATTATGCCCTAACGTGCTGGGTATGATCTTTCGTATAATTCGTGTGATCAAATATCCTCTTTGAAAAACTTTCAAAATGTCCTTCAATTTCGAGATTTCGAGAACATAGTGCCGTAACGCGTTAGACATGACTTCAATTCTCCGAGAAATTCGAGACACACGGACGTTTTTCTCAATTATGATTTTTAAAAACCATGCGAAGCTATTTATGAGTACTAAGATTGCATTTTAAAATTCGCTCAAGATTGCAAAGTTTTAACAACCAAAGACCCGAAAGTAGTCGATGTGGTATCAATGTTGGGCATGTGAGGGTGCTCATCCTTCCTCACACGTAACCGACTCCCGAACCCATTTTCTGGATTTCGAAGACCAAAATATATTTTTAAACGAATTTTAAATGTTTTGTAGTGATCTAATCACACCGTAGAAAAAGATTGGTGGCGACTCCATATTTCGATTTTTAAATTATTTTTTGAGACCTGTTTGTTTTCCAAAAATAAACGTTTCGACAATGAAATTCTCTAGGGTGGATCTTTTTGTTGTAAGCTCGCATCATTCGTTTCTGGTACATTTGACCATGACAGACAGCTTTCAATCTCTTTTCTTCGATCAAATTCAGCTGATCGTATCTGGATTGGATCCATTCTGCTTCATCTAATTTTAATTCTGATAAGACTTGGAAAGAAGGAATCTCTACTTCAATAGGTAAAACTGCTTCCATCCCATAGACTAATGAGAACGGTGTTGCTCCAGTAGAAGTTCTGATAGAAGTTCTATAAGCATAAAGGGCGAATGGTAGCTTTTCGTGCCAATCCTTATAAGTCTCTGTCATTTTCTCGACGATCTTCTTGATGTTCTTGTTGGTTGCCTCTACTGCCCCATTCATCCTTGGGCGATAAGGAGATGAATTATGATGTTTGATGTTGAAATGACTACAAACCTCCGCTATCATGTTGTTGCTGAAATTCAAAGCATTATTAGATATGATCCTTTTCGGTATTCTATATCGACATATAATTTCTCTTTTCAGGAATTTGCTAACTGCAGTTTTTGTATTATTGGCGTAGGAAGCAGCTTCTACCCATTTGGTGAAGTAGTCAATGACCACAAAGATGAATTGATGTCTGTTGGAAGCTTTTGGTGAAATTGGTTCAATGAAATTCATGCCCCACATAGAAAAAGGCCATGGGGAAGTTATGACATGAAGAGGTGAAGGCGGTACATAGATCTTATCCCTATAAATCTGGCATTTGTGACACCTTTTGGCATAGTTGATGCAGTCACTTTCCACAATAGACTAATAGTAAACAAATCTCATTATTTTTCGAGCTATTGTGAAACCATTGGCATGCGTCCCACAAAAACCCTCATGGACTTCTTCTAGGATTTTCCTAGCATCAATAGCATCAACACATCTTAGTAACAGTTGATCTTTTCTCCTTTTATATAGAATTTCTCCATCCAATACATAATCAATTGCCAATCTTCTCAATGTCTGCTTATCATTCTCGGTAGCTTGCTCTAGGTATTTGCGGTCTCTTACATAATGTAACATGTTTTGGTACCAAGGATGGTCATCTCTTTCTTCTTCCTCTATGTTGTAACAGTAGGTAGGAGCCTCATAAATGCTCATTTGAATGGGCCTTACATCCTCTTGCTTTTTACTTTAATCATTGAGGCAAGAGTAGCTAGAGCGTCAGCCATTTGGTTTTCATCTCGTGAGAGATAATGGAATGTAATATCATCAAACTCTTTGATTAACTCGAGAACCAACTTTCGATAGTCAATTAACTTGGAGTCTCTTGTTTCCCATTCTCCTTTGAGCTGGTAAATTATGAGTGTAGAATCCGCATCCTTCCAAAATTTTAATCTCTCGTTCTATGGTTGTACGTATTCCCATGATACATGCTTCATATTCAGACGTGTTATTTGTACAGTCAAAATCGAGCTTGCTAGTGAAAGGGTAATGGTCACCTTCTGGAGATACCAAAATCGCCTCAATTCTATTACTCGTGGCATTCGAGGCATCGTCAAAATTCAGCCTCCAAGGATGTTCTTTAGGAGCTCCTTCCTCGGTGGTTGCAACGTACATTAGATCTTCATTCGGGAAATCAAAATTCAGGGGATCATAATTCTCTAGAGCTCTACTGGCTAGAAAGTCTGCTATTATGTTCCCTTTTACTGTCTTCTAGACTACATCAATTTCGGAGAGTAGGATTTGCCATCTATCCATTCTCCCATTTAGTGCGGTCGACTCCATCATATATTTTAGGGGATTTAATTTCGAGATCAACCAAGTTGTGTGATACAACATATATTACTTCAATCTTCGAGTGGTCCAAACCAGAGTGCAACATAACTTCTCAATTGGCGAATA
This sequence comes from Gossypioides kirkii, assembly GCA_005610355.1. Classification (NCBI taxonomy): domain Eukaryota; kingdom Viridiplantae; phylum Streptophyta; class Magnoliopsida; order Malvales; family Malvaceae; genus Gossypioides; species Gossypioides kirkii. The sequence goes on along the minus strand of CP032246.1, from coordinate 30,735,551 downwards.
CCTTATTTCACAGTCAGTGAACTTTTTACTAAGGTAATATATTGCTCTTTCTTTTCTTCCAGACTCGTCGTGTTGGCCTAGCACACATCCTATAGAGTTTCTAAAGACTGCTAGGTACAAGATCAAAGGTCTGTTGGGCTTGGTGGTATTAGAATTGGGGAATTTGACAAATAGTGTTTTATTTTGTCAAAGGTCATCTTGCATTCCTTATCCCACACACTTGGGTTATGTTTCTTGAGAAGACGAAAAATTAGGTCACATTTCTCGATTAATTGTGAAATGAATCGCGCGATATAATTCAATCTCCTTAAGAAACTTCAAACTTCTTTCTGAGTACACAGTGCTGGTAACTCTTGTATGGCTTTGACTTTATCTAGGTCAATCTCATTACCCTTCTTGCTGACCACGAAGCCTAATAATTTGCCTGAAATAGCTCCGAAAGTGCATTTAGTTGGGTTTAACTTTAGCTGGTATTTCCTTAACCTTAAGAATAATTTCTTTAAGACTTTCACATGTTCTTCCCCATTTCGAGATTTTGCAATCATATCATCAACATAAACCTTAATCTCTTTATGCATCATATCATGAAACAAGATTACCATAGCTCTTTGATATGTTGCTCTCGCATTCTTAAGTCCAAACGACATCACTTTATAATAAAACGTTCTCCATATTGTGACAAAGGTGGTCTTCTCCATATCTTCAAGATCCATCTTTATCTAGTTGTACTCAAAGAAACCATCCATAAAGGAGAACAATGAATGACCCGTCGTGTTGTTAACTAGGGTATTAATATAGGGCAACTAGAAATTATCTTTTAAGTTTGCCTTGTTCAAATCCCGATAATCGACACATATTTGTACCTTTCCATCCTTTTTAGGGATAGGGACTATATTAGCTACCCATTCTGAATACTTGACCACTTGGAGGAAACCAGTATTGAACTGCTATTTGAACTCTTCTTTTATCTTTAATAGTACGTCAGGTCTCATCCTTCGAAGCTTCTGTTGAATAGGTTTATAATCTTTCTTTACGGGGAGTCTATGTACCACAATATCGGTGTTTAACCCAAAAATATCTTGATAGGATCACACAAAAACATCTTTAAACTCTTGGAGCAGATCAATAAGATCCTGCCTTGTTTCTATGGAAATGCTCGTCCGAATTTTTACTTCATTCTTTTCCTCCTCATTTCCCAAACTCATGATTTCCACTGACTCTTTATGAGGTAAGATTTGTTTTTCATATTGCTCTACCATTCTTAACAAATCGGGAGACAAGTTACAATCTTGGTTCTCTTCAAAGTCTTGAAATTCCTTTGAACACATATCTTGCTCAAAAAGAGGCTCCGAGTCAACAATGGTGTCACTCATATCATTGATATCAAAAGACCTGTTAGAGGGAATAGAGGAGATCCGAATGAAATTAAGAATGATTGACTGTATGGTATATTATGAATGAAGAGAACATTTTAACAAGGGCAAAAATATTTGTCAAATTGAACAAGAATAAATTGAATTGAAGAATGGTTAACTGTATAGTATAAAATATTTGTCAAACTTGGTCAAAAATAAATAGAATTGCAAATTGAAATAAGAAACGCATTTTTCATTAAAATAACCAATAATGATAATGGGCCCTTTTACAAAGATCCTTACTACTTTTGGGCCTAGAGCAGTATGTGTGTTTTAAGCATTACTCTGAAGAGGTCCTAAAGGCTACAGGGAGTTCCTCTACAGTCCAGTTGTTCAGAATACTCCCAGAGATGTAAGGACGAATTTCTCACAATCTGCTTTCTTTATTCCTTTCTTCAGACACAGTGTTGATGCTTAAATCCTTCATTATTCCTACTACTTCAATCATTTGCTTCTCCCTCTCCTCTAATCTTTGCCTTGAATTGATTATCCCTCTTGATATGATCGTTATTTATATATGGAGAAAGACCATTAGCTCCCACTTGATCTCTTCCCCGACCAAAGGTGCTCTTCTCCTCTCATGTTTCTTCTCCAACTCTATTTTCTTCTTCCTTAAACCTGATTTATACCCCAAGCCGAAATGATCTCGTTTATCTGCCAACGTTGGAGCATTGATGCTCCGTTAGAGATACTTTCCTAGTTCTTTTCCCGGTAACACTCCTTTCTCGACTGTTAGTTGTAGACCCGTCCCCGTGTTTTGTGATATTTTGGGTGTGAGGATGTTGCTTCCTTCGGTAATGAAGGTTGCGTTAACAAACTCCAAAGATCGAAAAGAGCATTTCAAGGCCTCTTCGTCCGCTCTGATATAGGGTGCATCATTTACTATTGATGCAATTATGTCTTCCTCAACACTGATTGTGACCAATCGACCTTCAGTTACCAATTTTAATTTCTGGTGTAACGATGACGACACTGCCCCTGTCGAATGGATCCATGGTCTTTCAAGTAAGCAGTTGTAGCTTGGTTTGATATCCGTTACCAAAAAGTCTACTTCGTATAAGTTTGAACCGATTAATATTGGTATTTCGATCCTACCCATTACCTTTCTTTCTGTCCCGTCGAATGTTCACACTATATTGTGGCATGCTTTCATGTGAGAACTATCGATCAGAAACCTCTTCAGTGTCGTTAATCACAGAACGTTCAAGGCTGAATTGTTATTAATCAATACATTTGGTAATGTGTATCCTTTACAGCGGGTGGTGATATGTAATGCCTTTGTCGACCCCATACCTCCTAGGGGTATTTCATTATCATTAAAAAGATGAAGTTATCAACGCTCACATTATTGACCAGACAGTCTAACTTGTTCACTAAGATATCCTTAGCTATATAGGTCTCATTTAACACTTTCATTAACGCATTACGATGTGCTTTCGAACTTAATAATAATTCTAAAATCGATATGCAAACTGGTTGTTTGTGCAATTGCTCCACCATGTTATATTCATTGTGCTTTAAGAATTTTAGAAATTCCCTAGCTTCTTTTTCCATTATTGGCTCGTTAATTGGTGACTTAGTTCCATCAGTCTTTTTTTTCTTGGGCTTTTCCCTCAAGTGTTTTATTTTCTGTGCTTATAGGGTTATAACTCTTTCAGCTATGCATGATAAGCTTACATCTTGAGCTTTTTCTGATACAGCTTTGGAATTCTCACCTTCTAATATCATCACATTACAATCATAATTCCAAGGTACCCTTTTGCTATCCTTATAGGGAAAGGCTACGGGTTTTTGGATTATGACTTTGGGCACTGCTCTGTCTCCTATTTCATTACTTCTTGGTCGGGAGATGATTATCATTGGGTGATTGACCTTAAAAATTCTTTTGGATGTGTCCTCCTCGGAAGCAATACTTCTTCCACCTCTTCATCTTCTTCAAAGAATTCTAACTCCTTATTATCCATTAAACCTTGTACAATGGTTTTCAACTCATCGCATTCTTGGATTTTGTGTCCTTCTTCATCGTGTAACTCACAGTAGTTCTCTGTTCTTACTACTTTCCCTGAATTTTGGATAATCAATCCCACATCCACCATCTCACGTCATACTCATTTTAGCGAGGATCTCACATCCTCAACATGGGTTTTGATCTTTCTACTTTTTCCTTTGACTATTGAATTTACCACTTGATCGGGATGACTAGGTAGCGGATTCCCTGATACATTGGCCTTGCAGGGTCGTCGAATCTTAGTACCTCGACGTTGATGAGTTGTTGAATCTGCCTTTTTAAGGCTGCATAGTTCTCAATTGAATGCTCAGTTATTTCTGCGTAATACTCGCACAGGGCATTCGCATCGTACCATTTTGGGAATGGAGGTAGTAGTGGTTTTAGATAGGCTAGTGATATGACGTAGGCATCAAATAGTTTCTGCTAGAGTTCGTTGTACGTCATAGAGATGGGAGTGAATTCTGTGTTCGACCTTATGCCAGGCCCCTGCTTTGTAGTTCTTTGGTAATTATTCGATGTGGTCTTGGGTGGTGCCATTACCATCGACTTCGAATAACCCGTCTTGGACAAGTTTGTGTTAATTTCATTTTCCTTTTTCCTAGGGGTTGCTCTCTTAACACCTTCCCATGCGTCGATCTTTCAGCTTCTGATCACATTCTCGATCATTTCCCCCGACAAAACCATGTCAGAAAAACTCTTAGTAGCGCTTCCTAGCATATGGTTAATGAACGGGGCCTTCAGAGTATTAACGAACAACATAGTCGTTTCTTTTTCCAACAAAGGTGGTTGTACTTGGGTTGTTATGTCCCTCCATCTTTGGGCGTATTGTCGGAAGCTCTCATTTGGCTTCTTCTCCATTCTTCACAGGGTCAGTCTATCGGGTGTCATGTTAGTTACATGACTGTATTGTTTCATAAATGCTTGTGTCAGATCCTTCTATGAGCTTATTTTGGCACGACTCAGCTAATTGTACCATTTTGTAGTAGATCCTGCTAGACTATTCTGAAAATAGTAGATTAATAACTGGTAATTATTGACATGCCCAATCATCTTCTTGCAGAACATGGTAATGTGTGCCTCAAGGCAACTGGTCTCGTTGTATTTATTGAAATCAGGCGTTTTAAACTTCGGGGGGAGCACTAGGTTCGGGACAAGGCTTAGCTCTTTAGTGTCAATCCCACAAAAGGTATCAGCACCTTTCATTGCTTTTACTTTTTCTTCCAACCATTTGTATCAGTCCTCTTTCTATTTAGGGATCTCAGGCCTTACTCTTTACGTCTCCTTCACGTCATCCAAGTCATGGACGACGGGGTTGGCTAGATTATCTCCAAGGTTGGAACCAGATCCCATTTGGAAATTTGCAAGCCCTGACATGTCGTCGGGCTGTTGTTGTGCTCTTATTGTTACTGGTACCCCACGTGGGTACGTTTCTAGCGGCGCTTGGATATGCACAAAAGTATATCCTTGGAGTCTTGGCTCCTCACTTTCTTCCCCTGGACTTACTCCGGGGCCTTTTCCTTTATCAGCCCCTTCTCTTAGCAACTGAGTTAGCTCACTTATAATGCTCCTTTGGGACTCTATAATTTTGTCATTCATATCTTGTTGCACCTTTGTCAATTGGTCTTGCAGCTGTGCTTGCATTTTCTCTTGCATTTCCTTTTGGATTTGTTCTAATCGTTCAATTCTTTAATCCATTGCTTTTCGAGCACCGTAACGATGTGAATTCTTTATGGTTTTTGATTTAACTGTTTAAAATTTTAATTAATTAGAGTTTTTGTGTTAAAATATATGAAAATGCAATGTGAATGAATGCATGTATGCAATGTAAGAGAAGACATTGATTTGAATTCAATTCCATTAGAACAACTTTACTAGAAGACAAATTTCTTTACATAAAGCGAATTACATAAATGGCTTTGCCCTAATGCCAAAAGTTTTGATTTTCTTAAGAAGTTCGACTAGTTTTTGTCCTCGATCTGATTTTGATTCATATTGCATGCTCAGCACATCAGCTTCAACGGCTAGCATTTGCACGTGATCAGCCACTTCTCGCATTTGGGTGAGTGCTTCGCCTATTACATAATCTCTATCTTCAACTTGCCTCTGAGCTTGTTAAAGGTGCAAATCACTTGTTTCTAGATTCTCGTCGAGAATCTCGATTTGTATCTCGTTATTCTATAATGAGCCTTCAAGTTCTTGCACTCTTTTCCTCAACTCCTTACTTTCGACCTGACTTGCCTTAAGTTCCATGACGGAGTTTCAGCTACGATGTCTACATAAAGACTCTTCTAACTTAACTATTCTAGCTTCTAGCTCGAAGCCTTCTCAACTTGACTTTCCAGTAATTCCCCTTTTATGGCATTCTATCGAGCTTGACCATCTTGAAAGTTCCTTTTCCATTGTTCCACTCGATCTTTTTGTTCTTGAATCTCTCGTTGCCATTGTTCTGACGTTTTGCCAAGCCCAGCAGTTTTCATGGACTGGAAAAGTTTCTTGTAATCCTTCTTCAAATCTTCTAAGTCTTCTTTGGCTTTGTTCTTTCCTTTTCTTAATTTTTTAGCTTCTAGCTTATGGATATCCACATCTAATGCTAACTTCATTTTTTCCTTTTCTAAACTTCTATTCTCTTTGTAACAACCCCTTTTTGCAGTGGTGTCGAAAACAGTGGTTTTGGGATCATAAACCGAACAGGAAAATTTTTATCATGAGTGTTTAAATTAAATAAGTAAATAATAATTTTATATGGAATTTTGAATTGTAGAATTTTAATTATTGAATTAAAAGTTAGTATAAGTGGTTTGGTTCAAAGTCAAGTGGTTTTAGAAAATGAGGTATTGGGACCTCGTTTCTGAAATTAAGAGCCGTAAATATTTATAGAGTCTTATTATATGTGAATTGAAGTTTGGTTGGGTGATTTTGATAATTAATTGCTTAATTAAGGAAAAGAGAGTAAATTATAAAAGAGGTAAAAGTTAATTGCTATTTATTAAAAATAAAAGGGACCAAAGTGGTAATTACACCATGGCCAAAAAGTCCAAGCGGTGGAAGATATGATTACCTTCCACTAACTTTTGGATTATTTATTCATTTAGTCCTTTTTAGTTTAAGGTTAAATTGTAAACAAGTTGGTTTAATTGGAATTTAATATAATTGAAAGACCAATTATGAAATTAGACCCTCTTTAATTGGCCAAATAATAGAAATGATAAGAAACTCTTTAGATTTTTGGTAAATTACAATTAAATCCTAATAAAATGAGGATTTACTAATTAGTTTAATTTAGTATGATCGGGAATGGTGGTTTCGAGGCTACAACTTCAATATGTCAGACCGTAAATATTAATTATTTAATATTTACGAGGTCATTAGTATTGTATTAAATTTTGGTTAAGGAATTTTATCGTTAGATAATTAATAAAGTGGAAAGGACTAAATCGTAAAAGGTACAAAAGTTGAATTCTATTAAGTGAAAGGTAAGTCAAGGTACTTAAATGGTAATATAACCATTAGTGGCTTGGGTGGACAATTTTGACTTAAATTTTGGTCGAAATTAGGTGTAAATAAAGGGTAAAATTGTAAATAAGTAATTATAATATGATTTTAATCATGAAACTTATGAAATAAGTCATTTTTCTTTTAGTTTCTTCTTGAGAGAAAGCCAAACCCTAAGAAGCCATTTACGAAAGCTTCGATTGGCTTTATTTCTTCATTTGGGTGAGTAGATTTCGTCCATTTTAGTGATTTTTATGTTTTTGAGTTCGTTTTAGCTTAATCTAGCTAGCTTAAGGACCAATTTGTGATTATGTCAAATGTTATAAATTTTTTCATTAAAGAATAAGCTTGTTCTTGAAAGGTTATGGAATATTTATAAGCTTGGTTGTTAGATTTGATTATTTTGTAAAGTAGTTTTTGATGATTTTAATGTTTAAGGACTAAAATGCTAAAGTGATAAATTTGCAAGGACTAAAGGTGAAATAATTGCAAAAGTGAGCTGTATTGAAGTACTATAGTATTCGTCTAAACTTTATTTTTCTTAAAAATGGTTAATTTGCAAGTTTGATGCTAAAGGACTAAATTGAATAAAAGGAAAGTATTAAGGGTAAAATTGTAATTTTCTCAAAAAGGACCAAATTGTGTTAAATTCTTTGATTATGTGTTTTAATGTGAAATCTGGATGAATTGTTGATTTAGATTACGATCGTGTCATGGATCGCGAAAAAAGGAAATTAGTAGAATAGTCCCTAAAGTTTAACCAAACTACAATTTCATCTGGTAAGTTCTTACTATTAACTTTCAAATTTGATATTTGCAATTATATTTATTTTGAATATATTCCTAATGGTAGATCGAGATTGAAGGCTTGAGGAGTTATTCTGATTTTGGCTCGAAAGATCGTTATTTTGATTTTAGCTCGAAAGAGCGTTATTTTGATTCTGGCTCGAAAGAGCGTTAGTCTGATTCTGGCTCGAAAGAGCGTTATTCTGATTCTGGCTCGAAAGAGCGTTATTCTGATTCTAGGCTCGTAAGAGCTAACTTATCTGGTCTCGTGGGAGGTAACCTATCTGGGCTCGTATGAGCTAATTTTATCTGGGCTTGAATGAGATAAATTTCTGAAAGACTCAGTGAGATCAACCTGATGCTATTGCCACGGGATAACAAAGATATTTTATTACTCTTTTCGTAACCGAATATGTTATTTTGTATCTATTTACTATTTTGTAGATTCATCTATTTACTATTTTGTAGATTCATCTATTGTTGAAGATCGGATCCTCAAGAGAAAAATCACACTATTCCGGGAGCTCGTTTGATAGCCTTTATATCACTTGGCTTATATGGCATGTATTAGGATTGTGTTACTTGAATTGTTTTGGGGTAATAGTTAAATAGCATGGTAACATTTTGATGAATGTTTGGGTATGTATTCTTTGTTGTTATGTGAAGAATTAAATACCAATATGAAATGCCTATGTAGGTATGATTTTTGAGAAATTGGTAAATGTTGTGGACTATTGTGCAGACTTAGAAATTATGTATATATATTTGACATCTGCATACTTGTTTCGGTAGTACTAGTACTCTTGCTTGTATCAATAGAAGTACAGAGGAAGTGAGATGTAAGTTACTGACTTGTGTTGTTTCGGTAGATGCAAGATAAGTATCGGTAGTACTTCTCATCGAAGTATTAGGATAGAACTTCTTAACTCTCTGGAGTTTTAGTATCGATAGAAGCATAATTTATTTCGGTAATTGCGTCACACGTATCGATAAAACCATCTCGAGTATCGGTAGAACTCTACACTGTTTCTGAACTATTTTCTAACTGGACAACTACCGATACTTATCCAACAGGTACCAATAGAAGTCTCCAAAAATCATGGAAATAACCTTTTTACCCTTGTTGAATTGTGATTATAATCGATTGATGATTTATGATGTGTTGGATGCATATATTTATTAACTAAGATTAAATGAAATAAAAAAAAAAAGATGAACAGTGATGGATGAACAGTAAGACACTGGGATCCTGACCAGCGATAGTTTTGGGTTTTGGGTGTTACACTCTTCCCGAATTTTGAGCTCTTCCTTTCAAAGTCTTGTTTTATAATGTCCAATTCTTACGTAACCACTTACAAGTATTCTTCTATTGGTCGGATATCTTCGGGATTTGGTACTGAAGTATTATCATTAACTCTTTTGTTTCTCCACCAATCATATTCTTGCCTCGTCATCGGATTTGCACCTAATACTTTCATCCTATGCACTTGGTTTCACGCGTTTGATATCTCTCTAACACCTTTTTTTATAGTTGTCTCTTTTATATGTGAACTCGCACTAAGCCAAACCCTGATTTGTTAGGATAAATTACCTTGTCTAGTATTGCCTTAACACGAGTAGAGGGCATATCCTATAGCTCCCCATACTCCGAGTAAGGGAACCCAGTCGAAATTGCCACAATGATAGAGAATCTCATCAGGGATAAACCAAGGTGCTCGCTATTCAATGTCCTTATCCCGAAGATTTTGAAGGATAGCCTACCACTTTTCTTCGGATATATTCTGCTACCTTTGTGTGGCTATGAATTCTTTCAGAGGCAAATAATTTGCTGAGAACACTTTGAACGAAAACTTTTCTATCTTCTAAAAAAAACTGTGAAACCAAGCCATTAAAAGTGGTGCACAACTGATGAACCTCCCTTCTCCTTCTCTTCGATAAGCATTTAGCAATATAAAGGTCTCGGCTAGGATTGTTGGGACTGGTGTGACCCTCTTGCTAAGCCAATCGAAAAGATCAGCAACTGTATCTTCTACATGCCCTAATGCTTTTAGGAAAATGGCTAACCCATACAAGCTTAGAGCGAAAATGTCAACACGTTTCTTCATATCTGGGTGTGCCAGTATCAGATCTCTTAGACTTTTCTAAGTGATACACTTCTTATCTCCTTTTACTTTGATCCGAGATGTAACCCACTATTCACTAATCCCGATTATGTTCATCAACCTTTTCAAAAAGGTCGGGACACACACAGCTCTCGAGTAAGCCTTATCGACTTGAATCCTTAGGCAACGAATTAATGTGGTGAATTCTTCCACTATGGGCGTCATGTCGAAACTCTCAAAGGTAAAGCAACTGTATGCAGGATTCCAGTGTTGGGTGAGAGCTCGAAAGAGATGCTTACTATCTTCACCTCGAGTAAGTAGGGTAGATCTCCATATTCCCTATAAAACATTTGCTTCGTCTCATCATTCCACTGACCCCAAATGTCTCTCAACTCTTGCACACTATTTTGGGTCATATTTACTTGAGTATGATGCCAAAATTTTGATAAATGCCCCTTTATCAAACTGTCTCCCTTCTCACACAATCTTTCTTCGGACCATAAGCACACGGCCATGTTGTCTTCGACTCTACCAAGAAATCCGTTTTCCATGACAAAGCTTTCTATTTGGTAATCGAGTATGAATCAACACCTTTTCTATGATGGAAATACAATGCGAAAAATAAAAACAAAGACAAAATAAAGCAAGTCAGTACATAAAGATAAAATCTAACAATAAAATTGCAATTAAAAGCAAAAATAATGACACGTCTCTCCTATTTGGGTGACTACTAAAGGTTTATCGCGATGCTTATTAGGGTAGGCTCCTAAAGTTGACTACATGCGGTTTGAGTTCTAAAGTAAGGGTACTTGAATCAATAGATTTCTCTATCCTCACTTATTACAGGCTCATACGGACGAGTTCAGTTCAGGGGGATACATTTTCCATATGTTTGCACGGAAGCGAAAACTTCACGAAAACATAGGTACGGATGTATTCCCGAAAGCGATCCACTATCCTACATGGAGGTGAAGACCTCACGAAGGCGTAGTTTCTCACTTCCACTTAAGGGGTGAAGTAACCGATCAATGCAAATGCATGAAACCCTCACTTCGACAACGAACAAATTAAAAATTGAAAATTAAATATGTGAACACAAAATGTAAGGATCGCAAATTAAATTTAAACCAAATTCTCGATTTTCAAAAAACAGGCCAAAAATAATCGACTCGCGGCTTGACTCTCTTATTGGTCCCCAGTGGAGTTGCCAAGCTGTCGATACCATTTTTGAAAAGGGTCCCGAATTTTATTTTAAAATACGAAAAGTAGGAGTCGCCACCAATCCTTTTTAATTCGGTGTGATTGGACTACCTAAAACGTTTGAATTTTTAGAAAAGCATTTCGATCTTTGAAATCAAGAAAATAGATTCGGGATTCTTTTGTTTTGAGTTTGTTAAGAATAGCGTCACATCCCATAAGTTAGGAATACGACATCTCGAATACTTGAAAAAGAACATTTTTCGATTAAAATATACGTGGTTTTTTTATTTTAAAATAGGATGTTCGGTTATAAAAGTTCAAGGATAAAATTGTATCCCGTAAGTTAGGACACAATTTTATCGAATCTTTTAAACGAAGAACAATGCCCTTTCTTTTAAAATCGTTTACTAAAAAACACGAGTATTTATTGTTTGACAAAAAATCAAACAATTATAAGTGAACGTAATATACGATAATGATGTGGCATAAAATACAAGTAAATAAACACAATAATATACTTGTATTTAATATGTGAGACAAATTAATATACTAAAGAAAAAAATATAATTTAAAAATGCATGAGGACGAAAATATAATTTAAAAACGTATGAGGATGAAATTTAAAAAATCAAAACAAGAAGGTTATTAATTTTAACACTTTCAAAGAATAAAATCGTAAAAAAAGGTAAAAAAGGGCTAATTTAAAGAAAATAAAAATGAAAGATTAAATCAAAGGTAAAGTGAAAATTTGGGGTAAAAACATGAAAATAAAGAAAAAAGGGGTCAAAAACAAGATTTGAAAATTTTAGGGGTTAAAATGTAAATTTTAGAAAAGTTTGGGGGTCAAAATGCAAGTTTGAGAAAGTTTGGTGTCAAAATGCAATTTTTAGAAAGGTTGGGGTCAAAGTACAATTTTTAAAAAGATCAAGGGTCAAAATGTAGTTTTTAAATAAAACAGGAGTTTCGTGGCAATAAATCCATAGATGATGACACGTGGCACCCTAGTTTCGCCCAAAAATCAAACGACTAAATTAAAAGAGAAATAAAATTTAAGGGTAATTTTAAAATAAATTAAAAATATAAAAAGGATGAAATTGTGGATTTTAAAATGCGGAAGGACCAAATGGGCAAATAACCTATTAATTTAAAACACGCAGATCCTATATTAGGGTCAAGTCGGATCTCAGGTTATAAGGCAAAACGGTGTCGTTTTAAGGCCATTTGAATAGGGCCAAAATGGCGTCGTATGGTGCTTACTATATAAGTTAGTTTTTAGAAAAAAAATCATTTCTCACTTTATTTTTTTTAAAAAAATTCCTCACCCACCTTTAATCCTCTTAAGCCTTCATCACTCCGATCATGGAGTTTGATGGGGCACTGTCACCTACGGTGGCTGGACTTTAAAAAAACGTTATTTTTGGTTCCTTTTTGACTCCCAGTTATAAATCCGATGTCAAAATCCCCAAAAAAACATTCAAGACCTGTGAAATAGGAAGAAACCTTTCAATTTCTTGCTTGTTTATATGATTTTTCTTCAACGAGACCCCGTACGAGCATGGGTTTGTTCATGGAGTCTCCACCTCGAGAGCAGACTTCCCTTTGATGACGGAAGAATGTCGATCGACAAAAAATGGGTGAGTTTCGAAACCTTATTTTTCTCTTTTTATTTATATATTTTTTATTTGCTTTTCTTTCGAAAATAAAGAGATAAAAACAGATGAAATACCTTGTAAAAACTTTGATTCTATTACTTGTGCGTGTGTAAAAATTTACAGATCCATAGTAATGGCTTTTATAGCCGAAATATATTACAAGATAGTAGTATTTTGTTTGCTCTGTTCTTATTTTTTCTTCTGTTTGTTCTTTTTGCAAGCATCACCATAATGGTAGGTGGCAAGGTGTCCATCGGGGTCAACGGCGTTGAAGGGTGTGCCCTTGCTATTTAGGTGCAAAATGGGTAGAGGAAGGGTCTCGAGAGCTGAGAGGTCAAAGGTCAGCAGTTAAGGGGTTAGTAGTCGAGGAATCAGAAGCCGAAAGATCATGTGGCTGATGTGGCACAATGCTGACGTGGAGGGGAGCGACGTAAAAGAGACCTAGGCAGATTAGGGTTTCTTTTTTGTTAATGTTTTGAGTCTGATGGGCTTTTGGTTATTGGGGTATTGGGTTTGTGAAGGCTTGGGCTATAAGTTTGGGCTTATATTGGGTCATGGTTTGGGTTATTATGTAAAGGACTTTGTTTTGTTAAATGGACTCTTTAATTTTATATATTTTTTTAATTTTGTTTGAAATCTTTATTGACTTGGATGAAAATGGGTTTTTACAGTGATGATGGTGTAAAATAAAATGGGTTACTAATAGGAATAAATGAACCATACCAACCAAGAAGGTTGCACGAGAACCGGGTTCGTGTGCACAGGTGGAGCAGATGTCAATCTGTCTGCCACATGTCCTCTTGACCTGAGATTCATGGGCTCTCGTCTTGGCCTCTTACGACAACGTTCCCTACTCCTTTTTGCAATCGGCAATAAGTATGACTTTCCATGATGCCTAAACCAATCCATGTAATCCGAAGATGTCGTCAACTTCGGTGTCAGATACGGTTCATGCATTAGCAAGTAATCATAGCTCTTCTGTAACATATCGATATACTTCTTGTGGAATGTTGTCCAATTTTCATCCCGTCTCCCTCGCATGACTATCTTGTGCAAGTCATCGAGGTTCTGAGATTGTCACGGAATATGTTTCGTACACTCGAACTGTCGCATCAGTTGGTCAGATTCGTGCATATCGATTGTTGCAAAAACAACCAATGACACTTTCACGTGCCAGATGTTGCGGTTCACCAAAAATTCCTCCGGGATGCATTATTGATTCCTCAGATTCATGTATGACATCCATATTGTAACATCCCAAATTCTGTAGTGACGGGAAACAATAGTTTGAAACCCCACGCTCTAATAAATAAGTTAGAGTAGATAAATTGGAATTTTAAATTTAAATGTTGAATCGTTAAGTTAGAAAAGAGGATTTAATAATATAACTTACAAAAACTATAATTTTAATTATGAAATATAAAAATTAGCCATAAGTGAAAAAAATTAGGGGGACCTAATAGAAAAATATGCCTTTTAAGTATTGATAGCGAAGGAGTTGGTGATAAATTTTGATATTTTGAGTGATAATATATTTTTAATTTAATAATAATGATGATATTAAAGGAGAAAGTGGAAAGAAAGAGAAAATTTTCTGTTATCCCTTCTTCTCCAACGTGGCGAACAAGAAGAGAAAAAGCTCTTGTGAACCACAAGGTTTCGGCAAGCTCTCTCTCTTGGATTGAAGGAGTATTGAGGTTGATTTTGATGATTTTTTTTATAGATTTGAGTTCAAATTAGATTGGTTTAGGTGACCCATGGTTTTGTTTGAAAGATTTTTAGAGTTTTAAAGTTCTACCATTATTGATTTTGGAGAAGTTTTGGTGAAAGAGATGGTTGTTGAACATAATAGTTAGAAGTAAGTATCTTGGCTAAATGACCTTTGATGATTTTGGAGGCTTAGAACAAGATGCTATTAAGATAGTGTTTCCATGGGAGCTATGGTGAACTATATAAGTTATGTCTAGTGTAAAAGTTATGTAATGACATGAACTACTTGTGAAATAAACACTTATATATGCAAAATGAGTTTGGTTAATATAGTTAAAAGATGGTTATGATTTTTGAATGTGATTAATTGAATAGATCAAGGAGTCTAATGCGTGAAGGACGTGCGAGGAAAAGGAAAAATCGTCGATTAGCCTCGGTCAATTAATTCCCTAGTAGGTAAGTTTCTAACTAGAGATTTATTTTATTCGATTAAATTATGATAATAATTTATGTAAGTATAGAATAAATGTCTATTTTTTAGTGTGTACTTGTTGTGCTGGTACTCTTAAAGAAAAGAAATGAAGGAAAACTTTACATAAGCATGTTCTAAATTGATATAGATGAGATAAGTATACATATCCATGCTGACGAGCGTAAACGCATCTACGCTGACGAGCGTAAACGTAAAGATGACTAGTATGATATGTTATTATAAGAATCCATTAAATTACTTTAAGTACATGTTATGACAATATGGTTCAAGGAAAAGAAAAAAATATAAGGTATCTCTTGTATATATACATAAAAAATGTATGATATGAGATTGATGGTTGATTTTGTTCCTAGATATAGGAATTATTCCTAAGTATGCAAAGTTGGATTGCATTGAGATGTAATGGAAGATGTTACATTATTATCATACAAATCAAATTTTTATTCCTTGTAAATTTTGAACTTTTGTGGCCTCGTGGGTTGGATAATTGGAGCATACACATCGACATACGCCCCCCCTTATCAATAGTTATTGATGTCTTAACTTTTGGTTAATTTTTGGCATGTAAATAGGATATTGGTTTGTATATAGGTGATAAAGGTCAATACTCTCTTTGTATGAATATTTACACAAGTACCTTGCCAAGTTGCTTTTGTTTTATATTTTTGTGTCTTGCCTTGTGCTGATTTCCCAAGAAATTTAGTATATTATAATACTGACTGGAGTTGTTTCGGAACAACTCTATGAAGTATCGGTAGAAGTACAGGGGAAAGGATACTTTAGCTACTGACTTGGGAAGTTTTGGTAGTAGCATCTAGAGTACCGATAGTACTCTAAATAGTATCAGTAGTACAGACTAGTGTATCGGTAAAAGTTATAGGCTGAAATGTCTGTGCTTACTGGAATTAGTTGTATCGGTTATAGCCTCAAGAATACCGGTAGAAGTGACCGAACTATCGGTAGAACTCTGGGTTATTTCGGTAGTAAACTATAGTATTTTTCCAGCTTTTTCTTAACAAGAGTTCTACTGATACTATGTGAAATGGGTTTCGATAGAAGTATGTCACCTTGCAAATTTTACTTGTTTTATACGAAACCCAAGTTTGTTCTCGAAATAGTTTTCTTTAAAAAATAAAGAAA
Organism: Gossypioides kirkii; assembly: GCA_005610355.1. Taxonomy (NCBI): domain Eukaryota; kingdom Viridiplantae; phylum Streptophyta; class Magnoliopsida; order Malvales; family Malvaceae; genus Gossypioides; species Gossypioides kirkii. The sequence continues at coordinate 30,719,553 of CP032246.1, read as the reverse complement.
GAAAAAGAGACTTGAAATTATTTTAAAGACTCAAATTCATCTTGTAAGTATGTTTTATCTAAAGTAATCATCCTTTGCTCGGGTCAGGTGATCGGGCTGGGTAAGGGGTGTTACACATACGAACTATAGTATGAATTTATAAATTTCAGTAGGTGCCTAACATTTAATTTCAAAAATCAATAACTATGAAATTCATAAACTAATCTCCTTATTGGTTTCTTGATCTAAAGCTAGTCGGATGTCCTCGAGCTTAGTCGGTATACTATTGTGGCTTGCGGGATTATTTCACCTATAAAAAATATGTTATTTCAAAATTACAATAATAAAAATTCCAAAATAATAAAAATATTATGAAATGAATTTTACCATGTTACGAGTGGGAATTCGAAAGGGGCTTGCACTCGAGGGCATAGAAATGGTCGTCGATACCATGCCCATGATTGAAAAAGGAGCATGGAACTGCCTATTTTAGCTTTTTTCGGTATCATCGCTCGACACATTTCTCGGTACAATATCATTAGCACCTCGATCCCCAACTAAGTCATCTCGTTTCTCTCAAATCGCCTAATAGTAGTAGCCACCTCAAGTGTACTAGATTGCACGATTTATCTGGCATTAGCAAACCCTCGATCAACCTCAAGATGAACGCGCGCACGAATTGCTCCTTTTCAACGTCGCTCACTGAAGCCTCAATAGTTTGGAAGTTCTCCTCCAACCATCTCATCTTGATTTGGCTACCCCTAAACATGTTCGAAACCTTCCCGATAGTTGCTCGCATGTTGCACTCCAATCGGCATTAACAATCAGCCCTGTAACGACATCCCCATCGACCGATAGATCGAGTTGTAAACTGATGTCCTTGAGATGGAATGTGTGCATCTCCGATCTCTATCTCTCAACCAAAGCACTGATCGATGGGGGATCCAATTTAGTCCCCCTAACATGCAAGCTGCATATAAAAAGCTTGCATCTCGTAAATGTCCATGAATGACCTTCGATGCACCTTCGCCTAAGTTGTTTAATGTACATCTCCAAATTTCGATCTTCAGCCTGAGTATATAAACATAAATTTTTTTTATTCTAAATAGCATAATAATTAACTATTTAAAATTAATAATTTGCTAATATTTTCTTAACACCATAATAATTAATGGATTAAAAATAAATAATTAAATAATATTTTTACCATTTGCAATTGAATGTCGGAGATGTGCTTGTCATCCAAACAAATAAGTTATATGCCATTGAAAAATTAATAAAATAAAAATAAAGGGTTAAGAATTTTGTTTAAAAAACTACTTTGAATTTGGAATTTAGATAAAAAAAATCTAGAATTGAAAATTAAGAAAAATATTGAGAACAAGAAAATTGAGAATCAAATTGTGAGAACAGAGAGTTGAGAGATGAGCTAAGTTGAGAAAAATGAAAATGGGAGGGTTTATATAGGAAAAAATAATTGTTGAACCCATAGCCGTTGGGATTTTTGCCCGTTGAAAAAGTTAGCATTAGATAGAAAACGTATATTTTCACTATTCTCCCAATGAAAGCACGCCACATAGAATGCGTTTTAGGAAAGTATTTAGGAAAGAGAATAAAACACATAATATGTGGCACGTTTTCACTGAAAACGTATCTTATATGACACATTTTCTTTTATCTCTTCTAAAACAGCATTGATCAATAAATTTTAAAAAAATAATATTTTTTTTCAACATATTCAAATAAATTTACCGTTTTGTTTTTTATTTTTTAAAATTCAATGAATCGTAGATTTACACATATGCATGATTTTTATAGGCGCATTTATCTTCACTATATTTTATTCTCTTTTAGACTCATTAGATTTTATTAATGAAAATGGTTGACGTTGCTTCATTTGGCAAATTTGCTGAATTTCAAATATTATTATAGCTTAATTTATTTGGCATTATTTACTCACTTTTTAATAATATAAATACTAAATTCCTTTGTTTAAGAGGAATTAAATTACTTTTGACTCTATAGTATATATGAATTTATGCGGTATATAAACTTGACACTTTTTCTTAATTTGGTGTCTAAATTTTTTTTTAATTTAGTACTCAAACTTGATACTTTTTCTTAATTTGGTACTTAAACTTAACTCTTTTTTTTAAGTTGGTACTTAAACTTTTTGAGGTCCAATTTGGTACTTGAACTTGACTCTTTTCCTAATTTGATACCTATTTTTTTTTAATATTAATTCATTAAACATAGCTCAATACCTATTTTTAACATAACTTTTCTCTAAATCTGACAATAATTTTGTAGTATAACAAAAAAAATTTCAATACCGTCATTGTTTTGCGTAATTTTTATAATATTTAATAAATTTAGGTATCAAATTGAATCTAAAAAAAAGCTTAGATACCAAATTAGGAAAAAGAATGCCAAGTTCAGGTATCAAATTGGGCACAAAAAAGTTTAGGTACCAAATTAAGAAAAAGTGTCAAATTCAAGTACCAAATTGAATAAAAAAAGTTTAAGTACAAAATTAAGAAAAAGTATCAAGTTTAAGTATCAAATCTTATTTAAGCCAAATTAAATTTATTGAGCTCATATGTTAATAAAAACTCTCATTAATATATTAACGTGTCGTGGCATGTCATATTAATAATTATTTAAAAAATTATAAAACATATAAAAATTTCAAAATAAAATTTAAAAACTTTATAAATTCATAACAAATATAAAAAAAAACTTCCAAAAGATTATTAAATTTAAACAAGTACTAAAAGTTACCCAAAATTATAAAAGATTACAATAAGTTATAAAACTTATTAAAAAACATAAAAAAATACAATAACTCTTTAAGTATTTTAATTTCTGGGCTTCGAGAGAAAAATTCAATATGGCTTTATTATCCACGTAGCTTAAAGACAGCTCTATCATCAGGGGTGCATTCAAAGGTTGGTTAGGGCTTTGATCCCTTTAAAAATAATAAAATTTTAAATTAATAAAGATAAAATTACATTTTAACCTTCCAAAAATAATAAAATTTTAATTCAATAATTTAAAAATTACATTTTACTATCATAAAAATTACAATTTAACTTCGATCTCTTAAAAAAAACTTTCTAACTTCTGCCCTTGTTTTCCCACAGCTTCAAAGGTGATATTAAAAGGTTGGAAGACAAATCCTAATACCGTTCCTCTAATGATTCATCTACAGCTACACTTGGAACTGGCTTTGAGTTTGGGTTTGTGTTAACATTTATCGGTAAAACCACAAAAAATAGTCTTAATTTAGTTTATTATTCAATTTTCTTTATAAATATTTTATTTTTAAAAACATATTTAATTTATAATTTGTTATAAAATAAAAAGACAGATAGTAAATAACAAAGAGAATGAGAGAACAAGAGAGAAAACGTATTTTATTGATCAATAGAAGTGTCTACAATGTTTCTCCAAAGTCTCTATTTATAGACATAAGAAGTATAAATGAAGTAGAGATCTATTTCTAATAACTATGAGAGTTTAAGGTATACCAAACCTTATCTTGATCTTTATCTTTATCTTGATGTTGATAGACATCCATTTAATAAGATATTCATAACACTCCCCCTTAGATGTCCATTTGTAGATAATGTGCCTAGTTAAAACCTTATTAGGAAAAATCCTATGGGATAAAAAACCTAATGAAGGAAAAAGAGTACACAATCTTCTATTACAAGTTGCCTCGTTAAAAACCTTTACCAGGAAAACCCAATTGGACAAAACCTCGGTTAAAGGAAAAGAGTACAACTTGTTTTAGACTCCCCCTAATGGTAACATTACATTACATCTTTGAGTCGACGCATTCCAATCTTGTGTAGTAGTCTTTCAAATGTTGAAGTGGGCAATGTCTTAGTGAAAAGATCTGCTAAATTGTCACTAGAACGAATTTGTTGAACATTTATATCACCTTTTTTTCTCAAGATCATGAGTGAAGAATAATTTTGGTGAAATATGTTTCGTTCTGTTACCTTTGATGTAACCACCCTTCAATTGAGCTATACATGCTGCATTATCTTTGTATAAGATAATTGACATCTTTTCCTATAAAGGCAAATTACATATCTTCTGGATATGTTGGATCAATAATCTTAGCCAAACACATTCTTGACTCGCCTCATGCATTGCAATTATTTCTTCATGATTTGAAGAAGTCACAGCTCATGTTTGCTTTGTTGAACGCCATGATACGGCAGTACCCCCACATGTAAATAAATATCCTGTTTAGGATCGACCTTTATGTGGATTTGATAGGTATCCAGCATCAGCATAACCGGTTAATAGGGATTTTGAATCACTTGAATAAAATAATCCTATATCAATGGTCCCTCTGAGATATCTAAATACATATTTAATTTCATTCCAATGTCTACGTGTTGGAGAAGAACTAAATCTTGCTAACAAGTTTACAGCGAAAGCTATATCAGGACTTGTGTTGTTTGCAAGATACATTAATGCCCCTATGGTACTCAGATATGGCACTTCAGGACCAAGAAACTCTTCATCATTTTTACAAGAACTCTAATTCTGATGACTACTAGAATTTAAAGTTCATCTAAACTTATCTTAATCTTGATGGACATCCACTTAATAAGATATTGATAACACTCCCCCTTGGATGTCCATTGGTAGATAATGTGCCTCGTTAAAACCTTTACTAAGATAAAAACTCCGTGGGAAAAAATTTTCCTACTGAAGGAAAAAGAGTACACATATCTATAATACGCATAACATGTTGCTTCATTAAAAACCTTACCAGAAAAACCCAATGAGACAAAACCTTGGTTAAGGGAAAAAGAGTACAACACGTATTTACTCCCTCTCATAAAAACATCACATAATATCTCATATTCTATGTATTCAATCTTGAATACTAGTCTTTCAAATGACTATTTGAATGTATTTGCTAAGCATTTATATCGCCATTCTTTTGAAAGTCATGAGAGGGAAATTTGGGAGAGATATATTTTGATCTCTTCAAGAGTTTCAACAGATTTTAATCATGATTCTTTTATAAAAACTCAAATAGGTATTTTGAATCATTTCATAATCCTCCTTCAACTATTATTGACTAAGTCGAATTTACCACATGTTCAATTATTTTAATTTATATAAATGAACAATTTCCCGATAATTTCAATATCCTTCTGACATTCCAAATCCTTCAAGGATTTTAATATAAACATTACTATATAGTGATTCACAAAAATGTTGTAACGACAACCATGAGACGCAAGTATGATCTGCCAGTTTAATAATATATCTAAAGGTTATTGCATCCACCACAATAGAATATTATATCTTCTCATAATCAACGCCAGGACTTAGCAAAAAAAGTTCATATTTTTATTTTGCCTTTGCAAAACTACTTCATTTGTACCCTTACTGGCTTTATACCTTTAGATATTTAGACTATTGATCCAAAAACTCCACGAATTTAATTGTATTTGAGTTGCGTCTTTCTATTTTGGCCAATTTATTCCATATCTCTATTTCCCAAGAGATTTATTCAATATCCTCCTTTTTTTTCATTATTTCCACAATAATATTGCATGCAAAACCATTGTCGACCACTTTTATTATTGGTTCGACATTTTCTCAAATTGACATATCTTATCGAGATATCTTATTTTCACTTTGTAATCTTCAGTTTCAGGTACCTGAATCTTTTCTGAAATTTTACTTATTAGTTATGTCTTGGATCTCTTCTAGAGCACCCGCCTTCACTATATGACCGTCTAGATTTTTTCCTTTTATGAAAATTTCCATATTTGGAACTTTAATGAGTTATCCTTGTTGAACCTTTGGTTCAAATAACTCTCCCCCTTAACTCATTACAAGTTATTAGTTCTCTCCCCCTAAATTCGGGAAAACTATCAAATCAAAATAATAATCACAATCATGTCATAATTGAATCTCCAATACATTTAGTATATCATAATAAAAGGAGGCCCATAATTAATATATATTTCCAACTTTCTTTGAAGATTCACTCATCTTTGTGCGTTGTGGTGGAGCAATTGGAATATATATGCACATTCAAAAATTCAAAGATGAGAAATATTTAGCTTTTGACCCAAAATCAATTGCAATGGGGAGTATTTAAAACTTATTGGCTTGATGCGTACAACACGTAAATCAACATAATCCCATGTTGAAAGAGAAAGTTTAGTTCTCATAATTAATAATGAAATGTGATAAATCAATAATTTCTTTAAACTATTATGCGCATAAATAACAAATTTTTACCAAAGTTTTTCAAACTCAATCAATAGAAGATTGTGATATAAACTCATCAATATTAACAAGATGAATTGTCTTAATTGCATTATCTAAAATTAATTATTCAAACAATCTTGCAAACGACAGGTTGCAATATGATAACACATGTGTTTATTTTGTAGATGCATCTACCAAAATCATATAATATCAAAACCATCCACATGGTGGATTAATGGGCCCATATTTATTTCAGAAATGCAAGACATTAAATCTCAACTTTAGCTAGTGAGTTTTTAACAACCAATTTTCATTGAGAACAACCAACAGATGAGAAATCTTTAAATTAAAGAATCTTCTGGTTCTTTAATAAATGTCCATATGAATTCTCAATTATTTTTCGCATCATGTATAATCCAGGATGGTCTAACTGGTCATGCCAAGTAGTAAATATATCTGTACCAGTAAACTTCTGGTTTACTTTAACATACGTTTTAATTTGAATTAAATCGTAGCAAATTGATAATTTTACCATCATTCCTTTCACTTTGTATCCACATACAAGTACCATTGTGACATTTACTACTGGAAATGTCTAAATCAATGTGAAGTTTATAATGACACTAAGTCATATAATATAATTTCTAAATAATTATATGCAATATTTGCTTCAGGGAATATGCCAAAATCTTCAAATGCAAAGCATTTATTAATAGCAAACTTTGAGAGTGGATCTTGTTTTCCAACTGTACAACAGGTACCTAACCAATGACCTTTTAAACAAAAGCTGTCTCTCTTCTTAAAAAGTTCTTGAAAATTTTTGGTATTTTCTTACTTTCTTCAATTTTCCACTTTGGTGGTGAGAAAAATTATCACGATTATCCCCCATGACTATTATTATAGTCCAATTTACTACATCCATGTCAAAGATTATATCTTTTGAATTTATCACATAATGTTACATTCTCTTCAGGGAATGATTAGGTTTCGTGATTAAAAACTTTTGTTCAACCATAAGTAAATTTTTTCATGATATTGCTACTATAAGAGCACATTCGAATCATGAAAAACTAAATAAGTTCTCTCCTGTAAGGTTCTCATCAGTAATATTTTTCCAAGTACTTTTAATTGAGAACTTATTTTGAATACTGTAAAATTATACTAACAGTTTTTAAAACTTGCAACTTCAGGTGCATCCAATCATAACGAGCTTTTAGATAGAATTACCATATTCTATTGCTCATATTTTTCTTCTACAATTTAAGTAGATATTTCACAGTCAAATATTTTGACTTCAACCCCTTAATGAGGATAATGATAAAAGAATATCACAAAGATAATCATAATCAATTCAATATAAATCAATAACCCAATCCTCTTTTGATTCATATGAAATATAATTTTTTCCTCATTCACAATCTCAATATGAGATCCATTATGAATATCCTTTAAACCAGTGGATTAACCATCACAAGAAATTAATATATTAGCTCTTTTGGAGCTTTCGACTAATTTTGTACTACCAAATATTGGAATAATATTGGTTTGTTTCAGTACTAAATAAAATAATTATTTTCTATCTGTAATGATAGAAGTCATTACTACATTCTCATATTCTTCCTCAAAGAATATTAACCCAAACAAAATATTTGGGCATACACCACATATGTGGCTAAAAACCTTTCATATCATATTGATAACATAAGTTATCTTTGCCCTTTGAATAGTTTCTTGAGAACCCTCATTGTTCTCTTATTCATCACTATGTTCTCACTTTTAATGGTCCATGATTATTTTCTTTATGTTTACATTCACTTCTGGGAATGCGACAAATTTAGTAGGACGAACTTATAAATGTCCCGTTAGATTATTTATTCCATAATCACCATCGCAAACATGCGTGTATTTCAAATCAAAATCCATCTATTCATGTTGTCATGATTAGTCTCAAATTATAATAAACATTATATAATGAATAAATCATAGAAAAATATACCTAAATATCTTTAACATCATCGATCATCATGGCTATTATCATGAGCACTGAGTAGTTAAAGGCTCTAATGATTACCCATAGTGCATCGGTCTCAATTGATGACTGAAAGAAAAAAAATAATTAAAAGAGAATCGTGCTAATAACGTGTTATAAAATAAAAAGACAGATAGTAAATAACAAAGAGAATGAGAGAACAAGAGAGAGAACGTATTTTTTTTTAGAGAACAAAAGAGAGAACGTATTTTATTGATCAATAGAAGTATCTACAATATTTCTCCAAAGTCTCTATTGATCTTTATCTTGATGTTGATGGACATCCATTTAATAAGATATTCATAACATAATTTGATATTTTATTGGTATGATGTCAAATTTAACCTTCAATGTTTACATATTTTTGTTAGTATAATCATTATTATTTTTAGCTAAATTTGATCATCAACCTTTTAAAAGGTGTCGAATTTAACTATCAACCTTTCAAAAAGAATCAAATGGTTGCTTTTATAACGAAAGTGCCGACTAAAACATTAAAATTGTAAACATGACAATCCATATGTATTTCAGGTTATTTTTTAAAATTCTTATGAATTTTGTATATATATTTTTTGAATTTTAATTTTTTTATTTTCTCAATATTTTATAATTTTTAAATTATTAATTGACTTGGCATATAAGATACTAGTGTTAACTAAAAAAAGGGGTCAAACTGATCAAAGGAATTAATGTTGAGGGTTAAATTTGACATTTTACCTATTTTTATTGTTATTAACATTTATGTAATTTAAAATTTTGATATTTTATTATTAGTAACATTATCTAATCTGTCACATCACTTTTAATTTAAATTTATGATATTTATATTGTTAATAACAAAAGGAAAAATAATAGTCAAATTGTTTGAGAGTGGTGTGTAGAGTTGGATAATTTCAAATTCGGTCCTGGTAAGATAATTAAAAATGTTTATTATTTTAAATGTAATCTGTATTTGAATAAGAGAATAAAAGCAATCACTTAGTTTCACATTCTGCATCGTTGACATTACACAGCTCTGTAGAATTTTGTTCATGTGTTTCCATTTACTTCCATTAAGAAAGAAGATGATTGTAGTTTGTTGGTAATACTGAGATTGCTACTGAATTAATATATGATGTTTAATTATATTGATAAATATGAGAAAAAACAAAAATGAAGGCACTGTCATGCCAGTTCCCAATGTCATATGACATGAAGACAACCCTATAACCTTATGGTTATCAGCATGCTCACATGCAAACACCATTAATGAGCAGTGCAGTGAGGGCCAGGGAAAACACAGAGTAAGAGACACTAACATGCCCTCCTTAGTAGGGGACCCCATGGCCGGCTGCCCCTCCCCTTGTATAAGAGTTAACAACAAGCAACTGAGCTGAGTGAGAAGATAAAGTGAAGTGCAAAAATGGAGAACGTCTCTAACCTCTCTTCTCACCGACGGAGACCTTTTTCTTTTTATGTCCATTTTTAGGGTTTGGCCGCTTTGTTTTCCCAAATAATTTCAGCTTTTGTTTTCAAAGTTTTTTTTTTTTGACCAAAACTTTGTCCAAATCTCCAGTACATTCCTGTTACTCTGTGATCACATTAAATGTAACGTCTGTCATTAGGTTTCCACTTTCCAGTCACTGAAAACTGAGGGAGGAAAAAAAAGAAAATAGTGGCCTATCCATTATCCATGTATGTATACATATATGGCAACATAAAGCTAGTTTAGCATATAAAATTAATCAGTCTTTTTACCTTTTTTCTGGGTAAATGTTATGAACATTCCTTACATGGTAATATACTCATGCTTTTGACTGGTTTAGTTAAAGTAATGATAATTGAGTAGGTCAATGACAGTCTTTTCAAACTTCACAGATGATTCTGCCGTCATTGATGATTCATTATATTAATAACCCTTATTGATTTGGGAGTTAATTATTATACCCTTTTAAAAAAGTTTCAAGCAGATATAATATAATATTAGAAATGTCTGATGCATCATATTACTGACATGACGACATGAATGTACCTTCAGGAATGCAAGTGTTGTTCTATATGTGGGTTTTAGTGATTTTAGAGAAAGACTGCTTGAAGAAACTTGAATCTCTTCCATCATTCACTGTTCAGTCTTTATATTATGGTATAAACAGGTGTTTGTTCCTAATAAAGAAGGGTAGATGAAAGGGAGAAGAAGAAGAAGAAGAAGAAGAGGAGGTGGGGGAGTTGGGGATTAATAAGTCATTAAGAGGGGTAATGCTTTGTTTGTACTGTTATAATTAGTTGGGAAAGGAAGAGACATGTATGTGGTAAAAAATTCTTGGTTGGGGGGTATGGTTGTTGGGTCAACTTCAGGTGGTTAACTGAAACCCAGATTTAACCCATTCCTCAAGTTAAATTTACTTTCTTTCCTCCTCCTCCTTCTTCTATCTATTCACTGATGTTTGATAGGGGTAGGTTTTTTTGTAGCTTTAACTTTGGCAGGGGCCTCTTTGTCTCACGCTCTCTCAAAGAAAGGGTGTCTACACCTTACACACACACACACATCACATTATCATGTCTATCTTGTCGATGAAGAGAGGGACAGATATCCTAATGTCTACAAGACAGTGAAAGAGATTAAAAGAAAAAAATAAAAAACAGAGAACTTTACTCGCACACGTGTGAATGATGTTGAATTTATTAAAAAGAAGTGCGAATTAATGATGTGATTTTAAAATGCAATTTAAAATAATTTTAAGGAAATAAATTATATCATGATGATTTTAAAACGTATAGTTTTTTAATAATTTTTTGTTAAATAAATAATATATAAATGATAAAATAAGATGATCTGTATCGATAAAGGTCGTAGTCAATCATTGATTTTTATTAAGCATAATATTGGATTGGGGTCGCAATCGGATACGGTACAAACTGTATAAATAGAATCCGTATAAAAGAATGTTTATACTATTTGATTTTGTTTAGAATAATGTATTTCGACCTTACAACATTAATTCTATTAGGTATTGATTAGAATACAATTTTTCAACCTATAAATAGACGTAGTCGATTCCTCTTGTAATCATTCGATTTTCGACATTACTGAATTTTCTTCTCATTTGCTTGTGATTTTTTTTAGAAAGATTCTCACGTAAAATTTGTGTTTTCTTTTCTTTTCTTTGCGATATTTCATTATCATTATCGACTTTCAATTTTAACATTAAAATTTTAATAATTTATTTTATTGAATTAAATAAACTGATCAAATCGGGATATATAAGAGAAAATAATACTTTATCTTTTTTTCCACATGTCAATTTTAATTGGTTTTATTTTAAATAGGTTTAATGGTTCAACTAATTATTGAACTAATAGAGGTACTAACTTGAGAAAAAAATAATTTAAGTATCACTTATGACAAAAAAATTATTTTATGTACCAAAATAGAAAAATTGCATAATTTAAGTATCATGTTGTGAATTAATCCACTTTTAAAATATACCTAACAGTTTGAGTTACGAAAGTATCAACTTGAAAAAAAATATAATTTATGTAACACTAGTTGATAAAAACAAAATAAGTGTTAAAATGAAAAAAATAATATAACTTAATTACCAATTTGTGATTATAATAAAATACAAACTTAAAAAAACTAACTTTGTTGGCTTTCAAAAAATTTAGCTGCTTAAAAAAACCAGTAACATGGGGCATATGCTTAGAAATTTTCAAAAATAATTTAACAAGTTTAAAAATAAAAACATAAAAACAATATTTATATAAATTTTTATTTAATTTTCAAATAAGATAAAAAAATTGATCCCTTACCCAAAACAATTTAACTTAAAATTGCATGGAGTTAAAAAAATGAATGCTTCATGTTTACTTTTAAGATGAGAGCATGGATTGGCACCACGACCACCAAAACAAGTTAAACTAGGGGAGGAGCGGGGTCAGGGTCAGTCAGGGTGGTTAACTACTTCAAGCACTCCTTTTTTTAGTCCCTTTCTTAACCCCAGCCGTGTAGGTTTCCCTTACACACATGCCTTAATAGCTGTTTTTTCCTGTTTCCATGTTTTAATCTTTCTGGCTTGACTTCACTTTTCCCACTTCTCTCACTCTTTGTCAAACTTGCTTCTGGTTTTCAGTCTATGCAATGCAAGCCATCCCTTCCCCTTTTTAGTATTCCTTATTGTTTAATATTTATGTGCGCATGAAGATGACTTTGTAACAGTTGTATAACAGCATTTGTCAGATGAGGAAAATGAAGGCATGGGTAACAAGAGTGTGTTTTATATGCACCAGACAACATGAATAGGCTCAGCTGTCACTCCTCAACTACTCCTTCATCCATGGGGATGGTTTATCCAGACATGGGTTGTCTTTCTCTTGCTCCGAACTATGGTATTGTTGTTTCTTCCTCACGGGAAAATGGAAGAGCTTCTTCGGGTTTTCGTTTCATGGAAAACTGCAAAACAAGGAGCTTTGAGGAAAACCACAGCTCTGATGCTGTGGAGGGTAAGGGCTCTGATTACAGTGACGGGTTTGGGGATAATAATATGCCCATTAATCTCAATTCCAACATAAATGATGAGAACCCCAATGAGAATGCGATATGTGGCAAGGAAACAGACAGTGGACAGTCAAAGCTTTGTGCCAGAGGCCACTGGAGGCCTTCAGAAGATACTAAGCTCAAGGAACTTGTTGCTCTTTACGGTCCTCAGAACTGGAACCTTATTGCAGAGAAGTTGGAAGGAAGATCAGGTAAAATAGTGGCCAAAAACAGTGGAAAAAGAAAAAGTGTGTTATCTATATTTGTTTCATTAAAACATTTCTCTTTTAGTGACATATTCTTAGTATTAGAATCATTGTTCTTATAAGCCAAGGCTTATTTGTTCTGATTCTTGTCTCTCGGGTTTGAAGGTAAGAGCTGCAGGCTGAGATGGTTTAATCAGTTGGACCCTAGGATCAATAGAAGAGCTTTTGCCGAAGAAGAAGAAGAGAGGCTAATGCAAGCTCATAGACTTTACGGTAACAAGTGGGCAATGATAGCGAGGCTGTTCCCTGGAAGAACTGATAATGCAGTGAAGAACCATTGGCATGTGATCATGGCTAGGAAGTATAGAGAACAATCGAGTGCCTACAGGAGGCGGAAGCTGAGTCAGTCTGTTTATAGAAAGATGGAAGAAACTCCGAACATTGTCTGCAGAGATGCAGCAACAAAAGTAGAACCACCCCCCTACTGTCTCAATATGTCGGATAGACGACTAGGCATTATCTCCCACTATCAGTTTGGAATCTTCAACGGTGGTGATGCAGGTGGGGTTAATGGTGGCTCAAATGTTTCACCCCACATGACCAGTGAGAGAGAAGCAATCCTAAGCAGCGAGGCCCCTTATCGTAATGGGTTTTGTGCACAAGCACAACAGCCACCTTTTGATTTCTTCCCTGGTGTGTGATTCTCCTCTTAAGCTTCTTTTATGATACGTTTTGGTGTGTTTTGGTTTCTGTGTTGTTTGTCATTGTTTTCATTTTTGGAAACCTACCTCGAATTTCTTACCACAAGTCTTCTGTGATTTACTTTTCTTTCAACAGCTGAACCAAATGTGTGATGATTTTTGTATTCATTTGTTCTTTTGCTTTACAGACATTGACTGATGTAACTGTTTTCATTTACCTTTTTGCTGCTTTAAATCCAATATAATCTTTTCATTCGTTTGGTCTGTGTTAATTTGCTGGTTTCTCAACATCTGTAGATCTTAGCAATGACATGATGGGCATGTTCAGCCAGACCAGATTTTGGGATAGGCCCATCGATGAACCCCAAGTCTGTGGCTACTATCCCCAGCATCAACATCAGCAGCTGCACCCTTCACACATGATGACAATGCAAAAGTCAGAGTTCCTCAGCTCCCAAAGTAACACAGATTCCACAGCATCAATAACACCTCAAGTTTCAGCCATTGAACCTTCATCATCCGTGGCAGGGAGCAGTAACCACAGCCACTATGAGACTATTCTACCGCCATTCATTGACTTTCTTGGAGTAGGAGCCACATGAAGTCACCAATAACACCAAAGAGAAAAAAAAAAACCGGTTTTCCACCTTAATATGGAAGAGCTCCCAAGATAACTGAGAGGACATCGAGGTAAAGAGAGAAGATCTGTTTTCTTCAGATGGGTGACAGTGGATATAATCTCTGTAACAGTGTCATATCCCCCCCCCCCCAACCATTTTTTCCCTTGTTATGTCCTCCTTTCTCATCTCCTGGATCCTGAGACTTTTTCCAAAAGTTTAGAAAACAAAGTTTTAAAGAACATATATTGTAGCTATTGTCTCAAATAAGCATGCCGCCTTTTACTTTTCTCTTTACAGAGTAATATTTCCGATGGTTAGAGAACCAGACGAGCCATCGGTGAATATCTACATTAACAGAACTTAAAAAGACAACTGAATGGAAAGCATCCAAATATAAATTGATGTTTCCATTTACAAAGATTGTATAGTTGTTGGATAAGGTTGTTTGAGGATAGAATTATGAAAAATATAAGAAAAATAGTTGTTGGTTTTTTGTTAAATAATCATACAAGGGGCATGATCCATGAATATATATGATATAGTACTCAAGAGGCAAAGTGAGACAAAGCATGAAACTGCATGAAAATCAAAACATCCTTTTTCTTCTCATGCGACTGCAAAAATTCAGGCACAAATTACGCAAACAGAAATTCACCATTGCATTCATGTAGGCAAGTGTTTCGATATCCTTCTTTCGTTCCTATCACCTGTAGGATCTTTCACAAGAACTAGAATCTTTTTCAAGAATATATTTATAGCTAGAGTTGGCAAAACAAGCATGAGCATAAAAGTCCATTCATGCCGATTTGAGCCCGTAACAGTGAGTTCGAAAAAGTCCAAGTTTGTAATAGATCCGAGCTCGAAAAAATCCAACCCAAAAGAGCTCAAATTTATAATTGGATAACCATAATAGATAATAATTAAAATAATTTTATAATATTACTTAAAATAAAAACAAATGATAAATAAAAAAAACAAATGATAATTATTTATTTTATGAAAATGTGTTCATAAGGATTACATATTTATATTAAAATTTTATTAATAGTAAAAGTATTATAAAATAAAAGGATAGAGAGTAAAGAATAAAGAGAATGAGAGAACAAAAGGGAGAGCGTATTTTATTGATCAATAGAAGTTATTATAATGTTTCTCCAATGTCTATATTTATAAACATAGAAAGTATAAATAAAATAAAACTTTAATTCTAATGACTACTAGAATTTAAAGTTCATCCAAACTTATCTTGATCTTGATGGGCATCCACTTAATAAAATATTTATAACACTCCCCTTGGATGTCCATTGGTAGATAATGTGTCTCGTTAAAACTTTTACTAAGATAAAAACCCTGTGGGAAAAAAATTTCCTAGTAAAGGAAAAAGAGTACACATATCTATAATACGCATAACATGTTGTCTCATTAAAAACCTTACCAGGAAAACTCAATGAGACAAAACCTCGGTTAAGAGAAAAAGAGTACAACGTGTATTTACTCCCCCTCATAAAAACATCACATAATATCTCATATTCTACGTATTCAATCTCGAATACTAGTCTTTCAAATGACTATTTGAATGTATCTGCTAAGCATTTATATCATCATTCTTTTGAAAGTCATGAGTGAGGGAAAATTTGAGGAAAATATATTTTGATCTCTTCAGGAGTTTCAACAATAATCATAACAAACTTTAATCATGATTCTTCTATAAAAACACAAATAGGTATTTTGGATCATTTTATAATCCTCCTTCAACTACTATTGACTAAGTCAAATTTACCACATGTTCAATTATTTCAATTCATATAAATGAACAATTTCCCGAAAATTTCAATATGCTTCTAGCATTCCAAATCCTTCAAGGATTTTAATATAAATTTTACTATATAGTGATTCACAAAATGTTGTAATAACAATCATGAGACGCAAGTATGAACTGCCAATTTAATAATATATCTAAAGGTTATTGCATCCACCACAAAAGAATATTATATATTCTCATAATCAATGTTAGGATTTAGTGAAAGATTTGATATTTTTATTTCGTCTTTGCAAAACTACTTCATTTGTACCCTTACTGGCTTTTTGCCTTTAGATATTTGGATTGTTGGTCCAAAAACTTCACGAATTTAATTGTATTTGAGTTGCGTCTTTCTATTTTGGTCAATTTATTCCATATCTATATTTCCCAGGAGATTTATTTAATATCCTACTTTTATTTCATTATTTCAAAAATAATTTTACATGCAAAACCATTGTCGATCACTTTTATTATTGGTTCGACATTTTCTCAAATTGACATAACTTATCGAGATCTCTTATTTTCACTATTTTAATCTTCAATTTCAGGTATCTGAATTTTTTCTGAAGTTTTACTTGTTAGTTATGTCTTGGGTTTCTTTTAGATCACTCGTCTTCACTATATGATCATCTAGATTTTTTCCTTTTATGAGAATTTCCATATTTGGAACTTTAATGAGTTGTCCTTGTTGAACTTCTAGTTCAAACTACTCTTCTCCTTAACTCATTACAAGTTATTAGTTCTCTCCTCCTAATGTGGGGAAAACTATCAAATTAAAATAGTAATCACAATCATGTCATAATTGAATCTCCAATACATTTAATATATCATAATAAAAGGAGGCCCATAATTAATATATATTTCCAACTTTCTTTGAGGATTCACTCATCTTTGTGCATTGTGGTGGAGCAATTGGAACATATATGAACATACAAAAATTCAAATATGAGAAATATTTAGCTCTTGACCAAACATCAATTGTAATGGGGAGAATTTAAAACTTATTGGCTTGATGTGTACAATACGTAAATCAACATAATCCATGTTGAAAGAGGAAGTTTAGTTCTCATAAGTAATGGTTTAGCCATTAATCAAAGGCATTCAATCAATAATTTCTCAAAACCATTATACGCATAAATAACAAACTTTTACCAAAGTTTTTCAAACACAATAAAAAAAATACTGAGATATAAACTCATCAGTATTAGCAAGATGAATTGCCTTAATTGCATGATCTGAAATTAATTATTCAAACAATCTTACAAACGACAAGTTGCAAGTTGATAACACATATGTGATTATTTTGTAGATGCATCTACCAAAATCATTTAATATAAAAATCATCCACGTGGTGGATTAATGAGCCCATATTCATTTCAAAAATGGAAGAATTTAAATCTCAACTTTGGCTAGTGAGTTTTTAACAACCAATTTTCATTGAGAACAATCAACAAATGAGAATTCTTTAAATTAAAAAATCTTCTAGTTCTTTAATAAATGTCCATATGAATTCTCAATTAATTTTTGCATCATATATGATCCAGAATGGTCTAACTGGTCATGCCAAGTAGTAAATATATTTGTACCAGTAAACTTCTAGTTTACTTTAACATACGTTTTAATTTGAATTAAATTGTAGCAAATTGATAATTTTACTATCATTCCTTTTAATTTGTATCCACATTTAAGTACCATTATGACATTTACTATTGAAAATATCTAAATCAATGTGTAGTTTATAATGACACTAAATCATATAATATAATTTCCAAATAATTATATGCAATATTCGCTTCAAGGAATATGCCAAGATCTTCAAATATCCAAAAAAAATGTCTATAATGACAAAAGGTTAAATTTTCATAATTGTTATGTATTGCTACATTCACTTTTAGGAATAATTAGGTTTCATGGTTAAAAACATTTGTTTCAACCATAAGTAATTTCTTTTCATGATATTGCTATCGTAAAAGCACATTTGAATCATGAAAAGTTGAATAAGTTCTCTCTTGCAAGGTTCTCATCAATAATATTTTTCCATATAATTTTAATTGAGAACTTATTTTGAATACTGTAAAATTAAACTCACAGTTTTAAAAACTTGCAACTTCATGTACATCCAAGCATAACAAACTTTAGATAGAATTATCATATTCTATTGCTCATATTTTTCTTCCACAATTTAAGTAGATCTTTCACAATCAAATATTTTGCTTTAAACCCCTTAATGGGGATAATGACAAAAGAACTTCATAAAGATAGTCACAATCAATTCAATTTATAATAAACATAGATCAATAACCCAATTCTCTTTTGATTTATATGAAATATAATCTTTCCTCATTCACAATCTTAATATGAGATTTATTATGAATATCTTTTAAAACCAATGGATTAACCATCATAAGATATTAATATATTAGTTCTTCTGGAGCTTTCGACTAATTTTGTACTACCAAATATTGGAATAATATTGGTTTATTTCAGTACTAAATAAGATAAAAATTTTCTATCTGTAATGATAGAATTCATTACTACATTCTAATATCATTCCTCAAAGAATATTAACAAAAACAAAATATTTGGGCATACACCATATATGTGGCCAATAACCTTTCATATCACATTGATAACATAAGTTATCTTTTCCCTTTGAAGAGTTATCTTGACAACTATCATTGTTCTCTTATTCATCACTATGTTCTCATTTTTAGTGGCCCATGATTATATCTTTTGTTTTCTTTATGTTTGCATTCACTCCTGGGAATGCAACAAATTTAGTAGGACAAACTTATAAATATCCCACTAGATTATTTATTCCATAATCACCATCGCAAACATGCGTGGATTTCAAATCAAAATCTATCTATTCATGTTGTCATTATTAGTCTCAAATTATAATAAACATAATATAATAAATAAATCATAGTTAAATATACCTTAATATCTTTAACATCATTGTTATCACCTTGACTATTATCATGAGCACTGAGTGGTTAAAGGCTTTAATGATTACCCATAGTGCGTCGGTCTTAATTGGCAACTGAAATAGTAGTAGCTCTAGGAGGCAATTGACAATAGCAAATTTGGAGATATTTTTGTGACTTATTGAGAAAAATAATTAAAAGGGAATTGTGCTGATAACGTGTTATAAAATAAAAGGACAGAGAGTAAAGAACAAAGAGAATGAGAGAGCAAAAGAAAGAGTGTATTTTATTGATCAATAGAAGTGAATTACAATGCTTCTCCAAGGTCTATATTTATAAACATAAAAAGTATAAATGAAATAGAATTCTAATTCTAATGACTACTAGAATTTAAAGTTCATCCAAACTTATCTTGATCTTAATGGACATCCACTTAATAAAATATTCATAAATTAATAATAAATTTGTTATGTTAAACTATAAAGTGAAATAACTTTTTTCACCAAAAAAAAAGTGAAATAACTTTATTGAATATAAAATATGTTATTATTATGTGTATAATAATATAAAATTAATATTTATTAAAATTTATTAAATTTAAATATAATGATAATATATGACAACGAGTATTATACTTATCACAAATGATTAAACATGATTTATTAATTTTGATTAAAAGCAAATATAGTCAAGAGTTTCTCTCTAGAGTATCTTAAAGAGTGAGTGTTAGCGGCGGTTGGGAGAGTGAGAGGGAGGTGACTTGGTCTGTTCTATTTTATTCTTTTTCTGGTTCTTATGTTCTACTGGGTGGTTGTATATGGATAACAATGATGTTACCCTCTTGGAGGAGGAACTGGTCAAACTATCAATAAAAAGCTCAAAACTGATTCCATCAGTTGCAGGCACTCTGTTGTGCTCAATTTGGACAAAGAAATCTTACAACTTAGATAGTTTGAAAGCACAATTAACGAGTTTATGGAAAACTAAACCAAAATTTGAATTCAAAGGGCCTGGTCTGAATCTGTTTCTGATTCATTTTGAAAGTGAAGATGATATGGAGATTGTGCTTGAAGGGAGGCCATGGTTGTTTCGAAGGCAACTTATATTGTTTGATCGTTTAAAGGAGACGGTTAATCGTAAAAATGTCCGTCTACTTTCATCCTCGTTTTGGATCAAAGTAGGTCCATATCTAGCAGAATGTGATAGAAAGGATCTAATGCATGCCATCGGATCAACCTTTGATGGTTTAATAAATTCAGAATGCAAGGATGAGTATTGTCGATTGCTTGTTACTCTTGATGTTACCAAACCCCTTAGAAGAGGGATTTTTGTATCTACGGATGAGATGGATAAACTATGGATCGCTTTCAAATATGAAAACCTCTCGGGGTTTTGTTTTCACTGTGGTATAATGGGACATGGTTATAAGGACTGTCAAGATCATCCTTTTTCGATTGAAGGGGTTGTTGAAGAAGATTTTCCTTTTTCTAGTGCTCTGAAAGAAGATTCGATGTTAATAGGGAAAGAATGGTATAAGCTTGGTGGTGGGTCGAACAGGTACCAGCCACAGCGTTCGTATACAGGTGTTTCTACTGTTTCGGAGAATAAAGAAGTGTTGCAGAATTCTGCTCTGACTACCAATTAGGCGGTTAATAAGGTTGATGGGAATCGGCATAAGGCAGTTGTCAATGAGCTTGTTTTGGAAGGGAAGATATCAGGGAGTGATTGTGGGAGTCTGTTTGATTCGACGATTAATGTTGATTTGAATAATAATAAGGTTGAGGCTGATTTTTTGGGGGATGATGTGTATATTGTTAATGATTGCCAACTGCAATTTAATGATTCTCATGCAGTAATATCTATTTCTAAAGACTTTCGACACGTGCATGGGAAGAGCTATTAGAAGAGATTGCTACGCGGGCTAAGAGCAGTTTCTGAGGACAGTATGTTGGATATGGGTAAACGCAAGATTGGTGTGTTGGATTATAGGCCTCCTGAGCATTATGGGCATGATTCAGGTGGTCTTAAAATATCTAAGTTAAATGTGATTACTTCAGACAGTGTGCTTTTCTCTCCTTCTTCGACAGAATGCAGGAACTTGATAATACTACTGTTTCTTTTGTATCGAAAACAGCCAATAGGCTTGCCGATTGGGAGCCATGAAAATGTTGAGCTGGAATGTCTGTGGATTGGGGAATTCACGGGAAAAAAGAGGGCTTCAACACTTACTGAAGGTTCAAAAACCCCGTATGGTTTTCCTTATGGAAACCAAGTTAGATAGTAGGAGAATAAAGTTTTTTAAGAAGAGATGTGGGTATGGTAATGGAATTGAGATGGACGAAGAGGGATCCCGTGATGGTCTTTACCTTGCTTGGGTGGATGATTTGACGGTTGAGTTACGTAGTTTTTCTAAGGACCATATTGATGTTACTGTATTAGAATATAATGGTATCGGGTGTTGGCATTTTACAGGCTTTTATGGGTCACCTGTTGCGAATGCCAGGATTTCCTCTTGGGATCTTCTCCGTCGGTTTGGGCATGCGAATGGCCTTCCCTGGATTGTTAGTGGGGATTTTAACGAGGTGCTTTTTTCTTTAAAAAAATGTGACGGTATGTCATGTGGTGAACAACGTATGGAGGCATTGAGGACTATTCTTGAGGACTGTAATCTGATGGATGCTGGTTATATTGGGACTTGGTTCACTTGGGAGTGAGGAAATCTCCTTGAAACGAATATTCGCGAACGGTTGGATCTTGGTGTAGCTAATGCTGAGTGGATGCAATCTTTCCCAAATTATAGTATTCACCATTTACCCCATTCTATTTCGGACCATTGTCCATTGCTCATCTACAACAATACGAATACTCCTCGGGTAAAGAAGAGAAAATTCAGGTTTGAAACCTGGTGGATGATGGAGGAGTCACTTGAGGATGAAATTCGACGAATTTGGAATGCTGCTACAGGTTCGATTCTCGATAAGCTTGGGTGTTTAAAAGATGGTTTGTTGGTTTAGGAGCAATCGATTAAAAGAAAGCAGAATGGTCTAAAGTAGGAGCTTACTAATCATCTAGAGCTTTTGCTAAATGGGGATAGGTCAAAAGATAATCTTGTTGATCTCATTGAAACTAAATTCCACTTAAACATGGAAATCGACAAAGATGAGGCCTTTTGGAGCAACGAGCACGTGCGAACTAGCTTCAATTAGGGGATAAAAACACTGCCTTCTTCCATAGGTATGTTACTTCTCATAATCGCTTTAATTCTATTACTAAGTTAGAATGTGCAGATGGGTCTTTTGTGCATACTGATATGGAATTAGAAGAGTTAGCTACAGATTTCTTTCAAAATCTTTTCACTTCATCTGAAGTGGGAGATTATGCGCATATACTGTCGGGTATTAATAAGTCTATCTCAGCTGATATGAATTGAGTCCTTTTGGCCGATTTCATTGAAGAGGATGTGTGGTGTGCACTTAAAAGTATTGGTCCTACGAAAGTGCCGAGAGTTGATGGTTTTTCGGCAGTGTTCTATCAGCGATTTTGGGAAATTATTCGACAATATGTTATTCAATTATGTTTGGGTGTTCTTAATAGGGGTCAATCTATTAGTGACGCTAATATTACGGATATTATCTTGATATCAAAGCTGCCAAATCTTGTGAACCTTGCAAAGTTTAAACCTATTGAATTGTGTTCAATTTTGTATAAAATTGTGGATAATCGATTGTTAATCGGTTATAGGAGGTTATCGGGTATTGCATAGATATGGCCTAAAATGCCTTTGTTTTCGGGCGACTGATCACCGATAATGTCATCTTAGCTTATGAATTGTTACATGGTTTTAGACAAAAGCATTTGGGCAAGAAAGGTTATATGGCTTTAGAATTGGATATGAGCAAAGCATAAGATCGAGTGGAATGGGATTTTTTGTGAGTTGTTATGCTTAAAATGGGGTTTGATGGTGACTTGGTGGAGTTGGTGATGAAATGTATTTCAACTGCTTCTTATTCCATGAATATTAATGGTTCTCGTGGTAGAATCTTTTCACCCTCTAGAGGATTACGACAAGAGGACCCGTTAAGTCCTTTTATGTTCCTTATTTGTAGCGAGGGGCTCTCGGCTTTAATGAGATTGGCAACCGAAGAGGGGTCTTTTAGAGCTGTCCGTGTTAGCAGATATGGTCCTCAAATTACTCATTTATTATTTGCTGATTACAACACTCTCTTTGGCGAGGCGACCTTGAGGGGAGCTCTTGTTTTGAAAAATATTCTCCAAGTTTATGAAAGGGCATAGGGCCAAGTGGTAAACTATAATAAGTCAGCTAGTTTTTGTAGTGAAAATATGGGAATGGATTCTAGAAAAGATATTAAGAATGTTTTGGGGATAAAGTTTTCGTCAAATCCTGAAAAATATCTAGTACTTCCAAGTATTGTGGGTAGACAAAAAAAAGGCTTCGTTCCAATCTCTAAAGGATAGAATGAAGTTACGTGTTGATAGTTAGAGTTCGAGGTTGTTATCGTAGGGGGTAAGGAAATTTTTGTGAAAACGGTACTTCAATCGATTTCGACGTATGCTATGTCTTGCTTTTTGTTGCCGAAAACTTTTTGCAATGAGCTTGATAGTATTATATCGCGTTATTGGTGGCAAAAGGGGAAAGGGAGAAAGGGCATCCATTGGTGTACTTGGAGTAAAATGTGTCATTTGAAGGAGGATGGAGGGATAGGATTCTTGGATTTTGGCAAATTCAATATTTCTCTTTTGGCAAAACAAGGTTGGAGATTTATTTCTAATCCGAATTCACTTCTGGCAAGGGTAATGAAGGCGAAATATTACCCTCGATCTGATTTCTTGAATGCTCATTTGGGAAATAATCCCTTATATGTGTGGAAGAGCATTTGGGCAGCTAATGGAGCTTTAAATTCTGGGTGTGTATGGAGTCGGGTCTGGTGCTAATATTGATATTAATTTTGAGGGCTAGTTTCCTCATAGACATTCTCACAAATTAATTAATCCTGTTCCCTCTTTAGAAAATTGTAAAGTTAGTGATTTAATTGACCATTCTCAAAGAATATGGAAAAGTGAGTTGATTGTGAATACCTTTTCCAGGGTTGATGCTGATAGGATTATGCATTTGCCCTTGCTTGCTGTTGCTTGCGATGACCTGTTGGTGTGGACTGAAGAAGCTTCTAGGGAGTTTTCTGTGTGTAGTTACTACAAACTATTACAGAAAATTTCTCTAGGTTCTAATTTTTATACAACACATACTGAGCCCAGAAAATTTTACAGGAAACTTTGGGGTCTTCAATTACCCTCAAAAATAAAAGTTATAATCTGGAGGTTTTCACACAATTTCCTTCCTTGTTTTGTAAATTTAAGGTTGCGTAGTATCTCGGTGAGTGTCTGTTGTCCTCATTGTGGTAGGGTAGATGAATCTACTGACCATCTTTTCCGGTTTTGCCCTGTGTCCAATTAGATTTGGTCAGAATTACATTTAGCAGATAAGATTAGTAATACAAATTTAAGCTTTGATAAGTTGCTTATCTGGACTTTTGCTACTTTATCGGAACCCCAATGCAAGTTAATGTGTTGTTCTCTGTGGATGATTTAGAGAAACAGGAA
This sequence comes from Gossypioides kirkii, assembly GCA_005610355.1. NCBI lineage: Eukaryota > Viridiplantae > Streptophyta > Magnoliopsida > Malvales > Malvaceae > Gossypioides > Gossypioides kirkii. The sequence continues at coordinate 30,694,903 of CP032246.1, read as the reverse complement.
CCTCTGTGTGCATGAATGATGATTGATTTCTGGGAAAGAGACTGCCATCTCTATTCTTTCTTACATTGGCGAATTGGCTGCTTTGGAAAGACGTACTTCTCTCAATACTGGTTTAATGGTGAAATGGCTAGCTCCAGTTGGTATTGTAGTCAAAATTTCGATAAAGACAATAGTCGCTCGGCGTCTGGTATGGTGGCTAGGAACGATATGGGGAAAATTCTTAAGGTTCGCATAGTCATCCATGAGAATATCCCGTCTGCTTTTGCTGCTGAGGCGAGTGCTTGTCTGCAAGCTCTACAGTTGGCTCTTGGCAGAGGGTGGACGGATATCATCATTAAGGGTGATGCCCTGTCTATTATTAAAAAAAGTCAATCTTCTCATGCGGATAGATCTCATATTGGTGCCATTATTCAAGATATTCACCAGTTGAAAGTTAACTTTGATAGGGTGCATTTTCACTTCATCCCTAGATTAGCTAATACCTTGGCTCATATCTTAGAAACTACATCGCTTAGGGAAAGCAGAGAGTTTTACCTGGTGGACTCGATTCCGGAATGTGCTGCTCGACAAGCCGTGGATGATTCCGTTCGTGAACCAGACTGAGATACCGAAGGAGTTTGCTGGTTTTGTTTATTTGAGAAGAAGAAGACGCCTCCTATTTTTAGACTTGTATCGTCAGTACTTTAATGCTGAAGTTATTGGGACGATATTAGTTGCTGTTTCTGATTAGGCGTATGGTGGATGCTGTACACATGCCATTGTTTTGCTTTTTTTTTTAGTTTCCCGTTTATTTATTGTTATCTATTTTTTAGTTTGTCTTTTGGCTTTCCTTTTGGGTTTTTGCATAGACTTTGTATGTCCTTTTGGTTCAACTTTGTTTATTTTAATAAAGCCCAATCTGATGTTTACCTAAAAAAAAACATGATTTATTATAAAAAAAATAACATTACTAATAAATTTAATTTTAATGATTTGGGAATTAGGTAATGTTTAATATTTTTATGAATATTAAATTTTAATTAATATTATTATCTTTATATTAAATTTTAATTTGGAATGAGTTTATTTTTATTTAGCTTGGGTTTTGAATAAAGTTTAAATTGTGTTTAGGTTTGGGTTTAGTTGGTATTGGGTTTGGGTTTATGTATATATTACATTTAAAGTTGTAAAGTTAGTTAATTTGGTTTAAACAATTTTGAATTTTAAAATCAAACCAACAACATCAAATCAATCGATTGCCTAACCCGACCATAATGCATATATTTAAACTATTAATATATTAACCGTTTATATTTAATCATTAATTCATATATAAACTATTATGCCTCGTTTGGTTACTAGTGTAATAACATGAGGAAAAAGTTTATTTATATATTGCAATAGTTAGACATAAAACACAGAATAATTAGTATAAATTTAAACTAGAAACTTCTTGTAAAAAATAAGCCTTTTTCAAAATAAGTGAAAAGTTTTCCTTCTCTTTACTAAAAATAAAGCACGGGAGTGGCTAAATATGTAACACCTTATACTTGACTCGATCGACAGGTCTGAGCTACAGTGTGCCACCTTTGTTGCTGGAGCAATTATAATCGAGTTAATTACAAAACCACATCATCAAGCATAGAACCATAAGAATTTTAAATAAACAATACAAATGATAATCATTCTCGAGTCTTATATTGGCTTACATAAGCCTTAAAGTAAACCCAAGGTTAAATTAAGACTGAATTGTAAAATATTCAAATTATAGGGTTAACATCGTGATGTCACATTTCCATGTCGAGATGTCGCCGCACAATATGTCACGTCAAGATGTTAGGCCACTCGACGTAACGACATCACTTACTGTTTTGGCCTCGTCAAGACGACGGGGTTCCTCGTCTCAACATGACATTATAGGTCATTTCTTATCGCGGCAAAATACATTTGACGCCACGACGTCACAAACTGTTTTTGCAAAATCTAAGACCCTTAACCTGCAATTTCTTCCATTCAATAATTGCACACATGTCACAACATCTAGCTAAACCATGCTAACTTCAAACACTCAAAACATGATTCTCAATACCATGATACAATAATGTATCAAATCTTAACTATTTCAAATAAGTTAACTAATTTACTATATCTATACTTTTGTCAACCATGTCAAATTCATCCAAAATCAAGTCCAATTGCAGCATTATACACATTAAAAACATATAACTTATAAGCATATAATCACACTATCAACTAAATTCACATATACCAATTTGATAATCACATTCATATGGACATCAAGATATACCAAAAGTGACTCAACTAGATAGGTATATGCCAAACTATTATAAAACCAAAATTACACTAACATTGTTGAGTCAGGTTCATTTCTTGGATGTTGAGATGACCTTCCTCGATCTATCGAAAATCTACCTTACTTGAGCATGGAGAAAACAAAACCTTACATTGAGTAAAACGCTCAGTGGTATTTTCTATGAATCAAACATTATAAACAAGTTTATGTAACACAAATTTAATTTCTAACCTAATTTCATTCTATTTCATATCAAGCACCTTAGTTTCATATAAAACATGCTTTTACCAATCTTACATATCAACCATTCATCTATTCATAACAAAAAACTATCATTATATATACATATGAATTTAAACATAATCACCTTTGCAACTTATTACATTATAAGCATGTCTAAACATATCATTCTTTTCTTCAATTATAATTTACTCGTTTGAGCACATTAAACACAATTTCATGTTATTAATTCAATCATTTTTGAGTTTACAATTTCATCAGAACTTAATCTGCCCCATAGGGCTCATTCTCAATTCAATTCGCATACTATGAAAATTCACATTTCATTTAACCAATTTACATGTTTTCTTAACCCTATCAACCTAACATAAACTCAAAACGGATACACGGATTCGTCACCCCAAGTTGCTCGGCAACAATGTCGTTATAACAATTTATAATACCATTTCAGATTATCCGACAACAATGTTTTCCTCAACTCAATCAATATGTCACCCCGAATTACCCGACAACGATGAATCAACATATATAATATACCATCCCAAGTTGCTTAGCAAAGATGGTTATCAGTAACATTCTAACCCTATGGCATGCCAACTATATTTGATTTGATCCGAATAACTAATAGGGTATTACACTTCCAATTCATTATATTCAATTCAAATTACAATTCAAAAATCTCAAATCAATCAAGATATCATAATTCTATACCTTATATAACATATTTCAACACAAGGCTATGCCAATTTACAAATATCAAGTAAATTCCAAGTTTCATACTTTATTCAATTTAGCCTCTATCATGAAAATCAATCTCATACATGCCAAATAAACTCAAATAGTCATTAATGACTTACCTCAACAATGTATGATGTGAAATGACATAAAAATGTAATTAAATAAGCCTTGAATCATATAAATACAAACTAAAAATTTTGATCTACTCGTCGACGAATTTAGATTTTCCTTTCCCTCTCGACAAATCGGGGTCGACGTTAGCTAGGGATTAACATAAAAGATATAGCACTATCAATATTCAACCAATTCACAAACAATTATTGATTTATACGAAATTTTCAATTTAATTCCTAACATCGAGAATAACATAATTTTCAATCTAAAAATCCAATTTGAAATCCAATTTCACTATTATTTATTAAGGACATCTTATTTCTTATTTCTACAGCCAATTTTGTAATTTATTCAGTTTAGCCCTTAATGTATGAAACTATAAATTAAGCTTTACGATTTAGTTCTTTTCATATCTAAGCTTTACATAGAATGCAGAAGATATTGTAGTCACCTGCAAGCATTCTTGCATACATTTATAATAAAAAAAAACAACCATACCACTTAATATAATTAAATTGCAAGAGCATAACTATAGGGAACTAGGGATTCAGGGAAGAAAGTTTTAACCATACAACTAGGAGTATTTTAGCACTATAATTAATACCCAGTAGCAAGGTAAAGAACAGGTCTCATAAAGTAATAAACTTTCAATAATTTAAGGTATCAACATTCGTCTCTTGAACACGATGAATCTTAGGAAAAATAAACATGCAGTAGTTATAAGTGCTTGAAGTGGAATGTTGGCAGGCAAGTCAAGTCCTTAGAGCATCAAGTAACATAAGTAATTACTGCCACCAACAGATGCTCACCCATTCAACAACTTGCCATCTTCAATAGCATGCAAAGTGACCATCTTTCAACAATTTCCAGAAAGCAAGTATGAAAAGGGATTTAAAGTTATCATTCTAAGTAATCTTACAACTATCAAACATAATGGAATAATTAAGCAAATGTTTGAACTAAAAATAATCATAGAAAATTTAATAATTAACTAGAAATTTTAAACTCATTAGGCTTTGAAATAGTTCTAGAACTCGATCCCACTTTCCCATTATTCATACTATTTAAAAAGTCACCATTTTTATTTCTATTTTTTTTCCTATTTTTACCATCAAAATCTCAATTCGCATCACCCAAACAGCAGTTAAATTCTAACACAAAAGCCCCTCAAAGAACACATAGATTTTACGTGAAAACCTTTTCAAGAAAAAACCACAAGCAGAGGGGAAGAAAATTCACTAATGTCGAAAATCGAATGATTACAAGAGGAGACAATTACGTCTATTTATAGGTTGAAAAACCTTATTCTAATCAAAATAAAATAAAAAAAGTGTAGTAAGGTTGAAAAACCTTATTCTAATCAAAATAAAAGAAAAAAAAGTGTAGTTCTATTTGGATTTTACTTTTATTTTATTTTATCACTATATTTTATTTCTACTTGCATTTTATTTCTTTAATAGGAATTTGGATCACACAACATTAACAATCTCCACCTTGACAAGAATTCTTAACGAACAAGTTCTTTATTACGAACTCTCAACGAACAAGTTCTCTACCTCTTCCATGAAACCCCTTAAGGGTTAATCGTCAACAATGAACACCAATCAAGTCCAAGAAATGCTTAAACTTGGTTATAGTAAGTGACTTAATCATCATATCTGCAGGATTTTCATGAGTACTAACTTTGCCCATAACAATATCTACACGAGCAATAATGATAACGAAAATTAATGTGCTTTGTTCTCCCATGAAACATTTGATCTTTCGTAAGGAAGATAATACTCTGACTATCAGAAAACACTGTACTGATCTGAATGTCTTTATTTAGTTCACCAAAGAGTCCATTTAACCAAATAGCTTCTTTACAAACCTCAGTATAAGTGGATGACTCTTGATTTGCATCTATATCTTCAGTCACGTTTAAAGCATAAACAACTAGATTAGCCTCGGTGTACCACTTTGGAGGTTTAATTTCTCTTCTAGGTCTGTTCTTGGAAATAGAATATTATGGTGAAGAAACAACTTGCTTTGAGTTTTTGTACTAACATGAGAATAGACTCTATTGTGGATCCTAGATTAATCTAAAGCTCCACCTACTTCACATGTGTGTTTGAACTTTGCTGGTCTTTATTGGAAGAGTTTTTAATAGGTAAGTTAGGCAGTATAGCAGTTTCATAAAAAATAACATCTTTGCTAATTACAACTTTTCTCGTTTCAGGACACCATAACTTATATCCTTTAACACTAGCCTTATAGCCAAGGAAAACACATTTAATAGATCTAGGATCTAATTTCCCATTATCAACATGAGCATACACAAGACACCCAAAGATTTTCAAATTAGAATAATCAACAGGATTACCAGACTATACCTCTTGTGGAGTCTTTTTCTCAATGGCAACGAATGGAGATCTGTTAATAAAAAACATGCAGCAGAGGCTGCTTCAGCCCAAAACGAATTCGGTAAATTAGCATTTGACAACATACATTGAACCTTCTCCATGATCTTTCTGTTCATTCGTTTTGCAACGTCGTTTCACCATTATTAGTTGAACCTTGCAAGACATATAACTTGGTAGTCTTTCTCTACCCTTTCATCATAACGAGGGAACCCTTGCTAATCTTTAGAACCCCACTTTTAGCTGTGTACTTGTACCCCTTCGAATCATGATTACTCAACGAAATCAAATTCATCTTCAATTCTAGTATATGTCAGATTCCACTAAGTGTTCTGACGACTCCATCGAACATCTTAATTTTGATAGTGCCAACACTTGCGATTTTACATGAAGCATTATTTTCCATAAAAAAACAACACCTTCAAACAAGGCTTTATATGTTGTAAAACAATCTCAATTGGAACTTATATGGAAGGTACAACCAAAATCGAGAATTCACTCCTCGATCACTTTAAAATTGTCGATAGAAGCATTTAGGAGTTCACCATCACTATAGTCTTCTGCTACATCAGCTTTGCCAGATTGTTCTGATTGTTTTCCTTTTGATTCTCCGTCTCTCTTTTGATATTATTTTGCAACTAGTAGCACTCTTTATTAATGTGTCATTTCTTCTTGCAAAAGTTACAAGTTTACCTCTGTTTGAAGATTTTGATCTACCTTTAAATTTATTGCTAGGATTTCGTTTCTGTGTCCTCCCACGATTATTATCACTCTTGTCTCCAACAAATAGTGGGACTCTCTCCTTGAGAGTCAAATCCAACCACAAGTTGCTTCATCTTGTCATACGAGGCTAAGGAAGCATAAACTTCATCCACTGTGAGAGATTCATGACCATACAAAATTGTATCTCTAAAGGTTGAATACGACGGTGGTAACAAACAAAGGAGAATTAACCCTAAATCCTTTTTATCAAACTGAACTTCATGGCTTCCAAATTCGAGACAATTTCTTTAAACACATTCAAGTGTTCGTGCACAAACGCACCTTCCTCCAAACAATGAGAATAAAGACGTTGCTTCATATGTAATTTGTTGGTTAGGGTTTTCGACATACATAGTTGCTTCTTTTTTTCCCACAATGCAGCAGCGGTCTTCTCCTTTAACCACATCCTATAAAATTTCATTTGATAGATGCAGTTGTAATTGCATTAAAGCCTTTCAATCTTTACGTTTCTTCTTTCCATCCGTTAAAGTCGAAGATATCTTATCCAACCCTAGCAGGGCATCCTCCAAATCCATCCGCGCAAGAATTATTTGCATCTTTACCTACCACAATGCGAATCTGGTGTTGCGATCCAACAGCAAAATATCATGCTTCAATGTCACCATTACCGTGATTGAGACAAGCAACCTAAAAAGCTCTGATACCAGTTTGTTAAAATTAAACATCGACAATGAAAAAATATCACAAAGAAAATGAAAAGGAGAAAGAATACATAGATTTTACGTAGAAACTCTTTCAAAAAAAAATCACGGGCAGAGGAGAAAAAATTCACTAATATCGAAAATTGAATGATTACAAGAGGAGTCGAATACATCTATTTATAGGTTGAAAAATCTTATTCTAATCAAAGTTAAATAGATGAAGTGTAATAAGGTTGAAAAACCTTATTCTAATCAAAATAAAAGAAAAGAAATGTAGTTCTATTTGGATTTTACTTTTATTTTATTTTATCACTGTATTTTATTTTTACTTGTATTTTATTTCTTTAATAGGAATTTGGATCACACAACACTAACAACAATAAATCAGATCATTATTCAAATGTGAACCATTAACTCCATCACTGCCTCGTTCATTATATCTATTTAAAGAAAAACCTTAACTTACCGTAGCTCTAAACCTCAATTATGAAAGATTCCAATTTAAAAGGTCGCATATTATACAAATTTCTTTTACACATGATTTATGGATTCAAGAACTAAAAACTGAATATTTTCATTTAAAGAAACAGAAACAAATTTCAGAATCTCATGCCTCTCTAATAATGTTTCTCTTCATAAACTAAAATAAAGTCGAAAGCTTACCGAAAAGAAGGAATCACTTAAAGCCATCAACAAGAAGAAAAATGGAAGGAAAAGAAAATATCATTTTCGATATTGATAATGGAAAATGGTGTAATTAACCTGGATGTGTTTTGCCATGCAATAGGGAGAATCAGAAGTTGGCACTTTTTGAAGGACATGAAAGCAATCACCATTGTTTGCAAGCAAAATTCTTTTCCTCTTTAACATTGGCAAGATAGTGATGGACTGTATTTTCTTCCATGCAGGCAGCTGTGAGGTCAAGAAACCCCTCGCTAGACAATGTCTGTCGCTATTGATTCTCTATTTTTTTACCAAAATCTCCAAACTCTTTTCAAGATTTTCCAAGAAAGTGTTTCTATCAGTTGAAAAAAAGGAATCGCTTAAAGCCCCCAAAAATAGTCCCCAATTAGGTAAATCATTGTTTTGAGAGTGGATGAGGAAGAATCTCGACGGGATTTTCAGTGGTTGATGGAGAAAAGTAACAGTTATTTTGCAAAGCAGGATTTTTAGTTCTTAGGGAGCATTCATGTTTATAAGATACAGTTCTTTGATATGACGTGCTAACTGGATGCCATGCATAATGACACGTTATTCCCTGAGGCTCCACTCGTATCCTTAGAGTTATCCTTACTAAGACCTCACAAGCTAGCAGAGTGACGAGCTACCAGAGTGGCGAGCTAGTAATGAGGTGAGCTAGTAGGGTGGCGAGCTAACATTAAGGTGAGCTAACAAGGCGACGAGCTAGCAGAGAGTGGCGAGCTAGCAAAAAGCCGTGAGGTGGTGTCATCCTTCCCTGATCTGGTCGAATTTGGGGTCACTAGAGCGGATCGGATTTCGAGTTTCAGAAGTATTCTATGACAAGTATATAACTATGACTAAAATTATAAAGACATATATTATTATTATTATTATTATTATTATTATTATTATTATTATTATTATTATTATTATTATTATTATTCTATATTAGCAAAATATGTCAAAAAAAAAGTTAATTGGCCAAGGTCGTTTTTTTAATTTAAGGAAATAGGCCTTTTTGAAGAAAGAGTTTGAAAGCGCAACTAGCTAGGCACGTTTTCTGCACAATTGGCAGGAAAGCGCTTCCAGCTGAACACGTTTTCTCTTTAAGTCATATTTTTTGACTTTTTAATATAATTGGTTTCATTGCTCAGATGGTTAAATGTTAGTGGTTTTGTCCTTGAGTACTCACATTGATCCACAAGAAGCTCAACAAGCTTTTGAAATAGTTGAAGCTAATTTGAGGAAAGTTAAAGGCAAAAGGCAAATAATTGAGGCAAATCTAGCTCTTAGACGGGCTAGGATACAAGTTGAGGCTATCAACGTGATTTCGTAATGAGTTGGTTAATCGAAATAATTTCCATAGAAACAGAACTTTCATTTATACATCCCATTTTGATTCTATCGATTAAATAGAATCAAATACAACCAAAAGTGAAATCAAAATTTGATCTCCTAGGTTCGATTCCTCTTCCACTAACATTTGTATTTTTTTTTTCATGTCATTTTAAGCTTTTTTATTAATATTTTTAACATATCAACTCTCTTGATTAAATAATAACAATTTCATCCTTGAGGTTCAAGTTCAATTGTTCTTCTTAAAACATTTGTAATTTTTATTTCATGATGTTTTAACTTTTTTTTAATTAATAAATATTTTATTTTCAAATATTTTATTTTTAATTCATGTTTTTAATTAATAACTCTTTTATTTATAAAATATAATTTTTATATGTAATATTTATTTGTATGCGTATTTAAAATATTTCCCAATTATAGTCCTCTGTGGAAGTGGCTTTGTGCTCTTCTCCAATGGTTCTCTGTGAACTTCCAAGATCACCGTAAAGAAGCCGCCCCATCACCAATGTTACATTGGTCAACAAAACCAAGTTAAGAATGCTCCCTAAGAACTTGTTTCCTAGAAGAGGAAACCCCAAATGCAACAATACAATTTCTGAACATAGAAGGCGTGCTTTCTCAGATGCATCAATGCCAGAACTTATTTGTTTAGGGGTGAAGAAGTTATGTTTCCGAGCCGATGTTTCTGAACCCTGTACTGTCCCTGACGTGGAAATTGGTGAACTTCGATCATTCGATGAAACCGGAAATGAATTCGGTTCACCACTTGTATCGAAAGCAGACCATTTGAAGGCTCAATGCTTCTATCCCGTCGGCTGGATGCTGATCCTTCATCAATTCCACCATTATATGCACTGGTCTGACCCCGATCAGCATCAGAAACAGGGTGATGTTTTAGCAACACAGGACTAGAGGCTTCATCGTCGACATCAGGCGAAACTGCATTGCAATTAAAACCCAAAAGTAATCAATCACAAGAACATGGAATCCATCAAGAAAACCATTCTTATTAATTTCTTTTCAGACGGTCCTTCAGTATTCTAGCAACTTGATGACATCAATGGAGGACATTGGATGGAGGCTTATGAGAAGCAAGTCCAAAGTTTTACCTAATGCAAAATTTAGCTACTACTGTAAATCTTGTAAATCCAAATTTTCCATTTGCTAACATTCAACTAAACCTTGATCCTTAACAGCCTCATCTAATTAACAATACATAATAAACGGAAACGACCCTTGAGTTCAAGATACACAAAAATAAGAATGGAGGGAAGGAGAAAAAGGGTACCGGCAGGTTGAGTCGAAAAATCAGTAGGTGGATCTTGCGGCGGAGGAGGGTCGTTTGCTTGAGCAAACCTAAGCGAGAAGACCATTAAAAAAATTAATAAGACAATGTCAGAAGTGGGATTTGAACCCACGCCCTCTCGCGAGGACCAGAACTTGAGTCTGGCGCCTTAGACCACTCGGCCATCCTGACAACATGTTAAGGTTCTCTTTTAATGCTTAAATAATAAACAAATTGTTTTCAAATTTTTTTATTTTTAATTCATCTTTTTAATTAATAACTTTTTTATTTATAAAATCAAATAATTATTACGAATATTATTCAATCCATATCATGAGTGTAGTAAAGTACTATATATTTTTATATGTGTATTTAAAATATTTCACATATAAACATAATGATATTTGAAAAAATTAATTGAAAATTTTCACTTATTAAAAATATTTGATTACATATTTATTATTTGATTTTATGCATAAAGGAGATATAAATTAAAAGATTAATTAAAAATAAAAAAATTTTGAAAACAATATATTTATTAATTAAAAATAAAATTTTTTGAAACAATATGAAATAAACATTATAAATGTGTTTAAAAGAAGAATTGAACCTGGGACTTAAAGATGAAATCATTATTATTTAACAAAGTGAGTTAAAATGTTAAAAACATTAATTAAAAATAATAAAAAGCTTAAAATAACATGAAATAAAAAATACGAATCTAAGTAAGAGAGCAATAAAACCTTGAACTTAAGAACAAAACCACTAACATTTAATCATCTGATCAAAGAAATTAATTATATTAAAAAATCAAAAAATGTGACTTAAAGGGAAAGCATGTCCAATTGGGCAAACTTTTTTGCCAACTGTGCAAAAAACATACCCAATTGGACATGCTTTCACTCACTCAGTCTCTCCAAAAATGATCTATTTCCCTAAATTTTGAAAAAAAGATCTATTTGGCCAATTAACTTTTCTGGGGCATATAATTATATTTTATATTAGGCTTAAATATAAAATTAGTACATGAACTTGTCTATTTCTCCTAGATTGGTACCTATAGTTTTTTTGTCTCAGATTGGTACCCGAACTTTTTTTTTTGTCCACTGGTTTGGTGCCTAAATCTAAAACATCGTTAAGTCTGGGACACGTGGCATACTAATATTGTGACATGTGGCATAATTATAAAATTAGTACCTAAACTTGTCCACTTCTCCCATATTGGTACTTATAATTTTCTTTGTCCAAGATTGGTACCCTAATTTTTTTTCGTCCACTAGTTTGATATCTGAATCTAACGTCGTTAAGTTTGGGACACCGTGGCTTTATAATATTGTGACACGTGGCATAAATTATGTCATTGTGATGTAGTGATGTCATAATCTAAAAAAATTAATTTTTTTTTCTAATTTTGACTTTTCTCCCCCTCATTTTTCTATTGTTTCTTCTTCTTCTTCTTTTGTCATTATGATAATATCTGTAGTCCTAACATACTCGCCACTTCCATTTTTGTTTATACGATTTTCCTTTGGAAACTCTATAGAAACTCTTCTTTTAAGCTTGCTCAGTCCCCAAAATCTCACTAAAGAATTACAGTATAAGAAAACAAACCTATAACACCTAAAAACCTGAAAACAGTCGTCGATTAGGGTTTTAGTGTCTTACTATTCATTTTTCACTGTTTATTTTTATCATCATGTTATTCAGCTTTATTTAATAAGAATTTCACTCTACACGTCATATATCATCATTCGATCATAAACACAATTCAACAAGGGCAAAAAGGTCTTTTCCAACATTTTTGGAGACTTTTACTGGTACTTGTTGGACAAGAATCGATAGTTGACAAGTCAGTAAACAGTTCAGGAATAGTGTAGAATTCTACCAATACAAGTGACAGTTCTACCGATACAAGTGTCTCTTCTACCGAAACAAGTCTTACTTCTACCGATACTAAAAACTCCAGAGAGCTAAAAATCTTACCTTGTAACTTCTACCAATACAAGTATATAAACTACCGATACTTTCTATTCAACTATCGATACAACCCAAGTCAGTCAACAACCTCTCTCCTACTCTGTACTTCTATATGCCAAAACACAAGTTTAACAACACAAAACATTTATGACTTCAATATGCATTAAGCTAACACAAAATACCTAGATTTCAAGTCATTATATAATGCTTTTAAGTCAATACTCCAACTTTCACAACATGCATTACTACATTCAACATTCCATCAACATAACAAGGTTTTCACAATCTCAATTACATAAATCAAAAGATAACATCATCCTAGTACATGATATAAGACCGAGTGATGTAAAAACCTCCAACGAGTTTCGCGATAGTGTGACTTCGAAGAGATGATGATCCAATCTTCAATCAGTAAGACGATCTACAAAACAACAACAACATCTTTGGTAAGCTTCATAGCTTAGTAAGTTCGATAGTTTTAAGAGTTACCAAACATTTGTATAAAGCAGCTACAGCTCAACCGAGCCAGAATAATCTCATTGCTTCCTCAAGTCAATTGTAAATTTTCACTTTTCTGCCTATTACTTTTCTATTACCAGTACCTGATGTTGCTCACACGAGTTGTCAAGGACTCGCAACATATGCGGTACCCCAGCCATCGGTACGGTGTTTGTCTGTAAACTGTTCCTTAACGATGCTTCTCACACGAGTTATCGGGAGTATGCATAAAGCATAAGTCTCAGACATCGAAGGGCTTATAATCCATTTAGGATTCATATCTCTTTTTAGAATCACAATTCTGCTCACACGAGCTATCGAGGACTTACAACATACGCGGTATCCCAACCATCGCGTCGATACCTTTCAACGACTTAAAGCCTACTATCTCTTTCGTTTCATTTCTTCGATTTCTTCAATAAGCTTTTTCAATTGTTGAGCAATGATAATATACATACAATAAATGTTTAAGTAAAAATTTACATTACGAACTTACTAGGTTAAATTGCAGTTACGATTAGACTTTAAGGACTAATCCGCTAATTTCCCTTTTCTACGATCTTAAACACGATCGTAGTCTACATCCACAAATCATCCAATTCTCATATTAATCATATAATTGAATCATTCAACACAATTTAGTCTTTTTGGGGAAAATTACAATTTTACCCCTAATATTTTCCCTTTATTCGATCTAGTCCTTTCAACACAAAACATGTAAAAGCACCCATTTCCTTCTATGTACCTTCTAACTGAACACACATTGTTCAAGTACAATCCTCACCAACCCCTTTATTTTAATCAAATGCACCCAATTTCTCTATCTTTGCATTTTAGTCCTTAATCTCTAATTTCATTCAAAATCACTTTACAAAACCCATGAATCTATTCATCAAGCATACAAATCTACTAATAGCTTCCAAGAACAAGCATTTTCAACAATGGCAAGTTTAATAACATTTGACAGATTCACAAATTGATCCTTAAATAAGCTAAATTAAGCTAACACGAACTCAAAAACATAAAAATTACTAAAAACGATTAACATTTGCTTGCTCAAATCAAAGCTCAAACTTTGGGGATGAAAACCCTAATTCCTCTTGCCATAGCCGTGTAGAAGAAGAAGAAACAAGTGAAATTTTCTATTTTTTTCTTTGAATTTCCTTTATATACTAAAAGATAATTTTGTAAATAATTAGACTTTCTTAATTAGTTTAATTAATCACCTGCTTAACATTAATAAATCTTAATTTTAATCATAATATCCCATGATAATCCACCCACAAACATGTTTTAGGTTAATTTACTCATTTGGTCCTTCCAATCACTTAATTCTAATTTTGCACCTTTCACGATTTAATCCTTTCCATTCAATTAACTATCTAAACATTAGAATTTCCTAACCGAATTTTAATACGATGCTAATGATGTCGTAAATATTTAAATAAATAAATTAACACCTTAAATCGTCAAAGTTGTGATCCCGAAATCACTGTTTTCGATACCACTAAAAATTGGGTTGTTACAACTATCCCCCATTAAGTAAATTTCGTCTCAAAATTTCTTACCAACATACAAGTTGGGGTATTGTGATCTCATGGAAGCCTTCGTTTTCCATGTGGCTTCCTCTAACCCGTGATGATTCCATAATATTTTCACTAATGGTACTCATTTGTTTCATAGCTCTTTTACCTCACGAGACAGAATCTTAATCAGTTCTTTTGAAAAAGACAAATCCGGTTGTATCTCAACCTCACAAGGTGTAACTACATGAGAAGGATCTGATCTATACCGTCTCAGCATCGAAACATGGAATACGTTGTGGATCTTATCAAGTTTCGAAGGCAAGGCCAATTTATAAGCTACAGGACCAACCCGTTCGACTATCTCATACGGTCCGATAAATCGGGGACTCAACTTCCCTTTCCTGCCGAACCTTAGCACCTTCTTCCAAGGTGAAACTCTTAAGAAGACTCGGTCTCCCACTGCAAATTCTATATCTTTCCTTTTAAGATCTACGTATGACTTTTACCGGTCAGACGCTGCTTTCAAGCAATCGCGGATCACCGCACTTTGTCTTCGATCTCATGAATCAAATCGATTCCAACCAACTTAGATTCACTCAACTCTGACCAATATAGAGGTGTTCTGCATTTCCTACCGTATAATGCTTCAAACGGTGTCATTCTAATATTGGATTGATAGCTGTTATTATATGCAAACTTTACCAACGACAGATATTTCTCCCAACTTCCCTCAAACTCAAGTATACAACATCGTAGCATATCTTCAAGAATCTGTATTACCTGCTCTGACTGTCCATCCGTTTACGGATGATATGAAGTACTGAAATTCAATCTGGTTCCTAAAGCCTCATGAAACTTTCCTCAGAACCTTGAGGTAAAACGTGGATCTCTGTCAAAGATAATAGACGTTGGTACTCTGTGTAGTCAAACAAACTCGAACACATATAATTCAGCCAACCTCTCAAGTGGATAAACCACCCGGCTAGGAATGAAGTGAGTTGATTGAGTCAATCTATCTATAATTCCCCAAATCAAATTTTTCTTTCTCGGTGTTACCGGAAGTCCTGTAACAAAGTTTATAGTAACCCGCTCTCACTTCCATTCTGGGATGGAAATCGACTGTAATAACCCTTATGGAACTTGATGCTCTGCTTTTACTTACTAACATATAAAGCATCTAGTCAAAAACTCTGAAATCTCTCGTTTCATACCCAGCCACCAATACATTTTCTTCAGGTCATTGTACATTTTCATACACCCCGGGTGAATGGAATAAGTACTACTATGAGCTTCCGTCAGAATGTCTCATCTTAAATTCGGATCATTCGGAACACACACCCTGTCTCTATAATACAACATACCCTCTATATCTACTGTAAACCCTATAGTGTCATCACTCTGTATCTGTCCCTTTTTAGCTATAAGCTTTGGATTATTTCCCTGAAATTTTTGAATCCGCTATAAAAATAATGGTCTCATCTTAAGTTCAACAGTGATAGAACCATCATTCTCCAAAGACAACTGAGCGTTCAATGCTCTCAGTGCAAACAACGATTTTCGGCTCAAGGCATTGACAACAACGTTAGCCTTTCCCGAGTGATAGTCAATCACAAGGTCATAATCTTTTAACAGCTTTAACCATCAGCATTATCGTAAATTTAACTCTTTCTGTGTGATAAGATACCTCAAACTCTTATGGTTAGTAAACCCATGGCATCTCTCTCCATAAAGATAGTGACGCCAAATCTTTAATGCAAAGACTATAGTAGCTAACTCCAGATCATGAGTCAGATAATTCTTTTCATGTGGCTTTAATTGATGGGAGGCATAAGCTATCACTTTCCCATCTTGCATCAAAACACATCTCAATTCACTCAAAGACGCATCGTTGTAAACAACTTACTCTTTTCTCAACTCTAGCTACGTTAGGATCGGAGCTTCAGTTAACAACTTTTTCAACTGATCGAAACTTTGCTGGCACTTATTAAACCAAATGATTTGGATATTTTTCTATAGCAACTTCGTCATCGATAAAGCTATGATAGAGAAATCTTTAACGAACCAACGATAATAACTTGCCAATCCCAAAAAATTGCGTACCTCAGAGACATTCTTCAGTACTTTTCAATTGAAAATAGCTGAGAATTTGCTCGGATCAACCAGTATTCCTTCCAAAAATATTACGTGTCCTAAGAACCTAACCTCTTGTAGCCAGAATTCACATTTACTGAATTTTACATACAACAGCTTTTCTCGCAAAATCCGTAACACTTCTCTCAAATGCTGAGTATGCTCTGATTCTGTCTTGGAGTAGATCAATATATCATCAATAAACACAACTACAAACCTGTCTAACTAAGGCTAAAATACTCTGTTCATCAAATCCATAAACGTTGTGGGGGCGTTAGTCAACCCAAATGGCATAACCAGGAACTCGTAAAGACCATACTGGGTCCTGAATGTCGTTTTCATTATATCGTAGTCTTTCACTCACATTTGGTAGTAACCTGACCGAAGATATATCTTGAAGAATACGGTTGCACCTTTTAACTGATCAAATAACTCATCTATCCGAGGCAACGGGTACTTATTCTTGATTATCACCTTATTCAGCTGCCTGTAATCTATACACATCCGCATCGATCCATCTTTCTTTTTCACGAATAACACGGACGTACTCCAAGGTGATACGCCAAGTCGTATAAACCATCTGTCTAATAATTCCTGCAACTGAGCTTTCAATTCGTTCAACTCGATCGGTGTCATTCTGTATGGTAGAATTGAGATCGGAGCGGTTCTAGGTAGTAAATCAATACCAAACTCTACCTTTTTGATTGGTGGCAAACTCTGTAATTCTTCTAAAAATACATCTGTATACTCATTAACAACTGGTACCTATTTTAACTTTGTTCCCGAACTCCGTGTATCAAGTATGTATGCTAGGAATGCTTTACAGCCTCTACGAACCATCTTCTAAGCTGAAATAGATGAAATCACCCTGATTTCACTTTTCAATCTGCTGGACTCAACAATAATCACTTCACCTATCAGGCATTTCAAACTTATCTGTCTTTGCTTGCAATTTACTACTGCAACGTGCTCATATAACTAATCCATACCCAAGATCACATCAAACTCGGTGAATGACAATAACATTAGATCAGCAGAAAATTCATAGCCTTGGACTTTCAATGGACATTTACGATATACCAGGTTAATAATTACATTATGACCCAAAGGGTTCGTGACATGCTGTAACAACCCGATTTTTAATGGTGTCAGAAACAGTGATTTCGGTATCACAACTCTGATGAGTCGAGTCATAAATTTTAGTTATTTAATATTTGTGTGATGTCATGGATGTCACATTAAATTTTGGTTAAGAAATTTTACCGTTTAGATAGTTAATCAAGTCAAAAGGGATTAAATCGTAAAGGAGATAAAAGTTGGTTTCCATTGATTAAATGCATTAAATGCTAATTGAAAGATAAGAAAAAGGCACTAAAGCGTAATTAGGCCATTGATTAAGGAAGTGGATGGTTATGGGCATTAAAAAGTGGATTTTTGTTAAAAAACACTAAAGGTAAAATAGTAATTTTGTAAATAAGTGAATTAAAGAAAAGATGTGATGAAATAAACCATAATATCATCATCTTCTTCAACCTTTGAAAGCTAAAAACCCTAAAATAAAAAGGATCATTCGGCCAAGCTTAGTTCCTTGATTTGGTGAGTGAAATCTCACTCGTCTTTAGTAATTTTTATGTTTTTGAGTCCGTATTAGCTTAATCTAGCTTATGCAAGGACTAATTTGTAAATCTATCAAATTTTATGAGATTTTCCATGGTTGAATATGCTTATTCTTGAAATTTTATAACAGATTTGAATGATTGATGCTTGGGTTAAATCTTTTTGTGAAGTGATTTTGGATGAAATTGAGGTTTGAAGACTAAAATGATAAATAAAGAAATTTGTGTGTATTAGGTGTGAAATAATTGAAATGTAAGGACTTGTGGAAACTTATGATTGTTCGAATGGTGTGGATTTTGTTAGAGGGGAGGTTATTTTGCATGTATCGTGTTTAAGGACTAAAATGAATAAAAGTAAAATATCAGGGGTAAAATTGTAATTTTACCAAAAAGGATCGAATTATGTTATATGAACTGATTGAGTGTTTTAATGCAAGAAATCAAATGATTTGTGGATGTAGATTACGATCATACTATAGATCGCAGAAAAAGGAAATTGGTAGATTAGTCCCTGAAGTCTTTCCTTAATTGCAATCCAGTCCGATAAATTCGTAATGTAAATTTTACTTAATATTCCTTGTATGTGTATTTTCAATGTTCAGCAAATCAAAAACATTTGGAATTGAAGACATCGAGGAAATGAAACGAAAGAGATAGTAAGCTTTATGCCGTTGAAAATGTACCGACACGATGGCTGGGGTACCGCATATGTTGTGAGTCCTCGACAGCTCGTGTGAGCAGCATCGCGATTCAAAAAAGAGATATGAATCCTAAATGGATTATAGGCCCTTCGATGGCTGGGATTTATACTTTACACATATTTCCGATAACTCGTGTGAGCAGCATCGTTAGGGAATAGTTTATAGTAAGATAGACACCATACCGATGGCTGGGGTACCGCATATGTTGTGAGTCCTCGACAGCTCTTGTGAGCAGCATCAGGTACTGGTAATAGAAAGTTACAGATAGGGAAATGAATTTGTATTTAACTTAAAGAACAACGGGACTATCTTGGCTCGTAGGAGCTATTGTTGCTTATTACAATATTGGTAATTCCTTAAATTATCGAACTTACTAATCTATGAAGCTTACTACAGTTGTTATTGTTTTGTAGATCGTTTTGCTGATTGAAGATCGGATCATCGTCATCTCTTTGAAGTCACACTACCGCGGAGTTTGTTAGTAGTTTTTGCATAACTTGGTCTTATGGCATGTACTAGGATGATATTATCTTTTGTTTTTGTATTAGAGATGATAAAATCTCATTATGTTGAATGTAGATATGCATGAAGTGCAAATTTGGAGTATAAACTTATGATGCTATGTAAAGACTTGGAAATTATGTATGATGTTTGATGGTCTAATGCATAATTCCTGTGATTTTGCATACTTGTTTCGGTAGAACCTATGCATGTATCGGTAGAAGTACAGGGTAGGAGAGAGGTTGTTCACTAGCTTGGGTTGTATCGGTAGTTATGTGTTTTAAAGTATCGGTAGTTTGTATACTTGTATCGGTAGAAGTTGCAGGGTGAGAATTTTAGCTCTCTGGAGTTTTTAGTATTGGTAGATGCATGACTTGTATTGGTAGAATTTATACTTGTATCGATAAAACTAGCACAAGTATCGGTAGAAATCTACACAATTTCTGAATTGTTTACTAACTTGGCTACTATCGATACTTACCCATCAGGTATCGGTAGAAGTCTCCAAAAATATTGAAAATATCATTTGTACCCTTGTTAATTTGTGTTTATGATTAAATGACGGTATATAACGTGTGAAGTGAAATTCTTTAATAAATAAAGCTGAATAATATGATGTTAAAGATGAACAGTGACAAATGAACAGTAAGACACCGGAACCCTAATCGATGATGATTTTCGAGTTTGAGTGTTACATTTAGTGGTATCAAAGCTTACGATTTAATCGATTCTTGGACTGTTATGGCTATATTAAATTGATTTTTGCAGTACATACCATATGAACCTGTGATAGTGTGATACAGATGAATCCGATCTAATCATAGTTTTTGCAGATAAAAGTAAAGATGCCTGATTCTGAAAGGGAGAAAACCAACAAAGTAAACGGTAATAACCCGACGAGTGATTTAGGGGCTAGTCATGGGGTATCTATTTTACCGATGACAGAAAGTGAAGCTAAAAATATGTTCTTCGGCTTAATGGGACAATGATTCTTAGAATTTATGCAGAACAACCGTATGGTGCCACCTCCTCTACCTCCAACTACACAGCCTGCTGCCTGACCTACGACACCACCCGTAATGCCTTCATCTCCTTCTGTAATAAAATAGAGGAGTCGTATCCTAACAAATAGGGTAAGAAAGTATGGACCGAAAGAATTCTGTGGGAATGCAAAAGATGATCCCTCTAGAGCTGAGTATTACTTGGAAAACATCCTAATGGTACTGAATGAAATGGCTTGTCCGCTCGAAGATTTTGTTAGGTGTGACGTTTCGTTGCTAAAAGACGAAACCTATAATTGGTAGGCAATTATAGTAGTAGTGCTGCAAAACATTAGGTTACTTGGAAATTTTTCCAGATGGAGTTTAAAAAGAAATATGTCAGCAAGAGGTGTAACACCCAAATCCCGAGTATTATCGCCGGTTAGGATTTCGGTGTCTTCTATTCATTTTATGCTATTCATCTTTTACACATATCCATCTGTTCACATCTTTATTCAATTCAAAAATAATTTCTCACAATTTAAAACAATATCTAAATATAACATTATTTTTGTCAAGGGTAAAAATGGAATTTCCAATAGTTTAGGGGACTTCTATCGGTACATGATGGTCAAGTATCGGTAGTAGTCAATTCAATGAACAATTCTAAACAGTGTAAATTTCTACCGGTACCTGTACTAATTCTACCGATACTAAAAACTCCAAAGAGCTAAATTTCCATCCTGTAACTTCTACCGATGTAAGCATGCAAACTACCAATACTTCTATACATACAACTACTGATACTCATAATTTAACTACCGATACAACTCAAGTCAGTGTACAACCTCTCTCCTACGTTGCACTTATACCGAAATATACATGGGTTCTACCGAAACAAGTAAGCTAAATCTAAAGAATTTTACCAAACACAAGTTCCTTGTTTTCATATAAGCACAACTTTTAACTATGCATTCAAGATAACACAAATACAAGATTTATGTCAATACAATGTACTTAAAACTACACCTAACATTTCATCAAACATAACAAAGTTTTTCACAACTCATAGTAAAAAGAAAAGGTAACATCATCCTAGTACATGCCATATTTGCATTTAATACTCACGATGACGTATAGTCATTGGAGCCCTTGTTCCGTATAGGAATTCATATACTCACGATGACACTGAGTCATCGGACCCTTAATTCATCATGGAAAAATTTACTCAAGATGACACTTAGTCATTGGACCTATAATCCGTAAAGGATTCATTTACTCACGATGACACTTAGTCATCGGACCTTTAATCCGTAAAGTATTCATTTACTCACGATGACTCTTAGTCATCAGACCTTTAATCCGTAAAGGATTCATTTACTCACGATGACTCTTAGTCATCGGACCTTTAATCCGTAAAGGATTCATTTACTCACGATGACACTTAGTCATCGGACCCTTTCGTTTATAGCTCGAACCCGTTTAACTTCCGTATTTCCTTCACACTCGTCTTCCACAATTTCGATTATCATTTAATCTCACTACAATATTCATATTACAAGAATAAGCAATTTAAGTTAGAATTTAACCATACGAACTTACTAGACTGGATTGTAGTTGTGAATGGATCCTAGAGACTATTCTGCTAATTTTCCCTTTCCACGATCGGTGGCACAGTCGTAGTCTACATTCATAAATCATTCAATTTCTCATATTAAAACACACAATCAATTCATTTAACACAATCAAACCCTTTTTGGTAAAATTATGATTTTACCCCTAACATTTTCTTTTTATTCAATTTAGTCCTTTCAACACCAAACATGCAAAATACCCATTTCCTCTTCAGCCCATACCAGTCGAATACTCATAGTCTCCTTATACATCCAAAAAAATCCATTTATTTCACAACAAGTATAACAATATTACCATTTTAACATTTTAGTCATTAAACCCTAATTTCATCAAAAATCACTTTACAAAAAGATCTACTCCAAACATCAACCATTCAAATATATCAAAAGCCTTTAAGAACAAGCATTTTCAACAATGGTAAGTTTCATAACATTTGACAGATTCATAAATTAGTCCTTGCATAAGCTAGATTAAGCTAATACGGACTCAAAAACATAAAAATTACTAAATACGATCAAGGTTTACTTACTCAAATCAAAGCTCAAAGATTGAATGTGTAAACCCTAATCCCTCCCTCTTTGGCCGTGTGAAGAAAATGAAAGAAAGAAAATATGTTTTCTTTCTTCTTTTAATTCTATATATATTAATGGCAAACTTGTAATTTTCATAACTTTCATCATTAAACTTAAATAATCCTTTTCTTTAACTTAACTAATACACTATTTTCACTTTAATATCATATCATTCTACTAAGTAAATCTCTCTTGGCTAATTTGTTTAATTGGTCCTTCTAATTAAACAATTCTACTTTTGCACCTTTCTTATTTTAGTCCTTTCTATTAATTAACTATCTAATCTATTTAATTCTTTAAACCAGAATTTAATACGATGCTATAACATCATAAATATTAAAATAAATAAATTTACGACTCGACTCATCGGAGTTGTGATCCTGAAATCACTATTTTCGACACCACTAAAAATCGGGCTGTTATAAGAGGTATTTGGATAAAAAGAAAAAAGAATTTCTAGAGTTGAGACGAGGAAACAAGACTGTAGCAGAATACGAACGGGAGTTTGTATTTCTCAGCAAATATGCATGGGAGATTATACCTACAAACGAGGCTATGTGTGTTCGAATTGAGGACGGTTTGAACAATGAAATAAAGATGATGGTAGGTGGTTCAGAAATACGACCATTTATCGTTTTAGCAGACAGTGCATAGAAAATGGAGGAAGTATACAACCAGAAGAAATAGAGAGAGAAGAGATTTTGAGATATTGGGAAAAAGAATCCTACTAGAACCTTCTCAATGCCACCACCGAAGAAATTCATAGACAGTGAAGTTCGAAAAGCAATCCGTTTCGATTTTTTGAGTAGGAGTCGATCGGGACCACCAGAATCCAGATTTCATAATCGTTCTGCTGAAAGCATTGCCAATGTTCGTAATGTGTCAAAATCAGTGTGTGAGCATTGTAAAAGAATCCATTCAGGTGAATGCTGGTTGATTAAGGGAGCATGTTTTCGATGTGGAAATACCGATCACTTCATGCGAAGTTGTTCGATGAATTCTGAAGTGAGAGAAGATCGGAGTGTTAATCCTCCAGTGACACCACAGAAAGGTAGACGCTCGGGGCAGAGTAGCGGTGCTGGTGGAAATTGAAATGAAAACAGAGATAATATAAACAAGTCAAAAGCTCAAGCACTTGCATGGACTTATGCCATTTGAGCTAGAGAAGAGGCTACTGCTCTCGATGCTGTCACTGGTATATTCTATCTTTTTAACAATATTGTAAGTGATTTAATTGACCCAGGATCGATTCATTCATATATTTGCACTACTTTAACTACTGATAAGAAATTGTTTGTTGAGTCACCTAAGTTTGATGTGCAAGTCACAAACTCATTAGGTCATAATGTCATTGTTAACCCGGCATGTCGTAAATGTCCACTGAAAGTTCAGGACTGTGAATTTTCTACTGATCTAATATTATTTCCATTCACCAAGTTTGACATGATCTTAGGTGTGGATTGGTTATCTGAGCACGATGCAGTAGTAAATTCCAAGCAAAGATAGGTTAGTTTGAAAAGCCTGACAGGTGGAGTGATTACAGTTGAGCTTGGCAAGTTGAACAGTGAAACCAAGGTGATTTCAACTATTTCAGCACAGAAGATGGTTCATAGAGACTGTAAAGCATTCCTGGCCTACATACTTGATACACGGGTTTCAGGAACAGAGTTAAAACAGGTACCAGTTGTCAATGAGTATGCAGATGTGTTTCCAGAAGAATTATCGGGTTTGCCACCGACCAGAGAGGTAGATTTTGGTATTGATTTGTTACTTGGTACTGCTCTGATCTCAATTCTACCATACAGAATGGCACCGACCGAGTTGAAAGAATTAAAAGCTCAATTGTAAGAATTGTTAGACAGAGGGTTCATACTACTTAGCGTATCTTCTTGGGGTGCGCTCGTGTTATAAGTGAAA
This sequence comes from Gossypioides kirkii, assembly GCA_005610355.1. NCBI lineage: Eukaryota > Viridiplantae > Streptophyta > Magnoliopsida > Malvales > Malvaceae > Gossypioides > Gossypioides kirkii. Next base: position 30,670,317 of record CP032246.1, on the reverse strand, counting down.
AAGAAAGATGGATCGATGCGGATATCTATAGATTACCTGCAGCTAAATAAGGTGACAATCAAGAATAAGTACCCGTTGCCTCGGATTGATGAGTTATTTGATCAATTAAAGGGTGCAACCGTATTTTCCAAGATAGACCTCCAGTCAGGTTACTACCAAATGCGAGTAAAAGACTGCGATATAATGAAAATGACATTCAAAACCCGGTATGGCCATTATGAGTTCCTGGTTATGTTGTTTGGGTTGATTAACGCCTCCGCAGCATTTATGGAGTTGATGACAGAGTATTTTAGCCTTAGTTAGATAGGTTTGTGGTTTTTTTTATTGATGACATATTGATCTACTCCAAGATAGAGTCAGAGCATACTCAGCAATTGAGAGAGGTTTTACGGATTTTACGAGAAAAGCAGTTGCATGCAAAATTTAGTAAATGTGAATTCTGGCTTCGAGAGGTTAGATTTTTGGGACACGTAGTATCTTCGGAAGGAATACGTGTTGATCCAAGCAAAGTCTCAGCTATTCTCATTTGGAAAGTACCGAAAAATGTCTCCGAGGTATGCAATTTTCTAGGATTGGCAGGTTATTATCGTCGGTTCGTGAAAAATTTCTCTATCATAGCTTTACCGATAATGAAATTGCTACAGAAAAACATCCAGTTCATTTGGTCTGATAAATGCCAAAAAAGTTTCGAGCTGTTGAAAAGGTTATTAACTGAAGTTCCTATCCTGACGCAGCCAGAGTCGGGAAAAGAGTTCATTATATACAATGACGTATCTTTAAGTGGATTGAGGTGTGTTTTGATGCAAGATGGGAAAGTGATAGCTTATGCTTCTCGACAACTAAAACCGTATGAAAAGAATTATCCGACTCATGATCTGGAGTTAGCTGCTATAGTCTTTGCATTAAAGATTTGGCGTCACTACCTTGATGGGGAGAGATGTCATGTGTTTACTGACCATAAGAGTTTAAGGTATTTAATGACACAGAAGGAGTTGAATTTACGACAGCACCAATGGTTAGAGCTGTTAAAAGATTACGACCTTGTGATTGACTATCACCCAAGAAAGGCTAAGGTTGTTGCCGATGCTTTGAGCCGAAAATCATTGTTTGATTTGAGAGCATTAAACATTCGGTTATCTTTGGAGAATGATGGTTCTGTCACCGCTGAACTCAAGATGAGGTCGTTATTTCTACAATGGATTCGAGAAATTCAGGGAAGTTATCCAAAGTTTATAGCTAAAAAGGGGCAGATATAGAGTGATGCCACAACAAGGCTCACAGTAGATACAGTAGGGATGTTGTATTACAAAGATAGAGTGTGTTTTCTGAATGACGTGGATATGAGACGAGACCTTCTGACAGAAGCTCACAGTAGCACTTATTCCATCCTACCGGGGAGTGTAAAAATGTACAATGACCTGAAGAAAATGTATTGGTGGCTAGGTATGAAATGAGATATTTTAGACTTTGTGAATAGATGCCTTATATGTCAACACGTGAAAGCAGAACACCAGGTACAATCTGGGTTACTACTGTCGATTTCCATCTCAAAATGGAAATGGGAACGAGTTACTATGGATTTTGTCATAGGACTTTTGGTGACACCGAGAAAGAAAGATTTGATCTGGGTAATTATGGATAGATTGACAAAGTCAGCTCACTTCATCCCTATCCGGGTAGATTATCTACTTGAGAGACTGGCTGAGTTATATGTGCTCGAGATCGTACGAATACACAAAGTACCAGCATCTATTATCTCCGACAGGGATCCACGTTTTACCTCGACGATCTGAGGTAAGTTGCGTGAAGCTTTAGGAACTAGGCTGAATTTCAGTACTGCATATCATCCGCAAACAGATGCTCAATCAGAGCGGGTGATATAGATTCTTGAAGATATGCTACGGTGCTGTATACTTGAGTTTAAGAGTAGTTGGGAAAAATATCTGTCATTGGTAGAATTTGCATATAACAATAGTTATCAGTCTAGTATTAAAATGGCACCGTTTGAAGCATTATACGACAGGAAATATAGAACACATTTGTATTGGTCAGAGTTAAGCGAGCTTGAGTTGATTGGAACTGACTTGGTTCATGAGACTGAGGACAAAGTGCGAGTAATTCGTGATTGTTTGAAAGCAGTGTCTGATCAACAAAAGTCGTACGCAGTTCTTAAAAGAAAAGATATAGAATTTGTAGTGGGAGATTGATTTTTCCTGAGCGTTTCACCTTGGAAAGAGGTGCTGCAGTTTGACAGAAAAAGAAAGTTAAGTCTACGATATATCGGGCCATATGAGGTCATTGAACGGGTTGGTCCTATAGCATATAAGTTGGCTTTACCACCGGAACTAGAAAATATCCATAATGTATTTCATGTTTCGATACTGAGACGGTACCGATCAGATCCTTCCCATGTGATTACACTCATGGAGGTTGAGATTTAGCCGGATTTGTCGTATTCAGTGAATCGGTTAGAATACTGGCTCACGAAGTAAAAGAGCTGAGGAACAAGAGAGTACCACTAGTGAAAGTATTGTGGAATCGTCACGGGTTAGAGGAAGCCAGTAGGGAGATAGAGGCTTGTATGAGATCATAATACCCCAATTTGTTTACTGGTAATAAATTTCAAGACGAAATTTCCCTAAGGGGGAGACTTGTAACAACCCAATTTTTAATGGTGTCAAAAAGTAGTGATTTCGGGATCACAACTCCGACGAGTCGATTCATAAATTTTAGTTATTTAATATTTGTGATGTCATGGATGTTGCATTAAATTTTGGTTAAGAAATTTTACCGTTTAGATAGTTAATCAAGTAAAAAAGGACTAAATCATAAAGGATATAAAACTTGTTTTCCATTGATTAAATGCATTAAATGCTAATTGGAAGATAAGAAAAAGGCCTTAAAGGGTAATTAGACCATTCATTAAGGAAGTGGACAGTTATGGGCATTAAAGAGTGGATTTTGGTTAAAATCACTAAGGGTAAAATAGTAATTTTGTAAATAAGTGAATTAAAGAAAAGATATGATGAAATAAACCATAATATCATCATCTTGTTCAATCTTTGAAAGCTAAAACCCTAAAAGAAAGAGGAGCATTCGACCAAGCTTAGTTCATTGATTTGGTGAGTGAAATCTCACCGATTTTTAGTAATTTTTATGTTTTTGAGTCCGTATTAACTTAATCTAGCTTATGCAAGGACTAATTTGTAAATTTTTCAAATGTTATGAGATTTTCCATGGTTGAATATGCTTATTATTGAAAGTTTGTAATAGATTTAAATGCTTGATGCTTGGGTTAAATCTTTTTGTGCTGTGATTTTGGATAAAATTTGGGTTTGAGGACCAAAATGATAAATAGAGAAATTTGTGTGTATTGTGTGTGAAATAATTGAAGTGTAGGGACTTGTGGAAACTTATGATTGTTCGACTAGTGTGGATTGTGTAAGAGGGAAGGTTATTTTGCATGTATCGTGTTTAAGGACTAAAATAAAAAAAAAGTGAAATGTTAAGGGTAAAATCGTAATTTTACCAAAAATGATCGAATTATGTTATATGAACTGATTGAGTGTTTTAATGCAAGAAATTGAATGATTTGTGGATGTAGATTACGATCATGCTACAGATTGTGAAAAAAGAAATTGACGGATTAGTCCCTGAAGTCTTTCCTCAACTACAATCCAGTCTGATAAGTTCGTAAGGTAAATTTTACTTAATATTCATTGTATGTGTATTGTCAATGTTCAGCAAATCGAAAACATTTGGAATTGAAGAGATCGAGGAAATGAAACGAAAGAGATAGTAAGCTTTATATCGTTGAAAATATACCGACATGATAGCTAGGATACCGCATATGTTATGAGTTCTCGACAGCTCGTGTGAGTAGCATCGTGATTCGAAAAAGAGATATGAATCTTAAATGGATTATATGCCCTTCGATGGCTGGGATTTATGCTTTACGCATACTCCCGACAACTCGTGTGAGCAGCATCGTTAAGGAATAGTTTACAGTATAGACAGACACCGTATCGATGGTTGGGGTACCACATATGTTGTGAGTCCTCGACAGCTCGTGTGAGCATCATCGAGTACTGATAACAGAAAGTTATAGATAGGGGAATAAAGTTGTATTTAACTCAAAGAACAACGGGATTATCTTTGCTCGTGGCAGCTATTGTTGCTTATTACAATATTGGTAATTCCTTAAACTATCGAACTTACTAAGCTATGAAGCTTACCGTAGTTATTGTTACTGTTTTGTAGATCATTTTTTTGATTGAAGATCGGATCATCGTCATCTCTTTGAAGTCATACTATCACGGAGTTTGTTAGTAGTTTTTGCATAACTTGGTCTTATGGCATGTACTAGGATGATATTATCTTTTGTTTTTGTATTAGAGATGATAAAATCTCATTATGTTGAATTTGGATATGCATGAAGTGCAAATATGTAGTATAAACTTATGATGCTATGTAAAGACTTGGAAATTATGTATGATGTGTGATGGTCTAATGCATAATTGGAGTTGTGTATGTTTGAGTTGTTAACTTGTGTTTTGGCATAATTCTTGAGATTCTGCATATTTGTTTCGGTAGAGCCTATACATGTATCGGTAGAAGTACAGGGTAAGAGAGAGGTTATTCACTAGCTTGGGTTGTATCGATAGTTGAATTGCAAGTATCGATAGTTATGTGTTTTGACGTATCGGTAGTTTGTATACTTGTATCGATAGAAGTTGTAGGGTGAGAATTTTAGCTCTCTGGAGTTTTTAGTATCGGTAGAAGTTATACTTGTATCGGTATAACTAGCACAAGTATAGGTAGAAATTTGCACAGTTTTTGAATTGTTTACTGACTTGGCTACTACTAATACTTGCCCATCAGGTATTGGTAGAAGTCTCCATAAATATTAAAAATGTCATTTTTACCCTTGTTGATTTGTGTTTATGATTAAATGGTGGTATATAACGTGTGAAGTGAAATTCTTTAATAAATAAAGCTAAATAATATGATGTTAAAGATTAACAGTGACAAATGAACTATAAGACATCGAAACCTTAATCGGTGACGATTTTCTAGTTTGGGTGTTACACTTGCATATCAAATTCAGTTGACTGAACAAACAAATTCTTATCAATAGCTAAGACAGTGCAAATATATGAATGAGTCGATCCCAGGTCAATTAAAGCACACACAACATCATTAAAAAGATAGAATATACCAGTCATAACATCGGGAGCGGTAGCCTTTTCTCTAGCTCTGATGGCATAAGTCCGTACAGGTGCTCGAGCTTTCGACCTGCTTACATTATCTCTGTTTTCATTTTAATTTCCACCTGCGCTACTATTCTGCCCCGGACGTCTGCCTTTCTGTGGGGTAACTGGAAGATTAACACTCCAATCTTCCTTTGCCTCAAAATTCATAGGGTAATTTCGCATGAAGTGATCGATACCTCCACACTGGAAACAAGCTCCCTTAATCAACCGGCATTCACCTGCATGGATTCTTTTACAATGCTTGCACACCAGTTTTGGCATGTTACATACACTAGCCACACTTTCAGTTGGCCGATTTTGAATTCTAAATTATGGTGGTCATGATCGGCTCCTACTCATAAAGCCAGAAGAGATTGCTCCTCGCACTTCACTATCTCTGAATTTCTTCAATGGTGGCAGTGAGAAGGTTCTAGTAGAATTCTTCTTCCCAAAATCTCGAAATCTCTTCTCTCTCTGTTTCTTGTGGTTGTATTCTTCCTCTATTTTCTGTGCTCTATCTGTCAAAATGACAAATGGCTGTATTTCTGAACCACCTACCATCATCTTTATTTCATCATTCAAACTGTCCTTAAATCAAACACACATAGCCTTGCCTGTAGGTACAATCTCCCGTGCATATTTGCTAAGAAATACGAATTCTCGTTCATACTCTGTCACTGTCTTGTTTCCTTGTTTCAACTCTAGGAATTCCTTCTTCTTTTTATCCAAATATCGCTTGCTGACGTATTTCTTTTGAAACTCTGTTCGGAAAAATTCCTAAATAACCTTGTTTTTCGGCATCACTGCTACAATCATCGCCCACCAATTGTAAGCCTCATTTTTCAGCAATGAAACGAAACACCTCACATAGTTTTCAAGCGGACAAGTCATTTCATTCAGTACCCTCAGGGTACTTTTCAACTAATACTCAGCCTTGGATAGATCATCCTTAGCATTTTCACGAAATTCATTCGCCCCATACTTTTTTACCATATCCATCGGGATACGGTGCCTCTATTCTATCACAAGAAAAGGTGGAGGCCTTACAGGATGTGCCTCAAGTCGGGCAGCAGGCTATGTAACCAGAGGTGGAGGAGGTGGTGCCACAGGATTATTCTGCATAAATTCTGAGAACCACAGTCCCATTAAGCCGAAGAACATGTTTTTTACTTCACTTTCTATCATTAGCAAGATAGGTGCCCCATGACTCGCCTCGGAATCACTCGTCGAGTCATTACTGTTTACCTTGTTGGTCTCGTCTCTTTTAGAATCAAGCATCTCTACTATTATCTGTAAAAAACTATGTTTAGATAGGATTCATCTATATCACACTATCACAGGTTCATATGGTATGTACTACTAGATCATTTAATACAATCATTACAGTCCAAGAAATGGCCAAACCGTAAGCTTTAATATCACTAAATGTAACACCCAAAAACATGAAAATCATCAGCGATTAAGGTTTCGGTGTCTTACTATTCGTTTATCACTATTCATTTTTATCATCATGTTATTCAGCTTTATTTAATTAAGAATTTCACTCCACACGTCATATATCGTCATTTGATCATAAACACAATTCAACAAGGGTAAAAAGGTCTTTTCAAACATTTTTGGAGACTTCTACCTGTACTTGTTGGACAAGTATCAGTAGTTGACAAGTCAGTAAACAGTTCAAAAATAGTGCAGACTTCTATTAATACAAGTGAAATTCTATCGATACAAATGTCTCTTCTACCGATACTAAAATCTCTATAGAGCTAAAAATTTTATCCTGCAACTTCTACCGATACAAGTATACAAACTACCGATCTTTTAAACACATAACTACTGATACTTGCTATTCAATTATCAACATAACCCAAGTCAGTAAACAACCTCTCTCCTACCCTATACTTTTATCGATACATCCATGGGTTCTACTGGAACAAGTATACAAAATCTCAAGAATCATGCCAAAATACAAGTTTAACAACACAAAACATTCATGACTTCAATATGCATTAAGCAATCACAAAATACATAAATTTCAAGTCATTACATAATAATTTTAAGTCAATACTCCAACTTGCACAACATGCATTATAACATTCAACATTCCGTCAACATAACAAGATTTCACAATCTCAATTACATAAAGCAAAAAATAACATCATCCTAGTACATGCCATAAGACCGAGTGACGTAAAAACCTCCAACGAGTTCCGCGATAGTGTGACTTCGAAGAGATGATGATGATCCGATCTTCAATCAGCAAAACGATCTACAAAACAATAACAACATCTTTGGTAAGCTTCATAGCTTAGTAAGTTCAATAGTTTTAAGAGTGACCAAACATTTGTATAAAGCAGCTATCGTTCAACCGAGCCAGGATAATCCCATTGCTTCCTCGAGTCAATTATAAAATTTAACTTTTCTGTCTATTACTTTTCTATTACCAGTACTCGATGCTGCTCACATGAGTTGTCGAGGACTCACAACATATGTGGTACCCCAGCCATCGGTACAGTGTTTATCTGTAAATTGTTCCCTAACGATGCTGCTCATACGAGTTGTCGCGAGTATGCATAAAGCATAATCCTAGCCGTCGAAGGGCCTATAATCAATTTAGGATTCATATCTCTTTTTTGAATAACGATGCTACTCACGCGAGCTATCGAGGACTCGTAACATATGCGATACCCTAGCCATCATGTCGATATCTTTCAACAGCTTAAACCCTACTATCTCTTTCATTTCATTTCTTCGATTTCTTTAATTCCAAGCGCTTTTAATTGTTGAGCAATGATAATATACACACAAGAAATGTTTAAATAAAAATTTACATTACGAACTTACTGGGGTAAATTGCAGTTATGATTAGACTTCAAGGATTACTCCGCTAATTTCCCTTTTCACGATATGAAGCACGATCGTAATCTACATCCATAAATCATCAAATTCTCACATTAATCACATAATTGAGTCATTCAACACAATTTAGTCCTTTTGAGAAAATTACAATAGTACCCCTAATATTTTCCCTTTATTCAATCTAGTCCTTTCAACACAAAACATGTAAAAGCACCCATTTCCTTTTAGGTACCTTCTAACAGAACACTCATTGTTCAAGCAAAATCCTCACCAACCCCTTTATTTCAATCAAATACACCCAATTTCTCTATTTTGCATTTTAGTCCTTAATCTCTAATTTCATTCAAAATCACTTTACAAAACCCATGAATCTATTCATCAAGCATACAAATATACTCATAGCTTCCAAGAACAAGCATTTTTAACAATATCAAGTTTAATAACATTTGATAGATTCACAAATTCGTCCTTAAATAAACTAGATTATGCTAACACGAACTCAAAAACATAAAAATTACTAAAAACGATCAACATTTCCTTACTCAAATCAATGCTCTAACTTTGGGGATGAAAATCCTAATTCCTCTTGTCCTAGCCGTGTAGAAGAAGAAGAAACAAGTGAAATTTTCTATTTTTCTTCTTTAAATTTCCTTTATATACTATAAGGTAATTTTGTAAATAATTAGACTTTCTTAATTAGTTTAATTAATCACTTGCTTAACATTAATAAATCCTAATTTTAATCATAATATCCCATAATAATCCACCCACTAACATATTTTAGGTTAATTTACTCATTTGGTCCTTCCAATCACTTAATTCTACTTTTGCACCTTTCACGATTTAATCCTTTTCATTCAATTAATTATCTACACATTAGAATTTTCTAACTGAATTTTAATACAATGCCTAACTATATCGTAAATATTTAAATAAAAAAATTAACGACTCAACTTGTCAGAGTTGTGATCCCGAAATCACTGTTTTCGACACCACTGAAAACTGGGCTATTAAAACTCTCCCCCCTTAGGGAACTTTCGTCCCTAAATTTCTTACCAGCATACAAGTTGAGGTATTATGATCTCATGGAAACCTCCATTTCCTATGTGGCTTCCTCTAACTCGTGACGGTTCCACAATACTTTCACTAATGGTACTCTTTTATTTCATAGCTCTTTTACCTTGTGATCTAGAATCTTAACCGGTTCTTCTGAATAAGACAAATCCGGTTGTATCTCAACCTCACAATGTGTAACTACATGAGAAGGATTTGATCTATACTGTCTCAGTAACGAAACATGGAACACATTGTGGATCTTATCAAGTTTCAAAGGCAAGGCCAATTTATAAGCTACATGACCAACCCGTTCGACTATCTCATACGGTCTGATAAACCGAGGACTCAACTTCCCTTTCCTGCCAAACCTTAGCACCTTCTTCCAAAGTGAAACTCTCAAGAAGACTCGATCTCCCACTGAAAATTCTATATCTTTCCTTTTAAGATCTGCGTATGACTTCTGCCGTTCAGACGCTGCTTTCAAGAAATCGCGGATCACCCGCATTTTGTCTTTGGTCTCATGAATCAGGTCGATTCCAACCAACTTAGGTTCACTCAACTCTGATCAATACAGGAGTGTTCTGCATTTCTTACCGTATAATGCTTCAAACGGTGACATTTTAATACTGGACTGATAGCTGTTATTATATGCAAACTCTCCCAGAAGCAGATATTTCTCCCAACTTCCCTCAAACTCAAGTATACAACATCGTAACATATCTTCAAGAATCTATATTACCTGCTCTGACTGTCCATCCGTTTGCGGATGATATGAAGTTTGAAATTCAGTCTGGTTCCTAAAGCCTCATGCAACTTTCCCTAAAACCTCGAGGTAAAACATGGATCCCTATCAGAGATAATAGACACTGGCACTCTGTGTAGTCGTACAATTTCAGACACATATAATTCAATCAACCTCTCAAGTGGATAATCCACCCGGATAGGAATGAAGTGACTGACTTAGTCAATCTATCTATAATTACCCAAATCGAATCTTTCTTTCTCGGTGGTACCGAAAGTCCTGTAACAAAGTCTATAGTAACCCGCTCCTACTTTCATTCCGGGATGGAAATTGACTGTAATAATGAAGATGGTACTTGATGCTCTGGTTTCACTTGCTGACATATAAGGCATCTAGTCACAAACTCTGAAATCTCTCGTTTCATATCCGGCCACCAATATATTTTCTTTAGGTCGTTGTATATTTTCACACTTCTCGGGTGAATGGAATAAGTACTGCTGCGAGCTTCCGTCATAATGTCTCATCCCAAATCAAGATCATTCGAAACACACACCCTATCTCTGTAATACAACATACCCTCAGTATCTACTATAAACCTTATAGTGACATCACTTTGTATCTATCCCTTTTTAGTTATAAGCTTTGTATCATTTCCCTGAAATTCTCGAATCTGCTATAAAAATAACAGTCTCGTCTTATGTTCAACAGTGACAAAACCATCATTCTCCAAAGACAATTGAGAGTTCAATGCTATTAGTGCAAACAACGATTTTCGACTCAAGGTATCGATAATAATGTTAGCCTTTTCCGTGTGGTAGTTAATCAGAAGGCCGTAATCTTTTAACAGCTCTAACTATCGATGATATCGCAAATTTAACACCTTCTGTGTCGTCACATACCTCAAACTCTTATGGTCAGTAAACACATGGCATCTCTCTCCATAAAGATAGTGATGCCAAATCTTTAATGCAAAGACTATAGCAACTAACTCTAGATCATGAGTCGAATAATTCTTTCATGAGGTTTTAACTGACGGGAGGCATAAGCTATCACTTTCCAATCTTGCATCAAAACACATCTCAATCCACTCAAAGACGCATCGCTGTAAACAACGAACTCCTTTCCCGGCTTTGGCTGCGTTAGGACCGGAGCTTCAGTTAACAACTTTTTCAACTGATCAAAACTTTGCTGGCACTTATCAAACCAAACGAGTTGGATATTTTTCTGTAACAACTTCATTATCGGTAAAGCTATGATAGAAAAATCTTTAATGAATCGACAATAATAAGCTATCAATCCCAGGAAACTGCGTATCTCGGAAACATTCTTCAGTACTTTCCAATTGAGAATATCTAAAACTTCGCTCGGATCAACTCGTATTCCTTTCGAAGATACTACGTGTCCTAAGAACCCAACCTCTCGAAGCCAGAATTCACATTTACTGAATTTTGCATACTTCTTTTCTCTCAAAATTCGTAACACTTCTCTCAAATACTGAGTATGCTTTGATTTTATCTCTGAGTAGATTAATATGTCATCAATAAACACAATTACAAACCTGTCCAACTGAGGCTGAAATACTCTGTTCATCAAATCCATAAATGTTGTGGGGGCGTTAGTCAACCCAAACAGCATAATCAGGAACTCGTAATGACTGTACCGGGTCCTGAATCTCGTTTTCATTATATTGCAGTCTTTCACTCACATCTGGTAGTAACATGACCGGAGATCTATCTTAGAGAATACGGTTGCACCTTTTTGCTGATCAAATAACTCATCGATCCGAGGTAATAGGCACTTATTCTTGATTATCACCTTATTCAACTGCTTGTAATCTATACACATTTGCATCAATCCATCTTTCTTTTTCACAAATAACACAGACGCACCTCAAAGTGATACACCAGGTCGTATAAACCCTCTGTCTAACAAGTCTAACAGCTAAGCTTTCAACTCTTTAAACTCGATCGGTGCCATTCTGTATGGCGAAATTGAGATCGGAGCGATACTATGTAGCAAATCAATACCAAACTCTACCTTTCTGATTGGTGGTAACCTCGGTAATTCTTCTGAAAAACACATTTGTATACTTATTAACAACTGGTACCGGTTTTAACCCCGTGTATCAAGTATGTATGCCAGGAATGCTTTACAGCCTCTACGAACCATCTTCTACATTGAAATAGCTGAAATCACCCTGATTTCACTGTTCAATCTGCCAGACTCAACTATAATCACTTCACCTGTCGGGCATTTCAAACTTATCTATCTTTACTTGTAATTTACTACTACATCATGCTCAGATAACCAATCCATACCCAAGATCACGTCAAACTCGGTGAATGGTAGTAACATTAGATCAGTAGAAAATTCATAGCCCTACACTTTCAATAGACATTTACGACATACCACGTCAACCTAATGTTTTCCCTTTATTCAATCTATTCCTTTCAACACAAAACATGTAAAAGCACACATTTCCTTCTAGGTACCTTCTAACCGAACACTCATTGTTCAAGTACAATCCTCACCAACCCTTTTATTTCAATCAAATACACCCAATTCTCTATCTTTGCATTTTAGTCCTTAATCTCTAATTTCATTCAAAATCACTTTACAAAACACATGAATCTATTCATCAAGAATAAAAATTTACTCATAGCTTCCAAGAACAAGCATTTTCAATAATGACAAGTTTAATAACATTTGACAGATTCACAAATTGATCCTTAAATAAGCTAGATTATGCTAACACGAACTTAAAAACATAAAAATTATTAAAAGCGATTAACATTTGCTTACTTAAATCAAAGCTCAAACTTTGGGGATGAAAACTCTAATTCCTCTTGCCCTAGCCATGTAGAAGAAGAAGAAGAAGAAACAAGTGAAATTTTCTATTTTTCTTCTTTAAATTTCCTTTATATACTAAAGGGTAATTTTGTAAATAATTAGACTTTCTTAATTAGTTTAATTAATTACTTGCTTAACATTAATAAATCTTAATTTTAATCATAATATCCCATGATAATCCACTCACTAACATATTTTAGGTTAATTTACTCATTTGGTCCTTTCAATCACTTAATTCTACTTTTACAACTTTCACAATTTAATCCTTTCCATTTAATTAACTATCTAAACATTAGAATTTCCTAACCGAATTTTACTACGATGCTAACTATGTCGTAAATATTTAAATAAATAAAATAACGAAAAGAGAGGCTATAACAACTTCAACTCCAGCTATATGTTGCTTAACCATTAATTTAGGAACAATGTATGGAATGAATAATCAAGAAGAACATGATTTATAGAAGAAAAGAGAGCGGTTAATGATGAACAGTGGAGGGCTACTTCATCCATATACAAAGGAAAAATAAAAATCAGCATCTATTTAAAGAACATGGTAAAGACTAATCATAAATATCTATACACCGAACATGAAAAAATTCTATAAGAGAGACAAAAATAAAGCACCTAAGGATCCTTGATATTGTGATAAAGAAGAGATGTTGTGTGGAAAACTCCTATACATCCATCAACGACAGAATCAAAAGCTCCCTCATCCAGCAACTGTGCCTTGAACAAATTGTAATGACCCGAATCGAGGGTACTGAAAAGTGTGTTTTCGAGACTCCGTATTTGTGAACCGAACCCGTAAATATTTAATTAAAATATTTATGAAAATAAATTGTAAAATAATTGATTTTTGAATAAGTAATTTTAAGTGTGTGGTGATTTAATTATGTGTGAGGGCTAAATTACATAAGAGATTAAAGTGCCAATTATAAAAGGATTTTAATTGGAAATAAATAAGAAGGGTCATTATGACAAATGTCCCTTCCAAAGTTGTTTAGTGGCATTAGGTGATGAAATGTGGCTTAGAATTTTTATTTGGAATTTTGTAATTTAAAAAGAAATTAAATAAAAGAAAAAGGAAGGTAACGATGAGATTAAGTATAGGATAATAAGAAGAAAGAGAAAAAAAATATCTTCTTCTTCTTGGTTTAGCAAAATCGGCAGTAAGGGAAAAAGAAAAAATTGAAGAAAAAACTTAAAGATTTGATAAGTTCAAGCTTCAAATTGGTAAGCTCAGTCAAGTCATTTTCTTGTAATTTTTATGTTTTGGGAATCCCTGTACCTCAATCTAGTTGACCCATGTCGTATTTTTCGTTATTATCAAAGATATTAAATATTATCATTGTTGGGTAGATAGAGCTTTAAGGATAAATTTGGTATATTTTGAGATAGAAATGAAAAGAGAATAAATGGTGAAATTAATTGTTTATTTTAAAATAGTAAGAGCCAAATTTAGAAATTTGGTAAGTTATTATAAGAATGAGAAAGTGGAAGTTAAATTTAGTTAAAATAAAATTTGTTGTGTTTTAATGAAATATGTTGTGTATTTAATTCCGTAACTAACGTTGACCTGAACTCTTCAAAAAGAAAGGGCAAAGATAAGGTCAATGACGAGTAGCTTGAAAGTTACGGTTGGTGTTTCTATAACCTAAACTAATATATAAATTGTCACATTTTAATAAATTGCTCAAGGTGAGAAATTAAGGTATGATTTCTCTACTCAATTGAGTTGACTTGGAATCAAGTAATGGTATGAGAATTTAGTGTGTGCTTATCTATGTATGAATATATGAAATGATTTTGTGATATGGAAAAATATATGATTATTATTATTACCTTGAATTTTAAATGCAATTATATTCTGATCAAAATCAAATATAGAGATATTATTTGGTATTAAAATTGAAATGATTATCCTATTAACTATTCGAATCGAGTCAGATATAGATGGCATGCCATAAGATAGGAAGAATTCAAGGTTACTTTGACCACGAGTCGATGAGGCACTGGGTGCCAAGTTACTTCGGTTTAACCGATGAGACACTGGGTGTCAACCTTATTATAGCGCAGAGTGCAATTTATTCCTTCGAATTTATCCGATGAGGCACTAAATGCCAAACCGGTGTGTTGGTTGGATCCGTGTATCCGTCAGAGTCCGAATCGTGTTAATAGAGAACTAAAATGATGATCAATGTGTATTTGTGACATGGAAAATATATTGAGAATCAAAGGAAAGGTATATGAACATGTATAATGATAATATGCATATCTGGAATGGGAATGATGGATATGAAATGGAATGTGAATTGAGATATGAGTATGTTCAATGGCAACATGATATATAATATGCATATATGTGTGATATTGAAATTGATTTAACATAATCTTTTTTTAGCTTAAATATATAAGTGTATCTATAATTGTTAAATGTTTGGTTGGTAGAAATACCACTGAGTAATACTCATGTATGCGATTTGCTTCTCGTGCCCAGGTTAGGTACTTTTTAGTATATTTGCGACTCATAATCCAAAAACAATCCTGCACTCAAGAGTTAGTAATGATGTCTTTATTTTGTTATGGCATGTACATAGGAAATCTTTTGATATTGAGTCATTTTTTTTTTGTAAGTTAATGATAGGTGTGTTTTGGTTAATAATTGCATATGTTAAGAACGTATTGATGTATGAATATGATACTAATAGTCCTCATGATGGTAGTATATATATATATATATATCTAGTTGAATGATTTCTATGCTTAAATGTCTAAGTATGAGGTATTTAGAGTGATTATTGATGAGAGATCAAATTAGTTGATTTTAGTGTAGGTTTGAATTTGACATGTTTCTAGATGCATTTATGTTAAGCTTTGAATCATTTAGAGACTAGGTAAAAGTTGCAACTTTGAAAAATATAAGTTTTACCAAATTTCCTCGGAGTATCGATAATTTTGTTTTGGTATCGATATTTTTTTGTAAGCACAGATTCTAAATATTGATGTGTGAATATGATACTAGTAGTCCTCATGATGGCAGTATATATTTATAGTTGAATGATTTCTATGCTTAAATGTCTAAGTATGAGGTATTTAGAGTGATTTATTGATGGGAGATCAAATTAGTTGATTTTAGTGTAGGTTTGAATTTAACTTGTTTCTAGATGCATTTATGTTAAGCTTTGAGTCATTTGGAGACTAGCTAAAAGTTGCAACTTTGAAAAATATAAGTTTACCAAATTTCCTTGGAGTATCGATAATTTTGTTTTGGGTATCGATATTTTTTTTGTAAGCACAAATTCTAAATATTAACAAAATATCAAGTTGGTACTAATTTTTATTTAGGTACCGATATTTTTTCATAAAATATCGATACCAAGAAATTATTATCGATACCACAGGTTTTACATGGAAAACAGAATAGAGTTTTGATATCGATTTTATATTGGGTATCGATACCAACTATTATTTTCGAAAAGTATGTTTAAAGTCTTAAATTTTATAAATCTCACCTCATATCATATTCGAACTTCACAAATAGGTTCCTATTAAAAATCAAAACTTCAGTATGCTTAAATGTATGTGAATTTTTTACTTAAATGATTGAATAGTGTTTCATTATGTTAAATTTTAATTATCAAATTCATTGATACTTTCTTACTCGGGTCCGGTGACCAGACCGGATAAAGGGTGTTACACAAATGGACCCTTTCCTTTGCTCCATCAATCTTAAAACTATATTTCATTAATATCAAATGCTTGACCTGACTGTGAAGAAGAAGAACAAATGACAGAAAAATAAGGGAGGAAAAGTCAAAATTAAAAAAAAATTAGATTATGACATCACTATGAGGTTATCATGAGATCATTTATGCCACATGCCACACTATTATTATGCTGCAGGTGCTGCAAATCCTAGAGTTAACGACGTTAGCTTTAGGTACCAAACCAGTGGACGAAAAAAAATTCAAGAACTAATCTGAGAGAAATGGACAAATTCAAGAATTAATTTTATATTTAACCCTTTATATTATAATAAATATATAGTATCAATAGATATGTGTAATTTAATATATTACAATACATGTATATAGGTAGCAATAGATAAAGTATTACTAAAAATTTAATAACTTAATAAAATATTATTTTTATTATATCAAAGTTTGGTTTTGGCTTTAAACTTTACAAATTATATTTCAGTATTGGATTTAATTTCTTTTTATTTTGGATTTGATATGAGGGCTATAATTAATTTATTTTGATTTTGAGTAATACTAAGTATATTATTTAGGTTTGGGCTTGTATAATAATTTGAATTTTGGAATAAATGTTTTGGAATATAAGTAATAGATTTAGAAATTTAATAAAAAATATAAAAGTTTTTCAAATATTGTCAATATAACATAATAATAGACAATAAAAGATGCTTTCGTCCATTAATATACATATCATATAATAAAGTTTACATATAATTAGCAACACAATTATTTTATATAAAAGAACTATATTAAATGTATATAATTTACGTTTTACTTAAGACAAATTTGAATCGTGTTGTCATCACATAAAAAGTAAAATGAATTATTACATTCAAAATTAAAATATTTATAACTTAAAAAAATTTAAAATTATTTGAAATCGTCGAAGCCCATTCGACTTGAGCCAAAATCTAAAAAAAATTGTGTCTGAAAAGTCCCAATCTCGTGAAAATCTGAGCCTAAAATAGTTTGAGTCCGAAAACCTTGAGCCCGAGCTGATCCAAGCCCGAAAAAATCTGAATCCTAAAAAATCAAAATTTGAGCTCACTCGTTTGCCACTTCTAGTAATAGCAATGGTCATTATTTGAAAAATTATTAATGAAAATAATATTATTGTGTTGTGGAATTTAAATTTTTTTCATAAAACCTATACCTTTTGTTGTGTTATGTATAATAATAAATTTTACAAACAATACCTGTATTTTTTTCAGGTGGTAACAGTTCACTTTTTCTATGGAATCAAAACCAAAATACATAGAATTTATTTTGTGTCTAAATAATTTTTCCTAAATTTTAACAAAATATCACGTATTTACAGATCTATATATCCAACTACCTCATAGTCCCTATTTATAAGTAATAATCATACGAGTTCTACTAGAATAAGAAGAGAAGGAAAATAAAATTTTAATTAAAAAAACTTGGGTTCTACTAGAACTCCATGTGGTGGGTGGCACTTGCTCATTAAGAAACCCAATGTGCAGCCCACCCCTTCACCAAATAGGTTGATTGGGCTTTTTTGTATCGAGTGCAATCTAATTTTAATTTTTAATTAAAGCAAACTCATATAATTGACCAATCCAATAACCAATTTTTTATCCCAAAATATTATTTTATTCAATTAAATTATATTTTCAACCCAATTTATTGTTTTGATCCTCAAGATTCCTCAACCCACAAATCCATCCAATTTCTATTAGCTTAAGCAATGTTTTGTATAAAATAATAGCAAAGATGGTGGCCACTAGATTTAAGGACGTCCTCAATGTTTGAATTGATGAAGCCCAAAGCACTTTTGTTCCTAATAAGCTAATTTCTGATAATGTGCTTTTGACATATGAAATTCTTCATACTTTCCTAATAAAAGAGTGGGGAACAAGAGATTCATGGCCCTAAAATTTTATATGAATAAAGCCTATGATCGAGTGGATTGAGATAATTTTAAAGGTATGATGACTAAGATGAGATTTGTTGGGAAATGGATCGATACAATTTTGAGATGCATCTCTTCTGTTTCTTACTCTCTGATGATAAATGAGAAAGGTCGTCCTAGTCGAGAACTTTGGCAAAGGGATCCATTAAGTCCTTTTCTGTTTCTAATATGTAGTGAAAAGGATAAAGGGAGCTAAGGCCAATCAAGATGGGCCTCAAATTTCACATCTTTTTACAAATGATTCCATTCTTTTTGGGGAGATGATAGTTCAAGGGGCTAATGTGCCTCGAACAATAATGGCAAAGTATGGAGAGTGTTTAGGTTAATGTATTAATTTCAATAAGCCCACTTTTTTTTCAGCATTAATACCACTGGAAGCGACCGCTTAAGTGTATCCAAAGTTTTGGGGGTTAGGTGTCTAATGATTTGGAAAGGTATTTGGGCTTCCCCAATATGATGGGTAAAAGGAAAAGGGCTTCCTTCCAAACTCTTAAAGACAATTTTACTAAGAAGATCAAGAGTTGGTGCATCAGATATTTGTTTATGGGAGGTAAGGAATTTTTTATCAGATCCATCCTTCATGCCATTCCTACATACTTGACAGCTTGTTTCTTCTTACCGAAAATGCTTTGCGAAGATTTAGAAAGAATAATTGCTAAATGTTGGTGGTAGAAAAAGTCGAGACGTAAGGGTATTTATTGGTGCACACAAGATCGACTAAGTGTTCCTAAAGAGATGGGGGGTTTAGGATTTTGCAACTTTTCTAAATTTAACGTCAAGCAGGGCTAACGTCTCATGCATTATCTAGATTCATTATTAGCACCTACTTTAAAAGCTAAGTATTACCCTACTTCGATTTTTCTAGATGCAAATTTGCGCAATCTACCCTCTTATACATGGAAGAGTGTTTGGGGTGCCAAAGGTCTTTTGCAAAGTGGTCTTTGTTAGAGAGTGGGTTCGAAGGAGAGGATTTTAATTTTAGGCAACGCGTGGGTCCCTGGTGTTTCTAATTGCAAAATTTCTAATTGCAAAATTGATAATTCAATCAGTGTTGGGGCGTTAACGAGAGTTTCAGATTTCATTGATCCTAACACTAAAGAATGGAGGATAGGGTTAGTACGTGACACCGTCCTAGTAGAGACTGTTAAATTAATCCTCCAAATCCCATTATTGAAAGATAGCTTAGAGGACATGCAGTTCTAGATGGGTGATCCCTCTAGAGAATTTTCGGTGAAGAGCACCTATAAACTATTACATTTTAGTACCTTAAATCCTAATTATACAAATTCTGATTCTAGAGATCTATTCAAAAATCTGTGGCAAATACAAGTTCCATCCAAAGTGAAAATAAACTTATGGAGAACAATTTGGAACTATCTCCCTACTTTCGAGAATTTATACCTACGTAGAGTCCGTAGTGACAATGTTTGCCCAAGATGCGGTTCCGCAGCTGAGACTATCCTACACTTGGTAAGGGGTTGCCCAATATTTGTAGAAACTTGGGATTTTTTACAAAATTAATACAAAAAAAAATAATTAAAAACCAAAATAATACATTCCTTCATTATTTACCAAAATGATATATATGAAAAAGTGATGCCTAGATAAACGACACTACTTTAAAAATCTGACACAATTTTTTATTATTAAAAATAAATATTTTTATGATTACATTTTAATAATAAAAAATTATGCCAGATTTTTAAAATAGTGTCGCCTATTTAAGTGATACCAATCTCTCATGTATACTATTTTGATAAATAACGAGAAAATGTATTATTTTGATGTTTAAATAATTTTTTTATATTAAATTTGTAAAAAAACCCTAGAAACTTGGGTTAGCCTAAATTTTTTTAACCATATCTCTAATTTGTTAATGGATACGAAAGGGTGGTTTACCTGGGTATTCCAAAACTGTTCCACCGCTCAGATTCGCCTATTTTGTATTGGGATTTGGTTGATCTGGTCATGCAGGAATAGGTCCGTACATGAGGGGCAACATTATAGAGGATCAGGGATTGGGGTTAATATCGTCAAATATTTACTGGAAGTGGAGAAACTAGAAGAAAAACAGTATACCAGAGTTGAGAGGCCTGTATCCTGTGACCTTTATGACGAATCGGAGGCTCGTATTTACTTCGATGCGTCTTTCTCCCAGGCCTTGGGTAGATCTAGATCGGGGGTTGTTCTCCAGGACTCTGTGGGGGCCACTATTGCGACAAGACAAACCCTTCACTCTTGGGTGGGTTTGCCATTCGCTGTGAAAGGTCTGGCCTATTTGGAGGCTGCTCGTCTCGACTCTAACCTAGGTTTTTCAAGAGTCCATATAATCGGAGATTTTAGAACCATAATCCTCAAAAGTAGATTATCATTTCAAGACAAATAGGAGATCGGTGCGATTATCCACGAGATCCAAAAGGTGAAACAGAGATTCCAAAGAATAGAGTTTATTCATGTTCCTAGATCTAGCAATATAGAAGCTCATAATCTGGCGGTTGACTGTTTAAAAGAGGGGCGAAATACTTATCTAGTTTACAACGGCAACGCAACGACATTGGAGTCTCTGAGGGGCTTCAGACCAAGAGAACCAGATTGATCTTCTAGGCAAAGGAACGACATCTGTAAAGAAGGAAATGCAACTAAAAGGTTTCAAGGGTTTTGGAAAGCTGCGTTTTGGTAACTGGTGTCATTATTGCGCTTAAAGGGCATTTATGATGATGAGTATACACCAAATCTATGTTGACTAAGGGCTTTAGGGTGTCCTTTTGTTTTCTCTTGCCTTTTCTCATTATTTTTTGATTAGTTTTGCTTAGTTTGGGCCTGTAGTCTGATAGAAGGCCTGCTAGACCTTTTATTGTTTGGTTGGTTTTGTCCTTTTAATTATTAATGAAGAGCCTAGTCAGATTTTAATTAAAAAAATATGAATAAATAAATTTAATCGTCCTATTCAATTAAATTGTTATGGTTAATTAATTTAATTTTTACTCCGAACACAATTATTTAATTACATCCAATTAAATAATAATTCAATTCAATTAATTTAATTTTTAATTCATCTTCGATTCTTTTCGAGAAATGCATTTATCGCGGATCATAATTCATGAAACCTTTTTCTCTTTCATCATTTTTATTCATTTAACGTATCGAATCTAATTGCAACCCATATAGGGTTATGTTAAGCTAGTGGAGGGACATTGTAACACCCCTCATCCGGTCCAGTCACTGGACCTGAGCAAGTAGTTGTTACAACATACATTATACATTCGGAAACAATTTAATGATCTTTCAAATCCCTTTTTTTCTTGTATTATGTAAAATGTTGGGCAAAATCAACCTTTAAAGAAATACTTTGAATTTTCTCAATTTAAAAATGAGCTTTTGAAGTTTGAGAGACTTCTACAGATACTTAATTGAGCGAGTATCGATAGAACTCAATGAGTAAAAATTTCGAAAATCATTACAGAATCCTACTGGTAGAACTAGTAGTTCTACCGATACAAGTCTGAGTTATACTGGTACAACTCAAACAACTACCCGTATAACAAACTCTAGTAAGCTAGGTAGTTTTGGGTAGAGACTTCTACCGATACCCAAATCCAACTACCGATACAACTAGGAATAACTACCGATATAATCCTAGGCAGTAGCCAAAACTACTTAAGAAATTCATCAATATGCAAATCTCATGCTTTAATGAACATTGAACATATCATAAGGCTTATAACACATGTAGCTAACAACCTAATTACATGCCACTTATAATTGGACCAATATAAACGATTAATTACCAGATAATGTAACCTCCAAGAGTAATTTAATTGACAGCTCGAATCCGACGGTCTGCAAAGGAGAAAATTGAACGAGGTAAGCTTGCTTAAAGCTTAGTAAATTCGTAATAAACTTAAACTTCAACTTACCATAAAGGATTTTAAACATTTTACACGATAATTCAATATCTTGATAGTAAGTTCGTTAAATTTTCTATACGCCACAAATCTCACAAGGTTGGTGAGTTCATATGTAATACATATAATTTTATCCTGATATTAAATTTATTCATGAAAAACACATTTGGTATATAAACCAAATATTTATATTCAAATATTTATATTCAATGTCTCAATTCAAATATTTATATTCAATGTCTCAATTCAACACATATTTGCACATATCCATTTCACATAACCATTACATAAATTCATTCCCTAAAACTATACCTTATAATCATTTCATTTTTATCATTTTATTTACATATATAACACATAATCGTTCTGTACTATACATTTTGTTTCAATAATTAATCTCTCATATACTCAATAATCATACATTCTCATTTCAAACGTTTGTATCAATGTATTCTAGCTCACCTATCTTGACCATATAACATCTCATATATATATATAAATTTATTTAACCTTTATCACCCGTTGAACCAAAAGAATTAACATCAAATACTCTAGAAAATGCTCACATAAGCTGTGACTATAACATATAACCATATATGCTCACACGAGCTGTGAAATGGGCCTGTTCACACGAGTTGTGGGTCGAGATGTGAGGCTACACAATGCTGCTCACACGAGTTGTGGGGAATCCACAATCAATGTCGGACCTTAGCCATTGGTAGGACATCTAAGACCAGCACCCATATAACCTGTAATGCTCACATGAGCTGTGAAATAGGCCTACTCACACGAGCTGTGGGTCGAGATGTTAGGCTACGCGATGCTGCTTACACGAGCTGTGGAGAATCCGTAATAAATGTCGGACCTCAGCCATCGGTAGGACATCTAAGATCAGCACCCATATAACCTGTAATACTCACACAAGCTGTGAAATGGGCCTGCTCACACGAGCTGTGGGTTGAGATGTTAGGCTACGCGACGCTGCTCACACGAGCTGTGGAGAATTCGCAACCAATGCAATACCTCAGCCATCGATAGAACATCCAATACCAGCACCCGGAACTTTAAATAACCCCTAATGAGATGTCATTTGTATCCTAAGTATTCACATGATTCGAACGAAACCTTGGTACATATTCAAACTTTTTCCTTTCATTCCGTTGTACCATTCCATTATACATTATAAGAAGTTCATATTTTCATATATATATACACACACACTTGATTTTTAATTAACTTGCAACTTATTCCATTATACAAATTAACACATAATGGTTATAAAGTCTTATACATATCTTTCTTCCTTCCAATATACAATATCTCTAGGCTAATGGATATCACATAGAAACATATAATTCAACAATTAATATAACTTGTAATAATAACATATTAAGTATATATTTCATCCATCATATGTTCAATAAACATAATTTCTCCTTTCAAACAATTGTATCAATATTTTCCAACTCACATCCATATATTTCACATTTTTCCAAATATAGTAATCAACTTAAATATCATCATCTCATAATCCAAATCATATCATACTAATCTCAAGCATATAAACTCAATTACAACCGAAATAGATATGTATTATGTCACAAAAATATTAAATAATTAATTTAATAAATTTACCTTTTCGCCCATTCCATTTATTATCCTTCCGGATAATATTCTTTTCAACCTTTTCATCCATTCGAAAATACCGAATAATTGTCATGGTGTCTTTCAACCATGATCTTTTTCCTTTTCAAGAAATATATCATGACCATATATGACATAAATACAATTTATATAACTATTTCAATTAAAATTATAAATTCACTTATAAACTTTTAAAGTGAAATACGAACTTACCTCAACTAGAACAATTGCAAAAAAAGAGTCGACAACTAATCCGAGACTTTATCTTTTCCTCGATTAAAATTCGCTTCTCTTGTTTCTTGATTTAAATAATAATTTTATTTAATTAAATAATTCAAATAGCTTAAATAGTTAATCCAAACCTATAACCCATTTTATTGTAAATTTACGAAATTACTCCAATATTTTAACTTTTGTGCAATTTATTCCCTAAACTCAAAACTCACAAATTAAGCACAGTTAAAGAAAACTCATGCAAATCAATTTTTATCTAGTCCCAACTCAACCCACTTTTATCAAAATTTCACAAGAAATTCATGAAATTGCACTAACACTTAATCCCTAATTACAAAATTAACAAAATTTACTAAATCAAATAGCCCATTTTCATTTCTAACTCAAAATATATCAAATTAATCCTTAAAGCTTTAACTTGGTAGTATTTAATATCTTTGACTGTATTGAAAAATAAGACATGGGTCAACTAGATCGAAGTATCAAGATTCTAAAAATATAAAAATTACGAAAAAATGACTAGATTAAACTTACCAATTGAAGTTTTGAACCTTAAAAACCCTAGATTTTCTCTTCATTTTTCTCCCCTACGTCGATGGTCAGAGAATGAAGAAACAAATTCTGTTTCTTTCACCCAATCCCATCATTTAAGTATTCCCCTTTTGTTATTTTATATTATTTTTCTTTCTTTTATACTAGCATTTACTTATATATATAAATAAAACATTTACTCATGTAAGGTGCACTAACAACCTTAATTGGTTAATTACCACTTTAGTATTTTTTATTTATTTCAATTAATAATTCTTTTATAAATTACATTTTTATCAATTATGCAATTTAGTCCCATACTTAATTTAAGCACTATACAGTTAAATTTTTTATTCGAAAAATCAATCAACCTACAGATCAACTCCGTAAATATTTTTATTTAATATTTATGGGTTTGGTTCACATATTCGAAGTCCTGAAAATACACTTTTGACACCCCTGACTTTCGGGTCGTTACAAACATATTTGACATATATAATTGGGGCATAAATAATTAGTGATTAGGTTTCGTCTCTTTTTCTATTTATTACAACATTATTTAGTTGTGGAGTTAATTTGCTAAAAGTATCATGACTGAACTCCCCATTATATTCCATTACAAAAGCAACTTAAATTTATACTTTGTCCAATGACCTTGTCATTAGTAATTACCCTCATAGGATATTCTTAATCTCTTTAGGTTAAATAAATTCATCCAATATAATCTTATCTTATTTCATAGTTACCATTGTATCTTCCACAATGAAAAGTTTATTACTAACAAATAGTAATAACAATCAATCGTCTCTGACGAATGACTTATAACCACGTTTCTTTTACATAACCCATTCAATTCCAGTGAGAGGATATCATTTATTTTTTAATCAGCATATGAATTCTACTATTATAGGTGAAGTCATGCCATACATAAGTCATATACCCAACATCCCAACTTTTGGCTTTACTACCAACTAAGCACAAATTTTCAATATATCAAAGTATGAGTTACATACATATAATAAGTCACTTACTCAAGATTGAAGAAAGCCACACCAGCCAACAATCTCTTGGCCCAATGGCAAGAGCATTATGTTGTAGGCATGAGAGCTTGGGTTTGATTCCAAGCAACCTCATTTCCCTCCCCCAATTATCAAAAAAAAAAAAAAGTAAGTCACACCATGAATGGCACAAGTGAATAAATCCATAAATGATATTAGGATAAATTCAACTTAGGGTCTTGTCCAATGTAATGTCAATCCAAACAATCACACCTATGTCAAAAAAAAAAAGTAAGTCACACTATGGAATTTTACTAACCAATTTTTTTCCCAACAATCTCTCATTTTCCCTAATGAAGTAAATGAGCTAGGTTTTGTTGGAAAATTTTGGTTTAATAAAATAGTTTTCTATCATAATGAAAAATTAAAATTTTGAAAATCGAGCTGATTTTTTATATTTATAGTAATGAACTTTTCCCGAAAAGTACCTATGGTTTGAACAAGACAGATCTTAGATGTTCCCGGCATTCAACCGAACAACATTCTCCGCTATTCTCGTACCATGAATCATTTCGAGTGTGAGCTTGAACAATCATGAATAAAACACAGAACCAAAAATAATCTTTTACTTTCAGTAGGAAAGTAATTCTCTCTTAATAGAAACCGATAGAATTTCTATTTCCCAAAAATAAAATTTATGCTTAGAAAATAATTTTCTCACTATTTTCGGGTAGAATAAAAATATCTTAAAGTTATGTATAAATTGTGTTTTTTTATAGCTTTAGTAGTGTATCTATTTATAGGGAGAGATAGGAGAATCCTGGTTGAATTAGTAATGCACAAATAATATTTATTTAATAAAAAAACTAATCTTCTAGTCTAACTAAAAGAGGGGGCAACAATGAGCTTTTCTTGTATTGAGTTCAATTATATGTACTTCCTGTACTTATAACCCAACACTTTCTAATCTAATCCAACCCAATACATGTTTTCTTTTTCTAGTTTCAAAATAAATATTATTTACTAAATTATTTTAGTTAGATAAATTAATTTTCCAATTAAATAATTTTTTCAACCTAATTCTAATCCCGTTAAAATCATGACAATTTTACTGTAAGAGAATCTGTGAGAAAATATATTTAATTTTTATATTTGTTGAGTAATATTATCTCGTGTGCTATTGATGGGAGTACTCGGGTATTCATACATACTGTTACAGATACTATTACAACTCATAATAGGACCCTACTATTTTATCTTGACTCTACTGCGTCTAGTACTAACATTCTCTATCCCTAGTATTGGAGAAATTATTAGATGGATCATTCCCACTACATAAGCAATGGTTTTATCTAATTATATATTGTCATGTAAGATTATTTTTACATGTCATTGCTGACTAAAAATTTAAAAAAATTATCCAAATTTTTTTACTTTCTTCAATCTTCAACTATTCTGCATCAAACTCTAGAGAATCATCGAAGTTTATTTTTTCTTCGTTTTCTTTCTTTATTTTCATTTATAGATATTAAAATATGAGAAGAAGCAAAAACTAAAAACACCTGATTAAGACCCAAATTAAATAACCGAATGAGATTCTTTTTCTTTCTCAATTTCGATCACAAATTAAAAAAGATTTTCCATCAAAATTTTACTTTAATAAAAAAGATTGTAAGAATACTAATAGATGCATGAAATAATTTTTTTCTTTTCCAGAGATAGAATGGTTGAAGGAGAAAGCAAAAATTTTGAATTTATTTTTAATTTCTTAGTCATCAAATGGTATATAAAAATAATCTTACATGGTATTATATAATTGGATGAGATCATTGCTTATGTGGTGAGAATGATCCATCTAATAATTTCTTGCATATGAGTTAGTAATAAACTAATTTTAATTGGTAATTTTTAGTCATTCACGTGACTATTTTAAATATCTTTATCTAATTTCAAATTTAAATTTGTACTAATTATTTTTTTATTTTAGATTTTTAATTATGATAATACATATATAATAAGTAAGTATTTTCTTATATTATCACACTAATTAATAATTTATTTTAACGTGGGTGAAATAGAAAACAAGCATTTGGTGCACTTGACCTGGCGGCACGGAATGGATGGTGCGGTTCATAAGACGTGAATTTATGGGCTTTATTAGATATAAATAGGCCTGCTGTTAGGCTTTTGGGTTTCAGAAAGTTAAAATGCCGACGAGGTATCGATACAAATGTTTGTGGAGCGTTCAATGGTTGATCCAACAATGACTCGCATCCATGGGTTCAAGATACTTTTGCTTTTTTATCAAATCTCAAGTGTTAGCATTGAATTTGTACCAATTAGATAGCTTAGAAATGTGACAAAAAATTCTTTCACTTTCATTTACTGGTAAACCTCCAAAAAGCTGTGACTTTTTCTTTTATTTGCTTTGACTATTACGCATTGTTGTGTTCCTTTTCTGTATTACACTGAAATCTCAATTCCATTGGTTAAATTACTTGGTTCTTCCCAAAAACCACATTTCTACCAAATGCTCTGTCTAGCAATTGAAAGAGATTAGGTTTCCATATGAACTTACTATGAGATGATGCTCTTTCTTACAGGTGTGGTTCTGGGAAAGCACTTATGTCTCCAATCTCCTTCCATATTGCTTACACCAAGCTATGCAGTGGGTTAAGTCTTGTCAACCCAGTGTATGTTGGATCTTGGATGTACCATGCATCAGATATGACATGTTTGAATTATTTGAAGGAATATTTCTGAATAATGTACTTTGTCTCTATCAATCATGTTGTAGGCTCTTGGACAAAGGTGTTCCATCCCCCCCCCCCCTTACATAGACCCAAGAAATTTAGGGACGCAATTTCAATATTTACGGTCTTTGGTGAAGAAAGCCAGTCTGCTTCTTTTAGCCATGTGCTGCAATTTAAGCCAGATAGGTAGAAAAATTTGTATACGCTTAGCTGCAAAATGAATCTAGAATTTGCTTTACTAATTCTATATTTATCTTGCAAGTCTTTTTTTCGTTTTAGAGAAGAAAATTAGAACATGTTTGTAGTTCTACATATTGGTCTGTTCAGCTCTGTAACCATTAAGGCTTATAACTTTCTCAACCTTCATCAACGCCGTACCTCTTGACTGACAGTGTTGTATCCCTTGCTGTAAGAACTGAATACAATTTGAGAACTAGTCTGACAGTAGTTTAGCGAGTTTACGATGGTGTAATTTGCTAAATCTGGAAGATATTATAGTGAGGGTTTCTCTGAATCTCTCTTTATACATAAAGAAAAAAAAAATCATATTAATTAGTATAGCATAGTTATGAATGGCTCCAGGGAAAGGGCTATGGTGGGGTTTGAGACAAAATTCTCCATCATGCACAAGTTAAAATGTAAATGTCTATGAATGATTATTTGTTTATTTATCTTTATTGTTATAAGGCTGCATAAGGTGGAGTTTTTTACCTTTGGTTTTCCAGTAAATGATTCCCCCCCCCCCCCCCCTTTTCTGCAGGTGTTTTAGTTGCTTTTGTTTTCTTCTTTTCAAATCTTATTCTTCCTTTGTAACTTTATGCACATCCCTAGAGAAACAAGGACAGGGACTTGAAGCTGTAGAACACTGTATTACAACACAATTCTGTCCAAGTGGAAGTAGAAATTTGAAAGAAAACAAGAAGACAGTATTCAAGAAGCAGCAGGGCTTGAGTTGTTGTGGAAATGGGATAGCGACATGAATTACCACTAAACTCAACCAAAACAAGAATACAGCTTGAAACAGTGTCTTTATAAGCAATGCTTAATGGTCCGTGCTTGTCTTTGTAGCTCCTTTTTAACTCCTGGGCTGTACATATTTAGTGATGGACATGTCGGAGAAACATTCGACTGTGGTTTTGAACTTGTGATGTTTGATGCTAGTTATTTTCTTGACCCTAAAATAATCAACCACCCTGATGATCTGGAGAAGCCAATTTGATTTGTGACATATGGCTAGCGTCATTTTCAGTTGGATGACACAATATCTCAGCTGAAATTTGCATTATTTTTAGTTGGATGGCGACTAGTTCCTTTTGTTTCTCTTTTCTAGATTCCTGAGGCCATATACTTTTCATATTCTCATCTTCTTCCTTAATGGGTCCCTTTAAGAATAATAATTGACGAGGCCACATTTGTTTGCATGACTGGACCTTCTGCTACTGACCTAAACATAACAATTACCAGGGGCCAATTGGCATCATCCCAGAATCTCCTTTACCTGTTATGGAATATATTAAAGCAAGAAAGGAGGTTGTTCAAGTACCGCCGCTGGTTAAAGAGAAAGGTACTCCAATAACTCTTCCTTTTTCTTGTTTTTCAAACATTCGGGCCACATATCATCAAATCAAAACTTGTTCATAATTTTATTCCTTTCTTCCAATATGGGCTATGAGCTTGCCACTAATGGATTCTATAGTTCAAGGAGAGAAGTAGATGCTTACTCAGGAAGAAGAACTCATGTTGGTGTCGAGATGGACCTACCACTTGCTGGTCCACCATGTTGATCTCATTGTTAATTTTTTTTTTGTAGAACTGAATGATGATGGTAACAATCTCATCAGTGGACCTTCCATTCTATGCTCACTGAATTGTATCCAACTAACTGGTTATAAAATTGTAGTTAGTCAACTGATTGGGGGATCTTTCATTGGTAACACTTGGCATCTAATCTTCCTTGTCTTTGAATCCTGGAAAATGGTTTATCAATGTAACAGACCTACTGAATGTATGGCACTAAGATGGCAATACTTTGGAGTTCAATCATTGGATTTTGATTCCAGTAATTTTAACTCTTGACCGAACCCCCAGAAATCTGAAGATCAATTGACTTTTATGATTTCTTGTTGGCCATTGTGGCTTCCCTTTATCTCTTTTGCTTGTATGAAATTTCTTTTCTTTCAGGTCTGCTTGGATATGGGTTACAGTTTTAAAGCTAGCATTCTCTTTGGAATATGTTTCTTTATAGGACTTTTAGCAGAAGGAGCCCTGTTGATTGCTTTCATACTAGGAGAAAGTGTGCACCCATAAACTATGTGAAGCTTTTTGTCATTTCATTGTGTTTAACATTTTTCCAAAAGATAGAGAAGGGAGGAGGGCTTTGATTTTCATTGTCTTGTGTGACATATGTGCCAAGGACTATTATGCTTTACACCACCACTTCAGGATAAGTCTCATTCAAGTTTAACATTGTGTAATTGAAACTGAGTCTGTGTGTTTAGCTTACCCCAACATCAGGGTAAACTTTGGGATCTGTTCAAGTGGCATCTTGCACAGTCACCGGGAATAATCCTTTTCCCACATTTGTTGCTTGAGCCTGATCATCAGGGGAGTCAAGAAGCAAAAGATTGGGGATTACACCAATCAACTGGCAGTATACTGAAAACAACTCTGTCCCAACTCCCAAAAGATTATATGTCAGCAAGTTATCATGTCTGAGAGGCTGGCCTACACCTGATCTGATGTATTGAGTTTTACTTCAGATGCTGCTTGGATGATGGTGGTAGATGGTTGATAAGGTAAAACTCAAGTTGAAAAAACCAAATAGAGTACTATATGTGTCAAGCTGTCGGCCCTAATGACAGTCTGTATTAAAGAAAAGAAAAGAAATACCAAGGGCCTGAGATTCTCCTGTAATGGGATAAACTTACAGAATAGTGTGTACTTTTGGTTCAATTTCCAGGGAAGAATTTATAGTATGGGGTTGTTTTCACACTTCAGTTTATGTTGTGTTATCTATTAAGATGGCCTGATTTGATTCACTTTTTCTAGGGCACTTCCTTTATAAGAAAAAAGTAGGGCCAGCTGGGTCCCTAAATCTAATATTTAGATTCTTTGATTCCTTCATCTATACAAAGAACAAAAAGAATCTGCCAGTCACACCACACCCTTCTCTAAGAAAAAAGAAAGAGGAGAAAAATGACATTGTCCATTTGGCTTTCCCTTTCTGTCATCCAAAAGGAAAATTAAGCTTTCCTGTCAATTTAGTTTTAATTTTTCATTGAAAGCTTGTCATAGTGTTAGGACAGTTGCATCCATCATTCATTCTACCCAATTCACAGTGGTGGTAATTGAATGGATTTAGATTTTTATTTTTATTTATCAGATAAAAATTCATTCGGGTTTCTTTTGTAACTCACAAGGGAATCATGCAAGGGACGGAGAGATTAAAAAAAAGAAAAGAAAAGTGGTGTGTGTGAAGATAAAAACAAACCATGCACTTTCCTCTTTTCTCTCCTTTTGAGACTCATATTGATCTGTGTTACTGTTTTTTTTTTTTGATGCATCAGAGATTCTCTCCATTCACCCCCTTCCAAGTCAAAGAAGAAAAAAAAGTAGATATGAAACGGGGAGATGATAGAAGGAAGAGCCAGAGGTCATGGCATATATTCCCTCCCCAATACAGCCCCACCTATGTTTCCAGATATGGAGTGAGACCATAGGACACCCCAACAACTCCAAATTTTATAAAGAGAACTACAGCTGCTTCGTATTGAGAGCATTGCCTTCTTAAAAAAAGGGATCAAAACCCACATGAGTTTCAGTTTTCTGCTTCCCTCTGCCTGTCTTTCTTACACAACACAAAACTTGGCTCTGCACAATATGCAAAATCAAGACATGAATCTGGTTCTATCAACTGATGCTAAGCCTAGGCTAAAGTGGACTCCTGAACTTCATCAAAGATTTGTTGAAGCTGTCAATCAACTTGGAGGGCCAGACAGTTAAGTATAGTACTTGCAAATAACCTTAATCATCATCATCATCATCTTGTCTAATCATCTTGTCAAATGTTTTCTCATGTTTCTTTGTGTTTATTGTTTCTGAACAGAAGCAACCCCAAAGAATCTGATGAGGGTCATAGGAATTTCTGGACTCACTTTGTATCATCTCAAAAGCCATTTGCAGGCAATTACTCTTCATTATATATAATACAACCATACTATCATCTCAAAGAAAACATGGTTTGACTGTATTTTCTTCTTGCAGAAATACAGACTGGGGAAAAGCCAACAGACTGAAATCTGCCTCAGCGATAATCTAGATGGTGAGATTAAGAATTCATTGCTGGCTGCATTTAGACTATTATATTGACTTTCACAACAATATCATCTTTTTTTCTCTTTCCATTCTTGTGATACAGATTACAGAGAGACACAGAGCGGTAATAAGGATTTGAATAGTGACACATGTGATGCAACTCACAAGCTGATGAATGAGTAATAGTTTTACATTGATACTTTATCTTTTGATTAAATATTTGGAGTTGGAAATGATAATAGAACAGATTCTAGTAACTTTTAAATTATTTTGTTAATCAGAAGCTCGAAGATTGCTCAGGCTCTCCAAATGCAGATGGAAGTACAAAGAAAGCTTCATGAACAGATTGAGGTACCGATTATTGAACCAAATCCTAAATTGCTGACTTTCAGTTGATAGAATCAACTCATATCAATCAGGCTATTTTTATTTTTTCATTTCAGGTCCAGAGACATTTACAACTAAGAATAGAAGCTCAAGGAAAGTACTTACAATCTGTATTAAAGAAAGCACAAGAAACACTGGCTGGGTATACCTCATCTTCAGTGGGTGTAGAACTTGCTAAAGCTGAACTGTCTCAACTAGTCTCAATGGTTAACACCGGCTGCACGAGTTCTTCGTTATCAGAATTGACAGAAATAGGAGGTTCAAGCTTAAAACAAATGGAAAGAAAGCCAATGAAAGGCACTATATGTTCCAGGGAGAGCTCATTGACATCTTCTGAGAGCTCAGGAAGAACGGAGGATGAGGAACCACCAAAGAATGAGAATATTTGTAACCAGAAATCTAATACTTGCTTTGAATTTAACTTTATGGAAATTCACCCAGAAAAGAAAGGTTTGATTAGTGGCTCAAGCAATGAAGTTAGTGGAAAGAAAAGAAGTGGTACTAATATTTGTGATGGCATATCTGTTGAGCAACCAGTATCTAAAAGATTAGAGCTTCCCCAAAAGGAAACTGGTTGTGGATTGAGAAAGTCTGGATTGTTGGGGTCATTTGATCTCAATAACCAATACCAAAATGACACTGAATCGAGTCCGAAAGCAATAGACTTGAACCGCAAGGAATAGATCCGCTCAGTGGGCATGATTTGGAACTTATATGCTGCATGGTTGTTAGTAAATATAAACTAAGCTGGGAACTTGATTATTTAGTACCAATCTTTTGTTTATAGACTATGTATATTGTTATATGTATTGAACTCCCAAGAACTTTTGAAAGAATATGAGATATCAGAAACAAGGTATAATGTATATTTTGCAGAGACATCTCTTCTTTCTCTCCCCCTAACTTGGAAAAGGTGGCTGATGCTAACACCAAATCCGACAACTTAAATTTCAGGTGATCATAGTAATCCACCGACCAGTTGTTATCAAGTTTGCAAGAATTATTGTAATCATAGGAATCTGTTCCAAAAGATGTTGAGCCAGGGGACATGATTAAGCCTTTCTTTCTGTCGTTTAATGCAAATCAAACTTGAAGGAGAAGAAATCATCATAGCAGCAAAATCATTTTATAAGTTTCCAACAAAAGGAGTAAATCGTGTTCCCATAGTATTTGTCATGGAAGCATTGAAAGTTGCAAAAAACTATTAGCCATGAGAGGCTTCTCAAAGCATTTATTTTGTTGTTTTGTTGAGTTTTATCTGCTATCAAAATAACCAACAAAGAAACCAGCAAATGAAAGTATAAAAACAGAACCAAAAACTCTCAAAGCTGAGAAGAAAGATCTCAATTTTTCATTGATTAAAAATCTTATATAAAACAACATTACATATGTAGAAAAAAATACATGAAGAAAAATGGACATTACTTGTACAAGTGGACAAGCTGTTACATCAAAATGGTCATTCCTAAAATCTGCTACTACAACTATCATAGCTAATTTAACCTTAAAAGCATCAAAATAGACTTGACTAAAGTTGACTTGTTACAAACTAATGAAACAATATTACATTACAACTAAACAAATCAAAAAAATAAATTGAACCAAATCTACCTGCTGCTTGGACAATGTCTGGTATTGCTTGATGCTTCTTGATGTTGCTCGATGCATGCTGGTGCAGCTGGCTATGCTGTTGCATGGTTGCCACACTTCAACACTCCTCCTTGGCTGCCATGCTATAAACTCCTATGCTTCTTCTCAAAAACTCAAACCTTGCATAAGCAAGAGGTTTGGTCAAAATATCAGCAAATTGAACTTCAAAGCTACAATGCTTCAGGTCAACTTCTTTTGCTAACTCAGCTTCTCTAACAAAATGATATTTAATCTTAAAGTGCTTGGTCTTGCCATGAAACACAAGGTTTTTGGCAATAGCAACAGCTGACTGATTGTCAACTCTGACTTCAGTAGCTTTATTTTGCTCCTCATTTAAATCACTTAGGAGCTTTCTTAGCCAAATGGCTTGATTAACAGTTGCAGCAGCTGTAATATACTCTTTTTCTGCTGTTGATTGAGTTACAGTCTGTTGCTTCTTTGAACTCCAACAGAAGACTCCTGAACCAAGAGTGAAAAAAATACCCTGATGTGCTCTTCATGTCATCCACTGAACTAGCCCAATCACTGTCAGAATAGCTGACCAACTTCAGCTCCTCAGTTTTCATAAACTTCACTCCAAAGTTTAATGTCCCTTTGACATACCTTAATACCCTTTTTGTTGCTTTAAGATGAGCAACATTGTAACAATGCAACAACGCATGAATCTGGATAGTCGGCTGACTGCATACATAAGGTCTGGCCTTGTTGCTGTCAAATAGAGCAAGCAACTTACAAGGCTCTTATACCCTTTCTCATCAACTCTTTCAAAATCACCTTTGCTTGAGAGCTTCTCACTCAATGCAACTGGTATGCTCACTGACTTGCACTTGTACATACAAAGCTTGGACAAAATCTTGGAAGCAAATGCTTGCTGCCCTATAAAGATGACATCTTGTGTTTGAGTGACCTCTATGCCAAGAAAGTAGCTCATCTTGCCTAAGTCAAACATTTCAAACAGATCTTGCTTCTACTTCTTAAACTCACTGATTAGCTCCTCTTTGTTTCCAGTTACTAGCAATCATCCACATAAAGTGAGACAATTAGCATGGTCTCAATGTTAGCCTTCTTAACATAAAGAGTAGGCTCACTAAAACTCTTCTCAAATCCCAATTTTGACAGGTAGGAATCAATCCTGTCATACCAAGCTCTTGGAGTCTGTTTAAGGCCATACAAAGCCTTCTTGAGCCTATACACCTTGTGCTCCTAACCAGCAACCTTGAAGTCATCTGGTTACTCTATGAAGATTTCCTCCCCGAGAAAGCCATTTAAGAATGTAGACTTGACATCCAACTGGTGTATTTTCCATTGTTTCTGAGCAACTAAGGCAAACAATAGCCTTATAGTATCCAACCTTACCACTGGTGCAAAGGTCTCAAGGAAATCAATGCCATATTGCTGGCTGTACCCTTTCACAACTATCCTAGACTTGTGTTTGTTCAGAGAACCATCAGCATTGTGCTTGGTTCTGAACACCCATTTCACTCCTATGACCTTTCTATGCTCGGGTCTGTCTACCAGCTCCCAGATGTCATTCTTTTGGATCATTGTCAACTCTATCTGTATTGCTTCCACCCAACAGTCTTCATTTTCATCTTCCTCAAATGTGATTGGTTCCACAATGGTCATATCACACCTTTGATAAATATCAATGATAGACCTTGTACCTTTAATTGGTACATCATCATAATCCTCTTCATTTTTAGACTCATTCTCAACTTGCTGTAGCTCATCAGGTTCATCTTACTCTTTAGGCTTGCATCAGTTCCACTCCATTTCCAAAAACTGTCTTCTTTGAAGCTCACATCCCTGCTCACCACAATTTTCTTGGTTGAAGGTTCATACACCCTATATCCCTTCTTAATGCTGCTATAACCAACAAAGAGTCCAGGCATGGACCTTTTCTCAAGTTTGATTCTCTTTTCAGCAGGGATCAATGCATAGCAAGTGCAACCAAAGACTTTTAGGTGGGAAACTAATGGTTTGTGCCCATACCAAGCTTCAAAATATGCCTTACCCTTGACTGCATTTGTTGGCAGTCTGTTAAGAAGGTATACTAAGGTGTTAACTGCCTAAGCCCAAAAAATGTTGGGAAGTTTTCTCTCAAACAATAGGCACCTGGCCATGTCAAGCACTGTCCTATTCTTCCTTTCACATACACAATTTTGTTGTGGTGTGTAAATAGTGGTTAGTTGGTGTTTAACTCCAACTTCTTCACAAATTTTTTGAAATCTTTGAGACACACACTCAGTGCCATTATCTGATCTAATGGCCTTCATCTTGCAATCTGCTTGGTTCTTTACCAATGCCTTTAGTTTGCCAAAGACTTCAGCCACTTTTGATTTCTGCTTCAAAAAACTCACCCAACAAAATCTTGAAAAATCATCAATAAATAATGCAAAGTACCTGCTCCCATTTAGTGAAGAAGTCTTCATAGGTCCACAAATGTCAGTATGGACCAGCTGAAGCTTCCCTTGTGCTCTCCAAGCCTTGTTCACTGGGAAAGGCAATCTGGTTTGCTTGCCAAGCTGACAGACCTCACAAACATCCTTCTTGACTTCCACATGGGATATATCTTCAACAAGATTCAATTTGTGCAGCAAGTTAAGTGACTTGTAGTTCACATGTCCTAGCCTTTTGTGCCACATGCATGATTCATCAGCTGTGCAGGCATAAACTCTTGCATCTAACTTGTTTACATCCAAGATAAAAGTTCTGTCAAGCATAGACACTGTAGTTAGTTCTTGACCATTTTGATCCTTGATCACATAAGCATCTTTCTCAAACATAAGTGTATAGCCCTTTTCTAACCGTTGACCAACACTCAGAAGGTTTTGATTTAAGTTAGGTACAAACAACACATCAGAAATAACTTTGTTACCTATCAAAGTGTTGATCAGTACCTTGCCTTTGCCCTTGGCCTCAATGAGGTCACTGTTAGCCCTAGTTTTTCAAGTATTTTGATATAACAAAAAGTACATTGAAAATCCCTACTTAAATTTGCAAAACTTGTTCATAAGTCCTTCAAATTAATTTTCAAAGTGTTGGACAAATAAACTCTTAAAAAACCTTGAAATAACTTAGTTTTTAACACAATTTTTGAAGTCTGAAAGACTTCTACCGATACTTAGTGGAAAATTATCGGTAGAACACAAGGTAGAAAAACCTTTGTAAATGCTTCAGACTTCTACCGGTAGAACATGACAAACTGCCGATTCCTGTCTCACTTCTACTAATACTATGATGGGTTCTACCGATACCAAATGAAACCCTCAAAGTTCTACTGATACAAGTTGAGATCTACCGGTACAATGATTCCAACAGTCATATTTTGCAAGAGCTTTTACCAATACAAGTCTTCTTCTACCGAAACAACGAAGCTGCTGTCTGCATTAAATGCTGGTTTTAATGGCTGCAACAACTTTAATTTATTTCTAACGGTTACAAACGTCCACAAGGTTATTAGAGGACTTAAATACAAGGTCAAAGCTCCCCATTGAAGGTAACAAAGACAAGAAACAAGTGCTTAACCTTGAAGAACTCATTTTTCCATCTTTCATCAATCTTCTAGCAAACTTTTCTTGTACACGCTTGTGGGTTAAGTTTTCAATCATTCTTTCAAGTGTTGTAACTTTGTGTGAGAGTGCTTATTTGTTGATCATTTGTCTTTTGGAGGTGCATTCTCATTCATTCTTATTTTCTCTTATTTTGTGAGGTGTTACTTAAAGTTTTGGGTTGAAAACCTTAAGGGTTAGTGGTTTTATCTTACCTTTGAAAAGATAGAGATTTGTAAGATTAAACTTTGCCCTTAAAGGTTCAAATCTAGTGGATTTAGGAAATCCTTCGTTGAGGAAAGCTAAGGTAGTGGACGTAGGCAATTGAGGTCGAACCACTATAAATTCTTGAGTCGTTTGCATCATCTCAATTTACCAAAACTTTTTAAAAGCATCAATTCACTCCTCTCTTGGTGTGTTTTGATCATAACAATTGACATCAGAGCTAGTACTCTAAAGACGGTCTTACAACTAAGAGAAAAGATCCGAAAGTTATCTAAGATGGAGATCACAAGTCAAGAGATCTGCTTCATGGCAACGGAGTAAAATTCCATCATGGTGGGAGAAGGACACTCTACTGTGAGGCCTCCTCTATTCAACAAAACTAACTACTCTTATTAGAGAACAAGAATGAAGTTATTCGTCCAAGCCAACGACTATGAAGTTTGGAGAATAATCACAAATGGGCCATCCATTCCAATGAAGATGGTCGAAGGTGTAGTTATTCCAAAAGAAGAGGATGAATGGGATGATCACGATATTAAGTTAGTGCAATTGAATGCAACGGCCATGCACACTCTATTTTGTGCTTTTAACTCAAATGAGTACAATAGAGTCTCCTTGTGCAATAATGCCAAAGAAATATGGGACAACCTTGAGGTCACCCATGAAGGAACAAGTAGAGTCAAAGGAATCAAAGATAAGTCTTCTCACCCTTGATTATGAATTATTTAAGGTAAAACTGGATGAAGGAATCAAAGAGATGTTCGATTGCTTCACCAACATTATCAATGGTCTTAAAGCTCTTGGGAAGGTCTATCCCAACAAAGAGATGGTGAAGAAGATGTTGAATAGTCTTCCGACATTTTGGGAGGCAAAAGTAACGACAATAGAAGAGTCAAAGGATCTCAATTTACTCTCCCTTGATGAGCTTATTGGTTCCTTGTTGACATACGAGATGAAGATCAACCACCATACAAAAGTAACTAATGAAGTGCCAAAGAAAGTGGGAGTTGCCTTCAAATCGACAACTAGTGAGAAGGATGAAGATTCCAATGATGATGATGATGATGAGGAAGAGATGGCTATGCTGGCAAGGAAATTCAAAAGATTCATGAAATTCAACAAAGCCAAAAGATTTCCAAGAAAAGACATCATCAAGGGTGAATCAAGCAAAAAGGAAAAGGACCCAATCATTTGCTATGAATGCAAAAACCCGGGTCACATCTAATTTGATTGTTCACAATTGAAGAAGAAAGGGGCATCAAAACAAAAGAAGAAAACAATGATGGCAACTTGGGGTGATAGTGACTCATTCGATGAGGAGGAAGAAAATGAAGTTGCCCAACTATGCCTTATGACTATTGAAGAACAAAAGGTAACTCTAAACTCTAGTGAATTAAATGAATATACTTTTGAAGAGTTACAAGATGCATTCGATGAATTGACTATAGATTTTGAGACTATGAACTCCAAACATAAGAAAATGATTTCAAAACTTAAGGAGGAAAATAAGTCTCTAATCATAGTTAAAGAGGAAATGGAAAAGAAATTTAATGATATGCAAGCTTAAATTGATGATTTAATTTTAAAGAATGAAAACTTGCAAAATTCATTTTCTATGTTTCAAATGGGGCAACAAAAGTTAAATGATATGCTTGAATCTCAAAGAATTTTCTTGGATAAGAATGACTTAGGTTTTGTAAATTTCCAAAAAGAAACTAAATTTAAAAATTTCTTTGAGAAACCAAGCTATATTTATGATGCCTCACTTGTATGTACTCATTGTCATAAAAGGGGACATGATAGGCAAGTTTGTTTTTTAAGGAAACTCACATCTAGAAGTAAACTCACTAAGAGTGTGTGGATTCCAAAAGGATTAAACACACCTCAAAATGAGGAAGCTTTAAAGAAGTGGATTCCTAAGGGAACAAAAATTGTTAGGACTAATGCTAATGGACCCAAGAAAGTTTGGGTACCAAAATCCAAAGTTTAACTTTGTGTTTGTAGGAGGAAGAGCATTGCTTCAAGGCAAGAACTCTAAGAAGAACTTATGGTACCTTGATAGTGGATGCTCTAGACACATGATCTGTGACAAAAGCCATTTCATGGAACTAACACCAAAGTATAGAGGAGAAGTTTCTTTTGGTGATAACTCCAAAGGACTTATTGAAGATATTGGTTCTATAGGTATTAATTCTTCCATTCTTATTAAAAATGTGCTTTATGTCAATGGTCTTAAGCATAACCTCCTTAGTATTAGTCAACTTTGTGACAAGGGATTCAAAGTAATATTTGAGTCCAATGGATGCAAAGTTGTAGATATTGTAAATAATAAAATTCTTTTTGCAGGACATAGAGTAGGTAATATTTTTATGATGCATTTTGATGACATATCTTCCTCTAATGTTTGTTTTGTGGCTAATAATAAAAATATGTGTTGGCTATGGCATAGAAGATTAGGTCATGCAAGCATGAGTGTTATTTCAAAGCTTATTAAAAATGAACTTGTTGTTGGCATGCCTAAATTTTCAATTGACTTTGATAAAATATGTGATGCATGTTCTAAAGGTAAACAAAAGAGAGCATCTTTTAAATCTAAAGATATAGTTTCTACATCTAGAGTAATCCAACTTATTCATATTGACCTTTTTGGACCAACTAGAACTATGAGTTTAGGAGGTAAACAATATGGATTTGTTATTGTTGATGATTATTCTAGATATACATGGGTTTTCTTTTTGTTTTCAAAAGATGAAGCTTTAGAAAAATTTATTATTTTTTGTAAAATGATTCAAAACCAAGTGGGATATTCAATTTTAAGTGTAAGAAGTGATCATGGAAAAGAATTTGAAAACCTTGGCTTTGATAATTTTTGTAATGAACATGGTATTAGTCACAACTTTTCGGCACCTAGAACTCCTTAACAAAATGGAGTTGTTAAAAGGAAAAATAGGATTTTAGAGGAAATGGCTAGAACCATGTTATGTGAAAATAATTTGCCAAAATATTTTTGGGCGGAAGCCATAAATACTTCTTGCTATATTATAAATATAGATATGGTTAGACCTATTTTGAAGAAAACTCTTTATGACCTTTTTAAAGGAAGAAAGCCTAACATAAGTCATTTTCATCCTTTTGGTCGTAAATGTTTTGTTTTGAACAATGGAAAAGAAAATTTAGGAAAATTTGATGCCAAAAGTGATGAAGGTATTTTTCTTGGATATTCCACTCATTCTAAAGCTTATAGAATTTTTAACAAGAGAACCCTTGTTATGGAAGAATCTATACATGTTATTTTTGATGAATCTAACTCTCCTTCTAGAAAGGAATCTATTGATTTTGATGATGTAGAAATTTATCAAATTGAGCAAAATCAAGCATCACATGAAGATCAAGGCATGAGTGAATTGGTTCAAGAACTCAAAATTGATGAACTTCAAGAACCAACTCATGTTGAAAGAGAATCTAGCCACCCAAGAGAGCTTTCATATGTTAAGGATGGACACATCATTGGTGATCCATCTAAAGGGGTAATCACTAGATCTTCAATTAGAAATACTTGTAATTATGTTGCTTTCATTTCTTGCATAGAGCCTAAGAACATTGATGATGCTTTAAATGATAAATTTTGGATAATGACTATGCAAGAAGAAGTAAATCAATTTGAAAGGAATTAAGTATGGAATCTTGTTGATAGACCTAGTGATCATACAATTATAAGAACTAAATGGGTATTTAGAAATAAACTTGACGAAAATGGTAATATTGTTAGAAACAAGGCTAGATTAGTTGCCAAAGGATATAGCCAAGAGGAAGGTATAGACTATGATGAAACTTATGCATCGGTAGCTAGGTTAGAAGCAATTAGGATGTTATTAGCCTTTGCATGTTCAAACAATTTCAAACTTTTCCAAATGGATGTCAAAAGTGCTTTTTTAAATGGTCTTATAAATGAAGAAGTTTATGTTGAACAACCTCTCAATTTTGAAAATCCACATTTTCCAAATCATGTTTTCAAATTGTCTAAAGCTTTATATGGTTTAAAGCAAGCTCTTAGAGCTTGGCATGAAATGCTTTCCAAATTTTTAATTGAAAATGGCTTTAGAAGAGGCAAAGTTGACACCACCTTGTTCATAAAAACTAAAGACAAAGACATTTTAGTAGTAAAAATTTATGTAGATGATATTATATGTGGTGCTACTAATGAACTTCTTTGTCAAGAATTTCTAAGATTATGCAAGGTGAATTTGAGATGAGAATGTTGGGTGAGCTCAACTTCTTTTTGGGGCTCCAAATCAAGCAAACTCAAAATGGCATATTCATCAATCAAGCCAAATACGTCAAAGAAATGCTCAAGAAGTTTAAAATGAAGGACTTGAAGCCTTAATCAACACGAATGAGTACTTCAATAAAGCTTGATAAAGATGAAGGAGGAAAATGTGTTGATACTAAACTTTATAGGTCTATGATAAGATCATTGCTTTATCTTACTACGAGTAGACCGGATATAATGTTTAGTGTTTATTTATGCTCAAGATTTCAATCATCTCCTAAGGAATCACATTTACAAGCCATTAAAAGAATCTTTAGGTACCTCAAGGAGACTCCAAACCTAGGACTTTGGTGTCCCAAAGATTCATCATTTGGTTTGCATGCTTACTTTGATGCGGATTTTGGTGGATGCAACTTGGATAGAAAAAGCACTTTCGGAACTTTTCAATTTTTAGGCAACATGCTTGTATCTTGGTTCTTTAAGAAACAAAATAGTGTAGCTTTATCCACAACAGAAGCAAAATATGTTGCCGTAGGTAGTTGTTGTGCTCAAATTCTTTGGATGAAGCAACAATTAATTGACTATGGAATTGATATGGATCACTTTCCTATAAGGTGTGACAACACTAATGCTATTTGCTTAACCAAAAATCCCATCCAACACTCTAGAACAAAGCATATAGAAATAAGACACCACTTCATTAGAGATCATGTGCAACGAGGTGACATAGTTCTAGAGTTTGTAGATACTTTGCATCAACTAGCCGATATTTTTACAAAGCTTTTAGATAAGGAGAGATTTTGGACAATTAGGGGAGAGCTAGGACTAATGAACATGCCTTCTTAAGCTTATTATATATGTATATATATTGACATTCTTGGACACTTATTTTATGTATGTTTTATGTACATGTATATATATATATATATTACTTGATTTTCTAAGTAATATTTGTTTAAGTATAACATTTTATTGTTTTATGTATGTTATCTGTGTGCTTTGTGCTTCTTTCTCTTTAATTTTTTTCATATTTTGAATAGTTGTTTCGGTAGTTCTATGCCAAAATGGCATTTCTGGGTTTGCGTTCTTAAGATATCGGTAGAATCAAACATTTACCGATACCTGGACACTTCTATCAGTAGAAGTGTACAAGTATAGGTAGTTTCGGGCATTTATATACCCAGCAACGGCTTCTTTTGACACAAAACCTATTTTAAAACTTTTTTTTATCATCTTCTTCCCCAAACCACAATCCCCATTTTCGGTCCCCACCTCCCAACCCCACCTTCCACCATTTTCACTCATTTTTTTCACTAAATCTTGTCTCCCACGTGCTTCCACTTCATTCTTAAGAAGGATTTTTATCAAAAAGGTCACATTTTCTCCATTTCTCACATCCTTTTAAGGTAAAACCTAACATTTTCTTTTCCTTTCTTTTCAATTTATAAATAATGTTAGTTTTCAGGAGAACTTAAATTAGTAGTTTTATATTCATATTTTTTAACATTGGATAATTTTTTACATATTTTTTTATATGCATATATATTTTTATACATAGATTAGTAAAACCTAACATTGCATATTTTTTTATATATCTATACATATACACTATTTTATATTTACACATACTGATTTTACATATATATTAATATATATATATATATTGTTATACAATTAAAAAAACAAAAAACAAAAAAAAACCATCTTTCTATTTATATATATCTATATATATTTCTAACTTATTTTTTATATAATATCATTGTCTCATACTTCAAACTTGCTTCTACTGCTATTGGGGATATAAATTGTTCGTATTTTTCTCAGCATGTCCATTTTTTTACTCGACCCATTATCATTTAGTTTAACCCTTCATTAGATAGTATGC
Organism: Gossypioides kirkii; assembly: GCA_005610355.1. Lineage (NCBI taxonomy): Eukaryota > Viridiplantae > Streptophyta > Magnoliopsida > Malvales > Malvaceae > Gossypioides > Gossypioides kirkii. The sequence goes on along the minus strand of CP032246.1, from coordinate 30,625,520 downwards.
CCTCCCGTACATCTCGTAAGCGTCCAGCCACTAAACACACTAAAGGTGAATCCTCTTCCGATCCTTTAGATCATCCTTCGATACTTGAATGTTTCAAGGACAACGATGCTCTCAAAAAATTCAACAACTATTTTGCAACCCGTCCAGTTCAGATATCTCATCCTGTTGATCTTAACTTTTTAGCCAACACCCTTAAATTCAAATACCTCGATCAACTCCGCGATTGGGGTTGGCTAGAGTGTCTCCAAATTAGGGGTCCCTGCTACGACAACCTTGTTCAGGCATTTTATTCTAACGCTAAACTTAAACACGACCTGAACACTCACTTAGTTACCTCTATCACCTCTTCAATTATGGGACAAGAGATTACTATCTTGGTCGACACCCTCTCTACGTATCTTTCAATCACCAATGAGGGTGATGATCGTCATACCGACCCTTATGACCACTCCTTAGTTTGACCAAATGACTATGTAGACAACGACATGGACCTTCACGACCGTATCCTACACCTTATTTTCACATGGATAGTTGCCCCAACCAACAAACATTCCGAGTTCTGTCACACTGATTATTGGATGTGGCATTGCTTTAGAACCGACACTCCCCTAAACTTAGCTTCCATTATTTTTCTAAATCTTATCGAGATTGTTAGATTACCGGTGTCTAGCAACAAAACCTTACGTTACGGTACTTTCCTGTCTTATATCTTTTGTACTCTTCGTATTAACATAAGTGTAGACCCCGATCGTGCCATTAATTCTTTCATCGACATCTCGACCGCACATAGTTGTAACTGGAAACTTGATGATGAAGGGAATTGGGTTCGAAAAATTGATTGCCCATCCTCAGCAGCTCAAGGATTGATGGTTCCACCGGTAGCTCCACAATCTTCTGATGCTCCTCTGTCTTCACATGAGGAACATCCAGCTCTCCTCCCTTCGTCGTCTCCGCGCACCGTACGTTTACTAGAGGCAATCAATGGACTGTCATTGCAAGTCAATTCACGTCTTAATACATTGACTGCCCACAACGATGATCACTATAATTAACTCCACAAGTGGTTACATGAGTTGGCCTCTAGATTTCCTCCATCGGAAGATTAGGACTTCATCTCTTGGTTGAGTTCTTCATGCTTTTTGGTTGGATTATATTTTGAATTGTTTGGTGTTTGTCCTAGGATATCTATTTTTCTTGTTTGGTTGCTTTGGGATGTTTTTTTACTTTGATTATGTTTAAATGCTTTGGGATGTTTTTTACTTTGATTATGTTTGATTGCTTTTGGTTCAACAGTACTACCGTTTTATTATTTTTTATGCATAATTCTTCTTCACTTGTGCTTTTTATTTTTTTTGGGTTCAAGTATTGTGCATAACTTTCCCTATTTTTTCTTTAGAGATTCTATTCCTTTTGATATTACAAAAAAGGGGAGATAAATATAAAATTTCCTTCAATTAATTTTCAACTTAACTTTTAAAGCAAAATTTTTCAAGTTGAAAATTTAAATGAAATAACATCTAAAATTTTTATGGGAGCTTATTTTGTAAATAATGTTTAAGATAGGGGGAGTTAGCAAATTTTTTTCAAAATGTTTTGTTATATCAAAAAGGGGGAGATTGTTAGCCCTAGTTTTTCAAGTATTTTGATATAACAAAAAGTACATTAAAAATCCTTACTTAAATTTGCAAAACTTTTTCATAAGTCCTTCAAATTAATTTTCAAAGTGTTGGACAAATAAACTCTTAAAAAGCCTTGAAATAACTTAGTTTTTAACACAATTTTTGAAGTCTGAAAGACTTCTACCGATACTTAGTGGAAAAGTATCGGTAGAACACAAGGTAGAAAAACCTTTGTAAATGCTTCAGACTTCTACCGACCAGGACAAACTACTGATACCTATCTCACTTTTACCGATACTCTGATGGGTTCTACCAATATCAAATAAAACCCTTACAGTTTTACCGATACAAGTTGGGATCTACCGGTACAATGACTCATATTTTGCAAGGGCTTCTACCGATACAAGTCTTCTTCTACCGAAACAACGAAGCTGCTGTCTACATTAAATGCTGGTTTTAATGGCTGCAATGTCTTTAATTTATTTCTAAAGGCTACAAACATCTACAAGATTGTTAGAGAACTTAAATACAAGGTCAAAGCTCCCCATTAAAGGTAACAAAGACAAGAAACAAGTGCTTAACCTTGAAGAACTCATTTTTCCATCTTTCATCAATCTTCTAGCAAACTTTTCTTGTACACGCTTGTAGGTTAAGTTTTCAATCATTCTTTCAAGTGTTGTAACTTTGTGTGAGAGTGCTTATTTGTTGATCATTTGTCTTTTGGAGGTACATTCTCATTCATTCTTATTTTCTCTTATTTTGTGAGGTGTTACTTAAGGTTTTGGGTAGAAAACCTTAAGGGGTTGTGGTTCTATCTTACCTTTGAAAAGATAGAGATTTGTAAGGTTAAATCTTGCCCTTAAAGGTTCAAATCTAGTGGATTTGGGAAATCCTTAGTTGAGGAAAGCTAAGGTAGTGGACGTAGGCAATTGAGGCCGAACCACTATAAATTCTTGAATTGTTTGCATCATTTCAATTTACCAAAACTTTTTAAAAACACCAATTCACCTCCCTCTTGGTGTATTTCGATCATAACCCTCACCATTGCCTATTCTAACTTTGGACTTGCAGCTTGTATCTAGCTCCTTGAACAACCTTTGATCTCAGGCCATACGATGTGTACATCCATTGTCAATCAGCCAGTTCTTCCTCACTTGGTTTGAGCTTGCAAAGCAAGAGGCCGTGAAGACATGCTCCTCTTGAGCTTGCACATTCTCAGCAGTCTGAGCTTGATTTTGTTGCTGCACAGGTGCCTTTCCTTTGTTCTTGCAAACTTTTTCAATGTGACCAAACTATTTGCAGGTCCTGCACTGAACATCTGGCTTGTACCAATAATACTTCTCTCAGTGAGAAGTTCTTTTGCAATGGATGCATGGTGGAAACTTCTTTCGGCCTGCATTCCTTTATGACTTTTCCCTCTTTTCTGTCCAGGGCTTTTTGCCTTGTAACCTGAACTTGTGCTTGAATTGTCCCTTGTTCTGACTTGAAAGGCAGAATCTGAGTGTTCTTCCATCCTATTGGCCCTCATTTGCTCTTGAGCATAGAGAGCATTTATCAGCTTTGTCAAGGAAATGGTTACCAAGTCCCTTGAATCTTCCAAAGAGGAGATTTTGGACTCATACTGCTTAGGAAGTGTTGTGATTACTTTTTCAACAACTCTCCTATCACTAAACTCATCTCCAATCAGCCTTATGTTGTTGACTGTGGACATTATTCTGTCAGCATACACCTTGATGGACTCAGACTCCTTCATTTTCAAGTTCTCAAAGTCTCTTTTCAAATTTATCAGTTGTTGTTTCCTGGTCTTCTCTGACCCTTGAAACTCCTCCTTTAGCTTGTCCTATGCTTGCTTTGGGGAGTTGCATGCCATTATCCTTGTAAAAATTATATCCGAGACTCCATTTTGCAGGCAGGACATGGCTTTATACTTCTTGGCACAGTCCTCATTATGTTGCCTGATTTGAGCCAAGATCGAATTGGCTCTCAAGGGTGGTGGCTCAGTGTCAGCTTGGACTACACTCCAGAGATCATGTGCCTGCAAGTAGGTCCTCATCTTCACTGACCAAATATTATAGTTTTCACCAGTGAAAACAGGTGGTGGTGGAGGTGAAAAACTCATGATTTCAGCAACAAGAGATCACAAAGTGGCTTCTGTGTTTTTCCTTTCAAATGCTCAGTAGAAAGAGATAACAACAACAAAAAAGGCCATCAAAGAATTAGGCTCTTGATACCATTTGTTGAGTTTTATCAACTATCGAAATAACCAACAAAGAAATCAGCAAATGAAAGTATAAAAACAGAACTAAAAACTCTCAAAGATGAGAAGAAAGATCTCAATTTTTCATTGATTAAATATTTGATATAAAAACAACATTACATAAGTAGCAAAAAATACATGAAGAAAAATGGACATTGCTTGTGCAAGTGGACAAGCTATTACATCAAAATGATCATTCCTAAAATCTGCTAACTACAGCTATCATAGTTGATTTAACCTTAAAAGCATCAAAATAGACTTGACTAAAGTTTACTTGTTACAAACTAATGAAACAAGATTACATTACAACTAAACAAACCAAAAAAATAAACTGAACCAAATCTGTCTGCTGCCTGGACAATGTCTGGTATTGCTCGATGCTTCCCGATGTTGCTCGATGCATGCTATTGTAGCTGGCTATGCTACTGCATGGTTGCCACACTTCAACATGTTTGTTGACCTCCCTGATAGACTAGAGGTAAGGGTGTTTCTTTTGCAAGCCTTGAACGTTCATTGGAGGAGAACTTCCTTACATGACCTTTATTGTGACAAAATGTCTCCTTTTATTACATTGTTATGAAATAAGTCTAGAACAACTTTCAAACAAGGAAGAAATTTCAGAAGCCATGGAAACTTAAAACGTCTACTTAATGGATAATTGAATTTGGTATGCAGCACCACATGAACCAAATTCACAAATATTATCAACTAAACCCTTGCAACTCAAATTTCAAAAAAAATAAATTACTAACTTTTTTTGAACTTCATTGTATAACATTTACGTCTTGTTAAAAAAATTCTATAAAGACCTTGCTAATTAATACTATTTCAAGGTGGCTTAGTTACTTTGAGAGGGGCATTTGATAAGTGCGGCGGGGGTGGAGAGAGCGATGGCACCGACAGATGCGATAAATCAGTGATGTTGGGTAAAGCAAATGAGAATGAACGGTAGAAACATTTGTGTTTTTGAATCGTATTGGTATTGGTCATATCAATTGGTGTATATTATTCTAATCCTCAACCAACATCAAATAATCTAAGTCCCATTTTGGTTAAAATTTTGGTGCATTTTGGCTATTCCAGTGTATTTTGGTTTGTTTCGATCAATACCGACTTGTACTGATGCATTCTAACTCATGCTAGTTGGTATAATATTTTGTTATTTTAAACCTAATTTTTAAATTTTTTATTTAAGCATTTTAATTTTTGTTTATAATTATACTATAATAAAAATATCTTCAGGTGATATCCAAATTAATTTAAAAATAAAAGTGAATCTAACGAGTGGCTCTAGTGAAAAAGAAGATGATATTACATCAATATATTAAAAAAAAGTAAATATTATATTATATTATATTATAAATTTAATTTAACAAGTAGACCTCAAAACATTATAACTCAATTTTGATCTTTAACATAATTTTTATGGAGGTTGTGAGATTTGATTTTAAATAATTTAATTTATGATCTATAAAGAATTTATTTTTACTTAATTAGTTATATCACTAAATAAAATATAAACTATATTTTATTTATAATAGGAGCAATCGGGAAATATCTCCAATAAAAAAAATCTAAATCTTGAATTAAAAAATATAAAAATGATAACATATGCAACAAAAGAAATCAATAGGCAATTAATTTAAACATATGCAATAATTTAAATCTTTTTAACTGGAGATGAGAGTTATTGTATTAAAAAGAAGAGTTATTGTCATAAATAAAAAAATGAATAGGGAATGGATAGAGAAAGAGTTATAGGAAAGGAAAGAGAAATGATTAAAAGAAAATAATTGGTTAAAATAAATGAAGTTTTGGAGAGAAATGGAGAATGTATTTGAAATCAGCTTGGAAGTATATTTATTTTAAGGGTAAATTGTATTAACAGTCACTTAATTTTGATGTAATTGATAAAACTGTCAATTTAATCTCAATTCAATCACTAAACTTTCGAAAAATAATAAATCAATCATTTTAATTATTTTTTGTTACAGACGTAACGTAAAGATGACATATCATCCTACTGTATAACGACTCCAATTTAAAACCTTAACTGAATAGAATAGTAAAAAAAAACGAAGAAAAGGAGAAAAAGAAGAGAAAAATTCTAAAATAGTTCGACAGCAACATGAGATTATGGATCGCGACGACGGCGGTGGAGCAAGCTTCAATCTTATTTTCCAAAATCTACTTCGATCTTCCTCTCCATCATCCTCTTCATGACCCTCTGTTTTATTGATTTGTAACGTTTGCTCATTTAACCAAAAGAACACCTCACAAATGCCAATATTGACTACTAGAGAGTTCTTTTTAAGCTGAGAATGTTCATTTGGATGAAATACAAGCACATTTCAGTGAATTGACATGAGAGGCTTTTTCCGTCTTTTTGCCCAAAGATGGTGACAAATATTTGGAATCCTCCTTATCAAAAGTTCCAAATAATTTGGAAGTATCCAAAGATGTTTAACCCCATGTCTGCATTTATAGAGCAACAATTAGCATAAAGCTTTTCAGAAACAAGTCAAGAAATTTTATTAAAATCTTATCCACTTACTTGTAACTAGGTTTGTTCTTAACATTTTTGGGGTCTTAATCAAAATAATAAAAATTGGAAATTTTTTTTTAGATCTCTTAAAAATTAGTAAAAACAATAAATTTGGACCCTTAAAAACTAAAAAAAAAAAAATTTGAAGCCCTTAAAAGTTGATAAAAAATTTTAACCTATAAAAATTTAAAAAAAAGTTTGAGCTCATTAAAAATTAAAAAAAAAATTTAGATTTTTTTAACTTTGAACCTGGACGGTTGCATCTCTGGACAACCGCCAAGGCCGGGCTTGCTTGTAGCAAGCTGGGAATTAGCCCAGCACAGAGAGCAGGAATTCCTCCTTGCTCAACAATCTTCAAACCAGTTGCCAGTGCGCCCATTTTGCTTGCCTGGACCTGAAATTGCAACTGTCTTCTCACAACCTCAAATGGGTAAGTAGCAACTTCGGCACAAGCACCAACAATAGCCCCATATAGTAATGTCCTCACTGGTCCCAACTCTAGCTGATCCAAAGCATTCAGATCATGCGCCATCTGTCTCATGTTCTGAATTCTTTTCCTACAAGGTAGAGAAGGAGACGAAAGAGATTGATGGTAGTGTAAAGCAGATCATCATCTTTGAAAACATAGATGGTTGGGATGAAGAAAAATAAGTATAAATATATTGGGTCATTTATGCAAAAAGTAAAAATATTAGGTCTTTTATTAAAAAAGAAGGATGAAAAAAAAACAATCACTCAATTTTACCTTGTTCAATGTGACAAGTTAACTAGCCACGTCAGTTGTCCTATTAAGCTTGTGATGGAAAAATGTTAATGGGTGATTAATTTATCACTTTTCGATAACATTAGTGACTAATTTATTATTTTTCAAAAATTGAGTGACTGAATTGAAATCAGGATAATTGTTTTATCAGTTACATCAAAATTGAGTCATTGGTATAATTTACCTTATTTTAATTTACAAGTAATAAATATTAACTATATGTAATGTATAAAGAAATAAATGAAAATCAAAGTAAGTATTCTTTTATATTTAGAACACTATAAATTGTAATAAAAAAAAACCAAATTGAAATTCCGAACAATTAAATGAATTTTTTTATAAAAACATTTAAATATTTAAAATTAATTTTAATTCTAAGTAAAATTCAATTCAATTTATTATGAATATTTTTATTTTTTAATATAATTGAAATGAGAAATAATTGTACATCAATTACCTCTTTCCTAAAATATATTAAATATCTAATTTATTTTTTTTCATACAATTAATTTAAAAAGTTCTATACGAACATTTAAAATTTTAATAAGAATAAAAAATTAAAATTTAACTCAAATTAAAAAAAAAATTCATCCATGTAATTTGAAAAAGATACCATTTATTTAAAATATTGAGTTTTTTTAAAAGTTTAATTAATTTACTAATTTCTATTTAAAATTTAATTAAAATAAATTTATGTGGAAATATTTTAAGTTTTCAATGTTACACATTTTTATTTTTATTTTCAAAATTTATTTTTTATAATTAAACTATATAATACTTTCAGCTATATTTTTTAGTAACTAGCAACAACTGAAATTATAAGAGGATTTAATTTGAATTGTAAACATATGAGATTTCTTTCTGTAAGTTGAATTAATTTGACAAGTATGTATATCTATTTAAGATGTTTTTTTAATGGAATTGAAAGGATCTAAAGGGACCATGTGTGTTTGGTATGATGGAAAGTGATCACTTTCCTGAGAATTTAATCAGTTGGAAAGAGATTTCAACATTTAGTATGTCAAATTTTATTTATTTTTCTTGAAATTTAACTTTTCCTTGAGAGTTACTTCCTCAAAAACATGACAATGTGATTCATGTTATGAATATTTGATTAAGATAACTTTGGACGAACTTTAAATTTTAGTAGTCATCAGAATCGGAGTTCTATTTCATTTATACTTTCTATGTTTATAAATATAGACATTTGAGAAGCATTGTATCTTACTTCTATTGATCAATAAAATACGCTCACTCATTTTTTTTGTTATTTACTCTCTGTCTCTTTATTTTATAATATATTATCAGCACGATTTTCTTTTAAGAAAGTGATTAGTAAAGTGGAAGGAAGCTTATTAAATAAGCAAGAGGTCCATAGTTCGTGCTAATAAATTTATTGCATTCACTTCTGGAAATCATGGGCCACTAAAAGTGGGAACATAGTGATGAATAAGAGAACAATGAGAGTTCTCAAGATAACTCTTCAAAAGGCAAAGATAACTTATGTTATCAATGTGATATAAAAGGTTTTTGGCCACATATGTGGTATGCCCAAATATTTTAATTTGGTTAATATTCTTTGAGGAAGGATATTAAAATATAGTAATGAATTCTATCATTACAGATGGAAAATATTTATTTTATTTGGTACTGAAACAAACCAATATTATTCCAATATTTGGTAGTACAAAAATTAGTCAAAAGCTCCAGAAGAGCTAATATATTAATATCTTGTGATGGTTAATCTATTAGTTTTAAAATATATTCATAATGGATCTCATATTGAGATTGTGAATGAGAAAAATATTATATTTCATATGAATCAAAAGATGATTGGGTTATTGATGTATATTTATTATAAATTGAATTGATTGTAATTATCTTTATGATATTCTTTTGTCATTATCCCATTAAGGGGTTGAAGTCAAAATATTTGATTGTGAAAGATCTACTTAAGTTGTAGAAAAAAAAATATGAGCAATAGAATATGATAATTCTATCTAAAACTCGTTATAATTGGATGCACCTGAAGTTGCAAGCTTTTAAAATTGTGAGTATAACTTTACAATATTCAAAATAAGTTCTTAATTAAAATTAGGTGAAAAAATATTATTGATGAGAACCTTGCAAAAGAGAACTTATTCAACTTTTAATGATTCAAATGTGCTCCTACAGTAGCAATATTATGATTCAAAAGTTTTTAATCACGAAACCTAACTATTCCCTGAAGTGAATGTAGCAATATATAACAATTATGAAGATTTTGGACATGTGAATATTTTGGCATATTCCCTAAAGCAAATATTGTATATGATTATTTGGAAATTATATTATATGACTTAATATCATTATAAACTTCACATTGATTTAGATATTTCCAGTAGTAAATGTCACAATGGAACTTATATATGGATATAAGTGAAAGGAATGATAGTAAAATTATCAATTTGCTACAATTTAGTACAATTGAAACGCATGTTAAAGTAAACCAGAAGTTTACTGGTACAAATATATTTACTACTTGGCATGACCAGTTAGACCATCTTGGATCATATATGATGCGAAAATTAATTGAGAATTTATATGGATATTCATTAAAGAACTAGAAGATTCTTTAATTTAAAGAATCCTCATTTATTGGTTGTTCTCAGTGAAAATTGGTTGTTAAAAACTCACTAGCTAAAGTTAAGATTTAATGTCCTACATTTCTGAAATTAATATGGGCTCATTCATCTACCATGTGGATGGTTTTGATATTATATGGTTTTGGTAGATGTATCTACAAAATAATCATATATGTGTTATCAACTTGCAACATGTCGTTTGCAAGATTGTTTGAATAATTAAATTCAGATCATGCAATTAAGATAATACATCTTATTAATATTGATGAGTTTATATCTCAGTCTTTTATTGATTGAGCTTGAAAAACTTTGGTAAAAGTTTGTTATTTATGCGCATAATGGTTTAGAGAAATTATTGATTGAATGCCTATTACTTATGAGAACTGAACTTTCTCTTTCATCATGAGATTATGTTGATTTACGTGTTGTACGCATCAAGCCAATAAGTTTTAAATACTCTCCATTGCAATTGATCTTTGGTCAACAGCTAAATATTTCTCATCTTTGAATTTTTGTATGTGCGTATATATTATAATTACTCCACCACAATGCACAAAGATGAGTGAAAACTCAAAGAAAGTTGGAAATATATATTAATTATGAGCTTCCTTTTATTATGATATATTAAATGTATTGGATATTCAATTATGACATGATTGTGATTACTATTTTGATTTTGATAGTTTTCCAGACATTAGGGGGAGAGAACTAATAACTTGTAATGAGTTAAGGGGGAGAGTAATTTGAACTAAAAGTTCAACAAGGATAAATCATTAAAGTTTCAAATATGAAAATTTTCATAAAAGGAAAAAATCTAAATGGTCATATAGTGAAGGTGAGTGCTTCAAAAGAGACCCAAGACATAACTAATAAGTAAAACTTCAGAAGAGATTCAGGTACCTGAAACTGAAGATTAAAATAGTGAAAATAAGAGGTCTCGATAAGTTATGTCAATTTGAGAAAATGTCGAACCAATAATAAAAATGGTCGACAATGGTTTTGAATGTAATATTATTGTTGAAATAATGAAATAAAAGGAGGATATTGAATAAATCTCTTGGGAAATATAGATACGGAATAAATTGGCTAAAATAGAAAGACACAACTTAAATACAATTAAATTCGTTAAGTTTTTGGACCAGCAGTCCAAATATTTAAAGGTATAAAGCCAGTAATGGTACAAATGAAGTCGTTTTGCAAAAGCGAAATAAAAATATGAAGTTTTTCGCTAAGTTCTGCAATTGGTTATGAGAAGATATAATATTTTTTTTGTGGTGGATGCAATAACCTTTAGATATATTATCAAACTAGTAGTTCATACTTGCGTCTCATGGTTGTTGTAACAACCTTTTATGAATCACTATATAGTAAAGTTTATATTAAAATCATTGAAGGATTTGGAATGCCATAAGCATATTGAAATTATCGAAAAATTGTTCATTTATATGAATTGAAATAATTGAACATATGGTAAATTTGGCTTAGTCAATAGTAGTTGAAGGAGGGTTATAAAATGATACAAAATACATGTTTATATTTTTATAGAAGAATAATGATTAAAGTTTGTTATGATTATTTCCCCAAATTTTCCTTCACTCATGACTTTCAAAAGAATGGAGATATAAATGTTTAGCTGATACATTCAAATAGTCATTTGAAAGACTAGTATTCAAAATTGAATACGTAGAATATGATATATTATGTAATATTTTATGAGGGAGAGTAAATACGCGTTGTACTCTTTTTCCCTTAACCGAAGTTTTGTCCCATTGGGTTTTCCTGGTAAGGTTTTTAATAAGGCAACATGTTATGCGTATTATAGATATGTGTACTCTTTTTCCTTCACTAAATTTTTTTTTCTCATAGGGTTTTTATCTTAGTAAAGGTCCAAGGGGGAATGTTATGAATATATTATTAAGTGAATGTCCATCAAGATCAAGATAAGTTCGGATAAACTTTAAATTTTAGTAGTCATCAGAATCAGAGTTCTATAGACCATTGAGAAGCATTGTAACTCACTTTTATTGATCAATAAAATACGCTCTATCACTTTCTTTGTTATTTACTCTCTGTCTCTTTAGTTTATAACAATTCATACGATAAAAGGTGAGAAAGTTACTTTCCCAAATAGATTGAAAAGTTAAAAAAATTAAGACAAAATTAACCCTACTTTATATTAGTTTAAGGTATTAATCTATTAATAAATGTAAAATAAAAAAGATATTGTCTCATTCCTCCTACTTGATTTTCTCAATTACATCAATTAATTCTTTGCAAAAAAGTTTTTTCCCTAATTTTATTTTAGCATAATGAATTTTTTGGCCCTCTAACTTTACAAAAAAAGTTATTTTAGCCTTTAAATTTACATTTTTTGTCAAATGACCCCAAAATAGATGGAAAAGTTAACGTTTGTCAACTTTGTTGATTTGACATACACACGGATGATATGTTAGCATTTAATTAGTTTTTTAAAATTTATTTTTTTATAATTTTTATACTTTTTAAAATAATTTTAATGATTTTTAATTAATAAAAATAATTTTTATATTTTTTAATTTTTAAAATTTTAAAAAATTTAATTAAATGCTAATGTGTCATCTATGCCGCAATCCACGTGTTTTCTACGTAACCAAAATTAAAAAAATGTTAACTTTTCCATCCAATTTTGAGTGATTTGATAAAAAAGCGCAAATTTAAAGGTTAAAAATGACTTAAAAATTAAATGGAGAGCTAAAATATTTTTTTTTGTAAAGATGAAGAGGCAAATAAATCACTATACTTTTTATTTTTATATGCATATTAAATCATCTATATAGAATCTCATTTACATATTATATTATATTTATTTTCTATAGTTTTTCTTTCTATTCTTTTCTGTATATTAATTGAAAATTTGATTTTATTATAATATTATGAATATTTGATCATAATCTTTTTATTTATAACATTATTGTTATAAAATAATAATAATGATGTAAAGAACACAAGAATAATGGATGAAAATAAGAAGAGAATTTGTAATGTATTCTATATATTCCATCCATTTTACAAGTAGAATACTCCACTATATATATAGGGAGATTGGACTCTTCATATTCTAATACATAAATAGTAAATAGTAGTTACAAGAATATGAAAAGTTAAGGAAGATGGAAGGTTAAAGATCAAGGGAGGTTAAGGAAGATGGAAGGTTAAAGGTCAAAGGAAGTTAAGGAAGATGGAAGGTTAAAAGATGAAAGGTTGAACATCCATAATATTCATAACACTCCCCCTTGGATGTTCATTGTATAAAGGATATGCCTCATTAAAAACCTTACTAGGAAAAACCCTGTGGGACAAAAACCTAGTGAAGGAAAGAAGAGTACATAATCCTTTGATACATATTATATCACAACCAAATATGTAGCGTGAATTTACTCCCGCTCATGTAAGCATCACTTAAGATCTTTGAGACGACGCAATCCAATGTTGAAAATTAATTTCTCAAATGTAGCAGTAAAGAGTGCCTAAGTAAAAAGATCTGCCAAATTCTAACTTGATCGAATCTGTTGAACATTGATATCTCCATTCTTTTGTAGATCATGAGTGAAGAAAAATTTTGGTGATATATGTTTTGTTCTATCACCCTTAATATATCCTTCCTTAAGTTGTGCAACGCAAGCTGTATTATCTTCATATAAAACTGTTGGAACTTCTTTATCAGAGCATAAATCGTAATCTTTTCGTATATGATGAATTACAGACTTTAGCCATACACATTCACGACTAGCCTCATGGATTGCTAAAATCTCAGCATGATTAGAAGAAGTAGCAGTAATTGTTTGTTTCATAGAGCGTTAAGAAATTGTAGTACCACCATATGTGAAAACATAACTAGTTTGTGATCAAGCATTGTGAGGATCAGATAAGTACCCTGCATCTGCAAAACCAACTAATTCTGTTTTGGGTAGGTTAGGGAAAAATAAACCCATATCTCTTGTACCTTGAAGATAACGAAAAACATGCTTAACTCCATTCCAATATCTTCGGGTTGGACAAGAGCTAAATCTTGCTAATAAGTTGACAATAAATTATATATCAGGTCGTGTATGACTAGCAAGATACATCAATGCACCAATAGCACTCAAATATGGTACTTCAGGACCAAGAAAATCTTCATCATTTTCTCGAGGACGAAAATGGTCTTTATTTACATCAAGTGACCTAACAACCATTGGGGTGCTCAAAGGATGTGCGTTATGCATGTAAAATCTTCTTAGCACTTTTTTTATATATGCTATTTGATGCACAAGGATTCCATTCTTTAGGTGCTCAATTTGTAACCCTAGATAAAATCTTGTCTTTCCAAGGTCTTTCATTTCAAATTCTTTCTTTAAGCACTCAATTGTCACTAAAATCTCTTTAGGAGTCCCAATAATATTTAGATCATCAACATACACAGCAATTATAACAAATCCTGATCCAAATTTCTTTATAAAAATGCATGGGGAAATAGAGTCATTCTTATAGCCTTCCCTTAATAAGTATTCACTAAGGCGATTATACCACATGCTCCCAGATTGTTTTAATCCATAAAGGGATCTGTTTAATTTGATTGAGTAATGTTCTTGAGAACCTGAATTAACTGCTTCTGGCAGATTAAAACCTTCTAGGAGTTTCATGTAAATGTTATTATCAAGTGGGCCATATAAATAGGCTGTAACTACATCCATTAGGCGTAAATCAAGCCCTTCTCTTATTACCAGACTAATCAAGAACCGAAAAGTAGTTGCATCCACCACAGGAGAATATGTCTCTTCATAATCAATACCAGGTCTTTGTGAAAATCCTTGTGCAACTAGACATGCTTTATATCTCACAATTTCTCCCTTTTCATTTCTCTTTCTCACAAAAACCCATTTATATCCCATAGGTTTTACACCTTCAGGTGTACGAACTACATGTCCGAATACATCTCTCTTTACAAGAGATTTTAATTCCGTCTTAATTGCTTCTTTCCATTTTTGGCCAATCGTCTCTTTGCCTACATTCAACAATTGACATTGGTTCATGATCTATATTGTCATTCAAAATATCTAGTGCTACATTGCATGCAAATATGTCATCGACGTCGATTTGATTTCGGTTCCACTTAATTCTTGACATGACATAATTTGTTGATATCTCATCATTATCAGGTACCTGAGATTTTTCTTGAACTGTAGTCATATCTAAAATCTCTTCTGGAGATCCTTTTAAAGTCATTTCTTCCTCAATTTGACCATCTATTTTCGCTCCTTTTCTTTTTCGAGGATTTTTATCTTTGGAACTGATTGGTCTACCACGCTTTAAACGTGCTTTAGACTCACTAGCAACTAGAGTTTGTCCTTCAGGGACATCAATTTTGATTGGAGCATTTAAAGCTGGTATATGTGATTTTGTCACTCTTTTTGGATAAGTAAATGCGTTTGGCAATTGATTTGCTAAACTTTGTAAATGAATTATCCTCTGAACCTCTAATTCACATTGTTGCGTACGAGGATCAAGATGTGACAATGATAATTCATTCCAATCTATTTCTTTTTCCAGCTGTTTATTTTCTCGTCCTAACATTGAGAAAACTGACTCATTAAAATGACAGTCAGCAAATCGAGCCGTAAATAAATTCCCCGTTGATGGCTCAAGATATTTAATTATTGATGGAGATTCATATCCAACATATATTCCTAACCTCCTTTGAGGACCCATCTTAGAGCATTGTGGTGGAGCAATCGAAACATATACAGCACATCCAAAAATTCTTAGATGGGAAATATTTGGTTCCTGACCAAAAACCATTTGTAACGGGGGGAACTTATGATAACTTGTTGGCCTGACTCAAATTAGTGATGCTACATGTAGTATGGCATGTCCCCAAGCAGAAATTGGAAGTTTGGACTTCATAAGTAATGACCTTGCAATCAATTGAAGACGTTTGATTAGTGATTCAGCAAGACCATTTTGTGTATGAACATGTGCTACAGGATGTTCAACACTTATTCCAATAGACATACAAAAATCAGTAAAAGCTTGGGAAGTAAATTCACCAGTATTATCAAGACGAATTGTCTTGATAGGAAAATCTGGAAATTGTGCTCATAATTTGATCAACTGAGCAAGTAACCTCGCAAATGCCATATTTCGAGTTGATAACAAGGATACATGTGACCATCTAGTTAAGCATCGAGTAAAACCATAAAATATCTAAATGGTCCACATGGAGGGTGTATTGGTCCACATATATCACCTTGTATCCGTTCTATAAAAGAGGTAGATTCATAATTTATCTTGGCTGGTGATGGCCGAATGATTAATTTGCCTTGAGAGCAAGCACCACATGAAAAATTATTAGCTTGAAGAATCTGCTGGCTCTTCAATGAATGTCCACATGAATTGTCAATAATTTTTCGCATCATAATTGAATCGGGATGGCCTAACTGGTCATGCCAAATGACAAAATCATCAATAAACTTCTGATTTATTATAGCAAGTGTTTCAATTATACTAATTCTTGTGTAGTACAAACCAGAGGAGAATGCAGACAATTTCTCTAAAATGATTTTATTTCCTTGAATTATACTCGTAATTTGGAGATATTCATTATTCCCTTCATTTATTGTCTCAATATGATATCCATTATAGCGAATATCTTTAAAACTCAACAAATTTCTTTGAGACTTAGGTGAGTATAACGCATCCTTAATTTGGAACTTTGTTCCTCTAGGCAACAATATATTTGCTCTTCCGGAGCCTTCTATGATTTTGTGCTACTAGATATAGTACTCACACTGCTTTTTGCATTGTCAAATGAGAAATATTTCTCATTCTTAAGTATAGTATGAGTAGTTGCATAGTCTGCTAAGCATAAGTCTTCACCATTTATCGCTAATTGAATTTGAGAGGTATTCATATTCTTCAAAGAAAAATAAATAAATGTCACATAAATTTTCAAAATATTTAAAATATTTATAAATAGTTTAAAACATAATATAGCAACCATGTTTCTTAAAATTTATTCTTTAAAACTATAATAATAAAATTAAAAGATCAATATCAATTATTCCTTTCAAGAGTGGTGAAGAAATCAGCAGCTTCCAAATGAGTTGTATCAACAAAGCCATAATCATCTTTGCCATCTTCACAAACAAAATTTGTTTCTATTTTCTTCCCTTTATCCTTTAATGATTGTTGATATAGTTCTACAATATGCTTTGGTGTACGACAGGTACGAGACCAAGGGTTTTTACCTCCACAACGATAACATAAACTTTCCACTTTCCCAGTTGTATTTTTATCATTCTTTCCATCCTTATGATTCCACTTCTGGTGGGTATTTCTGAAATGACCACCTCGTTCACGTCCACGTCCACGTCCTCGATCACGACCATGACCATGACCACAGCCATGTCCTCGACCACGACTACTAGTGTGGCCTTTAACCTTTCTATTATATGATGCCACATTCACTTCAGGGAATGGAGTAGAACCAGTTGGTCGTGACTCATGATTTTTCATTAACAGCCCATTATTTTGCTCAGCCACAAGAAGACAAGATATTAATTCAGAATATTTCTTAAAACCTTTTTCACGATATTGTGTCTGCAGGACAACATTGTTTGCATGAAATGTGGAGTATGTTTTTTCTAACATATCTTCATCAGTTATGTTCTCTCCACATAATTTCAATTGAGAAGTGATTCGAAACATAGCCTAATTATATTCACTCAAAAATTTAAAATCTTGCAATCTCAAATGCAGCCAGTCATAACGAGCTTTAGGAAGTATTACGATTTTCTGGTGGTCATATCTTTCTTTTAGACTATTCCAAAGGGCAAGTGGATCTTTAACAGTCAAATATTCAGTTTTTAGTCCCTCGTGGAGGTGATGGCGAAGAAATATCATAACTTTAGCCTTATCTTGACTAGATGCTTCATTTCCTTCAATAATAGTTTCACCAAGACCTTTTGCATCTAAATGTATTCCAGCATCTAAAATCCAAGATAAATAATTCTTTCCAGTAATATCAAGAGCCACAAATTCAAGTTTTGTAAGGTTCGACATTGATGATATAACTACAATATAAATTTAATATAAATATAAGTAGTCCTTTAACGAACTTTCAAGTAAACATAAGTAATCCCTTAACAAAAACTTGAAAGCATAATATAACAGAAAAATACATAAATAATTATAACAATTTAATCATAAAATAAATTACACATAATTTGGCTATGTTAGAAGTTTTAGCAAATTACAAGATTAGTGAAACCCTTGTAAAATCATAAGAACAATAATGATGAGCATCATGATAAAATGAACAAATTATAAACATAAGCACAATAATGATGATCATCATGATAAAATATATCACATACCTTGATCCAAACTAACGAAAATGCAAGACTCTTGGATTAATATAAGCGCTCGTGCTGATAACGTGTTATAAAATAATAACAATGGCGTAAAGAACACAAGAATAATGGATGAGAATAAGAAGAGAATTTGTAATGTATTCTATATATTTCATCCATTTTACAAGTAGAATACTCCACTATATATATAGGGAGATTGGACTCTTCATATTCTAATACATAAATAGTAAATAGTAGTTATAAGAATATGAAAAGTTAAGGAAGATAGAAGATTAAAGATCAAGGGAAGTTAAGGAAGATGGAAGATTAAAGGTCAAAGGAAGTTAAGGAAGATGGAAGGTTAAAAGATGAAAAGTTAAACATCCATAATATTCATAACAATTATAAATTTATTATGTTCTCTT
Source organism: Gossypioides kirkii (assembly GCA_005610355.1). Taxonomy (NCBI): domain Eukaryota; kingdom Viridiplantae; phylum Streptophyta; class Magnoliopsida; order Malvales; family Malvaceae; genus Gossypioides; species Gossypioides kirkii. Next base: position 30,606,918 of record CP032246.1, on the reverse strand, counting down.
GATTTTTTTTTCAAAATTCACTTTTTGATATCTACTTGATCCAAAAACAAAAAGTTTTTTATGATCAGAATTAGATTAGAGGTTAGGTTAAATTTATTACTAAATTGGGATTCATTTGAAACATTTTCATTCTTTTCAAGATTTAGTCACCCTCAATCTTGGAAGAGAACAATAAAGAATCAAAAGAGGGTAATCAACTCTTCCCAATTACTAATTTGATTTAGCACTTGTAATTATATGAAATACATTTTATTTTTCGTAAAATATGGGCAAAATTGTTCCATTTAAGCTGTGTAGAAATTATTGGTTAAACCCTTTATGTTTTTACGATCTTATGATTTAATTATTTGTAGTTGTTTCGAGAGCAATACTTAGAATAAACTTTCTTTTATGTATTCTTATGAATTAGCCTGTATCTAAAACAAGACATGATTTCAAATATTATTTTAAATTTATTCCAAAAACAAGTTTTATATTTACTTAATATTTTATACGCATTATTATATTTGGAAAATATATGCAAGACAAATTTGAAATAAATTTATTTTCAATTAAAATTATAAATTAAAAAATAGTTTAAAAACTATCAATTAAATGTTTTTATCAAATATTTAATCTAATTATTTTTAAGAATATAAAAATTAAATACATGAATATTAGTTTTTTGTTAATAATGTTAAATTTGTGGATTATCGTTATAATTTTAAAAAAATATTTAGGGAACCAAACGGGATAATGTAATTTCCATGAGATTTTAATCAATACCTTTCAATATATACTAAACGCTCTAAAGTAACAATCTCGACAATTACATTCTCAACAATCACATTCTAAATAAATACATTTCATTGGAATCATAACATGTGAAAGCACGAAGCGCTACCCTAAAAAAACAATTTTTTGTGGTACAAATATTTTATAAGTATTAGGAAATCGCATGTTGAAATTAACGAGTACTTGAAAAAAAAGTGGCAATAAGCAACAGAGTTAGCTAGCGAAAGCAACGAGTTGAAGAGCGGGAGGAACCTGATGAACACAAATTTTTCTTTGGCTTGTCAAAGATTCCAGGTCCATAAGTGGAAATGAAAATCTCCACAAGAAGAGGGAACTGCAACAGTGCGAAAAGGGTAATTGGCAAACTAGCAAGCAAGATAATTGGAAAGGAAACCCATGCTATTCTGTCTCGGAGAACTATGAACAAAGCAACCCCAAAGGTTATCATCATGGTTGCTAAAGAGAAGAACATCATGGAAAGTCCAACCATCAATTTCGTAGGCACAGTCTGTAGGAAATCTTCTTCCCTGTATCGAGATGTCAAGATTCCTAAGAACATCAACAATGAAGTTGTGGAACTGAAAAGTGATAATGCGTCTGATACTATGAAAACCATGAAAGAATTCTGGTTCAAGTACACTGGGTTGCCAGAGTTGTCATATCCACCAGGCACTGTAAACACTGCTGAGAACATAATAGTGACGATTAGAGCAGTAACCACAGTGCAAGATTCAGCTGTTTCTTTTGTCCATTGCTCCCCTTGTTCGACTAATTTCTTATGATGATCCGAGAACAAAGCTCGGGGAGTTTTAAAATGGTTGTTAATCATCTCCTTATACTTGGGTTGCACAACACTCTCCACCTCCTGCATTTGAAATTACTGTTTAAATCTTGTAATAGAAGTTGCTATATATCTATTTATACATATATATTCAAATCACCTTAAACCATTGAAGCTCCCTTTGCATCTGCAAAGCTGCACCCGACACACGATCAAGCTGAGAGGAAGGGGCTAGAAACGAAGCTTGATGCAACATGTTGTTACAATCCTTATCCCAATGAGTTGCCAAGGAGTTTTTCTTAGCACCCATTTTATAAATAAGGCTGAAAATCTTTTCTTGTCGTTCAGCTGTTGCAACAAAAAATATGTTCCGGTCTTTATCATCATAGAACCATACCACTTCAGGATAATGCTTCATAATCTCTGTGACAAACTCCACAATCCCTTGCTTAACAGCTTCGAATAGTGCTTTTTTCACGATAGTTTCTAGTTTTATCTCATCTTCTAAATTTGGTACCTCTCGGCAAATGCAAGTTAGAAGCTCCCTGGCTTGAAGATGTGTCAGCTTTAACTCATATATGCTTGTAAAGCCTGGGACTGAAGGCAAGAAGTAGATTTATTTGTCTGAATCCAATACCAATGTGTTGATACAAACAAAGTTGATTGCTTCTTACCACAAAGTTTTAAGCCTTTCCAGAATGCTTCTGATAGTCGGTGAAGTACTGCAAAAATGAAACTAGTTTTTCAACCATCTCTTAAATTGACATAAACCCATAATGGTTACATATTAATATACCTCGTTTACTGAAGCTTCTTCGATGTGGCGGACCTTCATGTGGCCTTTCGATGTCTCCAGAAGCGATGAGACAAGCCTTTTGTGGATCCAAATGAATACCTGAGATCGAGAATGGATAAAGCAACCTGAGATAATTCTCAAAGTAAAGAATAGATCACTAGATAAATATTGTTTGAACTGAAAAGTTATCAACATTTATATGTCCAGCGCTGCCAAAATGCAAGCTGAGTTCCACTGGGGAATGCTGATGGTTTTTGAGCCAATATATGCAAGGCCGTGTCTTTATCGGTATCTTCAGCGATTGCCAATAGCGGGTAGCGCTGAACTAGATCCAAAGCAATATCTAAAAAGAGGAACAAAGAAATAATGAACGAATGGAATGCAAGGAAAGCGTATTTTTGTTGAAGAATCAAAAGCCATATCCTTTTCTTTGTGTACCGTAAAATTCATCCATAATACAAGCGGTAAGAAAAATAGCGCCATGGTTTTTACTAGCGGGATCAAGCTCTTCTATGGGAGTTTTCAAGTAAAGATACTGCACTAAATCTCTATGTCCATATAGAGCAGCAACCACTAGGGGGATCTGTTCATGATAATTTGGAATTTCAAGCAACTTTCTATTTTTTTCCACCAATAACTCAGCAATCTCTGTTACTCCTCCGATGGCAGCGAAATTAAGGGCTGTTGAACCATATTTCTGTTTAACTGCTATTTCTGGTGCAGACATTCGCCCTACCAACTCCTCAACAATGTCTACATGACCAGCTAGGACCGCAATGTGCAGGGCAGTGTCCCCATCGGTGGAAAGGCTACTGTACAATGCATCTGGATGTTGGTCCAGGAATTTCTTGGTAGCTTCCAAATCACCACCATCCACTGCTTTGTACAATGGAAGATATCTTGTCGATACGTCCTTGGGATCTGCCATTTTCGCAACAAACTAGTTTTAATACAACATCAGGGTAAAAAAAGATAGAAGTTAGATATGAATTACCATCTTCATATGGATTGCTTGTTGATCTCCTATATGGAGGGGCCAAATCACCATGAGTAGCTTCTAGAGGTCTCATTTTTTTTTTATGAAAAACAACCTATTTGACAGTGAGGGAGAAAACACCAAAATATTATCAATATTAGTATGAATGCATCGACATGCATGCTTCAAAACATCATTAATATTATCATAGAGTGATATATGAAAAACCAAAGCAAACCTAATATTGATGTTACGTTAAAGAAAATGCATGAAATATATGATTTCTTCAAATTATCACTTACAGACTATATTTTCCAGGCCTTTTGCACTGCAAGTACGAGTTGATTGTTCTCAGATATTGGACGGTTTAGAAGGATATTTAATGGCACTCATTTATACAAAAAAAAGATCGGGGGTCTAGAATGGTGGAAATTAAAGGGGTTCATGGGTCTGGTCGGGTTGGAGCATTATATCAATATATTTTATGTTTGTTCAAGTTTGGGCCAGCTTGAAATTTAGACTTAAAGTTTTGTCCAAACCTGCTCATATTTGTAAAAGATTAACTCAAACTCATTTTAAACCCGCCCATATTATTTTTTAAATTTTTAAAAAAAATATTTACATTATATTATTTTAATATTTAATAATTTTATATATTTTTATATATTGAAATTTTTTATATAGTTATCTTTAACATTATTTTAATGTTTACATTAGAGTAATATTGTATATTCAGTATATGTTTATTTTTTTAATGTGTTCTAAATTATATAATATATAAAAATAACATAATATAAAGTATTATAAACTTAAAACGAATCGGACCGGGTCGGGCTCAGGTTTGAACAAGCTCGAGTCCAACCCATATTTTAAACGGGTCTAATTTTTTTTACCCAAGCCCATTTTTCGGATCTAATATTTTTGCTCAAATCCTTCCAAATTTCAAATAGGCTTTCAAACTTAAACGAATAGTCCGATCCATGAACAGGTCTAAAAGGAAGTAGTTTCTTTTAATATGATTCTCCAAATTGCTTACATTTTTCTTGGTGAAATTGCTTTTCGTGTCCTACAAGTATAAATAAAGAAGAAGTAATAGGACGTTGAAGAGAATTTAGTGTACAAGTTTAAAGAAGAAGAGAGAAAAAGAAAAAGGAAAAGGGAAAAGAAAAGGAAAAAGAAGGTTGTTTGATGCTAATTAATTTGTAATAGAAATAGTCTAAATTATTGCTTGCTACTATTTGTTTTATTCTCTTTTTTCCTTTTTGTCTTGTAGCTATCTATTTTTTCCTTTATTTTTCATATGTATATTTAACCCTTTACATAGTATATTTTTTCAATTGTTTCTCTTTTTCTTTTTTTTTCGGCATATTAATTAAAAATTCATTTTTATTATAATATATTATAAATATTTACGAGCAATGAGTTAAGGTTGATTTGATCGTAACCTTTTTATTTATAACATTATAAATTTATTATATTCTCTTGATTTTTTTTTCAAAAATATGATATCTACTTGAACCAAAACAACAATTCTTTTATGAGAATTAAATCAAAGTTTAGTTTAATTCATCACAAAATTAAGACTTATTTAAAACATTTTCATTTTTTTGAGATTTAACCACCCTCCATTTTGAAAGACAACAATAAACAATAGAGGGTAACCAATTTTTTTTACATATTCGTCTATGTTTGAAAACCACAAACCAAAAGCGGTTTAGACTCATTCACATTATTTCTCATCTAACATATATTAATATATTCTTAGATTTTAACTTAGTCAATAAAAATTATTCATGATTCTAAATTGAAAATATGAATTTATTTTTTAAATAGTGTTATTTTTATGTTATTTTTATATCATTTATTGTGTCATGAACATTTAGATTTATATACCAAAAGTGATATAGTGTAGGTAATATCTATTGTATCCTATTTGCTTTATATATATAAGGGAGTAAATCTCATCATTAGAATATCTTAAGGATTGTTTGATAGTTTATCCGTTCAGAACCCAATATTAAAAAAGCCTCAAAAAATATATTTTTTTAATTTTAAAATTTACTTGTACACTTTCATGTTTTTAAATTAGATTATCAATCATTGCCTAAGCTTGATGTTGAATTGTTTGATGATAATAACGAATTACTTACAGAAGAACTTGGTTACTATTTGAACTTGATGTGTAACACCCAAAATTTGTATCCATCGTTGGATTAGAGTTTCGAAGTATTACTAATTCATTCAGTACAATAGTCTTTCTAAAACAATTTAATTTAACCAAATAAAACATTCATAAACAATTCAATCATAACACCCTTCAGATTTAAACATCTTATTTCTTATATACAAGACTATGAAATTAAATTAACAACATTTGAGAATTGAATTGAAGCAAATTAAAAAAAATTGAAAGTCAATCTTAAAAATTTTATAGTGGTGTCAATACCAAATCGATACCAAAACTTTATTCTGTTTTTCTCAACAAATATACGAGTATCGATAATTATTTCCTAGTATCGATATTTTATGAAAAATATCAGTACCTAAATAAAAATCGATACCATTTCGACATTCTGTTAAATACTTAAACTGCACATACCAACATGTATTGATATTAATACCTAAATATTGATACCAAAATTCAATTAGGTAAAAACTACATTTTTAAAAATTCAATTCATGCCTAATCTTAAGCAATCAAACCAAGTAACTTTTAAATCTATGCACTATCTAATATATACATTACTCTATAACTCCAACTCAAGAATAATAATCAAGTTTATAGGCAATTCCTAATTCAACATTTCAATTTCAACCAAGTTAGATAAACTAATTCAATAAAACATCTAACTTAATAAGGAAAACACCATATGAAAACATTTACATACATACTTTTAGATAACTATACTTATACGTAATTATATCAAAATTAATTCATTACTCACCAAAATTATATTTTATATACCATACAAGTAATATTCACAAAATCTATCTATAGTCAAAAGGTTGTGAATCAACTAAGACTCCCTAGGTACATGCAAAAAACACAGAATAGAACGTCACCAACATGAGTACGGAATTTTTGTAGGATGCCGAGTCCAAATTTACTATTTACCTAACCTGTAAACATGGAAACCAATAACATTAATTAATCTTACTTATTTAAATAACCACAAGTATATCCAAAGTATTTGAATTTATTTCTCAACTTTAATATATAATTTAGGAAATATATCGCATCCTTCAATGGTCAATTATATACATGAGTATATGTATAATCCTTCCTTACTAATACCTGTACATCAACCTTCTTCAATGGTTCGTTTAGCCTTACCATATGATCCAATTAATACATGGCACCTGGTGCGAAAGAATTTGCGCCCAGCACTAGTCGGATAAACCGATGATATAAAAGGTAAGCCCTGCTCTAGTTGGATATACCAATAAATATTGCGCCCAGCGCTAGTCAGATAAACCGACAAGTTGTGTGCCCAGCACTAGTCAGATAAACTGACGATATAAAAGGTGAGCCCAGCTCTAATTGGATAAACCAATTATTTTTGAGCCCAGCACTAGTCGGATAAACCGACGATTTATGTGCCCAGCACTAGTCAGATTAACTGATGAAGATTATGCCTAACGCTAGTCAGATAACTGACGAATATAATTATTTATTTCCACAATTTCATCATTTAACATTTAATATCATCATCAATATATATATAAAGATTGTACAACAAGTATTAAATAACATTTAATAAAATAATTATTTAAATAATTAATAAAAAAGTTCGAGTTCAAGACTACGAACTTATTGCAATGTGATGGCTACTAAGGTTGAGAACTATTACTCGATGGCCTTCTCCTTTCCACGATTTTCAGTCGACCCTTTTGTTTCGCGATTTAAATTTAACAGTTAAATTACTTTAATTATTCCATCATCAAGAACATTGATTTAACTCATATATCATTTGATCATACTTCATATATTCACATTTAGTATAAATCTTAATACCATTAAATCTTTTACTCTAAAAAGAATAATGTTGTTCAATTTAATTCCATACAATTACTTGATTCCAAATTTATACATTTCTCTCCAAGTATAGTAATTGATTCATTCTAGTCCTCAAGACTACAACATGATTATTTCTTTCATTATTTTCCTTTTATTTCAATCAATTAATATATATATCCCATATTCGATCCTCACCTTCATCAAACTTCCTTTAATAATTAGCTCAAGACCATCATCAAATTTCAAATCCATGAATATCATAAATATAACTTCAAGAATATCAAAGGCCACTCAATAAACTTCTACATTTCCATAAACTATCCTTTAATCTAACAATTCTTCAACTTGGTGACTATAAAAATACCATTTTCAAAGAAAGGAAGAAAAGAATCAAGAATCACTTTCTAAAGCAACAATTTCTCATACCTCAAATTTTAATACTAAACCCATATTTCCAGCACAATATTCGAACCCATGACCGTCCCTATACTTATCCCATTTTATCCATTTAATCCCTCGTTTAGCTTAATCAAGTTTCAAGAATTCCAAAAGTATAAAATCCATTAAAAAATGAAGTATAAAACGCTTCCCAGAAGATGACCTCTTGTTTTTTCTTTGATTACTTTTATGTTTCTTTTCTATTATTTATTAAGTGATTACCTAATTGCCCTTGCTTTATACTTTTACTATCCACTAAACTTAGTCCAAGATTGTCCACTAATATTTAACTTGGTTTAATTATCACATAGACCATCAATATATTGTTCAATAATTACTTAATACTTTTAACTATAGAAGCAGACTTTTCAAGCTTTTATAATTTAATCCTTTTTATTGACTCTACTAACCAAATGTCAAGATTTTTTAATCAAATTGTAATGCAGCCTACACTAATATATATAAACATTAATTATTTAATGAAACATCGATTCAACCATCGAAATTGAGATCTCAAACTATCTTTTCTGATGCTATTAATTTTGGGTTGTTACATGATGAATCATTTAGCATGCTCAATAATGAAAAAGATGGTTTTTTTTTCATTTATGACCATGGTGGTACAAGGAATTTTTTTTAAAAGAAATTTCATTTTGTTAATTATTAATAAGTAAATAATATGTGTCGAAACGTTTATTTTTGGGAAAATAAACAGGTCTCGAACAAAAAAAATGAAATATGGAGTCGCCACCAATCTTTTATTCAGTGTGATTAGATCACCACAAAACGTTTAAAATCCATTTTGAAAAATATTTTGGTCTTCGAAATCCAAAAAATGGGTTCGGGAGTCAGTTACGCATGAGGAAGGATTAGCACCTTCACATGTCCAAAATTGGTACCACATTGATTATTTTCGGGTCTTGATTTGTTAAAGATTTGAAAACTCAAGTAAAATTTAATATACGATCCTTAAATGTATAAGTTATGTTTAAGAAAGAAATTTATTTTTGTTTGGAAGTCTTGCTATTTTGAGGTAATCGAGAAAGAAAGTCACGTCCAATGAATTAGGACATAACGTTTCGAGATCCGGAAATAACGAGCTTTCCTTTGTTTTAACCTTGAAAAGGGTATTCGATTATCCCGGTTTGAAGAAAAGTTGGGCCTAGTAAGTTAAGGCACAAATTTTCAAAACCCGAAATAAAGGAATATTTCCTTGATTTAAAGGTATTCGATTATCCCGGTTTGAAGAAAAGTCGCGCCTAGTAAGTTAAGGCACAAATTTTCAAAACCTGAAATAAAGGAATATTGCCTCGATTTAAGGGTATTCGATTATCCCAGTTTGAAGAAAAATTGCGCCTAGTAAGTTAAGGCACGAATTTTCAAAACCCGAAATAAAGGAATATTGCCTCGATTTTAAATATTTTGGAGAAAGATCGAAAAATGAATTTAATTAAAAAATAGAGATAAAAATGAGCATGCAAATTAAATATGAGCTATGCAATTAATGATAAAGTTAAATAACACAAAGAGTGAACAAATATACAAAAATAAATATGAGAGAATAAGATACGAAAAAATAAATGAGAAAATACAAAATTAATTTTAAAAAAAGTTAAAAATTTTATATACAAAAGTCGAAGGAAGGAAAAAAAATGGGGTCAAAAATGAAGTTTCGAAGAGTTTGGGGTTAAAACATAATTTTGGAAAGTTTTAGGGGTAAAAATGTGATTTTTAAAAGTTTAGGGGCAAGAATGTGATTTTTAGAAGTTTAAGGGCAAAAATGCAATTTTTGGAAGTTAAGGGGCAAAATGTAATTTTTGGAAGTTTAGGGGAAAAATATAATTTTTCAAAAGTTTAAGGGTGAAAATGAAATTTTGAAAAAGTTTAGGGGTCGAAATATGATTTTTGTACAGTTTAGAGACCTTCTGGGCAATAAAACCAAAAAAAGTGACACGTGGCAGCTTCTTATGCCTTCAAAAGTCAAAGGACCAATTTGAAAATCTTTTAAAATCTCTGGGCAAATTTATAATTAAAAAAACTTGATTTAAGGATAAAATTGAAACAAATGAAAAGTTCAGAAGGACCAAAGGGGAAATTTCCCCATTGTTAAAAAAAATCCAATTCTCATAGGCCAAAACGGGGTCGGGGGAGGTGTACTTAAGACAAATTTAAAAAAAACATTCATTTTATTCATTTGATTTTCAAAAAAACCTTTTCTTTTTTCCTTCCTTCTCTCCATTCTCTCAAGTCTTCAAGACTTCAAGACTAGTCACCATAGGCCGTTCGGCCGATCTTGCTCCGATTGAGGGTTCCGTCGAGCTTCGCCATCGACGCCTCTGTACATGATGGTCTAGGTACGTAAAATCTCCCTTTTTATGTTTTTTTTTGAAAAACCAAGATCTTGGCTTCGATCTAACAAGATCGAGCCTAGATCTTTGTAAAAAAGAAGAGTTTTCTTTTTTTTTTTTAAATCTTAAAATAGATTTGGGTTCGAAGTTTTTTTTAAAAGAACATGTTCCGATTTTTCCTTTTACTTTCTTTTTTGTGTTTTTTGTAATTGTTATAAACTAAATCCCTAAATCTGGATTTTTAAAAATCAAAGCTTAAATTTTTGTTTCGAATCTGTTTTTGTATTTTCGTTTTTATTTTCCTTTTTTAGTCTGTTTTCCTTTATATTTTGAATCGGTGAAAACTCTCCTCACCGGAGCCTCCTCCGTACACAGACGTGCTCGACGGGATCTCGACCGGAGCAATGGCGGCGACAGAAGTCAGGTATAACCTTTCGCTTTATCTTTTATTAAAAACGTTTTGAATTTCATAATGAAAATAACAACAATTAATATATAATAAATAAATATTAAATATATTAATATATATTTAAAAACGTTTTGAAACTTGGAAGAAATATTAAATAAGCAATAAATATTAATATATTAAAAAGGAAAGAAAAAAATACCTTGAGAATATAATATTGATAGTTGAGTACTCGAAAGTTGTTCTGTATTCTGATATGGTTGCTTCTTTTTTTGATTTCAAATGTTACTGTTTTGGTATTGATTTCTCTGAAAAACTTGTAACTGTGTATTGATTTTTGAATGTTCAAAGTGGTTAGTAATCCCCTTTACATATGAAATTGATTTTGCTTTTATAGCCCTATTACAAATGATGATATTTTGTTGTTTGCCATTGAATTGCTGTCATTTCTCCTTTGCAGGTGCAGCTTGGCAATGGCGGTGGCAGTTCAAGTTGAAGGTGGTGAACTTCCAAAAATCACATTTTAACCCCTAAACTTCTCAAAAATTACATTTTAACACTTGAACTTCTCTAAAATTACATTTTAACCCCTAAAATTTTCTAAAATTACATTTTAACCCCTAAAATTTTCCAAAATTGCATTTTAACCCCTAAACTTCTCTGAAATCACATTTAACCCTAACTTTCTCCAAAATCACATTTTGATCCCAAGCTTTCCTAAAATTACATTCTCACCCCTTAAACTTTTCCAAATTTACGTTTTGATCCCGTATTCCCGAAACTTCATTTTCGACCCTTTTTTTTGTCTTTTTCTTCGATTTTTATACATAAATTTTAATTATTTTTTTGTCTTTTCAATTAATCCTGTTTATTTTATTTTGTTTCGTATGATTTCGTGTTTCGTATATCATTAATCTTATGTTTATTTTTGCATTTACTTATCTGTTTAATTGTTCTATCTTGTCAATATTTGCACATCCGTATTTACACACTCATTTCTTTATCAAATAAAATTTATTCTCCGTCTTCTAAAAATACAAAATTGAGGTAATATTCCTTTATTTAGGATTTCGAAAATTGTGCCTTAACTTACTAGGTGCGATTTTTCTTCAAATCGGAATAATTGAATACCCTTTTCAAAATTTGAATTTGGCAACGAAGGAAGGCTCGTTATTTTCGGATCTCGAAATGTTATGTCCTAACTCATTGGACGTGACTTTTTTCCTCGATCATTTCGAAATGACGAGACTTCTAAATGAAACTCGATTTCCTTTTCAACGTGTATACCGAATAAATCATGCATTCAAGGATCGTATTTTAAATTTCACTCGAGGTTTCAAATTTTTAAATTAAGACCGGATAATAATCAATGTGGTACCAATTTTGGGCGTGTGAGGGTGCTAATCCTTCCTCTCACGTAACCGACTCCCGAACCCGTTTTCTGGATTTCGAAGACCAAAACATCTTTCAAAACGGATTTTAAACGTTTTGTGGTGATCCAATCACACCAAATAAAAAGATTGGTGACAACTCCCATTTCTTTCGATTTTCAAATAAATATTTTTTTCGAAACCTGTTTGTTTTCCAAAAATGAACGTTTCGACAGTTTTAATGCCTAAATTATCCCTATTATTTTTTATAAGACCTAAGATACCCTTAATATTTTTTTATATTGTCTAAAATGCCCTTATTAACTTCTAAAGGTTCTTTTAAAAGTTGGTTTTATATAATATGTAGCTAATGATATTGATATAGATAAATGAAAGACATTAAAAAATTATGATTCAATTTATTATGAGGATTTGAAAATAAAATAAAAATAGTTAAAGAAATAAAAAATGAAAGGATTTTGAAGATGAAAGACAGAAAATGTAACATATAGTTTTATCTGTTACTAAATTAAATGTTAAATTATTTAAAGATAATTCAAACATTAATTTTACCAAAACTAAAATATTAATTAGTAGATTAAGTTCTCTATTATGATTTAAGTAATTAGAGTTATTATATTTCATAATAATAAATGGCAATGAATAACTTCTTTTTAGTGTAATGGCAATGAATAGCTTAAATTGGTAGAACAGTTTTCTACTTCATTGTTTTAGATTTTCTTTTACATAACTATTTTCTATAAACATTAATATTGAGTAAATGAAGAAGAGTTCATGAAATAAGTAGTACTTTGAATCTTGTGCATTGGTCTGATGATTATAATGTTCATCATCTCACATATGATCTGGGTTCAAGTCGCGTTAATCGCGTTATAAAAAAAGTAATTATACTTTAGAATTCTTGAATCTAAAGTCTAAAATGATAAAATTTAGAATTTTTTCAAGGAGGTTATATGAGTTCATGAAATTATCCAAACGATGCACATTTTTATTTTGAAAGTATGAAATAATAAAAATTTTAAGAGATTTGAAGGTTATATATACACAAGCAAATAAAAAAAATTATAATTTTATGAGATTTGAAAAATAATAAAAGTTGAAAATGTTAACCATGAAAAAAAATAAAAGATTCGAAATCTATATAAAATAAAAATATGTATAACAATTTCTATGAGAATTAAAAATTCCAAATTTTCTATTGTCAGCAGAGCCTTGCGTGATTAGAATGGAGAATGGATTCTAGACTATAATAGATTTTTAGGAGAGTGTTTAATCTTTGAAGTTGAGCTATAAGGTATCTTATATGGATTGACTTTTTTTCAGAATCAGGATTATGAAAGAGTGTTAATTTAGTTTGATAATATGGAGGTTATAAAGGCTATTCAGGACTTCTCACCGAGGGCACCAAATTGTACTCTGATTAGATGAGTTCATTAGCTTTTATCGAAAGATAGTAAATCTTACAACACGTCCGTAGAGCTAGACTGTCTAACTAAAATGGCTTTTGGGTGGAGAAGAGGATCTATAATAGTATAAAGTTCCTCCAAAGAAGATTTCCCTAATTTAGTTTAATGTTTGTTTATTTCTCACAAATAATAATAATAATAAAAGCTTAAAAAGTAAGTTAGACATATAAGCTTGCTGTGCAAGCAAAAAAAAAAAAAAAATCCACCATGAAGAATATATCTACCAAATGAGTTAAAGAACAAATTAAATAGTCATGAAGCTTGAATTTTCCGTGGTTGGTACTTAATACCTTGTTTTGAAGGCAAAGTGAATGAATAAAGAAAAAAATTCTCTTGTTTTTTTTTAATGAATATTGGATTATAAAAATTTCAAATTTTTAAATAGATTTTAAAATCCAAAATTTATGTTTTATGAAATTGAGATCTTTTATACACTGGATTATTAGAGTTCAATTATTAGGGTTTAATAAAAAAAGTAAATCTTGAATCTCGTGCGTTGACTTGATGATCAAGAATATTCATTGCTTCAGATGTGGCTTAGGTTCAAGTCGCGTCAATCGCGTTGTTATTAGGATTTTGCTCTCCCCTTATAATTCACCAAAAAAAATAATATTTTATACACTAAATTTTACTCTATTATTAATAAAAGGGATAAATCTATCATTTCTTGAAATCTCTCTTCTAATTTATTAGAATTTCATATGAAACAATGACAGAAAACTTTTATTCATTGAACTTAACTTCTCTTGAAACCTTAGCAGTACATATATACAAAGTAAGAAGCAACTGTTGTTAACTGATAATAACAGCTAACAACAACTAACAATAACAGTTGATAACTGATAACTAATAAATCTGTTATCAGTTATACATTAACTCTAATATTCTCCCTACTTTCTTCTGTTCAGAAATCTGCTAAAGCTATGACATTTAGCTGATCTCGAAACCTTTGAAAACTCCTAGCTGTGAGAGGTTTAGTTAATATATCAGCTACTTGATCATCACCTGGAACAAAATTCACATGCAATTGACCTCTTAAAACTCTGTCACGCACAAAGTGCAAGTCAATCTCAGTATGCTTAGCTCGAGCATGTAGTAGAGGATTTACTGCAAGAGACACTGCACTTATATTATCACACCAAATAACAGGCACTCCAACACAACTGACTCTAACTTCAGCAAGTAGGGATTGAAACCATGCTAACTCAGAGGTGGCATTAGCTAAACTTCTGTATTCTGCTTCAGTTGTGGATTTAGACACAACACTTTGCTTCTTTGAAGACCAACCAACTAAGTTTGATCCAAGATACATGCAATATCCTAAAGTGGACTTCCTATCTTCCAATGAACTTGCCCAATCTGTATCTGAAAATCCTGTTAAGGAAACTGCAGAAGGTACAAACTTCAGCCCAAAATCAATAGTCCCTTTGACATATCGAAGTATCCTCTTTACTGCTCCCCAATGCTCTTCGTTAGGAGCATGCATATACAGACTGACTTTGTTCACAGCAAGGGAAATATCTGGTCTTGTCAAGCATAGATATTGCAAACCTCCAACAATTCTTCTATATAAAGTACAATCAGTCATCTTGATACCGTCAGAAAGTGATGACAAAGTAGGTGTACTTACCATAGGAGTAGAAACAGACTTGGCATTGCTAATGTTTTCTCGATCCAACACTTCTCGAACATACTTTTGTTGAGTGACATGCATCCCAGCAGTAGTCCTAGTAACTTCAAGACCAAGAAAGTAATTCAGCTCCGCAAGATCTTTCAAAGAAAATTTCTGATTTAGAGTCTTAATCACAGTAGTTATCTCAAACTCTTCTGCACCTGTGACCAATATGTCATCAACATATACAAGCAGAAATATGCAACCTGTAGAAGTCTTCTTAAAAAACAAAGAAGAATCTGCTTGACTACTTTGAAACCTCAAAACCTCACTAAATTTTTTTTTCAAGGTGTGAAACCAAGCCCTTGGGGCTTGTTTAAGTCCATATAGGGACTTCTTTAATCTACACACAAGTAAAGCACCCTTTGAGTCATATACTTCAAAGCCAAGAGGTTGCCTAATATAAACTTCTTCATGTAACTTGCCATTTAGAAAAGCATTGTTCACATCTATCTGTTTAATTTTCCACTGCTGAGACACTGCTACAGCAAGTATTATCCTAACTGTGTTTGCCTTCACTACTAGTTTCATGAAAATCTGAACCAGCAGTCTAAGAAAAACCTTGAGCCACCAATCGAGCTTTGTTTCGAGCCACACTTTCATCAGCATTTCATTTGATCTTGAATAACCATTTGCAACCTACCAAGTTTCTATGTTCAGGTGCAGAAACTAACTCCCATGTCTCATTACTAATCAATGCTTCTAACTCTTCATTAACAGCTTGCTTCCAAGCAGGAACAAGCATTGCTTCATACACATTTTTCGGTTCAACTAAACTAAGCTCAACCATGTAGGACTTAGGCTTAAAAATTCCCATCTTACTTCTTGTAATCATAGGATGAGAATTTTGAACATTTCCTGTACAACGTTCATTCTGACTAACATCAGTATCATCACTCACACCAACCTCATGCTGACTATCAGTACCAATATCAACCTCAGCTTCAACCACTCTTTCAGTACTCATACCACCTGAATCTGCTGTGGTAGTAGGAGAAATAGAACCAAAAATGTCAGTATTTGAAGATGAATCACCTGTACCGTACACTTCAGTAGATGGGGAATCATTAGTCACAGCAATAGTTGGTGGTCTAACTAGAACAGGCAAAGTAGACTATGTTCATGATGATTTGTCAACTTTACCAGAATCAGCCTCAGTCTTTTCCTTTTTGAAAGGAAACACATGTTCATCAAACCTCACATGCCTTGAGATATAAATTCTCCCATTCTGGTCTTTACACTTGTACCCTTTGTAACTTTCACCATACCCTAAAAACACACATGGACTTGATTTGTATTGAAGCTTGTTTCTGTTATATGGCCTTAACCAAGGGTAACACCTACAACCAAATACCTTGAGTGACATCAAATCTGGTTGCTTACCAAATAACTTTAAAATAGGAGAAACTCCTCTAAGAGCTTTCGTAGGCAAACGGTTTAGGATATGCATTGCTGTGGAAAAGGCATCACTCCAAAATGTCAATGGCAGTGAAGCTTGAGCTAACAACACTAAACCAATCTCTACTATTTGTCTGTGTCTCCTTTCTACTAAACCGTTTTGTTCTGATGTATGAGGACAAGATATCCTCTGCTGAATACCAAACTCTTCCAAATGTGATCCAAATCGCCTGAATTCACCCCCACCATCTGACTGAAACTGTTTGATTTTACATCCAAGCTGCAATTCTACTTGTCTTTTAAAAACAAGAAATGCATGCAAAGCATCAGATTTCTTTGATAAGAAATAAATCCAGACATATCTGGTGCAGGCATCAACAAAAGAGATATAGTATTGCTTGCCATTTGACACACAAGGTGCAGGACCCCACAAGTCTGCCACAATCAACTTAAGTGGCTCATTATACACAGTTGAACTAACACCAAAAGGGAGTTTATGAGCCTTCCCTAGTTCACAAGCATTACACAAAGTTTTAACTGTCTCCCTAGGTACAAACAAATGACAAGATTTCAAACATTGAATTAAAACCTCTGCTGAAGGGTGCCCAAACCTTCTATGCCATAGTCCAAAAGAAGATACATTTGAGTCATCATCAACAACATGATCAGCCAGCATCCCTAAAGAAGAAGACACTGGTTTCAACTGGTACAGACCACTACATTCAGCTCCTTGCAGCAGAATCTTGTGAGTGTGTAGATCCTTCACATAGCAACATGTGGGATGAA
The DNA here is from genome assembly GCA_005610355.1 of Gossypioides kirkii. Lineage (NCBI taxonomy): Eukaryota > Viridiplantae > Streptophyta > Magnoliopsida > Malvales > Malvaceae > Gossypioides > Gossypioides kirkii. The sequence continues at coordinate 30,589,668 of CP032246.1, read as the reverse complement.
ACTCAAACTAAACATCATTATCTTTAGTAAATTTAGAAACAGATAATAAATTCTTCTGAATATGAGGAACATGAAGGACATCCTGAATAGTTAAAGAACCCAAAACAGAAGAACCAATATGTGTGATAGCAAGTGACCTACCATATCAAATTATGACTCTACCTGAACCTTCATAGTTTTGAGCATGCACCAGCTTATTAACATCATTTGTCATATGTGCATATGCCCCACTATCAGGATACCAAGCCTGATCAACAACAGTATGAGGAGTAGCTATCATTGTAGGAAGATGAGCAATATTCCCTTGATATTGAGGATCTCCTTGAACCATCTGCCTCTCATTATGACCTCTATAAGTCACCTGAGACTGCTGACTATCATCAACCCCATCATCATCATCATACCTATAAAAACACCTACGAGCCACATGTCCTACTCGATCACAAATCTGGCATTGCGGACGAGTAGCTCAAACAAACCTTTCTCGTGCACGTCCTCGACTAAAACCAGCTCTCCCAGGTCGAGATGATTGAAAAATAGGAACAGGAACAGATTGCACTTGAGATATAGCAACAGGAATAGGTGTTTGTGAAGCAAGATTAGCAGTAACAGTTACCTGACTAAGATGTGCCTGTTGTCGAGCCTCTACATCAAGTAAGGCAGTCGAGATTCCTTGTAAGTCAAAAGGAGTTCGACTTGTAGTAATGATAGAGATGACATGCTCATACTCTTGAGGAAACCATTCAAGATAGTAGATTGCTGTTCTTGAGGAAGAACAACCTGACCACAACTAGCTAAACAATCGCACAAATGCTTTATACCTGCCAAGTAATCTGACATACTCAGATCATTCTTGCGAAAATTATACAACAAAGATCGATACCTCAACGCCTTTGATGTTGATTGACTACCAAACACCCTTTTCAATGCTGACCATAAGGTTGAAGCAGAAGTAGAGTCACCTATCAGTTTATTATGCAGAGCAGGACTAACTGTAGAAAGCAACCATGCTGAAATCGCAGCATCTTGCTGCTCATATTGCACAAATTCAGGATTCTCAATTGAAACCCCTGCACTATCAAGAACCGTTACAAAAGGAACCATAACTGAACCATCAAGATACTTCTGAAGTCGATAAGTCTTGAACACCAAAAGAACATGCTGTCTCCAGGCAAGAAAATTGCCATTATCCACTAGAGTAGCAACCTTCTGTGACGTGAAAGCGATCGGATTAACATCTGATACCATATTAGAATTTTATATTAAACAATGACAGAAAACTTTTATTTATTGAACTTAACATCTCTTGAAACCTTAGCAATACATATATACAAAGTAAGAAGCAGTTGCTGTTAACTGATAATAACAGCTAACAACAACTAACAGTAACAGTTGATAACTGATAACTAATAAATCTGTTATCAGTTATACATTAACTCTAATATAATTCAAAATTGGATTTTTGTTCAAAAACAAAATCTTCTGAAATTGGTCAGTTCATATCTCAAATCTAATGAAACCAATATTTTGTAAATATGTAATTATACCGAATACGGAAATGATTTCTTTATTTTTGGATTGCATATAATCTTTTAAAGCATACTTGTAATCTTTGTTTGAAGGCATTGCTACTGTCTGGTTGAGCTCTGAAGTGTTGCCTTTTTTTTATTTAATTTCATTTATAAAAAGTTGATAGCATTTTTTTCGAAAGAATGGATAATAGAATATGGTAACATCGTTGATTTTGTGAAATTTGAAGACACAAATATAAAATTTTCATCATGTGGAATAAATTAACATAGCTATATTGGAAATTTGAAAATTTAGAGATAAGGTACAAGCTTATAATATTTGAATCACCTATGATGAAAATTCAACCCAACGTTTGGTATAATGTCAAGTCTTGAGTTCAATGATACAAAGTACATCATTAGTAGGTAACTACTAGCATTATAAAATAATAAATAATATATCATCTCATGAAAAAAAGTGTTTGGAACCCGTAATGGTAAGAGGAAGGATCAGTAATATACTGCTAATAGATTCATAACACAAATATGTTAGAGTTTTGTAATTACGGGAACACTCTTGATAGGATATACCTGTATGAATGTGATGTGTGACCACTTCTAGGAGCTTAAGGGCTTGATTCTTATAGCACTCATGATAAGAGATTACAAACACATGTGCATAGCAAAGGTCCTAGATACTGTGCATTGACTGGCATTGAAATTATTGTGTAAAATGTGTTTAGTTAATCAAATAGAATAGTCAGTTCAAAGCTTAGTCTATCATGCAATTTTGATTAACTTAACATGTTTCAACCAAGAGAAGGTTTAATCATAAGATATCTATATTTATGCAATCAATTTCGAATATTATGAGAATTTAGAATATTTTGAAAATGGAGAGATTGTCAAAACATTTATATTGTTCTAATAGTTATAATTGAAAAGTTTACAAGTACGCCAAAAGTTAAATCACTTGATTGCTAACCAAGAGTTATCCTTATTCAGAGTGATGCCTTATGTCTCTTGTTACTAAAAGTTATGTTGCTTGATTATTAACAAAAAATCGTGATTATCCAAGCAGATATTTATTAAATAATTATGTTTATTGCTAAAAGACGTGACTATTCATTTGGATAGGTATGCTTTTATAAAGTATAAATAGGACTCAACATTCACTTGGATGGACATACCAAGACGTACCAAAAAATCAGAAACAAAAGTTTTTTATTCTCTTCTATCTTCTAATATTCAAAGACTATTCTATAAAGAAGAACTCCAAAAAATCTTTATAGAATTTGAAACTCTTGCTATGCTCCACTCAATGTTCAGTGGATTGTTTTTGTCAGTGCAAAATGTAAACAAACATTGGGTTTTATTGTATCATCGAGGTTCATTTGTCAGTAGCTCTTGTAACACCCCAAACCTGGCCTAGACATTTTAGCTGAATCTAAAGAGTTATAATAAATATGTTGAAATCTTTACTTTCCAAAATCTGGCTCGATACGAAACTAAAAATCAAAGTTTTATAAAACTCGCCACAAATCTTTGATAAAAAAACTTGCCATTCTTAAAACGCTTATGTCGCTTGCTTTATAAAATTCGTAATTCTGAATAAAACTTTGCAACAGAAATTTTAGAGTTGATAACTTGGAAATCATGATCTTGATAAGTGAAAACATACAGTTCGCTAATTGGGCATATTCTAAAACATTCGTTATAAATTTTCATAAAACCCATTTTAAATTTGCAGCGGAAAAATAATTAGCTTGTTTTAGTTTTGAAAATCAAATTCTAATTTGTTAGCTTGCATGATTTTACAGTTTTTACGTTAAAACTCAAAAAAAAACCGACGAGCAAATTAAAACCCAAAAACAACCAAATCCAAAAACCTAGTTCAAAAAAATGTATGCAAATCTTAATTTACAAAATCAAACCATATTATTTGAAAGACCAATCCAAGCTCCTGCACGCCGTCCAGTCCTAAGTTGAAAGTTCACCTGAAGCGTATCAAACAAAAGAGTGAATTAGAAGCCCAATGTGTGACCCGACCTACAAATAGAATTTTCTTGTGGGTTTTGCATAAATAATTATCAGATTAAAATTTTCGTATCATATTACATAACAAAGCATATCCTATTATCAGAAACATGTAACATATCATAATTTCATATTTTTAAACATATTTAGGGTCAGAATCTCATATTTTCATAAACACATATATCAAACTACAACAAATGCAGACACAGATCCTACCCCTTTCGGCTACACACAAATTTCGACCAATCAATCACACCAAATAAGACTACAAGAGTCCATCCATCCAATCACACCAAAATGTGGTGGTGTGCCATTCACAAATATGCAGCTGAGCTGCCATATAGAAATTTGTGGTCTAACTGCCATATATTTGCAGTAAAAACTACCATATAACACTTCATCCATCATATCCCACCCCAATACATATGCAAAGTCTCGTTAACATGTATACATATCACATAGGTTGTATGGTATGCATACATAAACATATATTATATGGAGAGTAACATAACACATACCTTATACAGATCATGGTATATCATATTACATAATCAAATTGGATAGCTTATCAAAACAGATAACAGAATACGTATAACTCACATGATTTACAGAATAGTCATGCTTAGCTCACGTACCTACTTATAGAAAATCATAACGCATTATTTTACTTATCAAAACTTATTTAACATACTTCCTACACTTACCAATGTTTGTTTATTAAAACTAATGCTTTTTGGGGCCTATATAATGCCCCCACAAACTCAATTTTTAAGTCCCTTAATTGGCCCCTAATCGAGCCCTAAAATTGGCCCAAAAAGCTCACATGGCCTAAAAAGCCCAAAAAGATAGCCCGTGTGGTCTACATGATCTACCCACACGGCTTGCATGATTTCACACAGTCGTGTGATGCACACGATCTACCACACAGCCTAGTACACAGCCGTGTGGCATTGGGCAGTTTCGAAAACAACCCTTGAATCACATTTTTTTCGACTTTCCTATGAGTTTAAAGGTTAGATCACACACCTGATGTTTTTCGGATTAACAATACTACAGTGCACTACTAAAACCAACATATGACATTAAACAGTACCAATTTACTACCCAAATATTGATACTGAAACTTAAATTCGATAGATAAAAAAAATTAACAACATCAGCCCGTGAACTGATATTAGCCAACATACCACAACATTGACAGCAACCCCATACTGTAATTGACCATTGGAAGAGCTTATGCCCCACATAAGTCACCTAAAAGAACTCGACTACATTAATCATTGAACGCTTACAACCCAACAAGAATCACTTAACACAACCATGAACCAAAATTAAGCATTTCAACAATTAATAACACACTTACCTAACATACACTTATACGGAAGTACGAACTCTCCCCAAAACGCAAAACCAAGTGAAATAAAAACAATGAGAATGAAGATCGAGGAAGGGACTTGATAGAAAAAAAACCAAAAAAAAAAGAGAAAAGGAAAACTAAAAAAAATGGGAACATAAAGAACAGAAAAAAATGATGTGCAAAGAGAGTGGGTAATTGGGAGGGGAAAATAGGAGAACACTTTTGAAAATTTCAAATAAAATAATAAAATCAAATAAAATAAAAATAAAACAAACTCCAACTACCTACTAACTGATTAGTTATCCTTATCAGAATTTTCTCTAGAGTTTATAAAACCAAAAATAATTTTTATTTTGCACACACAATGATTTGAACACAAAATTTAAGAGTAAGTTAATGCACAAACCAACAAACTCATTTTAACATTATTTGCACAGAAATAGCACATAAGTCAGATGCTCAAAGATCAAGGGGAAGACAAAAATAACTAAAACTTTAAAGAAGTAGACTCAAACCCATAACTTTACATACACAAACACAACACTTAACTATTGAACCAAATCAAATTCACTTTACATATTTTCACAATCAAAAACTCAAAAATGACATGACTATTCTTGGTTTCATTAATCTAATTTCTTCTAACCTGGTTTTTGGGATGTGACAGCTCTTTTACACACCAAAATATAGGTGGGGCGAATAGAACCTTAAAGATACAAAGCCAATCATTTTTCCAACATTGGAAAGGAATACATATAGCATGACATCCTAATTTCATACAATTCTTTCTATTCATGACAATCATTTTTTAAAGAAATTAACACTCGTTTTTAACAAGATCTTCTCGAATACTTCTAGCTTAATAATCTCAATCAGTGATTTTCTTTAGATACCATATGATTAAAAATGTTTGCTAATTATCACCAAAAAAAATGTTTGTTAAGTGCTATATATAATATTAAATATTAATTAGTATATAATTAGAAGATTAATTTGGTGATAATTAATCTAATATAATATTTTTATATATCACATTAGTTGATATGATTTTAGCTATTATTAATTATTAACTAATATTACAATAAAAAAAGGAGGTGTTAAATTTAGACCTTAACGTTTATATTTTTTGTCAATTTGACTTTTTATTTTGCTAAATTTAGCCTTCAACTTTTTTTAAAAAAAAGTCAAATTTGACCAATTACCTTTCAAAAAGAGTTGAATTATTGTTTTCTTAGCGGAAATACTTATAAATCTCAAAAAGAGTTATCTTTTATATATTTTTAACCTTGAGAATGTGTTTGGACTTAGGTAAAATTAGGCTGTAACAGCCCGATTTTCAACGGTGTCGAAAATAATGGTTTCGAGACCACAACTCTGACAAGTTGAGTCTCAAATTTATTTATTTTTATAAGTATGGTGTCATTAGCATTGTATTAAAAATTCGGTTAAGGAATTTTAATGTTTAGATAGTGAATTGAGTAAAAAGGATTAAATCGTAAAAGGTGTAAAAGTGAATTGGTTAATTAGACAGACCAAGTGAGCAAATTAACCTAAAGTATTTTAGTGGGTGGATTAGCATGAGTTATATTAATTATAAATAGATTTAATTAAGGCTAAAAAGGGGTTAATTAAAGCTTAATTATGAAAGTCTCACAATTTACAAAATTACCATTGTTATATAAGTAAAAATATTAAGAAGAAATTGATAATTTATTCATTTTCTTTCTTCTTCATTCGGGTAAAGAGAAGAAACCTAGGGTTTCTATTGTTGAAATTTAAAAGCTTTGATTGGGTAAGAAAACCTTGATCGTTTTTAGTAATTTTTATGGTTTTGAGTCCGTATTAGCTTGATCTAGTTGATACAAGGACTAATTTGTGATTCTATCAAATGTTATAAATTTTTCCGTTAATGAATGGGTTGTCTTTGAATCTTTATGGAAGATTTGAAAGCTTGAAGATTGTGTTTAACATGTTTGAAAAGTGATTTTTGATGAATTTAGGGTTTAAGGACTGGATTGTGAAAATGGTAAAAGTACATGCCTTGATGTGAAATAGATGTATGAATGAGTGAGATTTTGTCCTAGAATATTCGATTGGTAATGGGTAAATTTAGAAATGGTTATTTTACATATTTTAGCTTTAATGACTAAATTGAATAGAAATGCAAAGTTTAAGGGTAATTCGGTAATTTTTCAAAAATGACTTATATGTGTAAATTGATTAAATTATATGATTTAATGGGAGAATTGATTTATTTTGTGATAAATCAAGATCGGGCCACAAATCACGGAAAGGGGAAAATCATAGAATAATCCTTGAAGTTTCACCTGAACTGTAATTTCGTCCAGTAAGTTTGTTTGTCACATTTTATATTTGAACTACTAATTGTTATCTATTGAGGAAGTATTTGAGAAACTTTATATTTAAATGGAAGACTCATGTCTCAGGTTGAGCATGAGAATTTATATAAAAGGAAGACTCATGTCTCGGGTTGAGCATGAGAATTTATATTAAAGGAAGACTCATGTCTCGGGATGAGAATGAGATTATATTAAAGGAAGACTCATGTCTCAAAATAAGAGTGAGGTTTGTTTTTTAAAAAGGAAGACTTATGACTTGGTAGAGTATAAGAGTGATTAAAAGGAAGACTTGTGACTTGGTAGAGCATAATATTGATTAAAAGGAAGACTTATGAACCTATGAAGTATGAAATTGTTTTAAGATGAAGTATTTATGACTCTAATGATAATTATCGTTACTATGCTTAATGTTGAGCTACGACACCCTGTTTACGACTTACTAGGTTAGAAAGCTTATCTATGTATTGTTGTTGTTTTGTAGATTTCATTTTGGCTGGTTGAAGATCGGATTACCTAAAAGACATCACACTATTCAGGAGCTGGTTCGGTAGTTCTTACATCACTTGGTTATATGGCATGTACTAGGATGATGTTATTTATGTATATGCTTATTTTGAGACTATGATACTTGTAGTACCTTGGTTAAATGTTGAACTTTGAATGCTTGATCAATGTTGTATGTGACATCTAGTACTCAAATGTTATTCTAAGTGTTGCACTTGAACACAAATGTGTTGTCCATTGCACCTTATGTCTATGAATGAAGTTTTGTAAATGAACTTGTGTGAATTTGAGAATTCTACATACTTGTTTTGGTAAAACTCTTGCATGTATCGGTACAAGTACAATGTATGAGAGAGGTTGTTTACTGACTTGGGCTGTATCGGTAGTTGTATTTTAAGTTTCGGTAGTTTTGTGCATGTTTGTATTGGTAGTTAGAATGCTTGTATCGGTAGAAGTTGCAGGGTAGAACTTCTTAACTCTCTGGAGTTTTTAGTATCGGTAGAAGCATAACTAGTTTCGATAGATGTTACACTTGTATCGGTAGAACTATCACAAGTATCAACAAAAGTCTGCACTATTTCTAAATTGCTTACTGACTTGACTACTACCGATACATGTCCAACAGGCATCGGTAGAAGTTTTCAAAATTTGTGAAAAAGATAATTTTACCCTTTCTGAGTTATGTTGACTTTCAATTGATGATTCTTGTTAGTTCATTACAATATTCTATTAAAATATGGTTAAATGAAACTATAATGTAAGATAAATCGCGGTAGATGATCAGAAGGACACCAAGACCCTAACCGACGATGGCATCAGATTTTGAGTGTTACATTTAGTGGTATCAAAGCTTACGGTTTAATCGATTCTTGGACTGGATAGTGTGAAATTTAAAGTTTAAAAATACATGCCATATAAAACTGTGATAGTGTGATATTGGTGAATTCAATCTAACATTAGTTTTTGCAGATAATTGAAAACGTTAGAATCAGAGCGAGATGAGACACATGAGATGAACAGTAATGTTCTAAAAAATGATTTTGGAGCAAATCACGGTGTGCCAATACTACCAATAACTGAGAAGGATGCCAAAAATATGTTCTTTGGTTTAAGGAGATAATGGTTCTCAGAATTTATGAGAAATAATTCGATGGCACCGCAACCTCCACCTCTTGTAGCATAACCTGCTGTTAGACCTACAGCACCGCCCGTACCACTTGTCAGGCCTCCATCTCCCCCAATGGTTGAACAAAGGCGACAAGTCCCAACTGATAAGATGAGAAAGTATGGTGCAGAGGAATTTAGAGGTAGTATTGAGGATGATCCTTCTAGGGCTGAGTATTGGTTAGAAAACACGCTGAGAGTTCTCAATGAGATGGCTTGCCCTCCCGAAGACTATCTAAGATGTGCTACGTCATTGTTGAAGGATGAAGCTTATCACTGGTGGATGACCTTGTTAGTCGTAGTTCCTGAAAATGAAATTACCTGGAAATACTTCAGACTGAATTAAAAAAAATACATCAGCAAAAGGTACTTAGATCGGAAGAAGAAAGAGTTTCTAGATTTGAAACCGTGAAACAAGTCAGTGGCAGGATACGAGAGAGAATTTGTGCAACTCAGTAAATATGTTCGGGAGATTGTGCCGACTGATGAGGATATGTGCATTCGGTTTGAAAATGGGCTGAATGATGAGATTAAAATGATGGTAGGTGGTTCGAAGCTATGATCATTTGTTGTTTTAACTGACCGTGCTCAGAAAATGGAAGAAATATATAACCATAAAAGATAGAGGGAAAAGAGGTTCCGAGAATTCGATAAGAAGAGTTCTTCTAGACCATTCTCAATGCCGTCACTGAAAAAATTTAGAGAGAATGAGAACCGACCAACTGCAATGTCTGGATTTCAGAGCAAGAGTAGATCGATACAGCATGATTTAAGATTTTGAAATCGGCCAGTGGACAGTGTTGCCAGCGTCCGTAATGTACCGAAACCTGCTTGTGAACACTGTGAAAAGTTCCAGCTTGAAGAGTGTGCACTGAGGAAAAACTCGTGTTTTAGATGTTGAGCCTCAGATCATTTCATTCGGTTTTGTCCGATGGCACTAGGGGAAAATGAAGACAGAATGTGAAACTCCCAATTACACCATAGAAGGGTAGACAACCAGGTCAAAATAATGGTATGACCGGAGGTCGGAGTGAAGCAAAAGAAAGTGCAAATAGGTTTGAGGTCTGAGGGTCGGGTACCTGCACTTACATATGCTATCCGTGCTATAAAGGAAGTTACCGCGCTTGATATTGTTACTGGTATATTTTATCTTTTTAATGATATTGTATGTGCGCTGATTGATCCAAGGTCAACTGACTCTTATATTTGTACTGTGTTGGCAAAAGATAAAAAGTTGTTTTTTGAGGCGACTGAAATTAATGTGCAAGTTACCAACCCTTTGGGTCATAGTGTCGTAATTAATCAGGTGTGTCGTAAATGTCCACTGAAAGTCCAGGGCTGTGAATTTCTTGCTGATTTGATGTTACTTCCCTTTTATGAGTTTGATGTAATCCTGGGTATGGATTGGTTGACCGAGCATGATCTAGTGGTTAATTACAAGCAGAGACAAACTTGAAATGTTCGACAGGTGAGATGGTTACAGTTGAGTCTAGTAAGCTAAACAATGAAGTTAATGTGATTTCAGCTATGTCTGCTCAGAAAATAGTTTATAAAGGTTGTGAAGCATTTTTAGCATACATCTTAGATACTCGGGAGTTAGGGACAGAGTTGAATCAGGTTTCAATCGTTAATGAATTCACAGATGTGTTTCCTGAGGAGTTACCAAGTTTCCCTCCGATCAGGGAAGTAGAGTTTGGTATTGATTTAGTACCGGGTACTACTCCGATATTTATCCCACCATACCGGATGGCGTCGACTAAGTTGAAAGAGTTGAAAGCACAGTTGCAAGAATTATTAGATAGAGGTTTCATCCATCTGAGTGTATCACCCTAGGGTGCGCCAGTGTTGTTTGTAAAAAAAAGATGAGATGATGAGAATGTGCATTGACTATCGACAACTAAACAAAGTCAGGGTAAAGAATAAGTATCTTTGCCTCGTATTGATGAGTTATTTGATCAGTTGAAAGGTGCAACAGTATTTTCCAAAATAGACCTCAGGTTGGGTTATTATCAGATACGGGTCAAAGATTGCAATGTGCCGAAAACTACACTCAGGACTCAATACTGGCATTACGAGTTCCTGATGATGTCGTTTGGGTTAACTAATGCTCCAGCGGCATTTATGGACTAGATGAACAGAGTTTTTTAACCTCAATTGGATAGATATGTGGTAGTATTTATCGATGATATACTAATCTATTCTAAAACGGAGACTAATCATGTACAAAATTTGAGAGGAGTATTAAAGATTCTATGAGAAAAGCAGTTGTATGTAAAATTCAGTAAGTGTGAGTTCTGGCTTAGAGAAGTTGGATTTCTAGGACATGTTATTTCCTCGAAAGGAATATGGGTTGATCTGAGTAAGGTTTTTACTAAGGGAATACGGGTTGATCCGAGTAAGGTTTTTGCTATTCTCAACTGAAAAATCCTTAAGAATGTTTCTAAAGTACGTAGTTTTTTGGGACTAGCAGGCTATTACCGACGATTTGTTAAAAATTTCTCCATTATAGCTTTGCCGATGACAAAGTTGCTTTAGAAGAATGTTCAGTTCGTCTGGTCAGAAAAGTGCGAGCAGAGTTTTGATCGATTGAAGAAAATACTAACAAAGGCTCCAGTTTTAACGCAGCCTGAGACAGGAAGGAATTTGTGGTATGCAGTGATGTGTCATTGAATGGGTTAGGTTATGTGTTGATGCAAACTGGGAAAGTGGTAGTCTATGCCTCTCGACAGATGAAACCGCGTGAGAAGAATTGCCCGACTCATGATTTGGAGTTAGCAACCATTGTCTTTGCATTGAAGATGTGGCGACATTATCTGTATGGTGAGAGATGTCATATCTTTACAGATCATAAGAGTTTGAAGTATTTGATAACGCAGAAAGAGCTAAATTTGAGACAGCGACGATGGTTAGAGTTACTGAAGGATTATGACATTGTGATTGATTATCATCTAGGGAAGGCTAATGCTGTTGCTGATGCCTTAAGCCAAAAGTCGTTGTTTGTGTTGAGGGCCATGAATACTCGTTTGTCACTAGAGAGTGGTGGTACTGTCACATCTGAACTCAGGATGAAACCACTATTCCTACAACATATTCGAGAGTTGCAAAGAAAGGATTCCAAGCTCACAGCTAAGAGAGAACAGATACAGAGTGATATCACTACTGGATTTACTATTAATAATGATGGTATGTTGTATTTTCGAGGTAGAGTGTGTATTCCTAATGATTCCAATTTAAGACAGGATATTTTGTCAGAGGCTCATAGTAGAACTTACTCCATTCATCTGGTCAGTGTGAAAATGTATAACGACCTAAAGAAAATGTATTGGTGGCCAGGTATGAAACGAGAAATCTTAGAGTTTGTAACTAGATGTATGGTGTGTTAGCAAGTAAAAGCCAAGCATCAAGTATCGTCTGGATTGCTACAACCGATTACCACTCCAGAATGGAAATGGGAGTGGGTCACCATGGATTTTTTTTACTCGATTACAGTTGACACCAATGAAAAAAGACTCCATCTGGGTTATAGTTGACAGATTGACCAAGTCAGCTCATTTCATTCCTATTCGAGTGGATTATCCGCTAGAGAAGCTGGTTGATCGCGCTATGAACATCATAGCAATTGGTGCAGGCAAACATTATCAATGCAAGTATAGTAGATAGGTTTTAGCTATCAGATATCGATCCCATAAAGATGGTTGTTGATGCTATAATTGTCAGCGCAATTAAAATGAATTAAAATTGTCAAAGTAGATGTTTTGAGACTGTGATACAATATGTCAAAGCAATTTAATAAAAAAATGTAGTGAAAGTTGAAGATATTTTGTAGATGCAAATTAAGAAAATTAAAGAATTAAACAGTGATGATGGAATGGGGGGATCCCTGACTTGATAAGTCGGCAATCACTAAATGTGACCATAAGATAAATGATAGATAAATTGTCGCTACAATTAAGCTTAATGAGATCTTACTTGCTTGGACTTCTCTGTTTATCCAAGACCCAAATACTCACATTAACCACACCTTCTAGTGCTGGCAATGCTTTGCATTCGAGAACAAGTGACCAGAATTCCTTCTTGTCTCAAGCAACTTCTGTTGTCTTGCTTGTTAATTTAACTTGTCACTACACTTTCCAGTGTCAGCAACTGAAATAACATTTTCGTGATCAAGCAATTTAACCCAAAGATAAACAGATATTAGGAATTGAACAGAAATCAATTTAGATCTAAAATTAAAAGGTACTTCCATACACAATTAAGTTCATCAGAATTTATCAACGTTTAAGAGGAAATAAAAAAAAGTTGAAGCATTCTATTCCTAGCCTACTAGACCTTTTCCCTGATGCTCCTCTTGTGTTGCACTTAGAACACTCCTTGTTAGGAGCAGAGGTTGCCTTCTTTTCCCAGTAAGTTCACCCTCTAGGAAAATTAAGCTTCCATGGAAGCAAGCTTAAGAAAAATATGAAAAACGGAATTAATTTTTGTCACGAGCTTGATGATCTCCCCCTTTCTCTCTATCCTCAATATTTATCTTTAATGCCAAGTACAGGTGTCCTTCTTCTCTTAGATCTAACTTTCTTGCAGCTACACAAGTTAATTATTCCAGTTGTACACTCATGCAGATCTGGTATATGCAGCAAGCAGTTACAGATTGTCGCGACATTTTTGGACGAAAATTTAGATTTTAATTTTCTTCGACAACCTTGATATCCTCATGCACTGGTACTTCTGGATGTGTTCATGCAACAATATTCCTAGGTGCAATCTGGAAATGCTAATGCGGTGACAGATTTGGGCGCAATCTGGATTCTAAATTGTAGCGACAACCTTGAATATTTTCTTGCTTTAATCTTTTAAGACAAATCCCTGCACGGACATCTCAAGACGCAATACTGAACACTAAATGTGGCGACATTAGTAGCAAAAGTAAGATAAATGAAAGAAAATTAAACCAAACATCACTGACTTAGAAAATGCAATTACTAAGTATAAAATGCTAAAAATGCATTCTAAACATGATATAATGAGAACAAAATATACTTTAAATAAGGATAAATTGATGGTCTTTTCTAATGCTATAACATCCCCAAACTTGAGTTTTTACTTGTCCTCAAGTAAACAAAAACTAACAAGGTTATAACAAAGATGTCAAGCAATAATCATTCAAGTAACTTGAATCCTTTGAAATCTTAATGCATGAATTACATTCAAATGACAGAATATTGCGTCGACAATTTATAGTTTTGAATAATTAAAATTGCAACTTCATCAAAGCTAGCATCATGCTTCAAATCCTGAATTCTATCTACCAATACAACATTTATTGTATGTAATATAAATATATTTCTTTTTCCTTTCTATTCTTTTCTTCTTTTTTTATGCGACTGAGGGATGTCGTTACATTACTATACCCTTATTCCTGGAAAGTAACGATGGGGTGCAACAAACCTCCAGGGAGTATGTAACTGCGTCGACACACACTCTTACAGTGACAGCCTTTGGCTAGATTATTTTTTCTAACACCTGCATTGGAGTATTCCCCCTTGATAGTTCGCAATACACCTACTTTGGAGTGTTTTATTCATAATTATACTTATATACAAGCAACTATAAATGGCAAATTGATTCAAGATTCAAATAATGATACTATTCATACATTACTAAGGCAATCTAAATCATTCATCCAAAAATCGAAGATACAAAATTCAATCAAATTCATTCAATTCATTCATGAGAATTTCATATGATTCAAGAATTAAGTATCAAATGGAAAAAATTCAACACATTTGCAATAACCATGCATGCTTCATTAAACTCAAAAGGATAAATTTTTAAAATTTTTGAAATGTGGGTGTAATTACATTTCTAGCCCATATACATTCCCCCTAAACTTAAAGTCTGCATTGTCCACAATGCACTGATATTAATATACAAATATACATGGAAATGCAAATAAAATGCAAATGTGTCGACAAATAAAATGTAGGGACAATTAAAATATGATGACAATGCAATTACAACTACATGATGTGCAACTAAATTACGTTCTAAACAAATTAAAAGACTAACTCAGTGATGTGCAGTCGAAGATGTGGCTGCTTTGGTCTTTTTCTTCTTCTTGTGGTGCTCCTCCTTATGCTTCGCCTTATCTTTGCGCTTGTGTTTTCTTTTTGTTGGCTCAACCGGTTTGGCAGATTACTCCTCCACATGTGGTTGTGTGTCGACAGTGACATCAGAAGGATGTATTTCAGCAAGGGGTGTCATATAAGGCACTATAGCCAGAGGATTGAAATCCTCATTGCTAACTGTCACAACCTTAACCTGATTCACAACGGATTGCGCTAAATCGTCATTAATTGCACCCACAACTTCGAGTGCGGCAACAAATTCTTCAGGTAAATTTGTCGCGACAAAAATTTCCTCCTCTCCTCCTCTCCTTCTTCCTTTTCTTTTTCTTTTTCTTCCTCGATACCCACAGATTCCACGATCGTGTGCTCCTCTTCAACATTAGCTTCCTTTACAGCCATGTTTGCTCCTAGGTTGGTTGAAAATTCATCTTCAAAAAGGCTGGCAATATTACGGAAGTAATCTTCAACATCCTTTGAATTCACATTCTGATCCTCATCATCAAATATGTGGACCATGTGTTAAGACTCGACAGATTGGTCCTTTCCTTTTGAGGCAGCTTTTTCAGTTGATGGTGTAGCCTCTCTGATAATGGGGGAAACACTGGGAATTCTGGCAGAGGATGTTTGTTAATGCTGCGTAATATGCTGACCATCGTACTATTCCATACCCTGGTATAGGCATAGAATAAATTTTGCGAGTGCTCCATGTCCTCATTTGTGGCGACAAGTTTAATTTGCCGCACACTGATTCAGTCAACCATCTGCTCGATTTCTATAATTCTCCTCCATAAATAAGGATCTGTGGGGGCATGAGGTTGTTTTGCTTCCTTATTTTCTTTTCCTTTTTCTTTCTTTAGTGCAGCTTCTTTCACCACAAGGGTCTCCTTCCCCTTGTCATTCGCTCAACCGAGACATCATTGATTAGTCCCTTATTTTCCAAGAGCTCCTCCCCCTCACGAGGCATAACACCCCTCTGTTGACACAATTACATTATAAGAGAGAGGAATGGAAAAATACCTATTTTTTTGCTGCACCTTCTGTAATCTCTTGACGTAGGATTGCATCGACATCTATTCGATGGCCTTTAATAATTGAATGTATGAGACACATTCTATCTAAAGTTACCGTGGTGCTATGGGTAGAAGGCAGTAAGTGGCAGTTGATAAAATGGAACCAGACCATGCTTTGAACCGTGAGGAATCAATGATGCATTGTATAGTTGTTGGGGTTGTTGTTGGTCCAGACGATACCGTCAATGCATAGGTCATTCAATAATAAGTCAGCACCCTCTTCCGTCAATTATTCTAGGAAAGCGATATGCTCATCTTCCCCCTCAGTAATGTTATACAAGGAATTGATATCTGCAACACTCCAGGGTACTAGTCCTTCTCGAACAAAGACAAACTCTTATTCCTTATCAATTAAATTGGCATAGAATTCCCTAACGAGGGACGACGAATATCTTTCAGGATGTTTGCAAAACGTTTTCCACCCAGACGTGAGATAGTCCGGTTGACTTGTTTACCCAGCATGAGTAGTGGTGACAATCGAAATCCTTGCTCCGAGTGACAATTATGCTTCAACATATTGTTATGGAAGCGATCCTTGGCTGCTTTTGTGAGAAATAGTATTGGTTCGTTGGATGGCAGTTGCTCTGCGTTACGAACGACCGTAGCAGAGGATTCAGCGACTGATTTAGAAGGGGTTTTTATCCTCTTGTTCTTTCCATGACTGTATGATAGAAAGAGAATCAAAGTCATAGGAAATTGGAAGGTTGAAGAAAAGAGAGTTTTACAGCAACAATGGAGGTTGTGGTTGTGGAGAACACCGTCGACATAGTGAGGTGTTTTATAAGGAATGAAACTGAAGAGGCGTAATGGTGTTTTCTATAGGGATAGGACGTTGTGTCTATATCAAATAAATGCAATGACATGAATTGTCCTTTTTCAAATCGATCCGACGGTTGGGGAACAGGGTGAATCAAATGGCGTGATTCTTTCCTGAAACGTTTCACTGTGATGAGTTAGCAAGTAAATTGCATCGACAAGTAGGGTTTTCTATGAGTCGACAAAAAGAGAAGCTTTTATTCCTACAAAAGAACTAAAGAAAATAATTGAAATAAAATAAAATACGAAAAAATGGAACAAATGTAATGTCAAGTTAAGAAAATGTGACTAGATTAATGGTCTCGTTCTGCTCGTGATCGTCTGGGCTGAGATAATGCTTCAATCGTTGGCCATTTACCTTGAATTGGTGCCCATCATTTGAGTCTTTAATTGTCATCGCACCATGAGGAAATACTTCGACAACTTCGAATGACCTTAACCATCTGGAACGCAGTTTTCCAAGATGCAGTTTTAATCGTGAATTAAATAAAAGTACTAACTGACTTGCAGAAAATTATCGCCGTAAGATAATGTTGTCGTGCTAACTCTTAGGTTTTTTGTATATGGTAGCATTCTCGTATGCATTTTGGCAAATTTTCTCTAATTCAGAAACGTACAACAATCTCTTTTGTCTAGTAGTATCATAATCTATATTCACTTGCTTAATTGCCTACATGGCCTTATGTTCAAGTTCCACAGGCAAGTGACAAGATTTACCGAAAATAAGCTGATACGGCGACATTCCTAATGGTGTTCTGTACGCTGTGCGAAGCACCCATAATGCATCATTGAGCCTTAAAGACCAATCTCGTCTGGATGGATTAACCACCTTTTCTAGGATATTTTTAATTTGTCGATTGGATACTTCAGTTTAGCCATTCGTTTTTGGATGATATGTAGTTGCCATTCGATGTTTAACACCATAACATTTTAATGCGGTTGCAACTAAATTGCAATGAAAATGAGTACCTTGGTCAATAATTAATGCTCTAGGTATACCAAAGCGAGTGAGGATGTATGTGTGAAAGAACTTCAACACTGTCCAAGCATCATCTTTAGGGATAGCAATTGCTTCGACCCACTTGGAGACATAATCGACAGTGACGAAAATATAAACATTTCCAAATGAGATAGGAAACGGTCCCATGAAATCCATACCCCAAACGTCAAAAAGCTCAACTTCCATAATAGGCTGTTGCAACATTTTATTGCGTCGTGATATTGATCTAGTGCGCTGACAAAGTTGTGGGCATCTCGAAACAGCGTTGGCCAATAAAATCCTAACTGAAGGACCTTTTCAGTAGTCCTCACACCATCAAAATGACCTCCATAAAGGGTATCATGGCAGTGCCTAAGGATAGGAAGCATTTCTTCTTCAGGGACGCAACGACGAATAATATTTTCGGTGCATACTTTGAATAGGTAGGGCTCATTCCAATAGTACTTTGCAGCATCTCGAAGAAATCTTACCTTTCGGTGACCAATTGCACTCAGTGGTAGTTTCCACAGAGCTAATAATTGACAACATTTGCATACCATGGGGATGCATCAACAGAAAAGAGCTTCTTGTCTGGGAATGCATTTACAATTTGTGAAGTATTTCCATCTTCGCTCTCAAATTCCAGACGAGATAAATGATCTACAACCTGATTTTCTGATCATTTTTATCCTTAATTTCAACATCGAATTCTTGTAACAGCAAGATCCATCGAATCAATCTTGGTTTGGCATCTTTTTTAGCAAAGAGGTATCTCAATGCAAAGTGGTTAGTATAAACTGTGACTTTTGCACCGATAAGATACGAATGAAACTTATCGAATGCAAAAACTACTGCCAACAACTCTTTCTCTGTGGTTGTATAATTGACCCGCGCTTTAGTAAAATTTTTGCTAGCATAATATATCGTATGAAATACCTTATCTTTGCGTTGCCCAAGCACTGCACCTACTACATAGTCACTCGTAACACATATAACTTCAAATAATTGTGACTAGTCCGGTGCGATGACAATAGGTGCCTGCACTAATTGTTGCTTAATTTTTACAAATGCTCCCAAACAGGCAGCATCAAACATAAACTTTTTATTTTGCTCCAACAGTGAATTGAGAGGTTTTGCAATTTTTGAGAAATCTCGGATAAATCGTCGATAGAATCCTACATGACCGAGAAAACTACTTATTCCCTCGACATTAGTAGGTAGGGGTAACTTCTCAATAATTTTTACCTTTGCCTTGTCTACTTTGATGCCCTGACAAGAGATACGATGTCCAAGGATAATGCCTTTAGTTGCCATGAAGTGACATTTTTCCCATTTATCAAAAGTGTGACCATAGACAGAAAATCATCCATGAATACCTCCAACGAGTCTTCAATCATATTGAAAAAAATTACCATCATGCACCTTTTAAATGTGGCTAGTGCGTTGCATAGACCAAATGACATTCAGCGAAAAGAAAAGGTACCAAATGGACAAGTAAAAGTTATTTTTGCTTGGTCCTCCGACGCAATTACTATCTGGTTGTAGCCAGAATCTCCATCAAGAAAGCAGTAATGGGCCTTACCAGCAAGCCTATCCAGCATCTGATCAATGAAGGGAAGTGGGAAGTTATTTTTTTTGTGGCAGCATTCAAACAGTGATAATCCATGCAAACTCACCAACCTGTAGCAATGCGAGTAGGGATTAATTCATTTTGTCATTACTTACAATCGTAATACCGCTCTTATTTGGAGTGATTTGGATTGGGCTCACCCATGTACTATCAGAAATTGGGTAAATAATGCCTGCATCCAACCGTTTGATGATCTCTTTTTTTACTACTTCCTTCATTTTTTTCATTTAACCTCCTTTGTTGTTTGATGGACTGCTTCCCTTTGTCCTCCAGCCTGATTTTGTTCATGCAGAAAGAGGGACTAATGCCTCTGATATCCGTAATGCTCTAGGCGATGGCACACTTGTGTTGCTTTAGTATTCGGATTAATTTCTCCTCTTGACTTGCGTTGAGATTTGAGAAGACAATTACTGGCAGGGTATCTTTGTCACCAAGGAAAACATATTTTAAATGTGTTGGCAATAGTTTCAACTCTAAAGTTGGAGCTTCTTCAACAAAATATTTAAATACAGGGATCGTTCTATTGGTCAGATCTAAGGACTTCATCTGCCAACCATGCCTGAACTCAACAATATTTGCTTCAACCTTGTGGTCGCAATCAAGTTGGAAATTATCTTCAGTTGTCAATGCAAGTTCGTCTAAAGCTGTTGTACCCTGCACATTAAATTCGTCCGCAATTAATTCGTTCAGTACATCAATATGATGACATTGCTCTTTACTCCTATAGGGAATTGCTTTAAAGACACTGAAGGTATCGTGTTCGTCATTGTGTCACATGATTAACTCGCCCTTGAATACATCTATAGGACTGCGACTCGTAGCAAGAAATGGGCGTCCCAAAATTATAGGTACCTCTTTATCAGCTTCGCAATCAAGAATAATGAAATCTGCTTGGAACATAAACTTATCTACTTGGACGAGAACATATTTGATTTGCCCTTCAAGTTGAGCCAAAGATCTATCCTCTAGCTACAATGTCACCGTAATGGGTTTCATGTGACAAATTCCCAATTTTTGAAATGTTGATATGGGCATAAGGTTGATGCTTGTTCCTAGATTATAGAGAGCTTTGCCTAAATAATGATTTCCAATGGAGCATGGAATTGTAAAACAACCAGGATATTTCTTCTTGGGTAGCAATTTATTTGTCAGTACAACACTGCAGCCTTCTGTGAGAGTAAATGTCTCGATTTCGATCAACTTCTTTTTCTTGGACAAAAGCTCCTTCATAAATTTTCCATAACTAGGAATCTGCACAAGAGCATCGACAAGAGATATAATAACATGTAATTGTTTCAAGGTGGCCAAAAACTTCTGATATTCTCTGTCATGTTCTTTCTCCTTAAATCTTTGTGGAAACGACAAAGGTATTGAAACATTAGACTATTGCGATATAATCGGCTGTGTCGACATTGGTAGTTGCATCGATAATTTTGTAGGTCGAATAGTTGGCATGGGTGTAATTACTAGTGGCTCCTTTTCTTTTGGCTCTACCGCTTAGTCTTCAAATACAACTTGTTCTTTTTGCTCTGTGTTATTTATGTCGACACGTACTAGATTGGAATTACTGCTTTGTTCAACAGTTTGCTTTCCACTCCGAAGAATAATAGCTTTGCAATGCTCCTTCCTCTTTTGAGTTGGATTTTCAATATCATTGGGTAAAGTACCTGGTAGTCTCGTGCTCATATTAGAAGCTAGCTGTCCTGCTTGTGCTTCCAACGCTCAATTGGAAGAAGAATTTCCTTGCACAATAGCTTCAGTTCTTGTAATATGTTCAAGCATCAAAGCTTCAAGGGCAGCTAATGGATTTGCTTACGGTTGAGAGTACTGTTGTTGCTGTTATTGATGCTATCCTTGCATATTCATATTTTGCATTGCAGTCTGCTGTGACTGCATACGAGCATGTAACTACGTCTGATCATGATGTGCATGCACCTGAAGATTGTGGTTGTAATTTTTTTGCTACTGATTGTAACTCCCCTGTCGAAAATTCCCTTGACTCGAGGAATTTTTATATCGAAATGTGGACGCATTTTGATTTCCCAAGGATGTTGATTCCTAGTTAAACTGTTATAAGAGTTACCATATGAATTTCCTCGGATGTTATTGACATAAAACGCATTTTCTGCATGCTATGGGCAATCCTCATAGCTATGATTGTCACCGCAAATTTCACAACAAAATGTCGGGACATCCAGTTGCTGGGCAACTTGAATGGGAGCAACTTCACTTGTCCCCTTCATGTTTTTGATCATGTTAGCCAACGAAGATACCTGAGCACTTAAAGCTGATATGGCATCTAATTCAATAACTCCAAGATTCGTTTTTACTTGAGCAGCTCGAAAAATTGGGTATTGATAATCATTCTACTTGATTCTCTCCAAAATTCGCACAGCTTCATCATAGGTGCAATCCAACGAAGGACCATTTGCAGATACATCGACAAGATTTCTTGTCTGCGCATTTAATCCATTGTAGAAAATTTTGATCTGTGTTTGTTGTTGGATTCCATGCATGGGTCAACGTCGAAACAAAGTTTTGTAACGCTCCCATGTGGTATACATATTCTCATCATCTAATTGGTGGTAAGCAGTAATATCATTTCTCAATCGAGCATTCATCGTGGGTGGATTAAACCGTAAAACAAATTGAGTTGCAAGTGCATTCCATGATGTAATAGATCCAGCAGGCAATCCAAGAAACCAAGTACGAGCCCTTCCTTATAATGAATAAGGAAATAGTTGCATCTTCAAGGCATCAACAGGAACACAATGCTGACTAAAAGAAGCACAGATTAGTAGAAAAGATTTAAGATGCTCTCTCACATCTTCATGAGGCAAACCAGCATATTGTCCATTCGAATTTAACATTTGAAACATAACCTATTTTAACTTGAAATTCCCAGCTTGGATAGCTGGTCTAACAACCCCTGGTTGCAAGTCATCTAACACAGGAACAACAAAGTCTCTGATTGTTTTGTATTTATTCTTCTTGTGGTAGTGGTGGGTTGTTTAAATTCTGGGGCTGTATTGGAGGGACATAATTTTGTGGCGACAACTCTGGTATAGTATCATTTCCAAGTAAAGCCATATTCATTTGTTCTTGCCTTCTCCTTCGAATGGTTCTTTCAATTTTCGGATCTAAGCCAACAATATTTTCAGTATTTCTTCTAGTGGTCATAAAACACCTAAAAAAATTGAAAAAGAATCAACAAAAAATAAACCAAATTAGTAACAAATAAAAATCAGGAAATAAAAGAATAACTGCAACTACAAGAATAAACATCAAACAAACGCCATCCCCGGTAACGGCGCCAAAACTTGATCGCGCTATGAATGTCATAGCAATTGGTGCAAGCAAACACTATCGATGCAAGTATAGTTGATAGGTTTTAGCTATCAAATATCGATCTCACAGAGATGACTGTTTATGCTATAATTTTCGAAGCAATTAAAGTTAGAATAAAAGGAATTGTAAGGAATAATGTCAGCAATTAAATCACAGACTGCAGAATTAAAATGAATTAAAATTGTTAAAGCAGATGTTGTGAGACTGTGATACAATATGTCAAAGCAATTTAATAAGAAAATGTAGTGAAAGTTGAAGATATTTTGTCGATGCAAATTAATAAAATTAAAGAATTAAAACAGTGATGATTGAATGAGGGGATCCCTGACTTGATAAGTCGACAATCACTAAATGTGACCATAAGGTAAATGATAGATAAATTGTCGCTACAATTAAGCTTAACGAGATCTTACTCACTTCGACTTCTCTATTTATCCAAGACCCAAATACTCACATTAACCACACCTTCTAGTGTTAGCAATGCTTTGCATTCGAGAATAACTGACCAGAATTCCTTCGTGTCTCAAGCAACTTCCATTGTCTTGCTTGTTAATTTAACTTGTCACTGCACTTTCTAGTGTCAACAACTGTATCCGTGATCATGCAACTAAATCCAAAGATAAACAGATATGAGGAATTGAACTGAAATTAATTTAGATCTAAAATTAAAAGGTACTCCATACACAATTAAGTTCATCAAAATTTATCAACGTTTAAAAGGAAATAAAGAACAAGTTGAAGCATTCTATTCCTAGCCTACTAAAACTCTTACGTAATGCTCCTCTTGCATCACACTTAGAACACTCCTCGTCAAGAGCAGAGGTTACCTTCTTTTTACAGTCAGTTCACCCTCCGGGAAAATTAACCTGCCATGAAAGCAAGCTTAAGAAAAATAAGAAAAACGGAATTGATTTTTGTCACGAGCTTGATGATCTCCCCCTTTCTCTCTCTCCTCAATATTTATCTTTAATGCCAAGTACAAGTGCCCTTTTTTTCTCAGATCTAACTTCTTGTAGTTGTACAAGTTAGTTATTCCAGTTGTACACTCACGCAAATTTGGTATATGCAGCAAGTAGTTACAGGTTGTCGCGACTTTTCTGGATGCAAATTTAGATTTTAATTTACTGCGACAACCTTGATATCCTCATGCACTGGTATTTCTGGATGTGTTCATGTAACAATATTCCTAGGTGCAATCTGGAAATGCTAATACAGTGACAGATTTGGGCGCAATCTAGATTCTAAATTACAGCGACAACCTTGAACATTTTCCTGCTTTAATTTTTTAAGACAGATCCCTGCACTGACATCTCAAGACGCAATACTGAACACTAAATGTGGCGACATTAGTAGCAAAAGTAAGATAAAATGAAAGAAAATTAAATCAAACATCACTGACTTAGAAAATGCAATTACTAAGTATAAAATGCTAAAAATGCAAGATAAACATGATATAATGGGAACAAATTATACTCTAAATAAGGAGAAATTTATGGTCTTTTTCTAATGCTATCATTGGTTGAGTTGTATGTATCTGAAATTGTGCGTCCGTTTGGGGTGCCAGCATCTATCATATCTAGCAGGGACCCATGATTTACCTCGAGGTTCTAGGGTAAGTTGCATGAAGCTTTGGGAACCAGACTGAATTTTAGCACTGCATATTATCCGCAGACAAATGGTCAGTCAGAGCGGGTGATACAGATTCTGAAGGACATGTTGCGATGTTGCATACTCGAGTTCGAGGGTAGCTGGGAGAAATACTTACCGTTGGTAGAGTTTGCTTATAATAACAACTATCAATCCAGTAATAAAATGGCACTGTTTGAGGCATTATATGGTAGAAAATGCGGAACACCTTTGTATTGATCAAAATTGAGTGAGCCTAAATTGATTGGGACTGATTTGATACACGAGACTGAAGACAAGGTTTGGGTAATACGTGATTGTCTAAAGGCAGCATTTGACCGATAAAAGTCATACGTATATCTTAAGAGAAAAGATATAGAGTTTGTAGTGGGAGACCAGGTTTTCTTGAGAGTTTCACCCTGGAAAAAAGTACTGCGGTTTGGTAGAAAGGGAAAGTTGAGTCCGCGATTTATTGGACCATATGAAATCATCGAGCGGGTTGGTCTGGTAGCTTATAAGTTGGCTTTACCTCCAGAACTTGAGAAGATTCATAATGTATTTCATGTTTTGATGTTGAGACAGTACAAATCAGATCCTACTCATGTGATTGCATCTTGTGAGGTTAAGTTACAGTCGGATTTGTCATATTCTGAAGAGTAAGTTAGAATTTTAGCCCGTGAAGTAAAAAAGCTGCGAAACAAGCGGGTACTATTAGTAAAGGTTCTGTGGAATCGTCATGGTTTAGAGGAAGCAACATGGGAGAAAAAATCTTCAATGAGATCACAGTTCCCTAATCTGTTTACTGGTAAGAAATTTCGAGATGAAATTTCCCTAAAGGGGAGAGTTGTAACAGCTCGATTTTTAGTGGTGTCGAAAATAATGGTTTTGAGACCATAACTCCAACAAGTTGAGTCTCATATTTATTTATTTTTATAAGTATGGTGTCATTAGCATCGTATTAAAAATTCGGTTAAGTAATTTTAATGTTTAGATAGTGAATTGAGTAAAAAGGATTAAATCGTAAAAGGTGCAAAAGTGAATTGGTTAATTAAAGGGACCAAGTGAGCAAACTAACTTAAAGTATTTTAGTGAGTGGATTAGCATGAGTTATATTAATTATAAATAGATTTAATTAAGTCTAAAAAGGGGTTAATTAAAGCTTAATGATGAAAGTCTCAAAATTTACAAAATTACCATTGTTATATAAGTAAAAATATTAAGAAGAAATTGATAATTTCTTCATTTTCTTTCTTCTTCATACGACTAAAGAGAAGAAACCTAGGGTTTCCATTGTTAAAATTTAAAAGCTTTGGTTGGGTAAGAAAACCTTGATTATTTTTAGTAATTTTTATGTTTTTGTGTCCATATTAACTTGATCTAGTTGATACAAGGACTAATTTGTGATTCTGTCAAATGTTATACCTTTTCCCACTGATGAATGAGTTGTCTTTGAATGTTTATGGAAGATTTGAAAGCTTGAAGATTGAGTTTAACATGTTTGAAAAGTGATTTTTGATGAATTTAGGGTTTAAGGACTAGATTATGAAAATGGTAAAAGTACATGCCTCGATGCGAAATAGATGTATGAATGAGTTGAGATTTTTCCTAGAATATTCTGTTGGCAATGGGTAAATTTAGAAATGGTTATTTTACATGTTTTGGCTCTAAGTACTAAATTGAATAAAAATGCAAAGTTTAAGGGTAATTTCGTAATTTTTTTAGAAAAGGACTTATATGTGTAAATTGATTAAATTATATGATTTAATGGAAGAATTGATTTATTTTGTGATGGATCAAGATCGGGCCACAGATATCGGAAAGGGGAAAATCATAGAATAGTCCTTGAAGTTTCACCTGAACTGCAATTTTGTCTAGTAAGTTCATTTGTTACATTTTATATTTGAACTACTAATTTTTATCTATTGAGGAAGTATTTGAGAAACTCGATATTGAAATTGAAGACTCATGTCTCGAGTTGAGTATGAGAATTTATATAAAAGGAAGACTCATGTCTCAGGTTGAGCATGAGAATTTATATTAAAGGAAGACTCATGTCTCGGGATGAGAATGAGATTATATTAAAGGAAGACTCATGTCTCGGGATGAGCGTGAGGTTTGTTTTTAAAAAGGAAGACTTATAACTTAGTAAAGCATAAGAGTGATTAAAAGGAAGACTTATGACTCGGTAGAGCATAAGATTGATTAAAAGGAAGACTTATGAACCTATGAAGTATGAAATCGATTTAAGAGGAAGTATTTACGACTCTAATGATAATTTTCGTTACTATGCTTAATGTTGAGCTATGACACCCTATTTGCGAACTTACTAGGTTAGAAAGCTTATCTGTGTATTGTTGCTGTTTTGTAGATTTCGTTTTGGTTGGTTGAAGATTGGATTAGCTCGAAGACATCACACTATCCAAGAGCTGGTTCTATAGTTCTTACATCACTTGGTTATATGGCATGTACTAGGATGATGTTATTTATGTATATGCTTATTTTGAGACTATGATACTTGTAGTACCTTGGTTAAATGTTGAACTTTGAATGCTTGATCAATGTTGTACGTGACATATAATACTTAAATGTTATGCTAAGTGTTGTACTTGAACACAAATAGGTTGTCCATTGCACCTTATGTCTATGAATGAAGTTTTGTAAATGAACTTTTGTGAATTTGAGAATTCTACATACTTGTTTCAAAAGGAAGACTTATGAACCTATGAAGTATGAAATCGGTTTAAGAGGAAGTATTTACGACTCTAATGATAATTGTCGTTACTATGCTTAATGTTGAGATATGACACCCTATTTACGAACTTACTAGGCTAGAAAGCTTATCTGTGTATTGTTGCTGTTTTGTAGATTTCGTTTTGGCTAGTTGAAGATCGGATTACCTCGAAGACATCACACTATCCAGGAGCTGGTTCTATAGTTCTTACATCACTTGGTTATATAGGCATGTACTAGGATGATGTTATTTATATATATGCTTATTTTGAGACTATGATACTTGTAGTACCTTGGTTAAATGTTGAACTTTTAATGCTTGATCAATGTTGTATGTGACATCTAGTACTTAAATGCTATGCTAAGTGTTGTACTTGAACACAAATGTGTTGTCCATTGCACCTTATGTCTATGAATGAAGTTTTGTAAATGAACTTTTGTGAATTTGAGAATTCTGCATACTTGTTTCGATAGAACTCCTGCATGTATCGGTACAAGTACAAGGTAGGAGAGAGGTTGTTTACTGACTTGAGTTGTATCGGTAGTTGCATTTTAAGTTTCGGTAGTTCTGTGCATGTTTGTATCGGTAGAAGTTACAGGGTAAGACTTCTTAGCTCTCTGGAGTTTTTAGTATCGATAGAAGCATAACTAGTTTCGGTAGATTTACACTTGTATCGGTAGAACTATCACAAGTATCAGTAGAAGTCTACACTATTTCTAAATTGCTTACTGACTTAACTACTACGATACTTGTCCAACAGGTATCGGTAGAAGTCTTCAAAATTTTTAGAAAAGACAATTTTGTCCTTTTTGAGTTATGTTGACTTTCAATTGATAATTCTTGTCGAGTTCATTACAATATTCTATAAAATATGGTTAAATGGAACTATAATATAAGATAAACCGCGATAGATGATCGGAAGGACACTAGGACCCTAACCGATGACGGCATCGAGTTTTGGGTGTTACATAGGCATTCTAGGATAGAATTTAATACTTTTCATGTATTCATGCATAAAGCTTGGTTGAACATTTTTATTGCATTTTTACTCTAATTTTGAAAGGAAAAGTGCAGTGGTAGAATGAGGTGCAAGTGCAAGTGCAAGTGCAAGAGCAGATGCAGGAGAAGAAAGCTGGAAATCAGGATGCAAAATTATGCCATGACAAAGTTTTGTTGTCATAGAAATCCTGGGAGTGTTGTTAGCCACAACAATTACATGAAGTGCTGACTCAACATCTTCTAAAAGATGCCGGCTAGATGTTGATGTGCTGGAGGAATGCACCAGAACATACGCTGCAGGTGTGATCTTACCAGACCTCTTCTAGAAATTGTACGGATGCTAAGCTGTGTAAACAAGTACCGACCTGCCTCTCTCCTATAAATACTCGTGAGAAACAATGAAGAAGTTGTGAAGAGTAAATGGAAAATTTTGAGTGAAGAACTGAGGTAGATCATGCACGACTAATGCACAAATCACGAGTGGATTTTCAAGGCAAGCAAGGATAAAAGGTGACGAATCCATTGAAGAGTTGAGTACGAGGAAAAAGATGCTCTACCCTCCAGATCTAGCCCGAGCGTCGGAGAAGGAGGAGGCTGGTGACAGCAGCTCCTGTGTTCATCCTTGGTTTTCAGTTTTTATTTAATTAAGTTTGTTGAGACGGTTGCGAATGATATTTTCTGGATATATTTGTATAATATTTTGTTATATTTTGATGAATGATTTATGGTTAATCTAATATTTTTACTGTTTATTCAAGTGGACTTTTCACAATGTGCTCCACATTAATACGATGAGAGTTTAAATGTTTGTGATCACTATCATGAGAATTGCGTGATAGAGCAGTATAAGTGTTAGAGGTTTACCATGACATTTTAGGATATAAGAATATACTCTGAATACATACAAGCCTATCATTCATTGTTGTCTCCCCTTGATATCTTGTCAACACTTCTACCGTCGTTCATCACATACTATTTATTTTTTTGCATTTAGTTTATCATTTATTTTTCTATATACTTGATCTATCAACTATTTTATCTTTAATTTTTTAGTATCTTTATTTCCAATATTTAGTTTATTTTTATTCTTTATATATTACTTTTTCATAGCATAGTATTCACTAAAATTTACCCTGACATTATTTCTTTGTCATGACATTAACATACACTGACTATACCATAACATTATTCTTTTGCCAAGACAATAACTTAATTATATTATATTAATTTCGATCCCTATGAAGAATGATAACTCACTTATCACTTTATTACTTGAGCGACATGTATACTTGCACAATTTGCACATAAGTTACCATCGCAACAAATACCGACTAAAATATTAAATTTTTAAATATTGCAGCTCAAATGACAATCCATATGTACTTCATGCAATTTTTTTTTAATTTTAAATATTTTTATTTTTATATTTTTAAAAATATTTATTGATATGACATATAAGACAAATAATGCTATGTCAGCATGAAAATACATGTGAACTACCATGCAGATTGTTGCACCAACATCATTAAAAAATTAATGGTTTTGTCAGCATTCCCATTAAAAAAAAAGTGATTTTACTCTTTTCTGAAAGGTTGAAGGCCAAATTTAACTCTAAAAAAAGACTAAGGGTCAATTTGACAAAAATGCAAACATTGAAAATTAAATTTAACATTACGCCAAAAATAATAATTAGTTTTTAATTATTTTATGTATTATTATTCAACTTAATTGTATAATTTAAATAAGTAAAAATTCTATTATTATATATAAAAACTATTAGTCGTGATAATTAATCTAATAATTTTATCTTTTATCATATCATATGATTTTAGCTATTATTAATAATTAATATCAAAGCAATACATTGAATCCAAAATTCTATTATATAAAAAGTAAAATAAAGTTATTTTATGGTCAATTTAATAATATAATGAAAAATTATTTAAAAATAGGGATGGCAAAACTTGAATCGTCCGATAGATTTTGAATCAATTCGCTTTATAGGGAGCGATTTTTTTCTTTTGAAAGATGGATGTGGGGTGGGATGAGGTGAGGTGTATTTTTTTTCTTTTGGATAGTGAATATGGAGTCATTATGATATTTGCTTGCCCCATCCTAACTCGCTCTACTATATGAAATTATAATTTTATCCTTGCATATATACACTATTAAAAGGTAAAATTGTAATAATATAATATAAAAAAATCATATATTTTATGTCTAAATATTTACTTGACTTTAAAAAAATTAGAAATATTAAAGATGAGTACAAAAAATTAAATCGAAGCAGAAGATGAGATGGGGTGGGGTGAGGCATCCCATATGTCTCACATTCATGAATTTTCAAAATTATTGATCCATAATAGAGTAGAGCGGGTGGTTGAGCAAAACGTGTTAACTGTAAAACTATAGTGGATTTAGTAATATTTGCCCTATCCCGCTTCATTACCATCCTACTAAGAAGGTTTTTCATAGATATGTGTTCATACAAGTATAAAATTTTAAGTTGACTTCTTAAAAAAAATTATAATTTAATTCTGAAAAAATACCCTGGCTTCAGTCACTTATTTAGAATCAATGTTTTGTTTATAGACTGTGTATATTGTTATTTGTATCCAACTCGAAGAAGTTTTGAAAGAATTATTGTAATCATAGTAATCTATTTAAAAGTATTTATTGTATATTTTGCAAAAGATGTTGAGCCAGGGGTACGATTAAGCCTGCCTCTCTTCCATTTAATGCGCCTAACTTGAAGGAGAAGTAATCATCATAGCAGCAAAATCATTTTGTAGGTCTCCAAACAAACCCAGCAAATCATTAGATTAGCTACACCATTGGTGGCTAGGGCCTGAGAGACTTAAATCATTGAGGAGCCCCCACACAGAATTAACATAAATTGTCTACCTATCCTGCTTAACCCAAAGCTAATCAATGGAAGCAATTAAGTTTCAAAACACTGTTCGCCATGACAGGATTCTCAAAGCATTTATCTTCTTGTTTGTTGACCTGTCTTTATGTTCTCCCTCTCAGACTCAAGGTAAGGGTGTTTCATTTATTAGCTGAATTTCCATTTGCAGGCCTTCAGCATCCATTATAATAACTTATTAACCTTGTTCGTTGTAGGAGAACTTCCTTACATGACGTCTGATGCGAAAGAGGTGGCAGGTAAATCCTTTGATTACATTGTTGTAGGAGGAGGCACTGCTGGGTGCCCCCTGGCAGCAACCCTGTCCGATAAATTCTCGGTGTTATTGATAGAACGAGGTGGATCACCTTATGGCAATCCCTGGGTGATGGAGAAAAGATATTATGGTTTCTCGTTGATTGAAACCGATGAATTTTCATCAGTAGCACAAGACTTCAAGTCAGCTGATGGTGTTAGGAACTGTAGAGGACGAGTACTGGGTGGATCTTCAGCTATAAATGGAGGGTTCTATAGTCGAGCTAGTGAGGATTTTATCGACAAGGTTGGCTGGGATAAGGAATTGGTTAAGGATGCTTATACCTGGGTGGAATCTAAAATAGTCTCTATACCTGAATTAACACCATGGCAGACTGTTGTGGAATTTGGCCTTCTTGAAGCTGGGATTCTACCTTATAATGGCTATAGTTTAGAACATATTGAAGGAACAAAGATTGGTGGAAGTATATTTGATGTATGGGGCATAAGACATACCTCAGCCGATCTTCTGAAGGCTGCAAATCCCAAAAATATTGTAGTTGTTCTCAATGCAACAGTGAAAAACATAATCTTCGAGGGCAATGGTAAGAAAAATTAACTGAAAGTAATAGCTCTAAACAAAGGTATTGAATACTATTATCTCATAGTTGTAAATATCTGCAGGCAATGCAACTGAGACGACAGTGAAGGGCATAAGGTTCATAAAGAGTGATGGCACCACGGATCAAACATATGAAGTCTATCTGAATCAACCCAAGAATTGTACTTCAAATGGCGATGTGATATTGTCAGCCGGGGCATTAGGTAGCCCTCAAATTCTATTGTTAAGTGGCATTGGACACCGTGAACACTTCAAGAAGTTCAACATCCCACATGTGCTAAACTTGAAAGGAGTAGGGAAAAAAATGAAAGATAATCCTAGTATTGCTGTTTTGGTGGACACAAATCCACAAAATCGACTACCGGAACCCCCTCAAGTTTCAGGGATTGCAAAAGACCTCAAGTTCATAATTGAAGGAGGTATTATACCTACAGGATTCAATACAACGAGGATGCCAATAGCTGCCAAGATTGCATTCCCTGTATCGGAAGGTGAACTTAAATTATGCAGTACTGACCCAAGGCAAAACCCTTCAGTGAAATTCAACTATCTAGCAGACGAAAACGACTTGGACGACTGTGCAAATATGGTACGTTTGCTTGAACGAGTAGCCAAGTCTGAATCAATTGCATTTTTTCTTGGTGTTAAACCTCAAATTAACTTGATGACTAGCACTGATGGGCAAAGGAAATTCTGCAAAGCGAATGCGAGGACCTACTACCATTACCATGGAGGTTGCACGGTTGGATCGGTAGTGGACAATGATTATAAGGTTTATGGAGTGAAAGGGTTGAGAATTGTGGATGGGTCAACTTTCCTAGAATCACCAGGAACAAATCCAATGGCCACCCTCTTAATGTTAGGGAGATATCAGGGGGTCAAAATCTTGAGAGAAAGGGAACATGTTTGATGTTTTCTTCTTTCAGTACTCAACAAAACCCTTCATAACTCTGACAGCAAATTCATATATCTACATAAGATTAAATACCATGCTGCTTTTGTTCTTTTCCTTTTTCTTTTTACTGGAATATTCTTAAAAGCAAGAAAGAATGGAATATTTCAGCGTTTGAATCAGGTAACATTACTCTTATTTAGGTTTGTGCCGTAGTTGGTATGGTATTTTATTTTGTTTGATCTTATTTGATTAAAATTAAACACTTTAGGTAAGGTTTAGTGTTTTCCAATATAATTTTAATGCAACGTGGTTTATTGGAACACGATTAATAAGAATGTGATTGTTGAGAAGGTTAGTTTGCAATGTTTGATATACATCAAAAAAGTGTTGATTAAAATCTTTAAAAAATTACATTATCACATTTAATTGACTAAATATTTTCATGAGGATGTAATGATAATTTACAAATTTATTCTTATCAAATGAAAATAATATTAATATATTTAAAAAAATTACATTAAACTTTATTTGTAATAAATCTTTGAATTAAATAATTAATAATATTATTTTAATTCATAATTTTTAAAATTATTATTTTAATTTATAATTTTAATTGAAAATAAAATTATTCAAATTTGTCTCACATGTATTTTCTAAATATAACAAGTATATATAAAACTTCTTTTGAAATGAATACTATAATGAAATTGAAACTTCGTTCAATTTACTGAAAAAGAAATAGAGGAAAATAATAGAAAATAAATATTATACTTAAACAATATACTATGTACATGATTAAATATGCATATCGGAAGTAATATTAAAAGAATTAATTGAAATAACAAGAGAGTTGATAGTGAAAGGTAGACTTAATAATGGGTCGGGCCATCCGATCCGAAAGTTTACCCGAAAAATGAGAGGGTTTGGATAAAAAAATAGGTCCGAAAAATGGGTTTGAATAAAAAATGAGGCCCATTTTCTAAATGGACTGAACCTCAAGTAAGAGTTTTTTGGCTCGGGCTCAACCCGAATAAATTAATCATTTTTAATAAAAAATTTATATAGTTTTTTCTGGTGTGTTTTGGTTGCTATTTTGGTTTTTTTTTACTATTTTGGTGTTGCTTTTGCTGTTATTATTGTTGTTATTTTTGCTGCTATTTTTGTTATTTTTATTGTTGTTTTGTTGTTATTTTTGTTGTTGTTTTGATGTTATTTTTATGCGTTTTTACTATTATTTCGTTATCTTTTTTATTATTTGAATATTGTAAAACTTATGTTTTATTGTTAATTTTTTACTATTTTATTTGCAACTATCTTAATATAAAAGAAACTTTAATGTGTTTTATATTTGTTAATTTTTAATATCTGTTTTAATGTTTTTAAGTTATTTGATATATTATATCTTTTTAAATTTGTTGTATATAATAAAATAATTTAAAAAAATAATACGAGTCAAGTCGGGTCAGACTCATGTTTGGCTTTTATAATATGGATCAGGTTTTGACAAAATTTTAGATCTATTTTTTGGATAATAGATTTTTTTACGTTTAATAGATTAATGTTGTAAACAAAAATAAAATAGAGTTAATTTTGTATTTTTTTAATCTTTCCAACATATATGAGAAAGCAAGTTTCTCTCCTTTTATAATGTGAACATATTTTTATGTTTATAGGATAGTAACTCTTAAAATGGAAAGTTAGATACTAAAGAAAATAATATTTTTAACATACTAAATATTTTAATCATTTCCAGCTAATTAAATTTCGAAGAAAATTTCATCAGAAAAAATTCTTAAGAAAATTATGAAAAGATGCTAACAATGAAATGTCAAAATTTAAAATAAAGGTTTAAATATGCTAAAGATATTGTATTCTTTTGAAATTTAAAATTTAGTCCTTATACTTTAATTTTGAAACATTCAGTCCCTATACTTTTTTATTTAAAAATCTTGGTCCCTTTGTCTGATTTTTTGTTAAAATTAATGGTGTAAAAGGTAAAATAACTTTTTTAGCTCTCAACATTTACAGTTTTTTTGTCAATTTGATCCTTGACTTTTTTTGTTACAAAAGAAGTATTAACTCAAAGAAAAAAACATTAGATAAGATAGTTTCTTTTCATCTTAATCATCGTGCAATAACTGCAACACTTCATCCGATGATTGCATGTAAATATGTCTCCCCAAAAGTCTTGAGAACTCCATTTTTACCAATCCATCTACAACCTTATTTCCCTCTCTGAACACATGTCTCACATGGTCCTTAGCCTTTCAAAGTACTTAAAATTTTAAACAACTTTAAAAATTAAAATTTTGCATTGGTGTAACCATTTTGTATTGGTTCACGAGTCAACCAGTTTTTACCTCTCATCGTATTGATACCTTAGTTGGTTATTGATCCAATTGGTATGGTTTAGATAACATTGACTTTTGAAATTTTCATATTTCTATTTCTATTTTTCATTTTTTACTTTTTTAAAAAAATTATATATATATATATATTAAAATTTTTATGTTTTTTGTTTAAAATAAGAAAAAAAATATTTTTCTAATTTTTATTATTTTTACTTACTTTTAAAGGAGATGGACCAATTTGACAAAAACTATAAATATTGAGGGCCAAAAAAGTTTTAAAATTTTAGAAACTAGTAGACCCATGAATCGTTATGGACTGGTTAACTGTACTAAAAAATCAGTTGAAGTAGAAATTGAACCGATTTTTTTATAATTTTTAATATTTGTATTATTAATTTTTTAAT
This sequence comes from Gossypioides kirkii, assembly GCA_005610355.1. Lineage (NCBI taxonomy): Eukaryota > Viridiplantae > Streptophyta > Magnoliopsida > Malvales > Malvaceae > Gossypioides > Gossypioides kirkii. The sequence goes on along the minus strand of CP032246.1, from coordinate 30,553,979 downwards.
AATTTATTTGTTTTGAACTAGTTTAATCGGTTGCTCTGAGAACCAATTGGTTAGACCAATTCAAAATCAATTCAATCGTTAATCGATATTTTAGCTCAGTTCAATCAATCTTTACCAGCTTGCAAGTCAACATATTTTATATATCTCACTGGACCAATACTTCAATCAATTCCCAATTTGATTGGTCAATCCGTTTCAATTCAGATAACATTGAATTTTGAAATTTTTATTTTTATTTTTAAATATGATTCTTTTTTTTGCAATTTTTTAAAATATTGCTTATATAAAGAAGATACAAGATTGGTAAAAATATATGTTTGACTTGAAATGTAGAATCCAGTTGATACAATTCACAATGGAAGAAGACTTATGCACATGGTGGGAGAGAAACCCATAAACTACAATTCACAATTCTAGATAGTGAGACTCGAACTTGAATTTTCAAGATCTAAGACTCCAATATTTGTCGACAATGTTTTTTATTTGCAATTAAAAGTACTGAAAGTTATAAATCTTTTTAGGTTCTGTGTTTGATTCATGATTGTTCGAGCCTGTACTCGAAACAATTCGTGGTATGAAAATAACGGAGAAGGTTGTTTGATTGAAAGCCAAGAACTTCTAGGATTCATCTAGCACAAAAACACAAGTATTTTTCAGGAAAAGTTTATTAGTATAAATATCACCAACTGGCTCAATTTTCAAAAGTTTAATTTTCCACTATGCTAGGAAACCATTTTAAATCGGATTTTTTCAACATACTTATCAAGTATCTTTCAGTCACAATACTATAGTGGAATGACTATAAATAGATGACACCAGTAAAATTATTTACGCACAATGTCACATCCCAAAATTGGGTCTAGAAGTTTTGAGGGTATTTTAGGAATTTTAGCCTGTGTCTGGAATTTCATAAGTTTGATAATCGATAGTATTTTCGACAATGGCTATTAGAATGTTAAATCAATTTTTGAAAATGAGTTTTATATGACTTTAATTTTGAAATAGAGTTGATTTGTAAAAGTGTCAAAATTAAAAGTATTTATGGAAAAATTTGACCAAATGTCTAAAATCAACTTAAAAACCTCATTCTCAATAAAATTTCACGTGAAAAATACTTCTCCCATATTTTGTGTCATCTTTTGCTCTTCCAATCCCTCTCAATCTCTTTTAAAAACCAAGTCTTAATATCTTTTGAATTCTAATAACCCTTAAACCTTAAATGCCTATAAAAACCAAAAGAAACACCCAAAAATCTTCATCTTCTTCATCATCTTCTCCAAACGTGAGTTTTTTTAAATTCGTGTTAAAACTCATTTTTCTTTGAGAAAAGGTAACCAATCATTTTTCTATGAGTTTTAAATGATATCTAGTCCTTTAAGCTAAACTTTTAGTCATCAAAATGTATGTTTTAAATAAAAGTCGAAAATTGAATCGTTAATGGCGGATTTTGAGATTATGGATTAAAACTTGGTTTTAAAGTGTTTTTCACCTTATTTTAACATGATTAGAAGGTTTCTAGAGTTAATTTAAAGTTTCGTTAAGTATTTCTTGAGTTTTAATGAATTTTCGTCATTATAGCCATTGTATGTTGAAAATATTCGATATTTTTAAAACGTGTAGTTTTGTGTGGTTTAAAGGTTGGGAATCAGTCATGGGTAAATATATAGATGAACAGAATTCGTTCATGCAAAAAGATTAAGTGTAGACCGAGATATTAGAATTTAAAGTTTACTAGGTTTAAGGTTTCAGTTTAAGAGAACATAGCTTAGGCTATTGTTTATTATTGTATGAGATGTGTGGATGATTGATTTTTGCTTGTGTATGTGTGTGATATGTGTGGTTGAAGCATTGGAATCAATAGGACCTTCAACTAGTAAAGATAAAGGCAAAATAAAGCTTATCTAAGCTTTCTGGTTTTTAAAAGAAAGCGTATATTTGGTGAGTGTTTTGGAATCGCTACTCGATCATTGTGTATTTGAGAATTTAGAGATAGCCTAAACCCCTACTCTAAATTCCTAGTGTAAGTGTTCTTATATCCGTGCTTAAATATTAATATGATTTATGCTTAAATATTAATGTGATTTGTGCTCAAATATTAATGTGATTTGTGATTAAATATTAATATAATTTGTGCTCAAATATTAATGTGATTTATGCTTAAATATTAATGTGATTTGTGTTTAAATATTAATATGATTTATGCTTAAATATTAATGTGATTTGTGCTTAAAGAATTAAGATATGATATCGTGAACAAACATGAGATGTTGTGACATATGCTATAAGCTTATGATGACTGTTGTGAAAGAAAATAGGTGGGTATATTCTTCATGTCATGTGATTGATTATATTGTGATAATAAAGTGAATATGTAGTGAATATATGATAAAAATATGTAATAATAATAATAATGTGGATATTTTGGCTTCGTGATCTAATGAGACTTTTGGATATAGTTAGCATGCCATAGGATTGTGAGTACTCACATTTGTATTATATGTGGGGCATTAAGGCCTAGGGAGATGTTGGAGAGATAAGGGAATGTGAGCTATGCTCCATTCATCGAGATATGTTTGGTGTGTTAGAGAGTGTTAGCTATATGCTTCACTTATGGGATATGTTTCGACTCTATAAGTCTAGTGTTAGTGTGTTGGAGATCCGTGTATCCAATGTGTGATGATATAGCTTACAATATATGTTTCATAGTCTCAATAGTCAAATTATCATAAATTGTGTTTAATTGTGGTTATGAATATGCAGTAATTATATGATAAAAATATGTAATAATAATAATATGGATATTTTGGCTTTCTGATCTTATAAGACCTTTGGATATAGTTGGTGATAGCATTACAAATGACATATATTTTCTACTTAAATTGGTGTTTTAATTGTCTCTTTTGTATATTATTTAGCATGCATCATGTGCATTTCATACTTAGTTTTTATATTTTCTAACTCATTGCTAGTTAGTTTAAATTCTTGTTATTTTTATCTCTTTTTGTACTAATGTCGCTGCAAGCAGTCGATGTATTGCACCTTAGAATTGTCAACGCAGGAACTTAGCCCAGAAGATTAATGTTGGAAGAGGAATGCAGCCACAAGATCAACTTGGAATTGCAACCAGAGATGTTGCCGCACAGAACCTGAACCTCGAATGAGTAAACTCAAGCTGAATTCACACCTGAAAGCACCAGCACAGGAAAATCACAAGTCGTCACCGCAATTAACGATCTTAGATTATGCCCAGTAATGCAGTGATAACCTACAGATCTCTGAAGAAAACATCAAATCTGCATGAGTGCACAGCTGTACAGTAACTAACTTTGACAGCTAAAAAAATTAGATTTAGATCTAAGAATGAGAGGTTGAAATCTGCAACTTTTGAAGGCTATAAATAGAGGAATTAAGATGGAAGAAATCATCAAGAGTTGAAGAATTAAATTTGCAAATTACTTTGTGTTTTTGGAGTTTATTGTTGGAGACTGATGAGCTGACTGAGCCGATGAGCAGCAACTCCTGATGAGGAGTGTTTGATGCTGAGCAAGATAAGCAGTTAGGGGGTAATCCGAGTAGCCTAGAGATAGTATATTCTGATGTACTCGTTAACTCCTTTCTTATTGATAATGAACTATTATTGATATTTGAATGAATACGAGAGTATCTTTCAGTATTTCATCACTTTGATTATTATTTAATGCTTTTCATCTGTTTATTCTTGAATTCAATTGCATTAAACACGAGAGTGGAAGTGCAGTCTACCAACATCGAAAGATGCGATGATAAGTTGAGTTAACAAGTAAGTTAGGCGAGAGCTACTTGGGATTAGAAGAGATTTGGATCACTTGTTCTTGGGTACACAACGTTGTTCACACCGAGAGGTGGAGTAATTGTGGGTACTTGAGTCGTGACTAAACAGGGAATTGTTATTGGCAAGATTTTATTGGAACTTCATTGCTGCGAAAGTTTATCTATTCAAAATCCTATCGACGCATCCTGCATTATGACTTAGCAAAATCAGTGATCCACTCCAAATCTTCGTACTTTATCACATTTACATTTTCTGCATTTAAATATTCAACAGTCAACATTCAACACACTTTGATTTACTTTCAGTTGTTCTGACATTTGACCTTTGACATTTACTTCTGATTGCATTGACATTATTAATCATTTTAGTGTGCAGATATGACATAATTGTGCTGACATCTTTACTCGCATTCCAGCTAATTTTAATATTAATTACTTCGACATTTAAACATTAAGAACTCATTCCTCGTGGGATCGATATCCGATAGAATTGTTCTATCAACTATACTTGCATCGACGTGTGTTCGCTTGCACAATCGCTGTGACGTTGCAAACTTAATCAAGTTTTGGTGCCGTTACTGAGGAATGGTGTTTGTTTGATGTTTACTATTGTAGTAGCAATTATTTTTTACTTAACTTTTTGTTTTTACTAATTCGTTTAATTATTTTTGTTGACTTTCTTTTATTTCTTTAGAAGTTGCATGTCCACAAGAAGAAATTCTAAGGATATTATAAGCTTTGATCCAGAACTTGAGAGAACATTTCAAAGGAAGAAACAAGAACAACGAAAAATGGCTGGTAACAACAACAATAATAATTTACCACCATTGTTGCCACAAGATGGAGTTCCTCCAATATCGTTACCAAAAATAAATAATTTACCACCACCGCTTCCACAAGAAGAACAAGTGCAAAATAGGACAATCCAAAATTTTATTGTTCCTATCCTTGATGATTTACAACCAGGAGTGGTAAGACCAACTATACAAGCTAGAAATTTTGAGCTGAAACCGGTGATATTTCAGATGCTAAATTCGAATAGGCAATATTCTAGTCTACCTCATAAAGACGCAAGAGAACATTTAAAATCATTTCTGCTTATTTGTACATCCTTTAGTCAACATAGTGTCCCTGATGATGCTTTAAAAATGCAATTATTTCCTTATTCGTTGTAGGGTGAAACGAGAACATGGTTCTTGGGATTGCCGATTGGATCCATCACATCTTGGAATACGCTAGCAACGCAGTTTGTTTTGCGTTTCAATTCGCCAACAATGAATGCGAGGCTGCGTAATGATTTTACAGCCTACCATCAATTAGATGATGAGAACTTACATACAACCTGGGTGCGTTACAAGATATTGCTTCGACACTGCCCAATGCATGGTATTCAGCAAGAGACCCAAATAGAGATCTTTTACAATGGTTTGAATGCTCAGACAAGGAATCTTGTCGATGCATCTGCTAATGGTCCCTTATTGGATTGTACCTACAGTGAAGTTGTAAGAATTCTAGAAAGGATTGCTCAGAATGACTATCAATATCCAATCTCTCGTTCTGCACAAGTAAAGACTAACCCTAGAGTTCTTGAATTAGATGCTATTTCTGCTTTGAGTGCGTAGGTATCTTCGTTAGCCAATATTATAAAGAATATGAAGGGGATAAGTGATGTTGCTCCTATTCAAGTGGCTTAGCAATTGGATGCACTGATATTTTCCTGTGAAATTTGCGGCGATAATCATAGTTATGAAAACTACCCACAACACGCGAAAAATACCTTCTATGTCAACAACATTCGAGGAAATACGTTTGGTAACTCATACAACAACCGAGCTCAACAACCTTGGGGGAATCAAAATGCTTTCATATTCAGATATGGGAATTCCTCAAATCAAGGAAGTTATAGACAAGGGAGTTACCACAACAACCAACAGCAGAATTATAATCAGAATTCTCAGGTAAATTCTCATTCTGAACAGATGCAAGCACATAACCAGATGCAACTATAATCTCGATTACAGTCACAACAGTCTGTGTTACCACATATGCCAGGACAGCATCATCAGCATCAACAGCAATAGTTTTCTCAATCAATGTCAGATCCTATAGCTGCTCTTGAGGTATTGATATGAGAACATATCATAAGAACTGAAGCAATAGTGCAAGGCAACTCTTCTTCCATCCGAACATTAGAAGCCCAACTAGGACAGTTGGCTTCTAATCTTAGCACAAGGTCACCAGGTACTCTGCCTAATGATACTAAGAATCCAACACAAAAGGGGAAGGAGCATTGTAAGGTAATCACGCTGAGGAGTGGGAAGTAGACGGCTGAACCAAGCAGTTCTAATCAGGACTATGTCGACGCATCTGAACCACAGCAACAAGGAGATGTTGCAAATGAAGGAAGCCAAGCAAAAGCAGATGAAGAAGAACCAACTGTAGTACCGTCTATGCTTGTAGTTTGCCCAACAAAGTTGTCAACACAACTACCAATGTCGACACCGTCGAGTTTTTCACAATAACCACTGCTACAATACCTTTGTCATTTTCGCAAAGATTTAAAGAGAAAGTCCATGATAAAGAGTATCAAAAGTTTGTTAATACTTTGAAACACTTGCATATTAACATACCTCTTGTCGATGCTCTTGTGCAGATACCCAACTATGGTAAATTTATGAAGAAGCTACTATCAAAGAATATAAATTATTTGAAATCGAGATGATTGCGCTCATAAAGGGGTGCAGCGTTGTGCTTACAAATAAGTTGCCAACCAAGTTGAAAGACCCTGGCAGCTTCATAATCCCATGCTCCATTGGGAATCATTATTTAGGTAAAGCTTTATGTGATTTAGGAGCAAGTATTAATCTTATGCCTTTGTCTACTTTCAAAAAGTTAGGAATAGGATCAATGAAGCCCACTGCGATGACATTACAACTTGCAAACAGATCTTTAGCACAACCTGAAGGCCAAATTAAAGATGTCATTGTACAAATTGATAAGCTCGTGTTCCCTGTCGATTTCATAATCCTAGACTACGAATAGATAAGGAGGTACCTATTATTTTAAGGCTACCATTTCTAGCAACGGGACGCACACTTGTCGATGTATTCAAAGGAGAACTTATCATGCGACATAACGATGAGCATGTAACCTTCAGTGTGTTTGAGGCATCCCCGTCTAAAACTAAAGAGCAATGTCATCACATTGACATGTTGGACGAAATCATTATGGAAGAATTCAATGCAAGAAGTTCAGCAATATCGGATGAGGATGCAGCGACATCCACCAATGAAATCCTAGCTGAATGTATTGACAAAGAAGAGGTTAATAATTGTGAGCTGAGACAATATTGGCAACTGGAATCTTTGGATTTGTCGAACAGGACAATTCCAGTGTTTACCATCTATTGAGCAAGCTCCTACCTTGGAGTTGAAGCCATTGCAGACGCATTTAAAGTACGTCTTTCTTGGTAACAATGATACATTACCTGTTATTGTCAATGCATCCCTCGATGCAACACAGGAAGATAAGCTCATTGCCATTTTGAAATAGCACAAAAGAGCCATAGCCTGGAGCATTGCAGATATCAGAGACATTAGTCCCTCTTTTTTACATACATAAAATAAGGCTGAAAGACAAAATGAAGCAATTAATTGAGCAAAAATGAAGATTTAATGAAAAGATGAAACAAGTAGTAAAAAAGGAAATTATCAAGTGGCTAGACGCAGGTATCATCTACCCTATTTCTGATAGTGATTGGGTGAACCCCGTCTAATGTGTGCCAAAGAAGAGTGGTTTCAAAGTTGTAACCAACAACAAGAATGAGTTGATCCCTACTCGCATTACAACTGGTTGGCGAGTATGTATGGATTATCGTCGACTGAATGCAGCCACAAAAAAGGACCATTTCCCACTACCTTTCATTGACCAGATGCTAGATAAGTTAGCTGGTAAGGCTTATTATTGCTTTTTAGATGGCTACTCTAAGTATAACCAAATTGCCATTACGTCGGAAGATCAAGTAAAGATTACATTCACATGCCCTTTTAGAACCTTTGCATTCTGACGTATGTCGTTTGGGTTGTGCAATGCGCCAGTAACATTCCAGAGGTGTATGATACCGATCTTCTCGGACATGATCGAGGACTCTCTAGAAGTATTCATGGATGATTTCTCTGTATATGGATAAAATTTTGACCAATGTGCTGACAACCTGGCAAAAGTTTTGAAGAGGTGCGAGGATACAAATCTAGTTTTGAATTGAGAGAAATGCCACTTTATGGCAACTGAAGGCATTGTCTCGGACATCGGATATCTTGTCAGGGCATTGAGGTTGATAAAGAAAAGGTCGAAATCATCGAGAAATTACCACTGCCCATCAATGTCAAAGCAATAAGAAGCTTTCTTGGACATGTTGGGTTCTACAGGAGATTCATACGTGATTTTCCAAGATTGCTAAACCATTATGCTCACTGCTAGAGCAAAATAAAAAGTTTGTATTCGATGACAAATGTCTGGATGCATTCATGACAATAAAGAAGCAACTGGTACAAGCTCCGATTGTCTTTACACCGGACTGGACACAATCGTTTGAATTAATATGCGATGCAAGTGATTTTGTTGTGGGAGCTATTTTTGTCCAAAGAAAAGAGAATGTATTTCATTCCATTTATTATGCTAGTAAAACTTTAATTGAAGCGCAGGTTAATTATACAACCACTGAGAAGGAGTTGCTAGCAGTGGTCTTTATATTTGACAAGTTTCGTTCATATCTTGTCGGCGTAAAGATTACAATATACACAGACCACTCCGCTTTAAGATACCTTTTTACAAAGAAATACGCCAAACCTAGACTAATCCGATGGATCCTACTCTTTCAAGAGTTTGATGTTGAAATCAGGGATAGAAAAAGATCTGAAAATTAAGTAGCTGACCATTTGTCTCGACTGGAAGTTAGAAGTGAAGATGGAAAAATGTCCCAAATTGTCGAAGCATTTCCAGACGAGCAGCTATTCTTTGTCGATGAATCACCTTGGTATGTCGATGTTGTCAACTACCTTGTGTGAGGGAAGCTACCACTAAGTGCCACTGGTCACAAGAAGATCAAATTCTTGCGGGATGCTGTAAAATATCATTAGAATGAGCCATACGTGTTCAAGGTATACGCCGACAACATTATCCGTCTTTGCTTACTTGAAGAAGAAATGACTTCAATCCTGTAACATTGCCATGATGCCCCTTATGGAGGACATTTTGGTGGTACAATAACTGCTGCAAAGGTCCTACAGTCAGGATTTTATTGGCTCACCTTGTTTCGAGACGCCCACAACTTCGCTCAATAATATGATAGATGTCAACGCACTGGTTCAATATCTAGACGCAATGAAATACTCCAACAACTGATTATGGAAGTAGATCTCTTTGATGTTTGGGGTATAGATTTCATGAGACCATTTCCGAACTCTTTTGGGAATGTATATATTTTAGTTACTGTTGACTATTTCTCGAAGCGGATCAAGGCAGTTGTGGTGCCAAAAGATTATGCTCGAACGGTGTTGAAGTTCTTCCACACTTACATCCTTACAAGTTTTGGAACACCTGGAGCATTAATAAGTGACCAATGAACTTATTTTTACAACCATCAAGTGGCGACAACATTAAAGAGATATGGTGTGAAGCATCGTATGGTCACTACATATCACCCATAAACCAATGGTCAAGCTAAAGTATCCAATCGTCAAATCAAAAGTGCCCTTGAGAAGGTGGTTAATCCATTTCGGAAGGATTGGTCTTCGCAACTACAAGACACATTGTGGACGCTTTGCACTGCATATAAAACCTTGCTGGGAATGTCGTCATATTAGTTAGTGTTTGGTAAATCTTGCCACCTGCCAGTTGAGCTTGAACATAAAGCCATGTGGGCAATCAAGCAGGTGAATATGGATTATGATGTTGCCGGAAGAAAAAGATTGTTGGACATCACTGAACTGGAAGAAATACACCGACATGCTTATGAGTATGTCGCAATATATAAGGAAAAGACCAAGAGATGGCACAATAATATTATCTTGCGTCGACAATTTAGCCCTGGTCAGTTAGTGCTTTTGTTTAATTCTCGTTTAAAATTACATCCAGGTAAATTCGATCAAGATGGTCAGGCCCTTTCAAAGTTATCGAAGCATTCCAGAGCGGTGCAGTGATAATTGAGAATCTAAAAGATGGATAACAATTCAAGGTGAATGGCCAATGGCTAAAACACTATGTGAGCCCAGATGTCAAGGAACCAAACGAGGCCATCGACCTTATCACATTTAAATAATATCAACGCATTTTTACAATTTCTTTTATTTGTTTCACTTTTACTTGTTTTGTTTTATATTCTTTGCAGAAATAAAAACCGTCTTTTTATCGATGCATCAAAACACAAATTGTCGGCGCATTCTGCAATGAGTCAACAATGCTTTTTCAGTAAGAGTCGCGCCGATTGATCTCTCTTCTATCTCAACTGTTATATCAAATGAAAAAGTACGATTTGTAACCTGGCAATTAATGGCTACAGACGCAATGTTTCCCTATAACCTTTACAATCATCACGATTTTACAATGCCTAGGTTATAAAATCATTTCTCCTGTAGATTTATTTTTACTTACACTCTCCATTGTTACTACATCTCATCTCTTCCATTGCTTTTATTTTCCTTACGTTCACAAGTTAACTTTTTTCTGTAAGTTTTTCTCACTTTCTTTTTTAGTCACCATGGTGAAAGCCAGAGCATCAAAGAAAACTTTCAAAACTCCTTCTAAAACTACCCCTTCAACTTCAACTACTGTGGCTCCGACTATAACACCACCACCGTCTTCAAGGCCGGTCTTATTTTTGTTGACTATAGTCAAGAACCGTTATCAAAATGTCATGTTGAAGCGGAATCTCCACCCAGAGCAAGGTTTTTAACTGTCCACACACCAGACCTTGGGGAAACACGTTGCTCAAACCATCAGCCGCCTAGGATAGGAGTTCTTTTGTGAACATCCTGCTGGTTACGCTCCTACATTGGTAAGGGAGTTTTACGCAAACTTCGTTGATGCTGAACAGGAATTTGTGTTTGTGAGGGAGGGGCTCATTCAGTGGAGTGCCACCCAAATCAATGTGCTGTTACGGATCCCTGAGGTGGTGGATAACCATTCTCTGTTTATGCACCGACTGGATGATGAAGTCACTACTCAGATTATAAAGGATCTTTATGTTGATGGTGCCATTTGGACAGGTAATGGGTTCCACAACTATACTATGCATAGGAGGTATCTCACAACCTTCAGCAAAGCGTGGTTTTACTTCATTAACAGCCACATTCCTTCGTCCACTTACAGCACTACGACGACGCTGGACCATACGTGTCTTTTTCATTCCATCCTACAACGCAGACATATCAACATTGAAAAAATCATCCACGACCAAATTACGGAAGCCACTCCCAAACAGACTGGTATACTCTCATTCCCTTCTCCGATCATGCTACTTTGCAAATAGAAGGGCATTGTGCCCAAGGATAGCGAGAAAGTGTTAGAGAACAAGAGTCTCATTAACGACATCTCCGTTGAAAGGATGACTCGTGGCCAAGAGACACCAGTGGTAAAAGAAGCTTCAACAAAGAAGGATAAGGGCAAGAGAAAGAAGAAAAAAGCACAAACTAATGCACCCACAGATCCTCAAGTGGTACAGAAACTAACTATTATGGGAATCCAGATTGATCGAATTGATACGCACACAATCTACACTCTAGGCGTATTAGAAGATATGGATTATAGGCAACATATCTTTTACGCATATATAAAGGCATGAAATGAAGCCATTATCGTCGCACTGCGCAAAATAAGCCTCAGTCCATTGCCAAACTTTCCAGCCTTTCTCGATATTTTTCGTCCTATGCAAGCCTCCTCCTCTGACTAGCCTACTCTTGATGGTAGGTCTGTCCATGCACCAATAAGGATTCACATCTCTAATGATGAAGAACAAGAAGGGCACTCTAATGCTGAGGAGGATTGCCATCACACCATTGATAGACTGTTTGAAGATGAGTTCTCCAATAGCTTGGGTACAAATATGGCTTAGCGTGCGGCTATGATGGAGGAAGTGACTACCCCAATTATACTTATGGGTGTAGGTACATTGGATGAACAGCATGCGGATAAAGGTTAGGACCAAGAAGATAACCAGCAGAAGGAGAAAGAAGAAGAAGAGAAGAAAGAAAAAGAAGAAGAGAATGAAATGAAAGAACCTGCCGGGTGCAGAAAAAGAAGGAAGAAAATGCCCCGACAACGATCGCTTAGGATGTTGTCGGCACACTTGAGAGTGTGGGGGCATCAAGCACTGATGAGGCTCGACCTGATTCGAGCTGTGTTGAGATTGTTACTAGCAGCATCGAAGAACTGAATCCTCTCGCCATTGTGCCCTATGTGGCACCACTTGCTGAAATCTACCCATCTAAAATAATAACCGATGAGTCCACCACCCAACCTGCTGAGGAAGAGCAATCCACTGATCTGGTTGGTTCGACGGATAAAAAAAGGAGGAGGCGCAAAGATAAAAAGAAGAAGAAACACAAGGAAGAAGATGAGCACCCAAATAAAAAGAAAAAAAATAAAGGCAGCCTTTGCATCAGCTATTGAGGAATAAATTGGTACACTTCTTTGTAGATAGTTTTTCATGTATTTTTATTATTACTACATTTTCTATTGTCATTGCATGTATTGCACCTTAGAATTGTCAGCACGGGAACTCAGCCCAGAAGGTCAATGATGGAAGAGGAATGCAGCCACAAGATCAACTTGGAACTGCTACCAGATATGGCATTGCACAGAACCTGAACCACGAATGAGTAAACTCAAGTTGAATTCACACCTGGAAGCACCAGCACAGGAAAATCAAAAGTTTTCGCCACAATTAACAATCTCAGATTGCGCTCAGTAATGCAGCGACAACTTGCAAATCTCTGAAGAAAACATTAAATCTGCATGAGTGCACAGTTGTACTGTAACTAACTTTGACAACTGCAAAAATTAAATCTAGATCTAAGAATGGGAGGCTGAAATCTGTAACTTTTTAAGGCTATAAATAGAGGAATGAAGATGGAAGAAATCATCAAGAGTTGAAGAATTAAATTTGCAAATTACTTTGTGTTTTTGGAGTTTATTGTTAGAGACCGGTGAACTAACTGAGTCGACGAGCAGTAACTCCTGACGAGGAGTGCTTGATGCTAAGCAAGATAAGCAGTTAGAGGGTAATTCGAGTAGCCTAGAGATAGTGATTTCGATGTATTCGTTAACTCATTTCTTATTAATGATGAACTATTATTGATATTTGAATGAATACGAGAGTATCTTTCAGTATTTGATCACTTTGATTCTTATTTAATGCTTTTCATCTGTTTATTCTTGAATTCAACTACATTAAACACGAGAGTGGAAGTGCAGTCTACCGACATCGAGAGATACGGTGACAAGTTGAGTTAACAAGTAAGTTAGGCGAGAGCTGCTTGGGATTAGAAGAGATTATAATAACTTGTTCGTGGGTACATAATGTTGTTCACACTGAGAGACGGAGTAATTGTGGGTACTTGAGTCGTGACTAAACAGGGAATTGTTATTGGTAAGATTTCATTGGAACTTCTTTACTGTGACAGTTTATCTATTTAAAACCTTATCGACGCATCCTACGTTAAGACTTAGCAAAATCAGTGATTCACTGCAGATCTTCGCACTCGATCGCATTTACATTTTCTGCATTTAAATATTCAACAGTCAACATTTAACACACTTTGATTTACTTTTAGTTGTTCTAACATTTGACCTTTGACATTTACTTCTGATTGCATTGACAGTATTAATCATTTTAGTGTGTAGATATGACATAATTGCATTGACATCTTTACTCATATTCCATCTAATTTTAGTATTAATTGCTTCGACATTTAAACATCAAGAACCCATTCCTCGTGGGATCGATATTAATCATTTGATAGAATTGTTCTATCAACTATACTTGCATCGACGTGTGTTTCCTTTCACAATCGCTGTGACGTTACAAATGCGATTAGTTGGCATGTCATAGGATTGTGAGTACTAATATTTGTGTTATATGTAAGGCATTGAGGCCCAGAGACATGTTGGAGAGATAAGGGAATGTCAGCTATGCTCCATTCAACGGGATATGTTTGGTATGTTGGAGAGTGTTAGCTATATGCTTCACTTATAAAATAGTGTTCGACTTTATGAGTCCAGTGTTGGTGTGTTGGAGATCCGCGTATCAAATGTGTGATGATAGAACTCACTATATGTTTCATAATCTCAACAGCCAAATTATCATAAATTGTGTTTGATTGTGATTATCTGAATATATGATTCAATATGCTTGTATATGAATAAAATATGTTGAAAACTATGTGTAAATAAAAACAAGAAAGATGCTATGAATATGTTGTTTGATTGTTAGGTTGATGCATGATGATTATTTATGTAGTGGTTATTCTAAGCACTCACTGAGCTTGTTAAGTTTACCCACTCTCTTTTTAACCATTGCAGATACTTAGTGTCGGTGTGAGCAGTGTGGTCTAGAGGGTGATCCAAGCTAAAATTGACACTTTAATTTTCCATTAGTAGGTTTATGAGTTGTTTATATTTGGAAACCTAAGGCAATGTGATATGATTTATGATGAATCTATATTGGTTTTTGGTTATGTTCTTTTAAGTTATTTGCATGCCATTATAGACTTGAAAATATGTTATTTGATGTTTGTTTTATATAATAAATGTTTGATAGTTGATAAATTGCTGTAAAATTGAATTATTTTACATTAAATTGATTTTTCGATAACTATGAGAAGTGTGATAATGAGAAGGTGCATGTCTAGGATTGGTTTTGGCTAGGAAAGTTTTGGTTTTTACGCAGTCAAATTTAACTCACCTCCCTTTCTTGGGACCCTACCCGGTGCATGATTCACAATCACTTCTTCAGATTTTCCCTTAAAAGAAAAATTTGCATGCGAAATAAAACGTTAAAATGAGGTAAGCATGATGTGGATATGACATCCTAGTATTCGGGCTCGACAATAAGCCGAGTATAGGGTGTTACACACAAAGTTCATATATTTTTAGTCTGGTATAAAGTAGTGAAATTTTATTTTCTAAAAATAAATTCTATTTTCTAAGAATTACAATTTCTACTTGTTACTAGTTGAGAGAAACTTTCCCACTAAAAGTAATAATTCAGTTTTTGGTTATGTATTTGGTTTGTGATGCTCAAATCCACACTCGACACAATTCTTGGTACGAGGATAGCGAAGAAGGCCATTTGATTGAAAGTTAGGAACAATTCAAATTTATCTTGCTCAAAGCACAGGTACTTTTTGGTAAAAGTTTATTGCTATAAATATCACAAACTAGCTCGATTTTCGAAATTTTAAACTTCTGTTGTAATTGAAAACTGGTTTATTAAACTGAACTTTTCCAACAATTTGTTCCTCAAGGATTCTCATTTTCTCCTACATTTCTAGGAATTACTATGAACTAGAGTTGGCATTTTGTGAAGTTTGCTCATTGTGTGTGGTATACAAGTAGTTCTAGGGAGATGGTGAGTGGGTTTACTGATTTAGGTATTAGTGTAACACCCCTCATCCGATCCAACCGTCGTGTCTAAGTTATAGGATGCTATAGTCAATACTGAAACAATTATATATATTTATAATAATCATTTTACACCATAATTCAAGCATTTATAATCAAAACATTTCATAATTACATTACAATATCATTTCCAAGACTTACTTGAGCTTACGAAAGCTCATTTACAATCGCAAGCTTCAAAAGGACTAAATTACAATGCTTTCAAAATTTCCACAACATGTATTGATACCCCCAAATAGGTACTGATACCATTTTTAGTTTCTATGTTTGGAAAAATCTTAACAAAATCATGGGTATCGATACCTGTCATATGTATGAGACCCTTGTAAAGTATCAGTACTTGATATAGAGTATCAATACTTTAATCTGGTATTGATACCATTTTGGAGTTCAAAGTTAGAAAATTTTAGGAAAAACTAGTAAAGTACCGATACCTATTTCAAAGGTATCAATACCTTAAGGCAATAAGGTCAAAAATTATGCATTTTAACACCTATTTCAAGCCAAGCCATTAACTAATCCAAATGGTGCATAAAACCTGCATAAAATCATAAAGGTAAAGAGGAGAGAGTGGTGGTTGCTATAGAGGTCGGTTCACCTAATCGAGATAGAGAGCCAAAGATTACAGAAAGTGAAGGAGAAGAGAGTACTAAGGTTGAGAGTTGAAGATAGGTTAGCAGAGTGCAAGGTTAGAATACTTAGAGAGTCGATCCCTTCTTCATCGTTCCTAGAGATATTTATAACGAGGGTCTCATGTAAGATAGTGTTAACATATCAAACTTGCCATTTAGTCATCGTTACAGAATGCGTGTGAAGGGGTGTCTTCGATTGGACAAGGATGTTTGTAACAAGATAGATTATGTCACTCATCCTGACTTGATAGAATAGGGCAGTTGAGCCGACGTAGTGTTTAGTGACCAATGACTTCATGTTCCCGATAAAGGCTCTAAGACCAGGATAACAAATGGTCTTCACTTGTATGTATGGTCATCTCAGAAGAAAAAACTCGTAGGTGACCTCCTAGATCGTTGGTGGCAAGCTTACTATTTGGGCATCTTTTTAGCTTGACACATGTCTTGATGTGGATAAGTGTATAACAAATACTATAATATAAACATATTAAAATATGTTAAGTTGCAAATGTATATAATTTTAATAAATGAAAAACATATATAACTTTTAAATATAAAATTTAAAATAATATAAATATTTTAAAAATGTTAACAAAATAATATGAACAAACTTAAAATGAATTTGACTTGATATTTACAAATATTGATGAATTTTGACAAAATTTAAATTCAAATTTTAAATCGAGTCAAAATTAATTAAATATAAAATATATTAGTATAATATTTAAGTGGGACCTAATCCTTTCCCCGGCGCGGACCTGGACCCATCCTCCTGCGGTGATGGCGCATGAAATGGAAGCCACTTTTTTGCACGCTGATCATGAAAGTTGGGCTTGAAAGGCATCTCTGTTGCCTGCTCACCCGCCTTCCACTCTTCCAAGCAAATCATGAGCTCTCCATTTTCACTTTCACCGATTTCCACACATAG